>JAHVAK010000573.1:0-1200000 GCA_019845155.1 Luehdorfia chinensis
GAACGGAGTTATGTTGAGAAGCTGAGGACGATGAGACCGCCTCCATGGTACCATATTATTGTCATCGAAGTTACATGAGTACCAAATTTCAGCCCTATCGGTTGGGGAAACTTGTCCAAGATTCAGTTGCAAGATTTGATCTTCAAGGTAATATATTGTTAGTTAAATAAAAGATTGTAACAATAATAAAGAGATTAAAATGAAATAATTCGCAAAATGTGTATATATAATTTCGGTGATGTAATTGCTGTTAGCCATTTTGGCTTTTACAGCTTCATCGGATACTGTGCTCACGGGCTAGGGGCCCGCGTGCTAGGTTTGGTTTGACCCAAACATAAATTCATAAATAAACTCCTACAAAAACCTCGAAATGCGGACTGTCGCGTTCGCTGCGTGCTTGCGCGATTTCGCGTATCTCAAAACGATTTTAAGTCGTCTAATGACTGTCCGGGGGAGGCTGCGGGCCTCCATTCGGACTGTTGACTTGTGTGTCGGTAACTCTGAGCGGTGAGAACCGCCCTGGAACACGGGTGTGTCGTGTGTACGCGGTGTGATTGTCGACTTCTGCGCGCCGCTCTCTACGGCGGTCGCGCGTCGTAGTGCGTGTTATATTAAAGCTACAGTGCTACAGTGCTACACAAGCTTAACTGTGTGTACAGTGTAGCTTGGATCGTGACTGACCGTATCGTGGTCAGGCAGTGCTGAGACGTCCGTGTCGTCTAGCACGTTTCGCGGGCGACGTTTGCGTTCGGTCGCGTTTCTGTTTGGTCGGTAATTTGCTGCTTTAACCACCAGCGGGTTTGGATGAACCGCGGCTTTTTCAAAAAACCGCTGTGATAATGCTCTAAAGTGTTCAGAGATTAAGGGCATTACACAGTCGCCGTGAAGGTCTATTTTGCGTCGTGATACCAGCCGGCTCCGGTGGCAGTTCGCAAGAATCGATTTTGTACGCTCTGTAATTTCTTTAATTGATTGCCCATCGCGTGAGCGAAAGCGACGCATGCATACGCCATTACGGGTCTTATGGTCTCTAGGAATATCGCTAGTATATAGCGAGAAAAGGAGTGGGGAAAGGCAGGAGCCCTGAGGGACACCCGCTCGGAGAGGGCGGCTTGAAGAGCGCGTTCCCTGTACCCGAAATCGAAATAGGCGGTTGGACAAGAAGGCTCGTATGATGTTCACGAGTCTGTCCGGCACTTTAGTGTGATACAACTTGTAACACAAGCCATCGTGCCAGACTTTGTCAAATGCCTTTGCGACGTCGAAAAATAAGGCCACCGTGCCTACAGGATTAGGGCGGTCGTTTAAATTCTCTAAAATGTGCTCCGTTAAGCGGTACACTTGATGAGTACACGATTGTTCAGGGCGAAAGCCGAACTGCTCGTCGGGAAGAATGTTATTAGTAAGAACATAGTCTTTTAATCGTCGTCGTCGTCGTTTCAGCCTATCACAAGTCCACTGCTGAACATAAGCCTCCCCATAGACAGCCACAAAAGTTTGTAACTCTCATATTGGAGGGATTTTGCCATAGTTGCCACGCTTGGCAGGCGGGTTGGCAACCGCAGTTTATTTATTCAGATGTCATATACAGGAAGATGCTGCTGCCCATCTCCTAGTTTTAATTTCCCTCTGTCGACTTTTACGACACCCACGGGATGGGATGGGGTGGTAGATTCTCTTAGGCCGCTACCACACGGCACGTCTTTTAATCGACTCAGTATAATTCGCTCATAAATCTTAGCCATCGAGTTAAGGAGACTTAGTGGGCGATAACTGGACGGAATGTTCCTAGGCTTGTTAGGCTTCGGAATGCCTATAACGTCGGCTTCCTTCCAGGCGTCCGGGAAGGAGTAGCTGGAGAGGAGCGCATTAAAAATACTAACTAACAGACACAATAGCAGCGTAGTTAGACATATTATCACCCTGTTGTTTATGCCATCGAGGCCGGGCGCGGATCGGTTTTTAAGCTTTTTAATTATCTTAGTGACTTCGTCGAGAGTCACTGGAGGCAGTGGTTCACCCACTGGTGGTATAGCAGCCCTGCGTTTGAGTTCCGCGGCCACCTGCTGTAGATGGTCGGGATCCACAGGCGCGAGAGACGGAGTGCATTGGCTCTCTAGACTGTCTGCGAGGCATTCGGCTTTTTCGTTGTCGTCGAAGGCGAGCGAGTTGTCGAGTGATCTAATGAGCGGAGGCATGGGTGAGACTTGCTCTGCTTTGAGAGATCGTGCCAACTGCCAGTAGGCAGTGTGCGAAGGCTCGATTTCTCCAAGCATAGTGTCCCAGCTGTCTTGACTATACTCAGATAAGCGCTCTTTAACATCCCTTTGTAGGAGGTGCAGTCTGAGTCTATTTGCTTCGGTTCTATATTCTTTTCTCTTATCAGGCGTTGGAGGTCTGCAGGCGGGTTACAGCGTCGGTCGCTCGACACCGTAACCATCCGGGAGGATTCTCCGACGACTGTTTTGAGATGAGTCGAAAAAGATTTTATCGCTCGGCAGGCTACCTCTAGCGAGTTGATAGTATTAGGAATTTTGTCTAAGTGCTGAGAGCTCGTAGACTCGAGTTTGACTCCGAGGGTGCGCCAGTCTACAATGGACTTGGCTGGCCCAGCTTAAAAAGGACCGGACGGTGGTCCGACTCGAGTTCGTGAAGCGTAACAATAGAGTCTATTGCTAAGTTCACGTCCTTAATTATAGCTACGTCTAGAATATCCGGCTGCTGATGTAATTGCGTCGGTACTCTGGTTGGGGCTTCGGGAGCTGTAACGTTTACGTTAAGGCTCTCCGCTATGTTGTACAGTTTATTACCGTTCGTGTTATTAACGTTGGAATTCCAACTGCTGTGCTTGTTGAAGTCTCCGGCAAGTATAACAGAACGACCTAATATTTATCTGGATGGCGAGAGGTATACTGATGCTAGTACAAGCGGCCTGTGGCCTTTCATTGCTAACCTACACGCGGAAGCTTTTATATTGATTAAGTCGGGTGTATCGAGCGCGATTCAGTGTAAGGACTTTTTATAAAAAATCAGAGTGCCGCCTTTCGCGGTCGCCGTTTGCGTTAAAATACGAGATAGTCAGAAAGCGAGGTTTAATTCTACCTATATGGGACGCCATTGGTAACAATTAAAAATGTATAAACGAACGCGGCGCGTAATGTTTAGGCGCATTGAAACGTCCAAATCACGTCGACGACGTTCATGTGCTCTACGGTAGCCATGAGTCGGTCTTGAGGAGACTTTGCTTCTCGGATTTTGCGCGCTAAGCTAGTAGGCAACATTTATGCTGCGCATGAAGCCGCAAATTAGCGAGAAATCTGCGGCGAAATTTGACGAGCCCTGAATCTTAGGAGTTGTGATTTGAGGCGCGGGCCGTGAAGCGGTTACGCTCTTCTGCGTCATGAGCAGAGGTTTAGTCCAGGCGTTAGGCGCCGATGGGGCGCTCTGGCTTTGGCTCGGTCCGATAGTCCCGTCAGAGAGACCGGGCTTCGCTGCGGGCGGAGGAGACGCGGGCGCTGCTGCGGTTTTAGGCGCGGCTGCCTGCGCGGGTTTATTTGCCGGCTTTGGAGGGTGAGGCTGCGAGGCCTCGGGGCCCAAATTTTAGGCGCTCTGTTACACCCGCTGTAATTCGCAAGGTGTCCCAGCTCGCCGCAAAGTATGCAGCTAGGGGGTTCTTGCGCCTCGGGCGTACGGCCGCAATCTACGGTGCTATGATCCCCGAGGCATTTAAAGCAACGGGGTCGAGCGTAACAATTTCGGGCCGAGTGTCCGTACAGTTACGGTGGCACTGATCAACAATGCCCCTGTTGCGGGGTGCTTCTACAGAGAGGCCACATATCGATTTGACATTAAAAATTTCTTTGACTTCCGGAGTTAGCTCCAGGATGGCAAGAACTAGGTCGTAATATTTTTTGATGTGGGGGTGATGCATGCGATGCACCTCCAGTACAGGAATATTTTTGGATTTCAGGTCACTTAAGATGTGACATATCTCGAACTCTTTCGGCAAGTCGCGAATGATTACGCGGAGTCTACGGTCTTCCGCGAGGGACTACGTGTGGAAACTAATGTTCCTAGCACGTAAGTGGCTGGTAACGGTCCTAAAGTCGCTAACGGTGCTTAGGTATACGCGGATACCTCGCGCTGCTGTCTGTGCTTTCGGGCAATTAATTTTCTGATTTGTCAACCAGATTGACAGATCGTTCCACTGCGTCTTATCTTGTAGTATAATCGGCGGAGGTGGCTTGGATTCGCGTGCCGCGGGATGTGCGGGCACTGATTTCTCGATCGGTTTGCGTGTGTTAGACACGCCTTTCTTTGCCGGGTTCCGTGAGGTGGACGGCGATGTGGTATCCGAGTTGGCTCGGTATCACTCTTCGCGGCGCGTTTCTTAGCTTTTCTCCCGACGCGATTTCCTCACAATCCATATCTGATCCCTAGTCCGAAAGGGCTGCGGGCGCAACAATAGATTGCGATTCCCGGAAGGAAAGCGCAGGTACTTTAGTCGGTGAATTAACAATTTTATTGCACTGATTAGCGCCGGGTTTGTTACCCGCAGGTGCAGTTGGGTCACACGGTCGGCGCGGCGGTTTTATTACGGGCAATTACGCCGCTTATTGTCTGGCACACAGGTGCGGATGAGTCACCGTGCGCAGGTGCAGGTGAGGCGGGCTCTAAAGCCGACGATGATGGGCCGTCAGAGTCGAACGCGGCCACACGGCTCTTTGGCTGTAGTAAACTCTCCGGACGAATTCCGGGTATCTCAACGGACGCGAGACAGTACGATTGGTACTGAGCCCAGATGTCGGGGTACGCGATACGCATAAACTCCTCTAACTTCGATAGCTCCGTTGCTGGAGCATTGGTTGACGCCATCTCGAACGGTCGATTTGGCAGTGTGTGACAAAATAGAAAAATTTCTCCCTACGTGAGCAGGGAGGTGTGTACTACAAAATAATTTACCTACAGCCTTACGCTTTAGGTGCGAGAGGGTGTGTACCTAGCGCAGCAAGCGGACAAAAAAATACAATAGCCGCCTCTGAGGCGAGAATGTGTGTGTAGTAACTACTCACGGTTTTTTTTTATTGTATAAAGGGACGAAACGAGCAAAACGTTCACCTGATGGCAAGTGCAACGTCCGCCCACATCAAACGCTGTTTCAGAATATTTCTGTGTGACACCACACTCGGCCCGACACCTTGAGACATCAGATCTTAAGTCTCAAATGCCCAGTGATTACGCTAGCTCACAGTGCCCTTCAAACCGAAACCCAGTATTATTTGCACACTACTGCTTCTCGGCAGAATAACTGGCCCTGGGGTGGTACCTACCTAGACGGATTCCTGCATAGGAATCCTACCACCTGCTAAACGGTTATCAAGGCGATACAACACAACACAGCACTGTCAACACTATTACGTATGCCGACCACGAAACACTACACTTCCACTTCGAGGGAGACGGTCGTTGAAGGCACGAACGAAGATAAACCAAACACCGCTACGGGAGAGGGTGTTGGCCACAATCAATAGCAATGACAACTTGCTACTACAGACTGCGGTCCGTAACAAATGCGGGCTGTCAACTTG
Organism: Luehdorfia chinensis; assembly: GCA_019845155.1. Classification (NCBI taxonomy): domain Eukaryota; kingdom Metazoa; phylum Arthropoda; class Insecta; order Lepidoptera; family Papilionidae; genus Luehdorfia; species Luehdorfia chinensis. The sequence goes on from JAHVAK010000573.1 coordinate 5,589, forward strand.
GTTGCGCATGGAGCGCGGTCGGTAGAGGTCCGTACTGCGCCAGAGCGCAGGAGCGAATGGCAAAATGTGTGTGCTATAATCATAGCAAGTTGGAAAATGTGGTATCTTATCCAATGGGAGAGAAGCGTGACTGTATGTATGTAAGCAAAATTATGGTTATTCACCATACGCTTACGTTACGTTACGTACGTTTTGTGTCACGTACATGTAACGAGGCGTAAACAACCGGAACAATAAAAACCATTATCTAGGACGTCAATAGAATAAAACATAAAAGCAATGAGATAAAAGCAAATTACTTACAAATGGAAAACTAAATAAAATCCACTTCACGTTTAAAATTCACGCCTTTTTCCCATAAAAGGGGTAGGCAGAAGCCACATATGCAGCCCACTTTTCGCCCCCCCCCCCCCCTTGCAAAATGAGGCGGGGCGGGTGGTGAACCACGTTGCCACCATTTTAGTAGGAATCAAAAAATAATCTTACTCCCGATTGCGTTCCTACGAGCAGTACAATTAGTACGATCATTTTGTTATGCACAAATAAAGGCTGTCTGTACTATACCTTAGTCGCCTCTTACGTCATCTCGGTAGGAAAGACCTAGGTGTTTTTTTATTAGTTAGGTATTAAGTAGATCAAAAATGAGCTTATTCTCAGAACTGAATATCTTCGGACTCGATAACATAAAAACCATATAAGATGAAATGGTTTCAATTATTTTCTGTTGTGTCAAATTAATCTATTAAAGAGCTTTTATGAACTTTCATATGTGATATGAAATACAAGGTTTTTTTTTTAAAAAAAATGAAGGAGATTCGGATAGACCATGGCCAATCTCAAATTTCGTTTTTGTTTATAAGAGAGGGGGCGGCAATCGACTCACGTGATGGTTAGTGATCACCGCCGCCCATACCAGTAATTGGAACATGCTTGAAAATATACGACACGTCTGCCTTATTAAGAACACTCAGAAGAACACAAGACAATTTCGGAACTTGACTTATTTCAAATAAGGCTAAAAATTCTATTCAAGACCAAAATTGTTCTTTTCATTTTGTCTCAATAAAATCTTCAGTGAAAGTCAACCATCATTTTACTTTCTATCGAAATTTTGTGGTCTTGTATTTATATATTTAAACTTGAATATCTTACTTGGCACTGTGATATAATTTATGGTACTGTTTCCGTGAGTAAACAAATAACAAAATATAGCAGGATTGTTTTGGATTATTATGAATGAATTAAGCTGTCTCTAGTGATTGTGGACTGCATCTACGGTTACTGCACCTTTTAATATATAAGGACAGTTATTAATTAAAAAAAAATTAAATCATCAGCACTTGTCTGCTATGGTCTCACATTGACTTTGCACAATATAAAATACCCATCGTCCACCATCACCACGTCAATTATCCATAATAAAGCTCTTTGTGGAATAATACCATCTGGAGTTGCAAAGGACAGTTACGAGTATTATTTTGCAGACATATTTCATTTTTCTACATTGTACTTTTGATTTGTTGCAGGTTTACCATTTTCCTCAAAACTAAGATAGTCTTCCAGCAAATACAGTGCGATCGAGCAAGCAAGTCTTTTTTATCATAATCTTAAACAAATACCTGTTGTCATCTCCTGCGATTGAAATCGGATTCCCATTGTGTCATATTCCTGATGTTATCAAAAGCCTAGGACTTTGAAAGTTACATCTAAATCCTGCGACGTGTGTATTCTTTTTAAGTTAAACATAATATAAGATGCTTTTTCTATTCGCCGTTGTTCTACTTGCCGTGTGGTGGCGGCTCGTTAAAAGAATACTACCACTCCATCTCATCCAATGGATCTCGTAAAAGGCGAGTAAGGAACTGCACTGTGCACCCAACAGCGCATGGTGGCGATGGGCTCACCACCTATCACACCAAATGCATTATATTGTTTTGGTGAAACGTGGATTGTGGCAGACATCTGTTAGTGCAGTGAGTGCCCAGTCTCTGACTACCTCTCATGGGATACTGCCGTGATCTTATATATGTATGATGTTTCTATTCGTAATGATTATTTTCATTATATAATACAAATTTTCAACTCACTGCATCTTTCCTTCCTGTATTAAGTGTAACCAACGAAGTATAAATGGAAATTCCAGCGATATTTGCGGGATGAAATCTTCATTGTAGTTATCTCTGAATGAAGGTGAAGGCGATATAACGCCATCTCTTAATAGATTTTCACGACCTATAGCAATCGGCGTTAATAATCAAGACAATCATGACAGAGTATGGTTTAAAATAATATTCTAAAAAAAAACTTTACGAAAGTGACGTCATCAAGTTAACATTCAATTTTACATTCATTGTTTCTCCTGAATTTTACATTAAAATTAAAAAAAAAATAAAATTGATTGATTTAATTTTATTAATAATAGGATCTCAAGCCGGTGGTAATACCCAACCATCTTCCCTATTGAAATTAGGATGTTTTTTTAATTTCAATAGCCTCGCGAATCATCCTTGGTAGGAATCGGTGTTCTTTTGCAAGGATTTGTGGTCTATCAAATCGGATGTAATGGTTGGGATGATCCAGAACATGGTCACAGACTGCAGACTTTCTAGAACGATGATGCTTCACGTCAGCGTATGTGTTCTTTTACGCGGGTTTTTATCGATCTTCTTGTTTGGTAAGTACAACGCCCATAGCAAATGCTGTGACACAGTATATGGTACTTCCTGATTTCTCGTGGGCATAGCACATGCCCACGAGAAATCAGGAAGTACCATATACTATAATAATTCCCCTACTGCTTTCTAAATTACTTTACTACAGTCTCGGTATCTTCCGCTGCTAGATGGTTATTTATTATTATTATTGGAAAAAGTGACGACACGAGCAAAACGTTCACCTGATGGTAAGTGCAACGTTTGCCCATTACAAATGCTGCGTCACACTGAGACATCAGTTCTTAAGTCGCATATGCCCAGTGATTACTCTAGCTCTCAGCGCCCTTCCGACAGATACACAGTAAAGATTGCACCCTACTGCTTGACAGCGGAATAACTGGCATTGCGGTTTTGCCTACCTAGCCGGATTGCTCAATAGGAACCTTACCACCTGTAAAGTTACTTTACTTGATTATTATTATGACTTGATTTCTTAAAATCGAAGCAATTTTAGCTAACTAGTATTTAACTTCACCGTGTGGTAGCAGCTTAAGAGAATTGCTACGACAACCATGTCATCCGTGGGTAGAAGTAGAAGTAGAAGTCGACAGAGGGAAAATGAACACCAGGAGAAGGGCAGCAGCATCTTCCTGGAACATCTGAATATTTAAACTGCGGTTGCCAAACCGCCCGCCAAGCGTGGCAACTATGGCAAAGTCCCTCCAACAGAGAGCCACAAACTTTTGCTGCAACCTATGGGGGAGGCCAATGTTCATCAGTGGACTAGTGATAGGCTGAAATGGTGATGATTTAACTTAAATTTAAGTAACTCAATCTTACCGAACAATACAGGCAAAAGTTCATAAAGGAATATTTGCATAGTTATTGCAATGTTTATTTCACGAGCGGTATCAAACAATTTGTCGTCGTTCCAACAAGGATTAACTTTTGCCAGTCCGGTAGCAATGAAATTGTGAAGTCTCCACATCCAGATTGTTAACAAATTGTTTCCGGCCAAACCATTCGCGCCGACATCAGCTGAAAAAGTACATTAATTTAGACTCGACGAACAAAAAAGAATTCCAAATTTATATATCAAAGTTTACTTAGTCTGTTACTATAATGATTTCTTATATTTACGCGAACACTACTCATTTAAATGAAACTAATTTTACGGATTTTGTCGCATTTAATTTTTTTTTTTTACTATTTATAACCCGACGTTTCGAGTGCTTTACAGCACCCATGGTCACGGGAGTACTGAGGTGACAGATGTCCTGATGTCATAGTTAACCTAAGGTACCTTCAGCTTTTAATTATTATTTTTGGTCCGATCTACGCAGAAAGACCTAACTGTGTCTTGAAGTCATGCAGTGGTATGCTTGGTTTTTGATTTAATCGTTTCTTATATTGGATCCCAAGCTGGTGGTAATACCCAACCATCTTCTCTATTGAAATTAGGATGTTTTTGGATTTCAATAGCCTCGCGAATCATCCTTGGTAGGAATCGGTGTTCTTTTGCAAGGATCTGTGGTTTATCAAATCTGATGTAATGGTTGGGATGTCAGAGTCTGTTACTATTTATAAAGGAGTCGGCCTGCATTAGTTTTTTTTAAAAATACCGTCTAGCCGTCTACTTGAACGTCGAAGCTACTTCAAGAAAAACTGAACAAACAGCTATTCATAAGAATGGAAAACTTAATGAAATATGAAAGGTCACCCACACAATATTTCAAATTATCCGTATTTTTAATCACACCACTTGGCATTTTTTTTTATTTGGGTGGTAGGATTACTATGCAGGAATCCGTCTAGGTAGGTACCAGCCCAGGGCCAGCTATTCTGCCGTGAAGCAGCAGTAGTGCAAACATTACTGTGTTTCGGTTTGAAGGGCACTGAGAGCTAGCGTAATCACTGGGCACATGAGACGTAAGAACTGATGTCTCAGGGTGACATGCGCATTGTGGTGTCACACTGTTCTGAGTGACACAGCATTTGTTATGGGCAGACGTTGCACTTACCATCATGGTGAACGTTTTGCTTGTTCCAACACTTTTATCAAATAAAAAAATAACTTGGCATGAACTAATATGAATAATATTGAACTTAAATCAAAACTTAACAATAAACAATTTGATCTTACGAGTATCATGGCACCGGCTCTCTTGTGGCCGTTGATTCAAAAAACAAATACCTCCTTCTGCTTTTAGACTGGGAGGCCAGATCCTTCCATTGTCTACTTCGTATTTTAACAGCCCCCCTTTAAACAGGCGACCTTTTTCCAGTAAAGATTTCAGTGTGCTGCCGTACACTGAAGATAGATCCAAAGTCGGTGTTGCCGATATAATCTGTGGTGTTCACAATTTGAAATGATAATCAATATATAAAATATAAAAGAAACTGCCGTGCAGTAGGAGCTTGAAATAATATAACTCCCAATTCCATGGCTTCGGGAAAATGGTATTAAATGGTATTGAAATTTTATTCGAAAACCGTGATGTTGTGTCGACCAGGGTTTCCTTAACGATGTTCCGTGGGACACAACTGTTCTGTTGGATCTGAATCTGTGTTCCACGGCCATAGGAAAAGAACATACATCTACTTTATATCGAATGGTGAGTTTTACCAAAGCAGGGCCAGTTATTCTGCCGTGAAGCAGTAGTGTGCAAACATAACTGTGTTTCGGTCTGAACGGCACTGAGAGCTAGTTTGTTTTGTTTTTGTTTTTTTTTTTAAAAAAGGAAGCCTCACAGTAGGATTTTCTCCTGTATCGTGGGTGCGTTTTACAAACATACATTTCACATGCACACACAACCAGACCCGAAAAGCAACAATTTGTGTTTTTGCACAAATGTTACCTCCGGCTGGGAATCGAACCCAGGACCGGTGGCGCAGAAGTCAGGTACGCTAACCACTACGCCACGCGGTCGACTAGTGTAATAGTTATGCATCTGAGACTTAAGAACTGATGTCTCAGGGTGTCGGGCGCAGTTTGGTGCCACACAAAAAAGCGGCTAAAGAGAATCCACCACCCCATCTCATCCCGTGGGTGTCGTAAAAGTCGACAGGTGAAAAATGAAACCAAGAGATGGGCAGCAGCATCTTCCTGGAAAATCTGAATAAACAAACTGCGGTTGCCAACCCGCCTGCCAAGCGTGGCAACTATTGCAAAATCCCTCCAAAATGAGAGTCACAAATTTTTGTGACAAACTGTGGGGGAGGCCTACGTTCAGCGGTGGACTAGAAATAGGCTGAAATGGATAGAATTAAATTAAAATCTTGTTAACAAAACCACATAACTCACCCTTTCTGGTACAGTGTCGTTTTTAACGCAACCAATAGATTGAAAGCTTTCGGGCCTGGTCATGTTCAGACATCTGATGTTGGAGAAGCGATGTACAGGATCGTCGTCAGGTATCGTATTTGGAACGCAATCTCTGTCTGTTTTTCCCTTCGGCTGGCAGCAGTAAGGCTTCCACGCGACGTACTTAACTGAACATATAAGAAATATGTTTTTATTTTCTGTCTTTGGAACAAAGAAAATAAATTAATATAAATATCTTTTGAATTACAATGATTATATTATATTTACGCGAACACTACACATTTGAATGAAACTAAGTTTTACGGATTTTATCGCATTTAATTTTTTACTATTTACCATTTGTCAAGTGTAACATCCCTCTACAGGACGCAGGAGTATACAAGCTAGATTGTGAATGTGGTCTCTCTTACATAGGCCAAACAAAAAGATCGATAAAAACCCGCGTAAAAGAACACATAGCTGACGTGAAGCATCGTCGTTCTAGGAAGTCTGCAGTCTGTGACCATGTTCTGGATCATCCCAACCATTACATCAAGATTTGATAAACCACAGATCCTTGCAAAAGAACACCGATTTCTACCAAGGATGATTCGCGAGGCTATTTAAATCAAAAAAACATCCTAATTTCGATAGAGAAAATGGTTGGGTATTACCACCAGCTTGGGATCCAATAATAAATAAAATGTATATTTCTTATATTTACATATATATATATATATATATATATATATATATATATATACATATATGATGTTCTCCTAGCCGATTTCGACCACGGCGACAACTGCCGACTACTGTCGAGAGCCATCAACTGCGCAGGAGATATTATAGTGCCACAAGTGTACGCGCAAACACAGAGGCACTCACTCGTCCCAACCTACCCGCGCCCGATGTAACGCTGATGCGATAAGATCGGAGGTAGGCTAGGATGCAGTGTCAGAAACACATGGACAATCACAACACAACCAGACCCGAAAACCAATAATTTATGTTTTAGCACAAATGTTGGCTCCGGCTGGGATTCGAAACCAGGACCCGCGGCTTAGAAGTCGTGTATATATATATATATAGATACCAACAAATAGTATTTTTAAATAAATTATTGTTCCGACAAGGATTCTAACCCAGGACCTGCGGCGTCATTGTCAGGTTTTTCAACCACTAGGCCACGTGGTCGCCAACTATTAATGAATAAACATCAGTACATATCTGAATATTTTAAGATAGAAATCTCACCTGTATCGTGCACAGAAATCACATCCGATGTCATAAACAGAAAGAAGTTGGTTAAAAGCATCGTAAACTGTTGATCGGGCAACCTCCCAGTGGCCAGTAGACTTGTCCGCAGGAACCTTGCGAGCGGCAGCGCGTTACCAGACTTTGATAATCTGGGCTCGAAATCTGCACGGAAAAATACAGCCAGCCAAGCGGTTTTAAAACATTTAAATGTTCAAAATTATAATAAGTTTATTTTGTGTTGTTTCAGTATCTGTTAACCCACGCCATCGAAGATATATACGATTACTACTTTAAAAAATTACTCCTAACGCTATTACATCAAGCGAAACAATAAATTACTATACAACAACTGTATAATAGTGACCGACCAGACTTCGAAGGAGGAGCTAACAGTTTTTTATTTGGAACACAATTATAATCACCAGTGTTTTACATTTATAAAACTTAAGTGAATATATCTTTTGTATGTAATTAAAAGTAACGTAGCAAGTCGTTTATCATGTAGTACTTCTGGTATTTAAAATTAATCATAAAATAACAATACATGTATAACTTAGGGGACAAAATAAATGAATATTTTTACTGGTGGTAGAATTCCTATGCATGAATCCGTCTGGGTAGGTACCACACCAAGACCGTGTTATTCTGCCATGAAGCAGTAATGTGCAAACATTACTGTGTTTCGGTTTGAAGGGCACTGTGAGCTAGCGTAATCACTGCGCATATGAGACTTAAGAACTTATGTCTCGGGGTGATTGATGGGCACAGTGTGGTGTCAGACGGAATTTTTTTGGGTGATACAGCATTTGTTATGGGCAGACGTTGCACTTACCATCAAGTGAACGTTTTGCTAATTTCATCACTATATCCAATAAAAAAATATTTAAAAATTGACGTAGTGTGCGATGAGACACGTTTAAAGCTTGGCTACACATTGCACGTTACTTTCAGGCATGACATTTTGAAAGCTATGCCTAATTGTTAAAAGTGATTTATTGACATATGGACAGTCGAAAAAAAAAATTACTGAAAGAAATACATCAAAAATATATGTGTAGGAATGGAATAATATCGTATTGCTTGTACGAGTATTGAAACGTAATTAAGAGTGAAAGGAATGGATGACTGGAAAGAACAGGGTAGTATATAATCTGTGTTGAACTAATTGACCGGGCAGTGAGTCGAGTCAAGGTACAGAGATTTATTTATTTATTTATTTATTATGACACACCAACAGCATTACATACAAAGCATTGCCTTAAAGCAACAAACATAATCCAGGTATATTCTTATATGAATGCCAATAATAGGCTAAGACCTATGATGATTTTATTTTTTAAACTAAGACAATCGTCGTGAAAAATGTCAAAGTTTTTGATTTTCGTACATAATTTATTGTATTCAGCGCACATTCTAGCTAACAGGGAGCATTTAAGAAGCATTGTTCTACTTGCAGGAATGTAGAAAGTGTTGATTATAGGATTTCTTGGATACTGATACGGGATATTGAGGTTTACGTCACCTAGTAGATCACTACACGCTATATTTCCGGATAAGAGCTTTTTAAGAAATACTACATCCAGTAAGAGACGACAATCACGAAGTGACATAATTTTAAAATGTTTTAGACGGAGGTCATAAGTAGTACGGTGGGAAATACCAGACGAATAAAATGAAAGGTGCCTAGTGAATGAACGTTGTATACTTTCAATGCGTTGTGAATAGGTGATACAATAGGGACTCCATGCTACAGATGCGAACTCAAGTTGGCTTCGAACCAGTGTATTATATAGTGTATATAAGTGAATTTTAATTCTAGAGGACATAAATCCTTTGGTATTTCTTTTTATGAATCCAAGCATTTTCGCAGCCTTCTTCACAGTTGCATCAATGTGTGCTTTGAATTTTAGTTGAGTGTCCATTATCACGCCCAAGTCTCGAATTTCATTTACTTGCTGAAGTGTTTCTTCGCTAAGTCTATAAGCGGATGGTACTTTGTTTAATTTTCTGGTAAATTTGATGTGATAGGATTTTCTTGTGTTAATTAGCATACTATTCACATCACACCACACACTAATTCTGTTCAGGTCACTTTGAATAAGATGTCAAGGGTAGATTTAACAGTTTTGTATATTTTTAAGTCTTCTGCAAATAGTGAATATTGACAGTTTTGTATCACTGATGTAATGTCATTTATATATGCAGAAAAGAGAACTGGGCCTAAGTGAGACCCTTGTGGTACACCTGATTCTGCAAAATACTCATTTGATTTGTGGCCGTTAGCTACCACAAACTGAAGTCTTTTTGTTAAATATGATCGAAACCACTCCAACAAGGTCCCACCAACCCCATACCTTTTTAATTTGTTTATGAGATGTGAATGAAGAGTGACAAACTTTATCAAAGGCATTAGAAAAATCCATGTAAACGGCATCCACTTCTTGACCACTATCTAATTCCTTGCAGAGATACGACATAAAAGATACTAAGTTAGTTTGAATAGAGCGTCCTTGCCGAAAGCCGTGCTGGTGTTCGGAAATAATGCTGTTTAAATGGTGCGTGATAATTGGACACACAAGAGACTCAAAAAGTTTTGGGATACAAGAGAGAATTGAAATAGGGCGGTAGTTTTTGACGTCTTTGATGTCTCCTTTTTTATGCACTGGGATTATTTTAGCATACTTCCATGTATCTGGAAACACTCCATCACTCAAAGACTGATTGAAAATAATAGATAACGGTAAAGACAGGTTAAAGGCATCAAGTTTTTTGATAGCACGTATAATGTCGAGTTCAGTAATTTTTATAAAACTTATAAAAGATTCATTAAACATTGAGTCTTCTTCATTTGTCAACACCACTTTGCCATATACTGAAGAAAAATTACTAGCAAATATTTCTGCAATTTGTAGTCCAGTGTTAACGATCCGGTCACCCTGAATCATTTCTGCTGGTATTGTATTTTCGCCACACCGTCTTTCTTTGATAAAACGCCAAAAGCTTTTGGGATTTCTATAAATATCAGCCTCAATCATTTTCTTATAGTTTGAAAGACATTGATCATTTAATTTATGAACACGGTCGCGAAGAAGTTCATATTCCAGTCTGTCACGTGGGTTCTTCAATTTATGTATTTAGCTCTCATTTTATTTTTTTCAGAGATTGCTTTTACAAGGGAGTTACTAAACCATGATGGAAATTTCGTATTTTTCGGTTTAGATTTTGGAGTAAATTCCTCTATAGCCCTATTAATATTATTATAAAATGTAGTCGTCATTTCATTTACATTTTTACAATTACCAAATCTCCTACCCCAATCGATACACTTTAAGAATGGTAGGATTTTATCATAATCGGCTTTAAAGTAGTTGTAACGTGGACTTAGGACAGATTTAAGGAAACTGGGTATATGGTGTGGTACGGAAATCAATAAGGGAGGATGCTTTCGATCAAGTTTGCTTAGTAGATTAATAGATCTAGTAACTTCCAGACTAATACAATTAGTAAGGACAATGTCTAATACTCTACCATCCACATTAGGTACACCGTTCATTTGTGATAAATTATTAAGCGACATAAAGTCAGTAAGTGCTAAACCTAATTTAGAATTACAATTTGATGCAACGCATGGGCCACCATCTGAATCACGAGACCAATTAACAAAGCCCAAATTAAAGTCCCCCAATATTATAACTTGGTCAATTTGATCAATAATGTTGTTAACAGTATCCAAAAAGAGACTCAAACATTCAAAGCTGACAGGAGGGGGTATGTATACAGCACAGATAAATAATTTCTTAACAGTTTTTTTGAATTTAACATCAACTGACACCCATAAGTCTTCTGCTTTGCTTTCCCATTTGGAAAGCCTAGAAGAGAGGATATGTTTAGACACAGCAACCATGACTCCCCCTCCGTCTTTTTTTAAATTATTTAACAGTGATCGATCCTTTCTGTATACAACATAACGTTTATCTATAAACTCATTATTTATAATATTATTATTGAGCCATCTCAGTGAATACAATTATGCTGTAATTATTAATTGAAATATTTTTGAGGACGTCTTCAGTTTTAGTCCTTAAACCACGCACATTCTGATTAGATTAACACCTTAACCTTAAGACGTAAAGACGAATTGTTGTGTTATATTGTAACAATATTCCTTATCTTAAAATGTATATCTACATCAAAAAAAGTATACCCCTAAATATTTATTTAATCCGGTCATAAGTTTATGATGTTCCTGATCAAACTTAAAGGATAAACGGAATTCCCAAGTGAAACTGTTCAAAAGACAACTTTGAATGCAGTCTGCGACACCTAACAATGATCATCAATCCTGTCAAAAAAAATCACTAATAATTTTTTGCTGTACCATCTGTCAACCATGATTTGCTTCTGATAGATGCCCTGATCGCTGGCATCGTCATAATAAACAATTCAGCACATCACAAGGCCACTGCTGAACATAGGCCTCCCGCCTCCCGCATACATTGCCGAAGTCCTGGGCCACCTGTCTTCCCGCAAAACCGTGCAGGCCGTCGCTCCATCTAGTGGGGGTCCACCATTTTCTACTCCAGAACCTTTCTTCCTCAATGGTTATCGGTTCTACGAGCTATATGGCTACTACCACTTCAGCTTGTTGATCCTTAGGGCTATGGAGGTGTAACTCTACTTCTGCTTCTATCTCGCAGAAAATCACTAAGCATATCACTTTTGATAGCTCGTTAAGCAACTCTGAGCTTCCTTATGCAGCCTGTAGTGAAGGGTCACATCTCGGTTCCGTATGTCATCAGTGGCAACATGCAATGGTTTTTATTTTAAGATTGAGGTGTATATGTAATACTTGAAAGATGTGACGTAGTATCCCAAATGCTGTCGAAGTTCAACCTGTCCAGTCCAGTAAGATCTGATCTGAGGTCTTTGATCATAGTGTCACAGTCTTTACGATTAGCGATGACGTTACCGCCACTAAGCTTGACAAATTTACGTTTTTAAATATAACAGTAAATTAGACAAAAACCATAATTTTTGTAACTCCAAATAAACATATAACTGAAATAAAGTGCTATTTGGCAACTCATTTAGTCCCAAATATTTTTAACACGCAACCAATAGAATAAATGAAACAAGGGAAAGCGAGCAACATTTTTATCAGCAAACTATTACGAGTACATTGTGTCTATTCCATCTATTAAGCCTGACTGGAAAGTCTAGAGACATGACATATTCAGCAATAAACTAATATGATAAAGAAGGAAAAGTTTGTGTAAAGAAATATGTAGTTATTCTTAGACATATTTTTTTACCAACACCTCACTATAATAAATATTTGCATTATATAAACGTTGCTTCGCGTTAACAGAATAAGCAAGGACACGATTAGCAACCAAAATAATATTTTTTTTCCGTCGACGGGAAAACGGAACTTGTGTGCGTTTCCCGGACTCGGGGTGACCGTGGGCAAGGGTCATTAAATGCTGGTCGGTACATTACTGAAATCCTGGAGGAACATGTGGTCCCGTATGCTGGTTATGTCGGTGATGGATTCATGTTAATGCATGATAATGCTCGTTGCCACACCGCGGCTATTGTACGGGATTATTTACTCGAGGTCGATATCCCTGTTATGCATTGGCCAGCACGAAGTCCAGACCTTAACCCAATAGAACATCTCTGGTATGACCTAAAACGGCGCGTGCGAGCTCGAGATCCAGCTCCAGCCACTCTTCAAGAGCTCCAAGATGCGGTACTTGAAGAGTGGGAACAAATACCCCAAGAGGCTGTTGCGATCCTTGTAAGGTCCATGAAAGATCGCATGGAAGCCGTTATCAAGGCAAGGGGGGGGTCAACACTAGGTTTTAAGAACTTTTTTGTATTTATTAAGTTTTTTTTTAAATTATTAATTTGCAAATTTGTACATACCCTGTCTTTTTCTTTAATTTCTCTTTCGTCTCGTTATAAAAGTAAAATTCAATTCCTGAAAGCTAATGAAATTACCTTCCGAATGATACCCTCAAACCACAACATTGCCATTGGCCTGTTGTGTTAAAATATTATTTAAATTATTTTTTTCGGATGTGCGATTTTTTTGACGCCGAGTGTATATGTGGAGATTTGTAATCGGCATACTGTTATTCATTTATCAACAACATCATAATTTTAACAGCCGTGTGGTGGCGGCTCGTTAAAAGAATACTACCACTCCATCTCATCTAATGGATCTCGTAAAAGGCGAGTAAGGAATTAAACTGCAATGTGCACCCAGCAGCACATGGTGGCGATCGGCTCACCACCTACCAAGTGCATTATATTGTTTTGGTGAAACGTGGATTGTGGCAGTCATCTGTTTTTGTAGTGAGTGCCCATTCTCTGACTTACCCTTATGGGATACTGTCGTGATCTTATGTATGTATAATTTTAAGGTTTGCTGTAAATCTTCCTAAAAGTATAAAAATAAAATAAATAAAACAGATTACATTCGCGTTACCGAGGAAAGTATGCCTTAAGTTATTCAAATAAAAATTCTGTACGTTCTTCAACTTACTTTTATCATACACAGCAGGCAGTAGTCTGTACGTAGGAGTATGAGTCGCCCCACGTGTAGGAAATCGGAGATTGTTGCAGGATCCGTCTATTCGTCTGCCCTCACGAGGATCACAGGGCTCTATTATATTCGTGCACCAACTGAAAATAATAAATTATCTTTATGCCAGTCGTGCCGTGTGGTGGCGGCTTAAGAAAATCTACCACCCCATCTCGTCCCGTGGGTGTCGTAAAAGTCGACAGAGGAGATGGGCAGCAGCATCTTTCTGGAACATCTGAATAAATAAACTGCGGTTGCCTACCCGCCTGTCAAGCGTGGCAACTATGGCAAAATCCTCCCAAAATGAGAGCTACTACCTTTTGTGGCAATCATTGGGGGAGGCCTATGTTCGGCAGTGGAGTAGTGATAGGCCGAAACGATGATGCCAGTCTTTACTCAGAAAACGAGTCGCAAGCTGCTGTAATGTAGCCAACATTTCCGATAATATTAATAGTATTAGTAATATTGCCCTCCCGATTGATGTAAATGACCGAGACGAGGCATTTGGGCACCCTCGAGTGAGTTACTGTCGCGCACAGGATGACAGTCCAAACCGAGGTCCGCTCTCGGGGGCCCTTGCGCCAGTCATACATAAATAAAGGTTTCGGCTCAGCGCCCTGAAATCCTTCGGGCTAACGGTGACCATCAGTAGTTTTTTTTTTGTTTATAGTGATGAAACGAGCAAAACGTTCACCTGATGGTAAGTGCAACGTGGCAGACGTTACCGGCAGAATAACTGGCCCCGGGGTGGTACCTACCTATATGGATTCTTGCATAGGAATCCTCACCTTCAGCGCTCTGTCACCTTTCAATCCGGAGAAGCTATGAAAGCCTTCGGGCTAACAGTGACCATCAGTCCAAAAACTATGAAATCAGGAATGACCGGCAACTAAATAACATGACGAAAATATTTATTATAATACTAAAAATCCATAGTTTTTGATATGGAGAAATATTATCCTCGGCTGGAATTGTTCCACCATTGTCCAACCCAGGTTCTACTGCGCAGTAAGCTAGTACGCTGACTCCACAGTCGTAATTATAATAGAATAAAAAAAAGATGCCCCACACTATGTTTTTCTCATGTAAACTGAGTTCGTTTCCCGGATATAAATTTCACATGCACAACGCAACCAGAACCGAAAAACCAAAAATGTAAGTTTTTCCACAAATTAGGCATTAGGCATATAATTCAGATCAGATGTGACTATACTTCCAAGTTTTCCAATTTTTGTCATTGCCCTTGGAATGTCTACTGCAAAACATTGACCTACCTTTTACGGGAACAACCTTCTACATGTTCTTTATTGCAGGAATCCGTCTAGGTAGGTACCACCCCAGGGCCAGTTATTCAACCGAGAAGCAGTAGTGTGCAAACATTACTGTGTTTCGGTTTAAAGACACTTGCACTGTGAGCTAGCGTAATCACTGGGCACAGTCTGGTGTCACACAGAAATTTTGTAATAACAAATGCTGTGTCACCCACACAGCATTTGTTATGGGCAGACGTTGCACTTACCATCAGGTGGACGTTTTGCTTTGAATGTTGTTAGTTATTATCTAAATTAATTAACTTATTCCCATTATCATCCCTAAGTTTGTGACGGACTGAACGACTATATCACGCCGAACCGCATGGTATGTAATAATAATAATAATTTTATTTATTTGTTTCACAAATCTTTTACACACTATTCTTATAAGTCTAAATAGTTTGGATACAATAATTTATCACTAAATGAACTGCTGGCACTAAAAAGGGAATCCCTGTGCTATAAGTGCCAGCATCCTTCCAATGACACGGATAATTATGTTAATTGAGACGTTATAAGTAATAAGTATGTTATAATAAATGTTAGATTTTATATAATTAAACTCTTAATGTTACATCATCCGACATAAGTTCGGCAAGCATGAAGCGCGAACAAGTAAACCTTTCGCATATGAATTAGTTTATTTTTAGTGGTATTGTATGTATGTGTGTGTGAATGTATGTGTTTGTGTATATGTGTGGTACATTATGATGATTATTTTATTGGGAGAAGGACATTTTCAGTTTCATCATAGCTAAGTTTTTGAAACCATTCAGTAAGTATCTTTTTACATGTATATTTATTTGTTCTATCAATAGCCAATATTTTGTTAACCTAAATGAAGGGTCCGAGGAAGTAGAACAATCTGTGACTAAAACGTGTCTTGCACTTGTTACCAATCGGTAGGCCACATCTATGCCTAGCCCGCTGCCGCGAAGATAAAGAAAATTTACTGGATTTGGACAAAGATAAATGTTGCCGCAAAATAATCTGAAGAACGAAAAGCTGGCGCACAGATAGGACTTCGCAGTACTCATAAAGGTCTTGTGTAGGATAACGAAAAGGTTTAAACGTACATACTTTTAATACTGCTCTCTGTGCCCGCTCAAGAAATACAACAATTTGACAACGATTGACACAAGGCATAATAAACCGTCTTCAGTATCATAGGTTCTACAACATGTCTCAAATGTTTAAAGACAGAGATAAGTTCGCGGACTCTCCCCGTCAATAGTTCAAAATGCGGCACAAAACTTAATTGCTCATCCAGGACCACACCTAAATATTTTGTAGTAACAGAGTGATTTAATTTAGGACAGTCGCACATAAGTCGCGCCAGTAGTTTGCCATCTTCTAGGTCTAATTTACACATATCGTTGATATATATTAAAAACAGTGTGTGGTCTACAGAGAGATAATTACTTACATGTTCACCAATTTTACCACACTGTTTTCGGTTTGATAAATAACTCCGAAACAATTTCAGCTGGTTATCTCTGATTCCAATCCTTTCCTATTTAGAATTTAGCTTGGGGATAGAGACCGTATCAAAGGCTTTTGCCAAATCAAGGAAGATAGCAACACACTTTTTTCCTTTATCTAACGTTTCAACAATATGTTCAATAAGATCATTAACAGCATCATTAGTTGACATCTTATTACGGAATCCATTCTGTATGTTTGAAATAATGTTGTTACTATCAAGGTATTTTTAAGGCGATAGTTCATGATTCTCTCCAAGACCTTAGACAAGGCAGTCAGCACAGATATGGGTCTATACTTATTGACACTATTTACATCCCCAGACTTATACACGGGGTGTATCAATGCACTTTTCAGTATATCCTGAAACTCTCCAGTACGTATACACAAGTTTATTATATAAGGGCGGTACCAAAACCATTTTGTATTTCTTTAGGATGTTAGAAAAAATGCCATCAATACCAAGGTATTAATTTAATGAACATAAATAATTGTAAAAAATATGTAAATAATAATAAATCAATTGAAACCAATTTAAAACATTTATCGGAATATTAGTAACTAATTATTTTGTTTCGAAATATTAATGAATGAAATCAGAATAAAAATAACAGAAAATTAACTCACAATGTAGTATTCTTTTTGTCATGTCGCTTTATTTCCTCTAGACTAACAGGCGTTCCCGTATAAGAGTCATAATATTCAGTAAGCTTAGCATAAGTACCGGTAAGTAACCAAAAATATAACAAGAAAAACATTATTACTAATCAATGAAAAAAATAAGTCTTAACATTAAAATCCACAATTAAAAATATTTAAAATAAATTTATACAACAAATCCTATGAGTTGTTTTCACTTTGAGAGCCGACATCGAAATGTAACGGCCTTTACAAAATTTAAAGGATATATCAGATTGATCGTATTTTTTATATATTCACTTTATGTCTGGCCTTTGTCTGGAATTTGAGAACATCTAAAGTCTGCTCACTGCCCTTGACATGGAAAAGGATCCGAAATTAACGTCATTTTCTTATTTTTTTTTTTTTTTTTTTGTAAAAAAGCGGTAACGAAATAGCGTGCTTGATGCTATTTCCTACTACGAAACCACGTACAGCGAATGGTTCCGTGGTGGGAAATAGCGTGCTAACGAAAATATCCCATATCTTAAAAACTATACGGCATATTTTTTTTCAACGCATTTTCATTGACAGTGGTTTCTAGGTTCTACCATATTCATATTTTTTAGAATTTGCGCTGCATAGTTGAAAAGTTAGAGAGGGTCACCACAAACACCAACTATTGGCTAAATCAAAACAGTTATTTTGAGACTATTCACCATTTTTAAGACCAATCTATCGATACGAATTTTATTTTTCATCCCTTAGTTACATGGATTGTATGCTATCCCTAATTTTAATAATTTCACTACGCCATTGTATACCGGTTCATAAAAAATACCTTCCAATTAAAATGGTCCAAGTAAAATGGCTGTAACTATATATGACAGATATATGACCCATATAAGATATAAATAAATGCACCTTGAACTTTTTTAAATTAAAAAATAAAATAATCTATGCAACGTTAGAATTAATAAATCGTATTTAACGTGTACACATATTAAGTGTTTTATGTCATCAGAATCATCATCATTTCAGCCACAATTTCAATGTTGAACATGGGTCTCTTTCATAGATTGTCACAAAGCAACCGCGAACAAAACAACACCGCGAAGGTTGTCGCCATACACTGCATTTGCCAGTACGAGGTTGCTTCTCGAGAGCCTTTCTTCCCCAATGGTTGTCGGTTACTACTTAATACTAAGGCAAAACTCAATAAACGGGCAAACTATAAATCATAAAACATACTATCTTACTTTCAACCTTGATTACAACAACACTTTAATAATTAAATACTAAATTGAAAAATATAGCTTCAAAATTAAGTTCTGCGATTGTTGCTTACTTACTTACTTAGAATCAGACAGCTGACTGATAAGGCCACAGCTAAATTAGTCTATTTTGCAAACTTCCACAGTATTATGTTTTATTGCGTATTACTGTGCGGATCCGCGGCCGGTCTGCCAGCAATATTGATTAATATGAACAAGACGGATTCCTATGCAGGAATCCGTCTTGGTAGGTACCACTCCAGGGCCAGTTATTCTGCCGTGAAGCAGTAGTGTGCAAGCATTATTGTGTTTCGGTTTGAAGGGCACTGTGAGCTAGTGTAATCACTGGGCATTTGAGACTTAAGAACTGATGTCTCAGGGTGACGGGCGCAGTTTGGTGTCACACCGAAATATTCTGGGTGATACAGCATTTGTTGTGGGCGAACGGAAAAACATTTTAATTCTCATAAATTGTTTCACAAAAACCAATTTGGTTTTACAAGGGGTCGTTCTACAACCGATACAGGTGTTGAACTCATTAAGAATATATTTGATGCCTGGGAGAGTTCACAGGATGCCTTGGGTGTTTTCTGCGATCTTTCTAAGGCCTTCGATTGCGTTGATCATGAATGACTTATCAGAAAACTACATCATTACGGTATAAGAAATTCTGTACTTCAACTTCTAACTTCATATTTGAGTAATAGAACGCAGAAAGTAGTTATCAATAGCAAGAGTTCTTCCGGATCAGAAGTAACTATTAGTGTCCCGCAGGGTTCGATTCTCGGCCCATTTCAATTTCTTATTTACATTAATGACTTACCTTACCTAGTAGGAGACAACCATGATATAGAGTTATTTTTGATGATATATCTTTGATTTTTAAGATAAAACGTCAACTTTTATTATATGACAAGGTGAATAATGCTATTTCAAAATTAGTACATTGGTTTAACGTTGATAATTTGCTTTTAAACGGCAATAAAACAATATGTATTAAATTCACAACACCAAATGTTAAACGATTAGATGTAAATGTGCTTCTGAATGAGAAAAAGTTGAGCCTTGTGGATACTACTGCCTTTCTTGGAATAACTCTAGACGCAAAACTTCAATGTAGCCCCCGTATATCTAAACTAGCTAGTAGACTTAGCTCTGCAGCTTATGCTGTAAAAAAAAATTAGGAATTTGACTAATGTTGAAACTGCTAGATTGGTTTACTTTAGTTATTTTCATAGCATAATGTCTTATGGTATTTTGCTTTGGGGAAATGCGACTGATGTAGAAGTGATTTTTGTTTTGCAAAAGAGGGCCGTAAGTGCTATTTATAATCTTGACTCTAATAAAGTGTCTCTTGGAGATAAATTTAAAGAAATTAATATCTTAACCTTGGCCTCTCAGTATATATTTGAAAACGTTTTGTATGTACACAAGAACATAAACCAGTTAACTAAAAAAAAGTGATGTTCATAATGTAAATACCAGGAACAAGCATAAATTAATTACGCCTGTTACTCGACTTTACAGGGTCAGTAACTCTTTGAAGATAGATCACAAAGTCTTTATATTAAACAAAGACTTTATAAAAACGGGTTATTAAAATATTAAAGGAAATGAGAAATGAGGTGATCGTCGCCAAGCTATTTCTACATCTTTATAATACTGCTGTTATTGTACATTATTTTAAAAATGCCTGAACTTAAATCCCGCTGGGTTTCATAATGGTTCTTCCCAGGACAGTGGCATTTTTTGCAAAAGACTATAGTTTAAAAAAGAAAAAAAAATGACTTTTAATAAGTATAATGTAAAAAAAAATATTCTATTCTATTCTTTTATTGGAAAAAGCGACGAGACTAGCTAAACGTACACCTAATGGTAAATCCCAACATCTATCCATAAGAAATACTGTGTCTCCCATTACATTTCTGTATGGTAACGCTCTGTGCTCGTCACCCTGAGACATCAGTTCTCATAAGCCCAGCAATTATACTAGCTCTCAGTTCCTTTCAGACCGAAGCAGGTAACGTTGGCACGCTACTGTTTCCCGGCAGAATAACTGACCCTGCGGCATATTCCTGCATAGGAATCCTATCACCAGTAAAATTATGGTTGTTAGGGTCTGGACATGATTTCCGTTTATATACCTAAGGATTTTCTATTATATAAAAATGACGAGCCATTAACTCACTGGTAGGACAATTCCATTGTAGGAGTCTGCCTAGGTAAGCGCCACTCTAGTGTCAGTTATTCCGCCGCCAAGCGGTAGTGTTCAAGCACAGCTGGTTTTCATTCTAAGTACACTGAAGACAAATACTGGTTATAAGAGACTTCATATCTGACGTCTCAGGGTAACGAAAGCCACTGATTTCGTTCTTTATCTGGCGAATTTTCTATAGAATGCATTTGCGTTGATTGTCTCGTTTAACACGTGTTGAATAAACCATACATAAATATGACATAGATAACAGAAGTGTCATTATTACTTCTAAATTAGCTTTTGACCCCTTTGTCGATCTTTTTCTTTTTTGTATAATTTATAATGATGTTTCTTAAAATGTAATAAACAATAAAAAACAAAATTAAACAAAAATGAAATGTTAGTTTCGTCTGGGATTTAGATTAAGGTCTTTATGAACACAATATTGGTGGTTCTGCAATCAGGAGCATTATACTATAGTAATATACATCTAAGTACATATAGCATTACTATAGTAAGTTCGATAACATTATGACATTACTGTTTTTTAAACTCGATCAGTATAACCGCTACGCAAACGAAGAGTTAGAGCCGCCGACTTGTACAGTCATACACGGCTTGCGTGTAAAGCGATTAAGCGAAGCGAAGCTGGTTTTGTCAACGCATGGCTCTGTGAACGTTGAGCGATTATGTAAACGGCAAATGCCTCAAAAATCTAATTTTAGCACTGGTGTTCCTTTTTTAAAATTACATAGTTTGTATTTTCATCGGAATAAGCCGAACAGATTTGTAAAAAAAACGCCGTTAAATAAAAAGTATACTACATAAAAAGTCCTAACGAACACATACCAGTAAACTGCAGTTGTTGTAATCTAGTTGTAGGATTCCAATGCAGGAAACTGACTACACGGGTACCACCGCAATGGTCGTCAAGTTATTCCGCCGTCCAGCAGTGCAAACATTACTGTGTTGCGGTCTTAAGAGCACTGTTGACTTGTGTAATTACTGGGTAAATGGAAATTAATATCTTATATCTTAGTTGCTCGGCTTAATAATTCACAAGGACAGTTTGTTGCCACAGAGAATAATTCTGGTGACGCGGCGTTTATTATAGACAGACGTTGTACTCACCATCAGGTGAATGATTACTCGTCTCGACACTTTCGCACTGACACGATACTTGTAAGCAGATATTATTTCAATTTATTCCATACAAAGACTTATCTCATCCTTAAACGACTCATGGAAGGATTCATAGAAAACAATCTAATAGGGATCTAATTCTGATAAGCGACGACTCTATAAATCGAAAAATAGACATTGAAAAGTACCTATACGTACGAGTAACAGTCATTACCTAACATATATATTAATATTAAAACAAAGAAGGCCAATATATTTCGCAATGAACAGACTCTCTGTTATCATTCAATTATAAAATAGAAAAAACAAAAAACTAATTTATTGAAAACATGCCCAACAAGCGTAGAACGTCGCACGGTGCTTTTGACAGCCGTCGCTGCCAAAGCTCCGTTGCGAAATGCCGATAACGTGCCGCTTGGCAAAAACATATTTTATTTTTAGGTATTCTGCATTTTTTTCTTAACGGCTCATAGTCTGCCTTTTTTATCTGAAAAAAATGACGAGACGAGTAAATGGAGCAACAGCTGATGGTAAGTGTAACGTCTGCCCATAACAAATGCCGTGTCACGTAGAACATTTCTGTGTGGAACCACACTGCACTCGTTACCTTAAGATTTCAGTTCTGAAGTCTTATATGACCCGTATTTAAATTACCTAACAATGCCCTTCACACCGAACCACAGTAGTGTTTGCATAGTACTGCTTCAAGGAAGAATAACTAGCTCTGGGGCGGTACCTAAGTAGACGAATTCCTGCATAGGAATTCTACCACCACTTGTTTTATGTTCATATTACGCGTAACGCATTTTGTAAGCGCATTTTGCCAATCCACCCACCAAGCGAGGCATTATGGCGAATCTTCCCAACTTAGGCAAGAGAGAGTGGCTTGTGCACCAGCGGATTTCGTACACTCTAATTTTTATCATGATGATGACACAAATATTGACCTTATTTCGAACCATCTGTAAGTTGTCCAAATTTTCTGCTTCTGTCAATAAAAAAATCGTATGCAAAATATTTTTCTTAATGTATAATAAGTAATAAGTCATTATAACAACGACAACTGGTCTAAACATGTTTGCAAACCCGACACGTGGCAAAGTCATTAGAAACAGATACTGGCTCTGCATGTGTAACAATCAATGGGGTGACTAATTGACAACGGTGTGGATCGGACGGTTCCATCGGTGCGGACCTAACGAGGGCTGACGTCGAAATATTGCAGATTTTTTAAGGGACGCCAAACATAAAAAAAATTCAAAAATTTAGAAAATGTTCTCAAAATAATTTGTTTCCATTACAGAGACGGAGAAGAGAATTACCAATCTTATTTGACACTCGAACTCGTATGTTGATAATATAATGACAATTTATGGATATCGGTTTTATCCGATTACATACAATTTCATTTATTCGCATACATGCATTAGGCAAACGAAATTTATATTACTTACGTCTAAATGAAATATAATCATATCATTTCATTTTCACATAGATAATAAGTTAATCGAGTTGCAACAATCTTAAATCTTTTCGTAATATGCGAATGTTCGTAACATACGAGTATAAATGTTTTAACTAACGTTCAACAAACACATTTAATCAACCAATTATAGATAGCGCTTCCATCGATTATTCATAAATATCAAACAAGGTAAATACTGCGTGTTTTTACGTGAACAGAAATATAGGTTGTTCGTTCCCAAACATCATCCATAAAATATATAAGCAGATTCAATTAACAAAGCATTAAATTAGTAATTATTATCTGTCTGATTTATTGAATAGGTGCGTAAATCATTTTACGCACGATACGATGATGTCCGCAGGTTGTACAATAGTACTCTTATCATAAATACCAGACTGACGGAGACCCAGATCGACAGACCCAAATTAATACAAGGCACACGGAGGGCGATGAAACCTTCTGCAAGAATATAGGATCAATGTCGAATATACTCGTATGTAGGTGAGTCATATTTACAGGGTATAATTATAAAAGTACTCTTATAATACTCGTATAAGAAAGAAAGAAAAAGAGAATGAACAAAAGAGTGTCAGAAAAAAGAAAGAGAGTTTGAGAGACAGAGAGTAATAAATAAAGAAACCTTGCCGCAAATACAATGAAATGTCTGAACAACATAATCGAAGAAAGGTAGGTTCACGCATTGTGAGAGATATAGGTTAGATAAAGATCCATTGCTCAATATGTTCACATGATTTAGCCGCAGGCCATGATGATGCTAATGTCCTCCTAGTTGATTTGGACCACAGCGATATCTTCCAGTTAACATCCAAAAGTCATCGTCTAGCAGTATATACTACAGCGTCGTATGTATTAGAATAAACACAAACGTTCTTTCGTTTTAAAATGGTTTTGTATAAATTGATCCCAAAAATCTCATTTTTAAATCGTTCAGTTCACAGTTATAAACCATTTTTTAATTGATTAGCGTAACACAATGCATGTAAAATATCTCGGAAAGGTAACTACATTTTTTCAGTGCAAAAGGCATAATGTATTAATGCAGAAGGCGTACTAAACATACTCGGGGACGTTCTGTAGACCACTCCTTTACTCAATATTACCTAACTGTCACAGACAGTATGTAATTAATTCTAACATATGCTGGATACTCTAATTAGAGACATGGTTCACTTACCAACACTACTTGGTCAAAGTCCGGACGGTTTCACAGTAACAAGTACATAATGAGATAGACCGTTTTATAATGAGAAAATCTATTTTACCATTTTAGACCTTACTGATTGAAGATAGAGATGAGAATAGTGTACAAAATGTGATCACAATGTCAGTAACGAAAACTACTAAGTGATTGATTAGTCGGTCCGTTAAGCATAACTTATAAGCAAAAGGCGATTTTCTTATTCTCTTAATACCAAATTAAGAATGGAGAATGAATAACTGGTTTACTTTAAATAAAAACAACTTCAAAACAATTTATGTTTAATTAATACTGTTTTTTTGAAAAAGGATAAAGGCTGACCCATTTATGCCTACAGCCAGTGTAATAATGTAGCACATTTTAAAGAAATTACATCACTTTAAAAGAGTTCAAAAGTACGGCGTCAGCAAAAAAATAAGATTCAACAACCGTCGTCGCTGTATTGAAATAACGATACTTGCGCTACAAAGTTTTATTATAATCTTTTTGTATCTGTATCATCACTTCGTTTGCCATATCCCGCTGAGGTCATTTGGACCTAAAGCTTAGCTAAAGTTTTGCTTATGAAGCATTTTAATTTCTTTAATACTCTTTTATTAGCTTGATCTGTATATATGTAACTAACAATGTAATAATAAAGTCTTTTATGGCAGCAGCAGCGTTGACATGTCTCAGCATCGCATATGTGCATCGTCTCACGTGGATCGGGTCGTCTTGCAGTCTGACGGCTGGTACTCAACTTTCCATATATTAAAAGTACTCTGAGGTACTCATCTAAACTCGCAAGTATATTTTCGATGATGTGATTGCTGCTAGCTTTTTTGGCTTTTACAGCTTAATCGGATACTGTGCTCGTGTGTACGGGTGTCACTCTCGATTTCACTACCCCTCAAATTTTCATACCGCGGGTTTTAAACGATTCTTAATGAAACTCCAAAAAAAAATTCACTACTGGACCCTACACTAGAATATTTCCCGTTTCGTAGGTGAATTTTACATACATTGATTTAACATGCCATTTCATATGATATTGTACGACCACATGGCCTAACGTTCACAGTACTTAACAACAATGGTGCGGGTCCTGAGTTCCTGTTAGTTTCGGGGCTGGTTGTGTTGTGACTATCTCAGTGTCTCTGATACTGCTTACTCACCTACCTCCGGTAGTATCGCATGAGCGTAACATAGGGCGCGGGTAGTTCTGGACGAATGAGTGCCTCTTGTTTGCGCTGACACAATTGATACTGTTATATCTCCAGTAGTTGAAAGTTGCCTACAGTATTCGGAAGTTGCTGTAACTGAAAATCGGCCAAGAGGACACAAAGAACATATTTTTCTACACCTATAAGATCGCACTTCAATAGAAATACTCAAGAAGTAGTTTACAGATTTAAATGACTTGATGACCATATTGTTCACCAGATGATAACTGTAACATCTGCTTATAACAAATGCTTTGTCACCCAACACAGAACATAACTGCTTGGGTACAGCACTGCGCTCGTCACTCTAAGATATCAGTGCTTAAGTCTCATATGCCCTGTAATTACACTAGCTAACAGTGTATCTTCAGATCGGAACCAAAGTAAATTTTGCATACCACGGTTGGAGGACAGAACAACTGGCACTGCGGTGGTACCCACCTTGTCATATTTCCACGTTGTAATCCTTCCACCAGCCGCTTTATATAATTACAAACGCATGTAGCCACTTGAAAGTATTCACATTGTTAAAAAGTGGTAACATGAAATCGCAAGTTCCCGTAACTTACACCACTATTAAAGGGAAGGGTGTACTTAATGAGGTACACGTGTCAGGGGCAATGTTGGCGACTTCGACACGTCAGTTGCACGGCCGATTGCAATTCGTACATGGAACTCACACTGCGTTGATCTGTTACCTTAGTAGTAAAGTATCCAATTTAACAGTCGTTATACAGTACACACAATGTACGACTTACATTTAAGCATCGATATAAGAGTTGATCTACTTACCATTATACTTAGGTAAAGTATAATGGTACCCAATTTAAAAGTCGTTATTAAGTACTTGTATATTTAGATTGCTATGTACGACTTACCTTTTAGTGTCGATTTTAGCGTTGATCCTAAGTAGAACGGACTAAAAGTGTCTAATTTAAATGTCATTATTTCTTATATTTACGCGAACATTACACATTTAAATGAAACTAATTTTACGGATTTTATCGTGTTTAATTTTACTATTTATAACCCTACGTTTCGAATGCTTTAAAGTACCCACGGTCACGGGGGGACTGAGGTGACAGATGTCCTGACGTCAGAGTTAACCCGGTGTACCTTCAGCTTTTAATTATTATTTTTGGTGCGATCTATGCAGAGAGAGCTAACTGTGTCTTGAAGTATTGCAGCGGTATGCTTGGTTTTTGATTTAATTTTATAAATAATTGAACCCAAGCTGGTGGTAGTACCGAACCATCTTCTCTATTAAAATTAGCATGTTTTTTAATTTCAATAGCCTCTCGAATCATCTTTGGTATGAATTGGTATTCTTTTGCAAGGATTTGCGGTTTAACAAATCTGATGTAATGGTTGGGATGATCCAGAACATGGTTACAGACTGCAGACTTCCTGGAGCGGCGATGGTTCACATCAGCTATATGTTCTTTTACGCGGGTTTTTACTGATCTTTTTGTTTGCCCTATGTAAGACAGACCATATTCACAATCCAGCTTGTATACTCCTGCATCTTGTAGAGGAATTTAACACTTGACAGATGCTTAAAACTGACTTATCTTCTTCGGCGGCTTGAAAAATGTTCTTATGAATGCCCGCTTCAAGATAAAGCCAATCTTGTCCGTGGCTACTCTGACATATGGTAGGACAGCAGGTACACGCTCGACTATGGCCGTTTTCATTCGATCACTGCAACGTAGGCGCTAAATCCGAAGCTTCATAATCATCATCATCATTATTTCAGCCTATCACTAGTCCATTGCTGAACATAGGCCTCCCCATAGATTGCTACAAAAGTTTATAGCTCCCATTTTGGAGGGAATTTTGCCAAAGTTGCCACGCTTGGCAGGCGGGATTGGCAACCGCAGTTTATTTATTTTTATTACATTTATTACATTATGTTCTAGGGAAATGCTGCTGCCCATCTTCTGGTTTTGATTTTCCCTCTGTCGACTTTTACGATACTCTCTTAAGCCGCGACCACACGGCACGAACCCGAAGCTTGTTGTCTTACAAAACTTGCTTGACGTGCTGAAGCTCGCCGGCCAGGTGTTTACTGTCACATATCCCTTGTGCAATCTGAAACAAAAAATTATATTATTTTATTATTAGGTAAATCTTACCAACAGTAGCTAACTGTGATGGATGGTGGTGAGATTCACCGTATAAATACCTATTAGTATGGGTCTTTTTTCTATACACAGTGTGACTAAAGGTGTTATTAAGATTCCGAATTACTAAAGCATCTATTACACTTACTAAAGCTAAAGAGTTATTTGTTTCTAACTCCATTGTGAACAAAATTAGAACTCACTGACGAAATGGTATGGTATGTAAGGTGTGCTCTTGCGTGCGTGTCCTCTGAGTGGTGAGAGTATTTTAGCCACGTGTTGAGTCAATCTGTGAGTTGGTGAATCGATCTGGTTCACTATGGAACGTAGTGGAGCATTGAGTTTGTATATTTTGGGTAACCCATAAAACTTCGGTGGTTTGGCACAAGAAGGTATTATCGAATTGACGTCAAAAAAAAAAGTAAAGTTTCAGCCTATAAATGTCCCACTGCTGAGCACAGGCCTCCTCTCATTTCTGAGAGGGTTATTGGAGCTAGGAAGAATCCGCCACGCTGCTCCAATGCGGGTTTGGCGGACTTCACATATCCTCGAAATATTTCTATTCCTCGGACATGCAGGTTTCCTCACGATGTTTTCCTTCACCGCTAAGCACGTGGTAAATCAGCACTTAAAATTGTAGAACAATTTAATAGTTGCTGGCACCGGGGATTGAACCCAGCGTTACTCGCTTACTATAAAATTAAAGGCGAGCACAAGCCCCTTGAGCTACCTAGATCTAACTAGATTAAATTTTTCCGCGTGTTTCTTTATTAGATCGCTAGTTGTTTTGGGAGTGTTAGTAGTTGGGTATGTTTTGACCTTTTTATGGATGTTTGTGTGACTGGATGACAAAAGTTTTGTGACTTACCTTTTACTGTCCATATTACCGTTGATCTACTCCCTAAGTATAATCGGCTAAAAGTATTCTATTTATTAGTTGTTTTTTAGTATTTGTGTATTCAGATTGCAATGGACGACTTACGTTTTAGCATTGAATATTAGCGATGACCTCTTAAAAAAATAGGTCGTTTATTATTCTGTACATGTATCTTATATAGCTAACACTTATAGCTGGAGGACGTTTACCGCTAATTAAAGTAATTAAATAGTCGCTTCATACTAATCCGTGAATAGGTGTAAACAGTATGTAGAACATATAACTAAATATGAAATACTCATTTGGAAATTGCTTAGTCCCTTATAAACAAGTGGCAAAACTAAAATTTCGAAGTGCACGACAACTTTTAAACCTATTTCAGAACGTAATATGTTCTCGAATATACACCGTAGTCCGCTAACCCGAACCGAAATAGCGTCTCAGACTCCCGACAGCTCCATTACCTGCTCAAAAATAACTGGAGACATGTGTCTAGCAGCCGTATTCGTAAGGTGTTACATTGACGATTACGTGACCTAGTGGTCGGAGTACCTGACTTCTTCGCCACGGGTCCTGGGTTCGAATCACAGCCGAAGCCAACTTCTGTACATGAAGAGAATTTTTTGATTTTCGTTTCTGGTTTTGTTGTGCATGTGATATTTATGTTTATAAAAGCTCCCAAGTTACAACAGAAATCCTAGTGTCGAGTCGATACTTTTTTTTTAAAGAAAAGAAAGATTAATGCAACAATATACAATGCTATTCGTGCGTTCCGCACACAGTTCGGTACCCAGTTCAAATAAACATTTTTTTTTATAAAAAAAAGAAGTACTTTAATTTCTACTTGTATAAAAAAACATTCGATACATTTGTATACGTAAAAAAACAATCGACCTTTTCTTGATATAAAAGACCCAATCTACCTGAGGTCTTCAGATAAACATATACTCTACGAATTTATATCAACCTCATCTAACGAAAAAGATGGCACAAACTTCCTGAATATTGTCTCTCGTAATATCTAATAAGTGCTGAGTTGCACGAAGAAATATTGTACTCCCAAGACGCAATATCATGTAAATATGAAACGCGGAAGGCTTCTTTATCATATAAAAGTTGACGACGTCTTAGAGCAGAAAATTTCTGCTTTTTTTAATTTTTTACTTTAGTAGGAAAACATGTAACGAAATGTTTTCCGACTAAAGTAAAAAAATATTAAAGGAAAAACTGTTACGGTATTACTACACTTCTGAGTTCGATTCCAGGAGCCGGCATCTTTTAAATTTTTCTGCAATTTTAAGTGCTGATTTACGACGTGTTCAATGGCGAAGGAAAACATCGTAAGGAAAACTGCATGTTGGCGAATAAAAATATAGGCTATGGAAATCGTCGCCTTAATGTAAGCATATAAAGGGTCATAGCTTATTTTTAAAACTAATTTCTCTGAAGGAAAGAAAGTTCATTTGCTAAGATCCGCATGCAAAATATAAAATGGTGTATATTACACGCACTTGGTGGTTAAGGGTATCTGGTGACGGTTCCCAGTGGCGGTGTTTGCCTGGGCACGCTACTGTGAGAGGGCGGGCGGTGCTCTTCAAAAGAAGGTAATATACACTATTTAATATTTTTCATTCGGATCTTAGCAAATTAACTTTCTTTCCTTCATTATAATGGATTTCTGCAAAGTAAAGTTCTACGTTTTTTATACTTGTAAGTGGCAACTGTTTGCTAAAGTTTAAAAGCGCGAAATTATTGTTTTATTTATGTAACGAGCGCAAGGTGGTGCCCGTCTCGTCACTTTCTCACACACAGAACAAAAACAAACGTTTTGAATTATGTTTATAGAAACGTAATATTGTTTTGTTTTTATGATGATCTAGTGAGAGTTTCCGTCCACTAAGAGCCTAGCAAAGAGAGATATGATAGAGAGATGATAGCAAAGAGCCCGGGCGCTCTTCTTAAATTTCAAAGTTTGTGAGTGATCCGAGTTCGATCATCGGTGCCGGCACCACTAAAAAAATTCTGCATTTTTAAGTACTAATTTAGCGGGTTCACCGGGGTGAAGGAAATCATTGTGAGGAAACCTGCAATAAATATATTTCGAGGACATCAGGATTTTGCCGATCCGCACTGGACCAGCTCACGAGGTCTCTTTCTGGCTCCTAAGCTCTCTCAAGAATTAGACAGGGTCTGTACTCAGCATTGGGACCGTAATAAGCTGTTACTTACTTTTCAATATTTTACTATGTGGGTATACTTATAGTTCCCATCTAGTCGCAGGGTTTTCATCGTATTTTACGTCGCTAGGCCAAATTTGCACAACGGGTCTTCACCCCCACTTCTGTCCCCTGTTTTTTTAACAGCATCTGCTATTGTTGTCAACCATCAACCATATCATATCAGTCATAGAATTCATTACCTCTGTCTATTTCTAATGATAGAATTTTATCTATTTCGTTTTAATTTAAATAAATACGGAGAAGGTTGAGAATTCTAAAATGCCACATAAATTGTGCCTTTGTCTCTGATAGCATTATACTTTTTTTTGTTTCTAATAGCTGTTATACTGACAGCTTATGCCAAAACTGCTAAAAGAAATTTCGTTTCCCTCTGGACGACAAAAGTATATCATTACTATGTAAAGAGGGAGGAAAACTGTTTATACGTCTATGCGCTTAGTCTCAAAACTACTCCAAAATTAGTGAGTGCACTCTAACAGTACAATAACCTACTTATTCTCTACAACATAAGGCTTTTCGAAAGTGAAAAGCTAAAATTGTAATTTTCGTATTTTTATTAGATTTTCCAAGTGTAGGGTAGGTCGGGATGCGGTTGTCATGACGACGGCACGGAGACTCGTGATGGAAAATGGAAACGGCATCGTTTGTTTTGAACTAAATACTGTTTTGTAGAAATGTTTTGCAGTTGCTTAAGCGCTTCGTTTATTGAATTCATGTCGTATTGGAAAAAATCTTTTGAAGTAAAATATAAAAAACGAAAGCAAATTATTGGTCTTTTAGTTCCGGTATATCTGATGTATTGTTTATGACTATACTGGGGTTATTTTTTGTATTAAATGAAATCGTCATATCTTTATTAATGATTTTCTATTTGGAAGTAAGTGATGAGTTAGAAGACACTACACTCATCAAGATGAGAAATGGGTATCAGGCGCAGATTCGGCCCCAGATAAAAGTATATTGTTCATCTCTGGGCGGGGGCACCCACTGAACAGCTCCTTCCATTTGAACGCATTCAACAATAAGCAGCTCGAGTCGTCGGCAACCAGGTTATTTCCGATAGGCTATATCCACGGGCTTTGCGAAGTGGTGTTGCATTTCTTTGCATTTTTGCATGATCTACTACGGGAATTGCTAGGATTAATTCCAGTCGCTGAATTTCACATCATCATCACATCATCACAGACGCTGAATGGCACATCTCAAAATTTCATCATCAGTAGAACTGTCATAGAGTCCTAGCTCCAAAACCCTCTCAGAAATGAGAGGAGGCCTGTGCTCAGCAGTGGGACATTTATAGGCTGAAACTTTACTTTACTTTTACTTTAGAACTGTCATAATGAAGGTGAAAGGAAACGATTTTGTAGTCGACCAACCTTGGATGGTTCCGTATTCGCCACTTCTTTCCTAAAACATTCAAGGCGCAGTTTTGTTATTTTCATTCGCAGTGGATTGATTCTAATCGCGAAGTCTAATTGCATTACGGCTTCGATGTGAAAGATTTGTTCTTCTGGCTCGCGGCATTATAAATAACACTGGAAAATTGGTCGCACGATTCGAAATAATATAATTAAGCAATTATAGTTCGCAAATTTGATAACCTCACAAAGTGAACATCTTCGAAGGCAACTTACAAATTAAATGACGGTCAAAAACTGAATGAAAATTAGTGAAAAGCCTACATAGCTAGTTTAATGGTATTAAATGAAAGTACTTGTATTCCACGGAAAGCACCGCGCAGTTGAGTTGATGTCAGAAGATAATGAAAGAAGACAGAAAGAAAGAAAAAGTGTTTATTGTCATGCATGTAAAATAATATAAGTTTTGTTTCTGTTATGTATGATTTGGCGTATTATATTGCCAATGAAATCCGCCAGATCGGGTAGTCTGATCTGGGGAGGACGTCTCCTCCAACTAGTAATATTTAGACGTAGTATATATAGTTCGCATCTCAGAAAACTTTCATAGCGCGATTATGGACCTATGCGAATATTTCTTGAGCTTCTCATGTGGCGACAAAGATGTCGCTACATCACTCCCCCGCTGAGACTGGAAGTCGTATTTAGCGCGGAGAAATTGAGGCGTCAGGCGACGAGGTGCAGTCTGGCGTTGCGGTGAACCTGTGTCCAGGTCTTCAGTGCGTCGAGACGTATGGAGACAAGTTTTGATGCCGCAGGAGTCAGCCTGAGGATAAGGGGCGGCCGTTGATCCTCAGTGGCTGAGAGACTAGGAAGCACGCGTTGTGCCGACAGTAGTCTTGTGCTGTGACTGTAATTGGCCGATGACGTTGTTGCTGTGGTTCGGAGAAGATGGCTGCGGATGATCACGTCGGGGTCACCATTTTGACGGATGATATTGCCAATGAAAAGGGAAGCTACCCGCCAGATCGAGTGGTCTGATCTGGGGAGGACGTCTCCTCCAACTAGTAATATTTAGATGTAGTATATATAGTTCGCATCTCAGAAAACTTTCATAGCGCGATTATGGACCTATGCGAATATTTCTTGAGCTTCTCATGTGGCGACATAGATGTCGCTACATATGACAGTTACAAATGGCGTTGTTTAAGGAAAATGTTTGAGAAAATGAATTTTCTTCATAATTTTTGTTTTCGTGTTTTTTTTTTTCGATGTTTTAATAGTTATTCTACTATTCGGAGTGGAGACAAATCAATTAAATCCAACACCATAAAAATTGGCCCAGCCATCCATGAACTATAAAAGGTGTAACTAACACGACTTTGTTTTACATGTATAGATTATCTAGTCTACATACGAATTTTAGCCACAATTTTCAATTTGAAATCTAACAAAATTTCCTCAACATTAAATATTTCAATATGGCTTACATATGAACGCTTAATAACATCCCAAATAATTCCAGCCGTCAGAGCGTTGCTTAGCGCAGACGTAATTAAATTCAACGAAGTTTACTTACGTGTAACCGATTAAGCGGAAGCTGACTGGGCGTCAAACCGGCAGTTCGCAAACTAAGCGGAATTACTGGCATTCACTAGGCGGTCGAGTCAGCGGGCTTTTGTAAGATTGTTTGCAGTTTGCACGCTTCGTGTGAGTAATTACCTATGTTTGGGTTTAATTGTATTTCGCTGTATTTCACAATATTTTCAATATAATATTAATAAAAAGGTATTATATTAATCTACTGTTGATACCACCGCAGTGTCAGTTATTCTGTGTTTCGGTTTGATATGATATGATGGTATGAGACTTCAAAACTGTGGTAACACAAATAAACGTTTTGTGCGACGCAGCATTTGTGATAGGCCGACGTTACACTTACCATCATGTTAATGTCTTGTCTCTTCCATAAAAAAGGAGGAGTAAGAAAGAGTAAATTTGATTAAAACTTGAAGAACATCACCCAGCAACTCACAAAAACTTGAACAGATGAACTATTACTCGAACTAGAACTCACCTTTAAAGACACTTATCTAGTTCACAAACACCACACCCAGAATACGACACGTGCCCAACACGACACGCTCCCCAAAGTATCGTTTTTTTTATATTCTAAGCAAAACAACCTTGTTTCTCACTTTTTTTTTATGACTGATGGTCACTGTTAGCCCGAAGGCTTTTACAGCTTCGCGGGATTGAAAGGTGGCATAGCGCTGAGGGCGCTTAGCCGAAACCTTTATTTATGGATGACTGGCGCAAGGGCCCCCAAGAGGGGACCTCGGCTTGGACCGTCATCCTGTTCGCGTGAGTAACTGACTCGAGGGTGCCCAAGGGGGCCGGCCTCGGCTCGGTCAGTTACTGCAATCGGGAGGACAATATTAATACTACTATTATTACTATTATCATGATTATTATTAGATAAGTTTACCACCAATTCGGAATGCGTTTCCGCTAGAGAAGAAATGGCGCAAGAAACTCCAGCGACGCTTCTGTTTATGATACTACTGCTAGGGGAGAACCGACCTGAGATACGGCGGTATCGCGAATAACTTTGTCTGATACGCCCTCGCCGACGGCGGGGGCGGTATGTGTGTGTGCGTAGTGATGAGTAGAGCGCTTGGGCCTTAGTGGTCGCGTCGTCAGGGTCCTCGAGGACGTGCCTCGGTCTCCTTTTTCCGCGGGTCGAGTTTTGGTGTATCGCGAGGGGGTTGTATGTGGCGGCACTTACAACCAGTGGGTTGGGGTGCGTGGCGGTTTCTCAAACACGGTTATAGATACCCGTATGCTTTCGACCGATTCCAATTATTACTATCTAGCTGATGCCCGCAACTTCTTCGTCTTTTCAGCCTATCACTAGTCCACTGCTGAACATAGGCGTCCCCCATAGATCGCCACAAAATTTTGTAGCTCTCATTTTGGGGTGATCTTGCCATAGTTGCCACGCTTGGCAGGCGCGTTGGTAACCGCAGTTTATTTATTTAGATTTTCCGGGAAGATGCTGCTGCCTATCTTCTTGTTTAATTTTCCCTCTGTCGACTTTTACGACTTCCACGGGAATAGATGGGGTGGTAGATTCTCGTACGCGTGGATATAAGTTTTTAAGTATGGATTAGTGTTAAAAATATTCTGCTCTGCCGTTTATTTCTTCAAATATAAAATGTTACAAAAGTTCACAACATATCATCTATATTTTTTTATTACGGATTTATAACTTCCTAAACTTATGAAAGTTGTCAGCTGCGTATAATTTTTTTTTTATGGATCTTAAAGCGCTGTAGATGTCGGAGCGTATTTTGAAACCTATCCTTTTTCTTTTTATTTTCTAAATTATGGAAATCCTAATATGGGTTATATTAGGATTTCCACTGTATCAATTATGTTTACATTATAAAAAGAGAAGTGAAAAAAGTGAAGACGAAATTTTTTAAGACATTACTTTTTACGGAAAAAACTGACTTGATGAGCAAATAGTCAACGTTGATGTTAACGGGTAACAAACATAGCGGGACAGAGTGAGTTACTTTCGCATTTATAATTTTAGTATGGATTAAATATGTTAAAACTAGGTAAAACCGCAGAAGAAATTAAAAGTAATTTGAAGGTCGAAAATAAGTTTTTAGTTTTAGTTGTAATTGTACTTTTTATGTTTAATTAATTTGACCATGTCATTGTTCCATGTGACTGCACTGAGTCATAGATCCTTGATTAAAATTCTGTCCGCAAGTGTGTTAGTGAATTCGCGTTTTGATCTCGTATTTTTGTTAAACGCCTTGAGTGACGATTTTATTTGCCTTCTACGCCACTGGTCCTGGGTTCGAATCCCAACCGGAGCCAACGTTTGTGTAAAAACACAAGTTAGTTTTCGGTTCTGGTTGTGTTGTGCCCGTGAAATGTATGTCTGCAAAACGTACTCAATCACTATGCAGGAGAATTTCTAGGGATATGTGAGGGATTTTTTTTTAAATAAAACGGCATAAACTAAATTAATCATAAAAATAATTATAAAATAATCAAGATGATATCCACCTGGCCGACCATGGCCACTTTTTAAGGTTACCAGCCAGAAGTTGTTTTTCGAGTGCGATATATACAGTTACGTTAGTATAAAGCTGGTGATGTCCATTTTACCTATTAACGACCACGGCTGCCATTTCCGATTAGTTTGAGAAGGTATTTTAAGCTAAGCGGAAGAGATGTAAGCCAGTAGTGTATCTGCAAACATAGATGCACTCACTCAACGTATATGTGCGATATGATCGGAAGTAGACAAGGATGCAGTCGCAAAGACACGGGGCCACACAAAATACTACTCGAACTTATAACCCCTGGTAGAAGTCAGGTACCTGGTGGTAGGAATCTGCAAGAATCCGTCTAGACAGATGGAAGAATATCGGGCACTGCGATGGTACCTACGTACCATCGCAGTGCCAGATATTCTGCCGTCAAGTACTAGTGTGCCATCATTATTGTGTTTCCGTCTAAAAGGCGCTGATAGCTAGCGAAGGATATTCTGTACCACAGCAATTTATCGGTAGACGTTACCATTCACTCAATAATTTGCACAATTCGTCATATTATTCGATTAAAAAAAATACTTAACAAAATTACAAAAATGAAAATTATTGTTAAAAAAATCACGTGGTCTTCAAGTGACATAACGCTTATACTGAGGAAGGATCGAATTATTTCATATTTTCATATATACACATTGCATCCAAAACCGAAACTAATCACGACTCATTCCCATTGGGGTAGACAGAGACCACATCGTTCCACATGCTACAATCCAAACCCACATCTTCCGTTTCTTTTACTTTCTTTAGCGTTTTCTTAGAAGCCTGTCGGTTGCGAGTACTTTTGACGTGGTCTTTTCTTAAACGTTTACCGATCAGATCGTGATACGTACGCCTAAGTCGACCCTTACCGGCTTGCCCATACACATTTTTCAAGCCGCCTAAGAAGATAAGTCAGTTTTTACCATCTGTCAAGTGTAACATCCCTCTACAAGATGCAGGAGTATACAAGCTGGATTGTGAATGTGGTCTCTCTTACATAGGGCAAACAAAAAGATCAGTTAAAACCCGCGTAAAAGAACATATAGCTGACGTGAAGCATCGTCGCTCTAGGAAGTCTGCAGTCTGTGACCATGTTCTGGATCATCCCAACCATTACATCAGATTTGATAAACCACAAATCCTCGCAAAAGAACACCGATTCCTACCAAGGATGATTCGCGAGGCTATTGAAATTAAAAAACATCCTAATTTTAATAGAGAAGATGGTTGGGTATTACCACCAGCTTGGGATCCTATAATTAATAAAATTAAATCAAAAACCAAGCATACCACTGCAAGACTTCAAGACACAGTAAGCTCTTTCTGCGTAGATCGGACAAGGAATAATAATTAAAAGCTGAAGGTACTCCGGGTTAACTATGACATCAGGACATCTGTCACCTCAGTCCGCCCGTGACCATGGGTGCTGTAAAGCACTCGAAACGTCGGGTTATAAATAATAAAATAAAACGCGATAAAATCCGTAAAATTAGTTTCATTTAAACATACGAGTACTTATTTCAGTAAAAAAGATGGTTGGCTACTCTATCAAATCTGATGTAATGTTTAGGATGATAGGGTTGGTACGAGTGCCCCTGTGTGCGCGCGTACATTGTGGCTCTATAATATATCCTGCGCAGTTGATAACTTCCGATAGTATTCGGTAGTTGTTGTCGTGGATTTGGCTCCTTTTGTTTTACTATTTATAACCTGACGTTTCGAGAGAAGATCACGAGAGGACTAAGGTGATAGATGTCCTGATGATATAGTTAGCCCGGAGAACCTTCAGCTTTTAATTATTATTTTTGTCCTATTGGACGTCGTCGTCGTCATTTCAGCTTATCACAAGTCCACTGCTGAACATAGGCCTCCCCATAGATGGCGAAAAATATAAGAAAGTGTGAAGAGAGTGTGAAGAGTTTGATGTTTGAACGCGGTAATCTTCAGAAAGACTAATCCGATATAAATTTTTATTTTGCATTATATTGCCCGTTTATTAAGGAACGATCTCACCAAAATCTCACCGATAATGGCCGAACTGTAAATGCACAGGTCAGCGAGGTACGATGCCGTACGGCGCAATCATGTGGTAAGCCTTGAGCCTATCGCTAGTCCACTGCTGAACATAAGCCTTCCTCATAGATTCCCACAAAAGGTTGTATCTCTCATTTTGGCTCTCATATGGCAAGCAAAGCGCAGTTTATTTATTCAGATATTCCAGAAATATGCTGCTGCCCAGGAGATGGGCATGGGTTTTTGTTTTCCCTGTGTCGACTATTACGACACCCACGTGATGAGGCGGTGTGGTAGATTTTCTTAAGCCGCCACCACACGGTATATTATATGCTCAGCTTATTTTAAAATGAAACCGCGGAGCACATTTTTTAATTAAACGAAATAGTTCAATGCTATACATGTAGCATTGAATGTATACTCTAATCTGGCTTGCCCTTTTGTTTCAATAGACGACCTAAACGGTAACAATTGGACCTTTCCCTCAACATGACAATAGCCACGATTTATGGACGCAGTAATAGAGAAATGTTTGCCTATTGAAAGGTATCAGATTTGAACTCAGGAAATTAAATCCGCGAACGTAATGGGAACACTGCATGGGCGTCAGATCCGGGACAAATGGCGTTATGTACGTGATATCGTATCATTTTCAGTATAGTCGACGACTTAAGTGTTAAACAATTAAACTATAAGTTTTCACATCCTACTCGTACCACTGCAAGGCGCGACGTTGTAGATGTTACTTATTTAGCCTCTGGTACAATGGTTTGTATTGAATTGTTAAGCAAGATAAGGCTACGTACATACTATAAAGCCGATAAGTGTCCCCCAGAGTAGAATATCAGCTACCTCTTTCCTACCGAGGTGTCGTGACGCGACTAAAGTAGCGACTGTTGTACGGACAGCCTTTATACGTGCAGAACAACACCATTGTGCAATGCTGTCACTATACGGCCCGTGGGAACGCAGTGTGGAGTAAGAATTTTTTGGACTCTTACCAAAGTGGTTCGCCACCTATCACGTCTCGTTTCTCGCGAGGGCGAAAAGTGGGCTACTTTTGTAGTCTCTCCTTATATGGGAAAATGGCGTGACTGTATGTATGTATGTACATACTAAAAAATTTTGAAAATATGAATTTGTTTCATACTCCTAAGATTAGTACAAATCATATAAATATTCCCTATATAAATATTCATCAAAGCAGCGCACAAAATCTACAAGCTAATTACTGACATAGATTTGTTCACCACGACTATAGTGGTAGCAAGAAGAGCTCTAAAACAAAACCATTTCGTAAAGTTGAGTGCTATAGATAATTGTTATTTATGCATATTAATATTAATATTTTTTGTTTTCAGTTTTTTACTATTGTTTAATATACAGGTAATATTACTGTTATTATATTTTCGTGTATCGTTCTCATTAGTAGCTAGCTGCTGCTATCATTATGTACCTACTGATTATTACTACTGATATTTAACTG
This sequence comes from Luehdorfia chinensis, assembly GCA_019845155.1. Lineage (NCBI taxonomy): Eukaryota > Metazoa > Arthropoda > Insecta > Lepidoptera > Papilionidae > Luehdorfia > Luehdorfia chinensis. The sequence goes on from JAHVAK010000573.1 coordinate 45,524, forward strand.
GCATAATTTATATCTGTACTTATCTATTATAAAATGCTGTTAATTTTCTAAATATGTATATACAGCCACGCCTTTTACCATAGGGGGCAGAGTCCACATCGTCATCGTTTCAGCCTATCACAAGTCCTCTGCTGAACGTAGACCTTGACCATAGATAGCCACAAAAGTTTGTAGCTCTCATTTTGGAGCGACTTTGCCATAGTTGCCACGCGTGGCAGGCAGGTTGGCAGTTTATTTATTCTGATGTTCCAGGAAGATGCTGCTGCCCATCTCTTGATTTTTATTTTCCCGACTTTTACCACACCCACGGGATGAGATGGGGAGGTAGTTTCTTTTAGGCCGCCACCACACGGTTTACGGAGACTACGTATTTAGCAATCCTTTCGCGCCCACAGAAGATGAGACGTGGCGGGTGGCGAACCACGTCGCCGATCTTTACTAAACAAACTTAACTTTATCACACAATGAAAGTAAACATTTTACGTACGGCATTGCTTCGATAATGCAGCGTCTTTAAGTTTCTGGTCTGATCTAAGATAAACGAGCTTGCACCGTCATAGTTAAGAGGTGTAGGTAGCACGGATAAAGAAGGCCGGGTCACCGCCTTATTTTTCAAAATACGCGAGTGACTAAGGTTAGTCGCGTATTTAATAACCTAGTGATCAAAATACTTCTACACCACGGGTCCTAAGGTAAAAGTAAGGTAAAGTAAAGTTTCAGCCTATAAATGTCCCACTGCTGAGCACAGGCCTCCTCTCATTTCTGAGAGGGTTTTGGAGCTAGGAAGAATCCGCCACGCTGCTCCAATGCGGGTTGGCGGACTTCACATGTCATCGAAATATTGCTCTTTCTCGGACATGCAGGTTTCCTCTTCCTCCTTTTCCTTCACCGCTAAGCACGTGGTAAATCAGCACTTAAAATTGTAGAACAATATTAGAGGTGGACCACCGGGGCACCGGGGATCGCACCCAGGTTACTCGCTTACTATGAAATCAAAGACGAGCCCCAGGCTCCTGAGCTACCACGGCTTCGGTCCTAAGATAGAATAATATAATTGTATTAGAGCCAGCATTTAAAATTACAAATTCTTGGTGTTAGGCTCTTGTTAAGTCGTGTATGAGAAATGTATGTCTATAAAATTTTTTTTCTTAAATTGATTAAAGTTTACGTTTTATTAAACGGTGGTAGGTTTTCTATGCAGAAATCCGTCTAGGTAGGTACCACCCCAGCGCCAGTTATTCTGCCGTGAAGCAGTAGTGTGCAAACATTAGTGTGTTTCGGTTTGAAGGGCACTGAGAGCTAGTGTAATCACTGGGCATAAGAGACTTAAGAACTGATGTCTCACGGTGACGGGCACAGTGTGGTGTCACACAGAAATGTTCAGGGTGACGAAGCATTTGTTATGGGCGGACGTTGCACTTACCATCAGGTAAACTTTTTGTTCTCATCTCATCATTTTTCCAAAAAAAAAAAAGAAAAAGAATACTTTAAAATAAATTACTTACGATACCGGATCAATTCTAGTGCGGAGCTTCGTTTTTTTTTTTTTTGTAAAAACGTCTATTTTTAAATGCTATTGTCTTTATCCCGACCAACAAAATGGAAACATAACTACAACTTTTTAACAAAATGTGGCCGTAACGAGACCCTCGGCAGACGTGAAACATCGTAATTGATGGTTATTTAAAGAATTTTTAATTAAATGTAACAAAAAGTGAATATGAATTAAAATAGTATATATTATTTCTCTGAGGTGTTTTTTATCGGTATGATATATTGCCCTAATTACTGTATCAAAATTAATGTTTGATACGATTTTGAAGATTATTTTTCCCTCTAATGATGAGAAATAAGATAATGTCTTAAAATTAATGTTTTCTTTAACAAAATGATTAATTTATTTGAAGAAATCGCCATCTGTTTATGATCACGATACTGCGCGAAATATTCTCGCTGGTCATGCTATATATATATATATAATATGTACTGAATATAAATACAAGATATTTAAATGAAACTAAGTTTACGGATTTTATCGCGTTTAATTTATTACTATTTATAACCCGACGTTTCGAGTGCTTTACAGCACCCATGGTCACGGGAGGACTGAGGTGACAGATATCCTGATGTCATAGTTAACCTGGGGTACCTTCAGCTTTTAATTATTATTTTTGGGTCCGATCTACGCAGAAAGAGCTAACTGTGTCTTGAAGTCTTGCAGTGGTATGCTTGGTTTTTGATTTAATTTTATTTATTATTGGATCCCAAGCTGGTGGTAATACCCAACCATCTTCTCTATTGAAATTAGGATGTTTTTTGATTTCAATAGCCTCGCGAATCATCTTTGGTAGGAATCGGTGTTCTTTTGCAAGGATCTGTGGTTTATCAAATCTGATGTAATGGTTGGGATGATCCAGAACATGGTCACAGACTGCAGACTTCCTAGAACGACGATGCTTCACGTCAGCTATGTGTTCTTTTACGCGGGTTATAATCGATCTTTTTGTTTGGCCTATGTAAGAGAGACCACATTCACAATCTAGCTTGTATACTCCTGCGTCCTGTAGAGGGATGTTACACTTGACAGATGGTAAAAACTGACTTATCTTCTTCGGCGGCTAATACAAGATAATTAAATATTTTATATAGTATACACGCACGCACAAGGTAGTAGAGAGCTGGGGGCCAATAAGGGGCATGACGGCTCAAGAGAGTGTCATGCCGTTTTCCGTCACGGCATACTCGGTTGAGTCCGTCTCTACCCCCAAGGGGCTCCAGTAGATATTTCACATCAGTAAGTTAAACAAGATGGTGTGTGTACTAGTTAAATTAAGGAATTCACAATAATCTGACGATCGGTCCACCGTGACTAAAGAGACGGGCATTCGCCTTAAATTTCAATGTTGCAATTTTGAAAAGAAAACCTATGAACGGGCAATGGTTTTAAAAAGTATAACAGGGTACGCGTTAAAACGTCTACAAACAATGGTAACCTACGCTTAGTGAATCTCTTAGGTAACACAATGACAGAATTCTACGTAAAAAATACCGTCTAATTTCATATACGCACGGTGACGGACATACACTTACAAAACGGCAATAATTCCCAGTAATATGACAATATTTATTTATATTCTTCTCTGAATCGTTCATAACTCATAAAATATGAATGTGACGTACATAACTGAGTGCGACTGTACCTATCTAATTAGGATTTATTTGGAATGGACGCGTTCAAGCTATTCTTTAACTTATAACCACGCAATAAGGATTACAATCGCTTCGAACTAATTTTAAATTGCAATTTTCAAAGTAACGCAACTATCACTCATTGCTTTCAGTCGGAGAAGATTTACGATAGAAGTTTATTTTTGCATTGTAAAGTTTATAAGAACGAAGAAGGTTTTAAGGGTAATAGTTATTTCCTCGCTTAAAACTTTTTGAGCTTATATACAAATTCTTGAATCTTTCGAGCTGTAATGATAGGAGATTATAGAATTCTACGGGTTAGCTTTCGCATCTCCACGTGTATGTGCGTTTTATGCGTGGGCTACAAGAGCTTGAGAGAATCATAGCTCCAATAGCCTAATGATTTAGGACACAGGCTACGAAACACGATTCCACTGGATTGAGACCGCCATGCGAAACTTGTCGTGAACCATCTCCTAGCACAATCTAGTTTATTTGGAGTGGTTAGCAAGAATATTAGTTTTTTTTTAAAGTATAGTATAACTCAAGTTGTGGTCAGTCAATCTGCAATCTACTAAAATTTGAGATCAATTTAATTTTTATGTTATGTTATGTTATCCAATTGGACTGTCAGAGACACTTTTTACTATTCAAGAGAACGTTTGTTTTTAAACCATACCCGTGGCGTAGAAACCCAGCGACATCATAACTTTTGTATTCTATTTTTAAAGTATATAAGTCGACCGCGTGGTCTAGTTGTCAGAGTACCTGACTACTACGATGCGGGTCGCGAATTCCATTCTCAGTCGGAACCTACGTTTGTGCAAAATCGCCCATTGGCCCTTCTTGGTAATGTTCGTATCTCAGCGTGCTGTTCCTTGAAGTATAAAGTGTTTTAGCTTAAAACCTTTTTCAATAAACGAACTATCGAATGAAATAAATATTTTTTAAATTGTATTAGTAATTCCCGAAGTTAGCGTGTTAAAACATACAAACTCTTCAGCTTTATTATAGTCGCAAGAAATATACTGTGTTTGCGTAAGAGAATCCGTCAGCAGTCGCAGTTTAATACCGTAGTCTCAATAGTCGACTAAGGAAAATGCACAGAAAATCTCATAGCTTGCAATAGGTTGCGGGATAAACTTCTCTAAAAATACCAGACCAAAAATACACAGACCGGTGACGGGAACATCGTGCAGCAGCTAAGGTGCCTGACGATGCGTAATGCGAGCGTCAATCCGCCTAACAAGCATGGTTTCTTCGGCAATTCCTCTCTTGTGGGGACAAATAATACCAATTTATTTATTGAGGCAACAATACCTAAAGTGTCATAAGGTAATAACATTTTTTTGTATAGAAAAAGCACACATAAGGCTCTTTATCATCTACATGACTACATCAATCGTGCTGATTAAAGCCTAATAAATACATTAATTTTATTTTACATAAATACTAATACTTCAACTACTCTAGTATCTAAAACATATTTAACAACTTGATTCTTAAACGTTGTGAGGGAGTTGGAGAAAATATTTATCTGTAACAAAAAAATAGCATTATTCTTAGCATAATTGGTTCGACATGTAGAAGTTGTCATATTATAGTGTCATAAGTTTTAGTAAATGTACAGAAATTTTGTGTTCACCTCCTCAAACCTAATGGAATACTTACGAGCAGGAGAGTAAGGGATACTCCCTTAGATAGGAGTAGGTATAAGATCAAAAGAAAAAATAACTTCAGACACAGATCAATCACAGTACATGGCAGTTCTTTTTGGAGAATTATACCATATAAAGAGGTGGATTTTAAAAATATTTTTTCTGTTTGCCAATTTTTTTTTCTATACTTGAAATCTGGATGTGAATTGTGTGCGTGTTACAAATAAATATTTCTATCTTTCTTTATTTTTTTCTTTCTTTCTTTCTGTAGTTCTCTCTTTCTTTTCATCCATACCTAAACACCAATTACTTGCACGTTGAACGATTTTTTTGAGTACTTATGTAACACCGCAGGTAAACTCTTCAAGAAAAGATTGTGTACATGACAATGTCTCATCGCTGAGCTAGGCCTGCCTAGTCTAATTTCTTAAATATTTTTCAGATCTCGAAAGACGCCACGCTGCTCCAATGCAAGTTAGCGGCCTCCACATATCGTTGAAATATTTGTTATTTCAAAGACAAATAGATTTTTTCACAATGTTTTATTCACAGCTAAGCATGTAGTAAGTAAATCAGCATATATGTATTTAATATTTTTTTGTTATTAAAAATTTGCAATTAATTTTACTATATTATACTCGTAATATGAAATACTCTTTTTGTTTTGTACAATACCTCAATCCATATAGCCTAATAGCCGAGGTAGCTCAGAGGCTAGGCGCTCGCTATAAATTTCATAGTACGCGAGTGACCCGGGTTCGATCCCCAGTGCCGGCACCACTAAAATTGTTAATTACAATTTTAAGTGTCGATTTACCACGTGCTCGGCAGCGAAGGTAGGACAAACATCGATAGGAAACCGGCAGGTCTGAGGAATAATAAATATTTCGTGGACATGCGAAGTCCCCCAACCCGCATTGGATTGGTCCTCCTCTAATTTCCGTTCAGCAGTGGGAAATTTATAGGCTGTTTTTACGTTATTTTTTACCCAATCAAGGACTTTCTTAAATGATGAGGACGTAAAAATAAAAAAAAACAATTTCTATGTTTTTTAATTTATGAAATTAATGTAACTTAAAATTACCTCAAATACACATACTAAGTCCGACGGATCTTACTTTCTTTGGCTTGAATTTCGTGACATCTTAATGTGCCCATATAACAATACTCGGATCGTCCGATTCGTACGAGTATATTCTAATACTAACTGGCGCTCATATTATTTATATCTAAGAAGTCACCAACGCCAACACAGTTAAAAAAATATAGTAAAACATTTGGAAATATACATCCGGGAGTTTCGATCCTAGACACCTCGACTCAGAAGACTCGTTCTGTAACAACTGAATCGATTCTCCTAAGCTTTGATAAGTTAGAAAGCTATCATGTTTGTTGGATATCACATGACAGCTATCATCAACGCCATAACACATTAACTGGAACACTTGTCAATCATACGACAAAATTTAATACATATCGATTTCAGTTGAAATTCTTTCCAATCACCAACCTATGTTCGGATATTATGTTACACTTTTGCTGTGTGGTGACAGCACGAGATTCCGATAATTTTGATTTTATTATTGGTGAAAGTGACGAGACGAGCAAAATGTTCACCTGACGGTAAGTGCAATCTACCCATAACAACTACTGTGTCACCCATTGCGCCCTGAGACATTAGTTATTTAGTCTCATATGCCTACTAATTACTCTAGGTGTCAGTGCCCTTCAGACTGAAACACAATAATGTTGCACACTACTGCTTCGTGGCAGACTAACTGGTTCTGCGGTGGTACCAACCTAGACGGATTCCTACTATCAATTCTTTGGTCGTCGTAAGGTATGACTAGGAGAACAGACCAGAAAAGAAGAGCTGTTGCATCCGAATCGCGCCCGAGTTGTCATAGCAACTCAGCGATTGGCTTCTCCACTACAGGCCGTGGGTTCGATTCCCGCACGGGACAAATATTTGTATGACCCACAGATAGTTGTCCCGGGTCTGGGTGTTTGTGCGTCTAAAATCACTGCTCAAGGCGCGCGCACGGTCTTCATAATACGCGAACGACCTGTATTCGATTCTGGGTAGCGGTGCATCTGAAATTGATAATTTCACTTTGAATTGTATAAACTTTTTTTTATTGTCTGAAGTGACGAAACGAGCAAAACGTTCACCTGATGGTAAGGCAACGTCCGCTCACAACAAATGCTGTGTTACCCAGAATATTTCTGTGTGACACCACACTGCGCCCGTCACCCTGATACATCAGTTCTTAAGTCTCAAATGCCCAGTGATTACGCTAGCTAACAGTGCCCTTCAAACCGAAACACAGTATTGCTTGCACACTACTGCTTCACGGCAGAGTAACTGGCACTGGGGTGGTACCTACCTAGACGGATTCCTGCATAGTTTGCATTCTTACTAGTACAGTCAGAACTACCACTATGTATGAGATCTCATTTGTGCTACTTATTCTCAAGTCAATACTTAAGTACACTACTTAAGTATCTATAAGAGTTACTTCTGGGTAAAGTATGTCCCATTGAATATTAGGTCAAGTTCACAGCACTCAAATAAGTTCTATTGAACTTTCCAAGTGAAAGTTCTATTTGAATAAGGTAAGTTTAATGGATAGAATTGGCAAAGTTATAATTACTTAAGAGAAATTTAATAACAGTATAGCAGAGATACAGTGTTAAATAGCTAAGATACGAAGTAATGTAATAGTTTATAAATGTCTCACAGCTAAACACGGTACTCATGAACAGCCACGTTATAGTTGTACTTTCATTTATTTAACTACTACTAAATGGTTATTGGTTTTGGAGATATGCTGCTGGAAATACGATTACTGTTTACCTACGAATATATAGTTTATATTATACTTAATTATAATGTATATTCAGAATACATGTGGAGAAATTATGAACACGGATTTTACGCTACCGTAATCATCATAATCCCTGTGGACTGGGTATCTGGACATTGGCCTCCCCTATAGTTGCCGCGCTTGGCAGGCGGGTAAGCATCCGCAGTTTATTTATTTAGACATTCCAGAAGGATGCTGTTGTCCATGTCCTGGTTTTTATTTTCCCTCTGTAGACTTTTACGACATCCACGGGACGAGATGGGGTGGCAGATTCTTAATAAGCCGCCACCACACGGCCACAGGACCCGGTTACATTAACTTTTAATGTCAGTGTAATGCAATGTGGTAGGATTCATATGCAGGAATCCGTCTAGGTAGGTACCACCCCAGGGCCAGTTATTCTGCCGTGAAGCAGTACTGTGCAAACATTACTGTGTTTTGAATCATTGTGGTTTGAAGGGCACTGCGAGCTAGCGTAATCACTGGGCATATGAGACTTAAGAACTCATGTCTCAGGGTGACGGGCGCAGAAATGTTCTGGGTGACACAACATTTGTTATGGGCAGACGTTGCACTTACCATCAGTCGAACGTTTTGCTCGTTTCGTTACTTTATCCAATAAAAAAAATAACATTTAATAACTTTGTTGCGTGCGTTGCTGCGGTAAAATTTTATGTGATTTTTTTCGACGTCTTATTTCGAATGTCATCAGTAACATAACGACGAAAAATCCTATTAGCTGTCTAGCTCCTTATATCCGGTAATTTGACACTGATAAGCTGCGCGGGCTATGTCGTGATATCTGGTAAACTTCACAATGGTGGTAGCTGATCTAAAACGCAGTTTCATTAAGACAAAGTGTGGACAGAAAATGATGTTTAAAATCAACTACTCTTCAGAAATGATGTTACTAATAAAAAAAATATGCTTTATAGACCTTACTGGTGGTAGGGTTTCTGCAGGAATAACTGTCCATCGCCATATCGTTGCCATAGAAATTTAAATTGTTGCCAACAAATAATTTTTCAAAAGTCAATGACGTTCAAAATTAAAAAAAAAATGATGATCGATGATGTGCTCCTAGCCGATTTCGACCACGGCGACAACTTCCGAATACTGTCGAGAGCCATCAATTGCGCAGGAGATATCATAGTGCCACAAGTGTACGCGCAAACACAGAGGCACTCACTCGTCCCAACCTACCCGCGCCCGATGTAACGCTGATGCGATAAGATCGGAGGTAGGCTAGGATGCAGTGTCAGAAACACGGGGACAATCACAACACAATCAGACCCGAAAACCAACAATTTGTGTTTTAGCACAAATGTTGGCTCCGGCTGGGAATCGAACCCAGGACCCGCGGCGTAGAAGTCAGGCACTCTGACCACTAGGTCACGCGGTCGTCAAAAAAAATATGAATAATGATAATCGTATATTTATGTGTGTATGTATATGTATGTGTAAATTTGGATAAATATTTATTTAACCACATTGCTATAGCTTAATTTGACATCTGCGGTTACGTGGCTCCAGATGAGAAGCAGCGTCAGTCTTTACAGTCTGACAATTAGCTGACCTATTGGTTCAGCTGTGAGACATACACATTGCATATACCTGCTTTGTATTATTATTATTTAGTTTTAAGTTCGAATGCTTAATTCTTCGATAGATTTTTTTTTATTGTTTGTATTTTCTATAAATAGTACGAGTATGTGTTTCTTTTGTGCTGTGCTAATAAATGCTTTTTCTTTCTTTCTTTCTTTCTTTCTCTCAAGGTGACAAAGGACTTTGAAATTCAAAGGTCTAGGCGATGCAGCAACTGTTAAGGTCAGACAAGGTTGATAACATCAGACGAACGACTATTTCGTCTAGTTACAATACATAAGAAATAAATATAAAAACCAAATTTTCGCACATTATACCAAAAAGAAAAAAATGTTCTTTAGTGTCTTCCGTAAATAGTATACAAGATAATGTTCACATTATCTCACCAAAAAGTAAATATTGTTTCGATAATTTGGTTCGTCCCGCTAACAGCACAAAAATAAGAAAACCTATAAAGCGATTCACACGCTCATATTTATTATTAATGAATTATCTTTCCGCAGAATTCGAATATGGAATGATACACAATAAACTACGAAATATCCCGTAAATATACAACGGGCGTAAAAGACCAACCTTGATTTAAAAACTATGCAGACGAATATCGTCTCTGTGTCTACGTATTATCAATATAAAAATTGCTTAACAAAAAGTGGAGTTGCAACTGTATGATATATGTGTTCTGGATACCATCCAAATAATTTCGTATGAATACCGCCTATTTCGTGTTTATTATTCTCGTAAAAATATACAGAGAAATATCTTCATCTCGAATTATGTTCCGACGTTAAGGCGAAGGAGATGTATTCTTTATAATATTGTAAGCTTATTTCTTCGAAGAAGACTTGCAATTTTTCTTTTAATAAGAAACATTATTTTTTATGGAAGAAAGTGCAGGAGTCCGTCTAGGTAGGTACCACCCCAGGGCCAGTTATTCTGCCGTGAAGCAGTAGTGTGCAAGCATTACTGTGTTTCGGTTTGAAGGGCACTGTGAGCTAGCGTAATCACTGGGCATTTGAGACTTAAAAACTGATGTCTCAGGGTGACGGGCGCAGTGTGGTGTCACACAGAAATATTCTGGGTGACACAGCATTTGGTGTGGGCGGATGTTGCACTAACCATTAGGTAAACGTTTAGCTCGTTTCGTCACTTTATACAATAAAAAAAAATCGTTCACTGATGTCGAACGTCTGACCATATCAAATGCCGTGTCACTCAGAACACTTCCCTGCCTTCCTAAGTCTCCTTACTCCTGTAATTACGCGAGCTATCAGTTCTTTTCAGATCGAAATGCAGTGGTGTTTGCACACCTCTGCTTGACGGCAGAATAACTGGTACTGCGGTGGTACCCACCTAGATGGTTTCCTGCACAGGAATCCTTTCCCAGTAAGTGAAGATATTCACATAGTACCCGCATTCGACATCATAGACCTCGTGATGTAGTTGGTGTATAATTGAGAGCTCAATGTTAATTAAAATAAATTTTTTGAATCTCTTTTATCATTACTTTGTCGGATTATACCCATCGATAGTTATGAAACATTAACATTTAGACAGTGGAGCGTTGTTGTTAAAGGAAAAGTTCTATTTAAAACTTTTCCCTTTCGAAACAAGTCCGTCCATCACGGATTAATTAAAAATATTTTCCTTTAAACTGTACCTATATCAGCAAACTGTTAATCGTACTATATATATTTATATTTTACGGCAAAGTGGCTTTCCACTCGTCACGTCTCGTATCTTGCGAGGGGCGAAAAGTGAGATACGGATGTGGTATCTGGCTACCACTTATAAGTATGTATGTTTATATTTTAATTTACCTTTCCAATCTATGGAAGCGAATATTAAGTATTATACATAATTTTTCCTCAAACAATTACGAAGAATGCGAAAGATTCCTTCAACAAATACAAAATTGAAGAGATATTGTTCTACAACAACGCTGAGTTTGTAACACGATATATTTATTTCAACCGGAACATCAAAGTTCTCGAATTTAATAATGCATCGTTTATCAAATGTTTTTTGTTATCTTAAAAAGGAAAGTTTACCCAATGCGTCCGAGTGTACTTTTGCGAGGGGTTCATAGCAATTTCCTTGGAAAAACAAGGGGTGCCTGAAGAAATCGTATAAATTTTTTAAATCACTCGAATTTTCCTTATACTTTTCATAAATATATCGAACCTAGTTAATTCAAACTGACAGAGTTCACAGAAGTTTCCGTACGGAATGGAATTCAATGCAAAGAAGAGTTAATAATCTGTAGAAGGATTAGAAAAGCGACATAGCTCAAAAGTAAGCTGAACTGACAATGCAGTCCATACAGCTCTGACAATTTTTAGGAAGAAATATTCTTAAGTACTAATTCCGTGTAAGAATCTTCTGTAATAGACGAAGGTGCGCTTTTGTATATTAGAAAGTGACAAGACTTGCAAAACGTTTACCTAATGTTAAGTGCAACGTCTGCCCATAACAAATGCAGTATCACCCAGAACATTTCTGTATGGCATCACACTGCGCCCGTTAGCTTGAGATGTCAGTTCTTAAGTCTCATATGCCCAGTAATTACACTAGATCTTAGTGCCCTTTAGACCGAAACACAGTAAAGTTTGCACTACCACTACTTCACGGCAGAATGACTAGCTGGATGACTGGGATGGTACTTAATTAGATGGATCCTTGCATAGAATCCCTAAGTTTGTGAGTAATCGATGAATCCAGCCAGCATAGGGCTGTAAATTCTATCAACCTTTAGGACGCCAATAATAGCCATTGTTCTATAAGTCATTTATTATCTTTACCATATACAGCCGTGGTAGCTCATGGGCTAGGCGCTCGCTTTAAATTTCATAGTACGCGAGTGACCTGGGTTAGATTCCCGGTACCGGCACAACTAAAATTGTTAATTGCAATGTTAAGTGCTGATTTACCACGTGCTCGGCGGTGAAGGAAAACATCGTGAGGAAACCTGCATGTCTGAGGAATAAAAAATATTTCGAAGACATGTGATGTCCGCCAACCCGCATTGGAGCAGCGTGGCGGATTCTTCCTAGCTCCAAAACCCTCTCAGAAATGAGAGGAGGCCTGTGCTCAGTAGTGGGACATTTATAGGCTGAAACTTTACTTTACTTTTACTTTTTAAATCACATCAAAAACACAGTGGAGAAAATAAATAGAGATAACCTTTTTAGACACTTATAGAAATTCGTATAGAAGTTTGTCAAATACAAACCAAAAAATACTGTTTCAATAAAAATAGAAATAAAAACAAACAAGCTTCAGCTTCTCGCTGTCACATCTCATCGTTCGACCGTTATCTGACTTACCAAAGTTAGTTCAGCGCCCTGGAAACGTCTTATTCCCAAGACATTAAGTTTAATATGCATTAACCTACTTTATATAGATATATTGGACAAACAACTTAATGTCACGCCTTCATATGGGGATTATGCAAAGCGACCAACAATTTCTTTTCCCATTACCATAATACGCAGAATGTTTACCACTACAAAGCCACGTGGGAAACGCTAACAGTACATGTACTGCCGCACATTAATTGTTATTATGCCATGCGATTTCGACCTTTACAAACAAATTGATCCAATATGCGGGTGTATTAGATAGTCGCCGACGACAGTATCAGATTTCAGGCGTATCTTATATCTGTGTACCCTCATATTTTATTCTGCCGGTACTAATGCAATGGAACTAATAAGCTTCTGTTCCTTCTTCAAATTAAGTTTGAATGACAAGATCAATACCAATTATGAATCTCAAGTAAAATTCAATAAGTCTTAGAATATGAATCTGAATATAGAATATGATCCGTTTTCATCGACTGCATCTGCCAGTGCCAGATATTATAGTACTTTAGTGTAGGAGGTACTACTTTAGGACTCAGATCGAATTAAGAATACACTGCCCAGCTGATACTAGGCAGAAGGAAAGAATAGCCTCCCCCTTAATCGGATTGCCTTATCTGGGGAAGGATTTATCCTCCGACCATTATCTTTAGATATTTTATTTAAAGTTAGCATCGATGAAACTTCAATAGCTCGATGCAGAACATATTAGCATATAGTATATATTTTTCGAGCTTCTCATGCGATTACATAGATGTCGCTACAGAAATATGCGCTAACCACAGTCATGCGGTCAAGATCCCGAGTAAAAGACCGCCAATAGATCTTTGAATACACCTGTGAGCTTTCTATTGAAAGTATTTTATTACGGTGTATTCAATGGAAAGGCATCGTTGACACTGTGTGTTAGCGAGATTGAGCTTATAGAATAATCAATAAACTAAACACTGTACTCAAGCAATTATGTCAAATAACTTGTCTGAGATTCTGGGTCATGGATCCCAGATGTACTTGGGATGTACTACATCCACAATTACAGGTATGGCGATATTTTAAATAATAAAAATATTGACAGTATAAATATTATATGAAAGTAACTCTCTCTATCCGTCCGTTTGTTTGTTACCTGTTCGCGGCTTAACTATTAAATCTTGACGAAATTCGATACAGACAAGATACTTTTTATTCTGGAAAATTAAAGAGTTACTACGGTAATTTTAAAAGCCTTAATCCACGCGCACGTAGTCACGGGCTTCAGCTAGTAATAAATAAATTGAAGACATTTTATTTACCAATCAACGATTTTTACAATAATAATAATTACCAAACCCAAATAAATTTCAAAGTCGAATTTGCTGACAACGGTTCTACGAAACTCGTCTCACGCGATCGTTTGAAAATGCAACGTTTAAGCAAAAACGGACGATAAATATGTATTTAGCCAAAGAGAGAGAGAGAAAATGAGAGAACTATACTACATTATCTAGCCAGCTCGTTTCGTCCCTAGTTAATATTCATAGATTAATTTATAACTGTTTTTACACTGAGCAGTTTTTTCCCTAATATACTAATAGTTTTTGTTGATTAATACCAATTTATATTTATTTAAATGAAATTTATACTAAAAATATACGAAGTATTACTTCTGTCACTCGTACTGCTCACGCTCTTGTTTTTGTATGAAAAGCATCTGTGACACGTGTCATGTTAACTCGCCGGATTGTCAATACGGCGAAGCTGTGAAAACCTTCGGACTAACAGTGACCTACAGTCGAAAAAAAACACTGTTATCTAAAGTCAAAATCGTGCCTTAAGAAGAATTTTTCAAATAAAATTAATAACTGGTGGTAGGACTCCTATGCAGGAATCCGTCTAGGTAGGCACCACCCCAGGGCCAGTTATTCTGCCGTGAAGCAGTAATGTGAAACATTACTGTGTTTCGGTTTGAAGGGCAATGAGAGCTAGCGTAATCACTGGGCATATGAGACTTAAGAACTGATGTCTCAGGGTGACGGGCGCAGTGTGGTGTCATGGGGCGCACGGAAATTTTCTGGGTGACACAGCCTTTGTTATGGGCAGACGTTGCACTTACCATCAGGTGAACGTTCTGCACGTTCCGTCACTTCTATCAAATAAAAAAAAATAACGAAAACGTTTACTCGATAAATAGTTATAGTAGACGTTATACCGCTAAGCGACGCTACCTGCTACCATGTTAACAATGTCACGGAGAGTCATCCATTGTTGAACAGCTCACACTGGTAGTAGGATGCCTACGCAGGAATCTGTCTAGGTAGGTACCACCCCATGCCCGTTATTCTGCCGTAAAGCAGTGTTGTGTAAACATTGCTGTCTTCGTCTGAAGGGCACTGGTAGCTAGCGAAATCACTGGGCATATGTGACTTAAGAACTGATGTCTCAGTGGCTACACAGATATGTTGTGGGTGACACGCTGTGTATTATGGGCAGACGTTGCACTTGTCATCAGGTGAGCGTTTTGCTCGGCACGTCACTTATTCCAACAAAGAAAAAGAATGAATTCTAGATAAAATTGGAAATTATAACACTATATCAATACAAAATTGCATCCAAATAGTAAACATTGTAATTATAAATCTGGGAAACCAATTTAATATGTATTTACATGTATATATATTTTTATGTATGTATTGTATGTTATGTATTGCTATATGTATTGCTCTCTTAAAGTATTTTTTATCAAACTTATATATATTTTTGTCTTGGGTGCGTTTTACAGACTAAAATTCCACATGAACACCCAAACCCGGAACAACTATCTATAGACCATACGATTGTCACGTGCGGGAATAAAACTCGCGACCCGAGGCTTACAAGGCAAGGACTTTAGCCACTGCGTTAACTGAGACGACAAAAGGCATCTACATTGATATGTTGGTGGGGAGGTTTTTAAATGCATTGCATTCTCAGACGAAAACATCGTATAAGGCGGCGGGCATTTCCTCATAATTTGGCACACAAAAGCAATATGAGACGGTTTATCTATTTGCATAGCCCATCGCATAGCTGACTTGGCATCCTAATACTCGTAAAATTACGAGTAAATATTCTTTTTCATTGTAGATTGACATGAAAACTCGCAGTTGAAAAATAAAAAAAAGAATTTTCTGAGTTGTTGTGTCTGCATATTCCTGGAGGCTGGACAAGCTGCTATCCAGTGCTAGCAAAAGTATCTACGACAAACGTAGAATACTCAAAATTCATCATCAACGACATTTCAGGCAATTACAAAAAAAAAAGTTTAAGTTTCAGCCTACAAATGTCCCACTAATGGAGCAAGGCCTCCACTTATTTTGAGAGGGTTTGGAGCTAGGAAGAATCCGCCACGCTGACTCCATGCGGTTTGGCGGACATTCAAATATTCTTCGAAATATTTTTATTCCTCAGACTGCAGATTCCACGATTTTTCTTCACCGCGAGGTGGGTAAACGCACTTTAAATTGCAATTACAAAGTGGTGCTGCACCGGAATCGAACCCTGTCACTCGCGTACATGAATTTAAAGCGAGCGCCTACCCTCACGCTATCCACCCGCTTGCCACTGGTTCCTAATGTTAAACGGGATAGAATTTCCGCAAAGTTTCCCAGAAAAATGGAGTTATGACATTTAAGACCGCGAGGCTTTTTGCCGTAGTTGCCACGCTTGGCAGGCGGTGTTAGCAATACATAGAAAAGCTGCCCATTCCTGAATTTTCGTTGACCCTCTGCCGACTTTTACCACTCCAACGGGATAGATGTAATACTTTACGCCACCTCAACGGGCTAACCCGCACACGACGTGGCGAACCACGTCGTCGCCATTTTAGTTCGAGTCAAAAAATTCTTACTCTCTATTGCGTTCCCACGAGCAATATAATGACGGTATTGCATATTATGGTGTTATTTTGCACGAATACCTTAGTCGCCTCTTACGATACCTCGGTAGGAAAGCGTACGTGCTATTCTACTCTGCCGTTCACCTATCGGCTGAACCTTATATTTTTCATCATCATCATCATCATCAGCCGATCAGTATTCCACTGTTGACACATAATACAACCTCGCAATTGGACAAAATCAGAAACAAGGATGAAAGTATTATGAAAGGATAGGAATGCAACCTAAAGAGATAGAAGGAATATTTCTAAAACTTATTTGAGAAAGGAGTTATGCAAGTAGAGGCCCCATTCGGGGACATGAATGAAGATTGCAAAGAAAGTGATATGAGCATGGAAGAGATTGTGGAAGCGTTGAATAGTATGAGATTGGGCAAGGCTGCAGGGTAAGGCAGAATTACATTAGTGATGCTGAATGCTGGACAGGGCGTTGTAGCCAGTCCGCTGTACCGCCTTTTTAACCTTTACTGGAGGAACGGCAACGTACCAGAAGACTGGTGCAAGGCCGTCATCTTACTTTACAAAGGAAAAGGGTCGCAGCAAGAATGCAAAAACTACCGAGGCATTAGCTTGCTCAGCATAGTCGGCAAACTGTATGCAAAAGTGTTGAATAAGAGAGTGATGAATGATACTGAACAGAAGATATGGGATGTACAAGCGGGATTCAGGAGAGGAATGGCTTGCACGAATCAGGTATTTTCCTTACGAAGCATAGCAGAAAAATTCTTGGCACAGAGTCAAAAGGTCTTTTGCGCATTTGTATACTTGGAAAAGGCTTATGACAGAGTGGTGAGGAATTTACTGTGGTCGACATTGTCTATATGTGGGGTGAACGGCAGCTTGATACAAGCACTGAAATCACCCTATAAGGATTCCAGTGCTTATGTCAGGCTAAACTGGGCTTACACAGACTGGGTTTACATCGAAGAAGGTGTTAGACAGGTATGTGTGGCTTCACCGTGGCTGTTTAACCGATTTATAGACAATTGCTTTGAAGATCTGAAAGAGAGTGCGTTTGGATTAAGAATGAATGATCTGACCGTCAAATGCTTCCTATACGCCGATAATCAGGTTATATTAGCATCATCGGAGGATGAGTTGCAGGCGATTTTTAATATTATGCATGATGCTCTACAAAGCAAAGGAATGAAAATTAATTTAGATAAGACGAAAGTAATGATTTTGAAAGAGAAGAAAGTATGTCGGATTGCAGAGTTCTGAATGAAGGAGAAAGAGTGGAACAAGTGAAAGAGTTTGTACATTTGGGTTCGAAATTTTCGAGAGACGGAAAGTACGACTTTGATATTGAACCAAGAGCGTTGGCAGGAAATAATTTATATGGGGCCCTGCATAACTTTATGTGTAGCCAGAAAGTATCTAAAAAGGCACGACTGGCTGTACATAGAGGAGTACTGGTTCCCACACTTATGTGCGGTAGTGAATGCTGGGTCTGACAGAAGAAGCTTGAAAATAATATTAATGCTGTTGAAATGAAAAGTTTGAGAAGAATAACTGAAGTGACTTTGATAGACAAACTGAGAAACAACGTGATAAGGGAACGTTGTGGTGTGGTAGAAGATGTCGTGACAAAGATAGAGAAAGGGATGCTTAGACGATTTGGACACGTAGAGAGGATGGATGAAAGAAGATTGTTGGAACAGATTTATGAGGCGAGTGTGGATGGGCAAGCCTGTAAGGGTCGACTTAGGCGAACGTATTACGATCAGATCGAAATCGTTTTAAGGATATGCCACGTCAAAAGTACCCGCAACCGACGAGCTTGTATGAAAATAGAGGAAATGAAAGTAGAGGAAGCTAAAGATGATGTGTCAGGATCGTAGCAAATGGAATGATGTGGTCTCTGCCTACCTCTATGGGAAAGAGGCGTGTTTCTATGTATCTATGTGAAACAAAAGCGCCTAATTCTCAGTGAAGGAATACTTTGTCACTCCCGAGGAGTATGCCTCATACTCATACAACATGACGTTTGGATGGAATGGAATGTCACCTCGTAAGTGATTAAGTCTCTGGTTCTCATCATCTACCGGACAAATACAGATGATCTCCTCGGGTGACACCCATTAATTTACAAGATACGATACGAAGCAATGGCGTGGCTCCATCGGGTATCAGTTTTCTTACCCGTAAATGATAGTTCTGAGCTTCATCGCCCTTAACTTAATAACGCAGCATGTAAGCTTAGAAGATACGTATTCTTTGGTTAAATAGATTCGTCGATATATAAGTTTACCGATCCCATCTAGAAACATTTATTGTTTTAAAAATAGAATTGTTTTTTTTTAAGTCATTAATCATTTCAGATGAAGTTAAGGCGCAACTGATATTTTAGCGCATAAGCGTCAAATGCAATTTGCGTTTGTATGCAAATTGTTTTAGCTTGTGAATACATTATGGCACGGCGCTATATAATAATAACTAACGAATGACTCATGTCTTTAATGCTATTTGACGTCAATGAAATATAGCCGGTGCTACTAGCAGTGTAGCTATTAACTACTTGTTTTGAATAAGTTAAAGTTGTTATACATAAATAAGTCTTGCCACTTTCAAGACACTGTAATTACTATTCTATAAAAATGTTTGCAGAATATTTTTATTTCGCTGCTATAAGTACCATTAGCTAACGTAGGTATATGTCTAGTAGTGTAGGTGGGATGTTACGCAATTGCCACTCTTAGTAGGAGGATTGGCGATCGAAGTACCAAACCCCTCATATTTTAGATTTTTTTTATTGTATAAAGTGACGAAACGAGCAAAATGTTCACCTGATGGCAACGTCCGCCACAACAAATGCTGTGTCACCCAGAATATTTCTGTGTGACACCACACTGCGCCCGCCACTCTTAGACATCAGTTCTTATGTCTTGAATGTCCAATGATTACGCTAGCTCACAGTGCCCTTCAAACCGAAACACAGTAATGCTTGCACACTACTGCTTCACGGCAGCATAGACAGATTCCTGCATAGGAATTTCAATGCCGCATCGGATATATACCACCGCTGTTCCAATTGTTCTGCCGTCAAGCAGTGGTGGCCGGCATTTGTTATAGGCATCGACAGCCCGAAAGTGGGATCGAACCTCCCTCGCACAGTCAATAGATAATTTACATTCGAAAGAATAATAAGACGAACTAACTAGACACAAGTGAAGCGCAATAGTGCCTGCATGACGCTAATATTAACTTAATTATGTATTTACGTTGGATAAGGTTGTCTTAGCAAACCAAGCTCACTTGTCCGTTGAAGATGTAAAAACCAAGATGGTCAACAGCGAAAGTTTAAACTACTGAAAAGATTTGTTACGGTCAGACGTTACGACAGTCAGAGTAGAACAGCACCTACCCCTTTCCTACCAAAGTGTCGCGAGAGACGACTAAGGTATTGTCCAGACTTCCTTTATGCGTGCAGAACAATATCATTATGCTGTCACTACACTGCTCGTGGGAAGGCAATGTTATCCAGCCTTCTGGCGAATGCCATGAATTAACAATGCGTCGGCGTAAGCCGATCCCACCCACGGGCCAGATGGAGTGGTCTTGGTTGGTTTCCACACGGCTCATACTACCACAATGACAATCGCATCACTTAGTGGTCAGATTACCAGCTGTTGCCAACATTTGTGCAAAAACACTTATTGTAAGTTTTTGGGTCTGTTTATGTGGTGTGGTGGCGACCGACGTGTTGTGGCGGCCTAAGAAAATCTACCACCCCATCTCAACCTATGCGTGTCGTAAAAGTCGACAGAGGGAAAATGAAAACCATGAGATCGCCTGCAGCATCTGCCTGGAATATCTAAATAAATAAACTGAGGTTGCCGACTCGCCTGCCAAGAGTAGCAACTATGGCAAAATCACTCCAAAATGAGAGCTACAAAATTTTGTGGCTATCTGTGGGGTAGGCCTATGTTCCGCAGTGGATTTCCGATAGTCTAAAACGATGACGACGACGATGTAATGATTGTCTCCGTATGTCTGATACTTCATCATAGCCTACCTCTGACGTTATCGCATAAGCGTTACATCGGGCACTGTTAGGTTAGGACGAGTGAGTGCCCGTCGCGTGAGTGAGCCTTAGTAAGAAGGAGAGAGGAGAGACGCAATTCTCTCCAGAGGATGGGCCGCCGATGGTAGGCGGCCAGCGCCGGTGGGGTCGCGGATGTGTGCGCGAGCGTTCCCGTGGCCCTGCCAACATGCGGCGATGACGGAGCACCATGGGGTTTAAGTCGGTGCAAGTTCCAACATAACCCGTCCTTCACCCTGTGAAGGCGTTTCCGCAAAAAAAAAGGACGAGTAAGTGCCTCTGTATTTGCGCGGACACTTTGTGACAATACGAGTATAATATCTCCTACGCAGTTTATAGCTTCGAACAACTGTCCGAAGTCATCGCCGTGGTCAAAAATTGGCATCGACACATTTCTTTCTTTCGTTTTGAAGGGCACTCAGAGCTAGTGTAATCTTTGCATATGAGACTTAAAACCTGATGCCACAGGGTGACGGGCGCAGTGTGGTGTCACACAGAAATGTTCTGGATGACACAGCATTTGTCATGATCAGACGTTGCACTTACCATCAGGTGAACGTTTTTCTCGTTTCGTAACTTTTTCCAATAAAAAAAACACTAGACTATACGTATATATACTAGATAGACATCATAGCTTTCCCTGTCGCCATCCGATAATTTGTGTATGATAGGAACAACTCGTTTTGTTTTCTCTCCGAGTTTTTTCACATGTTTGTCACATGTTACCTTGCACTGACCAAAATGTCTGATGTTATTTTTCACTCTGCTGCTAAACTACGGAGTGTATCTGTGCGACTCATATCAAAAGAAACAGGCCAGAAATAGCAATACTTCGCGTCGTCTCAGCAAAATGAAAAGAAAAAATTGTGTAATTTATGAAATGACTAATGCAACGTTCTGTGTAACATTGCAGAGCATTAGTACAGGCGACGATAATTCATTGAGACGTTCGCCGACACCGACGATTTTAAATTGTAAGTAAATGTCCCGTCTCCGTCTGTCCGCGTGCGTGTCGAGCAAGCGTACAATAAGGGTTTATGTTGGTCAACCATTTGTCAAAACAAACGTTGCGTGCCATTGCGCCTTGCAAAGTACGGTTAAGTGGCTTTAGATCTTAATTTTAAAGTCACCTCAGAAATTCATATTATAAATACATTTATTTTTAATTTTATCATCTATTGTACACTTTTTTTGGATAGTAAACAAAACGTCACTCGATAAGCCACTGCCATAGCAATGTGTCACCCCATTTCGTGACTTACATGCGACATCACCCCGAACCAAGTCTCAAGTCATGAACACTAGCTCACAGTGCCCTCAGACCGAAACACAGTAATTTTGCACTTATGCTCACGCACAAATACTGGCCTTGGGTGGTACCACTACGGATTTGCAAATCCTCACCATAGTGCTTGTATTGTAATCAAATTATAATGATATAAAACCACGTGTGCAAAATTAATTTAACCTACAACATGAAGGGCCTTCACTGTTTCCCTAAGCACTTTAATAAATTCGATGCACACATGGATTCTCATGTAACGAACGTTTTATATACATAAAAAACTGATACAAAACAAGACTTTTGCTTTTGCACAATAGGACATTCCATGCAAATCCTCATTGGTCTCGAATTTAAAAAGTCCTTAGGCAACCGTTCAAGGCCCAGTCACTGTCTAGCCGTAGGAGCTGTTATATCATTATTAATTTGATTACAATACAAGACACTACTGGTGGTAGGATTCCTATGCAGGCTGGGAAGCATTGGCATAAACGCGAGGAAGAACGATTTGCTCTTGTCGTCAATTTCTTTCAAAAAAGAGTAAACTTAAAAGAAAAGTATTCCTATGAATAAAGTTAGTAAAAACCTAACCGTCAATGTTAATTTATTTTTGTAAGTCAACAACAATATACCTGAAGATCGTATCTAATTCTGTCGGTGACGCCATCGAGTGACACGAGCATTCGTCACTCCTCCCTTCTAATTGGCCGCAGACGTACTCGCCTCTACCGTACACTCGATATATCGTGTTTAAAGGAAACCACTGAAATTGATATTTCCGAATGCTACGCCGTCAAACACCGCCCTTCGGTGATTAATTAAACGACAAAAATGCTTGAACGCATTAAGATTTCGGTTGCTAGCGGAGAAGCAATGACAGATAATATTTACTTTTTTAATTCTCCCGCTTACACGCTGTAGGGAATGATGGGTATTAACCAGCTTTTTATCCAGATGCCAATTCTCCTGAAGACTGACGAACTAGGCTTTGGAAACCACCTAAAAATGACGAAATCCTGTAGACATATATATACACTAGTCCGAGTGAGCTGACACATCGCTCAACAACCTACCTGCCCAGCGAGCTGAGTGTAAACAAAACCTTCAAAATATCCAATCATGCAAATATGAAAAACTTAGAAGGTTTCCTTTCTATAAGGTTGGTCTGAAAAAAAATTAATAGAAATAATATTTTTCATCTTAAAGCTTTTATTTTTATAACGTGGATTCCGATACTGTCATGTTTATGAGTTTATTACCACTAAACAATGGAAAAAAATCGTCTTGCGGTTGAGGTTGAGTCATTTCCATTTCAGATGAAAACAATAGGAAAAAAATATATATCTCATCAACTACAAGTGCTAAACTTTTGCTACGAAATAAGAAACCAGCAGATAAAATTCTGGACACGATAAAAAAACCCGGCCTCGATACATCAATTATTCGGGAGTTATCGTGACCACATCCCTAAAAAATCCGGACGTGTTTTTTTCTTAAACTGTTTTTTTTTCAAAGTATTTTTCAAAATAATTTTTAATGAATAATTTAAAGTGTTGTCTTTATATGAGTCTATTCAAATTAGCACATGAGTGAAATATAATTGTTATAGAGGCATTTGAAAACCGCCGAATCGACCTCCTAGACCTTTACATGTCGGGTATAAAGCACTGGTGGTAGGATTCCTATACAGGAGTCCGTCTAGGTAGGTACCACCCCAGGGCCAGTTATTCTGCCGTGAAGCAATAGTGTGCAAACATTACAGTGTTTCGGTTTGAAAGGCACTGTGAGCTAGCGTAATCACTGGGCATATGAGACTTAAGAACTTATGTCTGAAGGTGATAGACACAGTGTGGTGTCACAACGAAATTTTCTGTGTGACACAGTATTTGCTATGGGCAGTCGTTGCACTTACCATCAGGTGCACGTTTTGCTCGTTTCATCACATCTCACGCCGCTTCGCGCTATGAGTCGTGCAAAAGATCTGAATAGTACAATTGTATCATGAAACTGGACAAACTACAAGTCAGTAGCCGGACACGAGAAATGAGATAATGAAGTAGGTAAGTCACTCATACAAGTTATAATACTAACTAAACAAGTAAGCAAATTCTACCTACAATCGCAAATGACACCATTCACACATTCCAACAGAAATCAGAGAATTCCAATCATCCAATGACAATTTACGATTTAAGACGACCGCGTGGACTACTTGATAGAGTACCTGACTACCACGCCGCAGGAACTGGGTTCGTAACGAAGCTGCAGTCAACATTTGTGCAAAAACACAAATTGTTGGTTCTCGGGTCTGGTTGTGTTGTGATTGTCCCTTGTGTCTCTGACACTGCACCCTAGCCTATCTTGGATCTTATCGCATAGAGTTACGTCGGACACGGGTGGACTGAGACGAGTGAGTGGCCCTTTGTTTGCGCATACACTTGTGGCACACACTATAATAACATCTGCACAATTGGCAACTTACGACAGTATTCGGTCAGGAGGACATCAGATGTACAAGTGGTACTTTATCATAAGTTATATAAACAGTCAGCCTTTAATTCCGTTTCAATAAATCAAGTAAAATAATAATGTTTTTTTATAAACTTCTTTATTTATCTACTAGCGATCCGCCCCGGCTTTGCACGGGTAGATAGATATTAGAAAGATAAATTAGTACTTTGTTTGGACAAAAAGAACAACCACAATTCCTTACACAAACATTTTTTGTAGCGACTATTCTCATCGGCTGCTTTGCAGCTGGTCAGATAACATTACGTTATTTTACGTTAATATGCCAATATTTGATGTCGTGGTAGCAAAATGAAACGACCGCTTCCGACCGCTGCGCAAAGGGAGCCGCGCTTCTTGATGATGCCCAAGTTGCATGAAGCCGGGCGGCGGCGTGGCGTTCGAGAGAACAGTTAAAATATTTTATGAAATCTTTGTTCTCGATAGTTTAAGTAAATAACACAATAAAGAAATCTCGTTTCTTAACTCTACGCACGTTTATTATTAGTTTTTATTTAAAATAATAAAATTAAGCGTGTGTTGGCGGCTTAAGAGAATCTACCACCCCATCTCATCCCATGAGTGTCGTAAAAGTCGACAGAAGGAAAGTCAAAACCTGGAGATGGACAGCGGCATTATCTTGGAACATCTGAATAAATAAACTGACAGGCAACTATAACAAAATCCCCCCCAAAATGAGAGCTATAGAGTCTAAAAAAAGCCACTAAGATCCGTAAAAAAGTATATTTGTATCATAGCTGTGCACACATCTGTATATTAATTTGTCTAGGAAATCAGTTTGTTACACGACTTGTAATGTTTTTTTTTTTAATGTGTTCTGTAAATTTACAAATAAACGGCTTATTGTTAATAGAATCCGCTGTTATGAAAGGAAGGAAGAAATGGTGTTAAGTATGCTGATTCTCCGCATTAAAAATAATAAAATTGAACTGCTGAATGAACAACCAACTTATCGAATTCACCTATCTATAACATATCTTTTAATGTAGTACTTAAAGTTTAAATCTGCTTGAAGTAGTCAGTTGCTATCAATATGGTCGCAAACGCTGCTTATGAAATTCGGGTGGTGGACTAGGTGACTAACCGGACGTTATCACGATTTTATTGTAGGTAAAGGTCATTTACGTCACCGACGGTATAAATATGCAGCTCTGAGGCTGCGCCGCTCACGCAGTCGGATCTTTCGTTGCCGCGTCGAGGGGGTACGATCTGAAGCACATCCCATCCGCGTCGGCGTACCTCCAGGCTCAGTTCTAGGTCCCATGCGTTACACCCTCTACAACAACCACTTTCTCATAGGCCCGTGATTACACCAGCTCTCTGTGCCCTGGAGACTGAAACACAGTAATGTTTGCACACTACTGTTTCACGGCAGAATAACTGGCCCGAGGCCCTGGCTCTAGGTAGGTACCATCCCGGGCATACCGCCAGTTGCCATTTGCTTAAAAATGTCTTAAAACGACGAAAATCTTCTGTATTTAGTGAATTTAATAAAAACTGTTTCAGCTAAGACTGCGCCGTTTTTTTTCTTTTATAATCAACTTTAATTAAATCCGTACCGTACACGAAATGGAGTTCATGAATACTTCGACTGTTGCCTAATTAAAAAAAAGTTTAAGAAAATTCTTTCATGCTGTATTGAATTCAGCCTAATTTTGTTATAGCTATGTATTATTTTCACTTGTCCCATGCTTCTGTAAGCAACTAAAAGTATTTCGTCTTCTTAACGCTCGCTGTTTGAAAAGAAATGATTGATGGAAAGGGCGTATTTTTTAAAAATATCACACAGAGATTAAAATACTCGTAAGAAAATTAATTTATTTGTCTCTGAAATAAAATCTTTGAAAATTTATTTAATAATTCTATTAATTGTGTAGTACTTGCTAAAAAAGGATAGTAGGGTTTACGAAGTAAATAAAATGTCGTTGTATAGTAAGCGTCATAATTTGCCGTTTTCACAGCTGTATCGACTAAACTTTCTGACGGCATATGTCAATAGGTGATGTCCTCCGCCAGGCCACTGCGACAGCTACCGAATACTGTCGGAAGTTATAAAATGCGCAGGAGATATTATAATGCCACAGGTGTACTCATTCGTCCCAACCTACTAGTGCCCGATGTCACGCTCATGCGATAAGATCGGAGGTAGGATGCAGTGTCAAAAATACAGGGACAATCACAACAGAATAAGACCTGTAAACCAACGATTTGTGCTTTTGCACAAATGTGGTAAGAGTCCTATGCAGGAGTCCGTCTGGGTAGGTATCAACCCAGGCCAGTTATTCTGCCGTGTAGCAGTAGTGTGCAAACATTACTGTTTCGGTCTGAAGGACACTGAGAGCTAGTGTAATCACTGGGCATATGAGACTCAAAAGTGATGTCTAAAGGCGACGGACACAGTGTGGTACTACACAGGAATGTTCCTAGTGACAGTGATACAGCACTTGTTGTGGGCAGACGTTGCACTTACCATCCGGTGACCGTTTCGCTCGTTTCGTAACTTTATTCCAGAAAAAAATGTCGACTAGGTTAGGCATCGAACCCAGGAGCCTGCGGTGGGGTACCGCGTGTCCCCTCACGCGTATTTAACTATCAACGAATAAAATCCATTTTTTTTTTTACGGATTAAGTAATATTTTTTTGTCGTTTTTTACCACTCCAACACGCTATGCCATGGAGTCGTAACTGTAACAGATGCGCCTTAAGTTTTTAACACAGATACGTACACCATCTGTACCGTCTCTCTACAACATTTTAATATAATTTATAAAAATTGTATGCAAGTAAATAAATTTAAATTTGCGCACGCTTACTATTTTACTTTTATTCCTACCATGATCAAAGAAGTTTAACTTTTTATTTTTTTGGAGAAATTGACGAGGCGAGCAAAACGTTCTCCTGATGGTAAGTGCAACGTTTGCCCATAACAAATGATACGTCAACCTGAATATTGCCACAACTCCACGCCACACTGCGCTTGACACCCTGAGACATCAGTTCTTAAGTCTCATATGCCCATTGATTACGCTAGCTCTCAGTACCCTACAAACCGAAACACAGTAATGTTTGCACACCACTGCTTCACGGCAGAATAACTGGCCCTGGGGTGGTACACCTACCTAACTAACCTACACCTACCTAAACAGATGTATGTATAGAAATACTACAAGTAAAATCACTTCGAAAAATCTATAAAAATTATATGTATCGATGTCTGTTTGAGAATGAGACCAGACAGTTTACCCTAAGGATTCGAGGTAGTAGCAGATGAAGGGAAAAATTGCAAAGGATTCTTTTATAAGACTCGTAGACATTTCTAATAACCCCTTAAGTTCCCCTCGAGATTGAGGCAAACAGTTTTACGCCAATGTCCACTCCACTTTGTCACAAATTTACAAAAACGCCTCCAACAGACGAATATCCATTTTATGACTGTTTAATAAGAAGTTAAGTACGAACAAGGATATTCTTGTTTTTGGTTCGTGACATATCCATGGTAACGGGCATTCAGCGACACACTTATAATCGATACACAGAATTATGACCCTTACCGCCATAATAGTTTAGATGAAATGAAAAGCACGATACAATTTTGTTCAGGCTATACTATTGGTACTTACTCGTTTCGATTCTGTGTTTAGGTTTCAATGACGTTTCTATATTTGATAAACTGTCTACTGTTTCTAAAATAATATTACCGTCGGCTTTAAATTGGTTCCCTCCACCTAAAGCAAATTTAAATAGCAATGCTGATGAATGAGTTAATTATTATTAACGGTTATTTAATTACGAAGCGATTTATCTAAACGCAGTTTCAAACTCGAAATAGTCAAACGTTGATTCACTTAATACAAAGGATCTTGGATCTATGATCTTTATCCTTTGTATCTTAACCTGGCACGCGGGCCCCTGGCCCGTGAGCACCGTATCCGATGAAGCTGTAAAAGCCAAAAAAGGCTAACAGCAATTACATCACCGAAAAACAAAGGTTCTTGGATGGATAATATGAAGGACTTTGGATCGTGTAGAAAAACAAAACGAGGTTGATATATATTGAAGAGTTTTTATATATACTCTGGGTAGGATTCCTACGCAGGAATCCGTCTAGGTAGGTACCACCCCAGAGCCAGTTATTCTGCCGTGAAGCAGTGTGCAAACATTACTGTGTTTCGGTGTGAAAGGCACTGAGAGCTAGCGTAATCACTGGGCATATGTGACTTAAGAACTGATGTCTCAAGGTGACGGGCAGTGTGGTGCTACACAGAAATATTCTGAGTAACACAGCATCTGTTATGCGCAGACGTTGCACTTACCATCAGGTGAACGTTTTGCTCGTCTCGTCACTTTATCAAATAAAAAAATATCTGCATCGTGTGGTATCGGCTTAGAAGACTCTACCACGCCGTTTCATCCCTTGGGTGTCGTAAAATAAAATGGAAAAATAAAAACCAGGAGATGGGCAGCAGCATCTCCTCACATCATCTGATTAAAAAAACTATGGGTGCCAACCAGCCAGCCAAGCGTGGCAACTAGGACAATATCCTCCCAAAATAAGAGATACAAACTTCTCTAGCAATCTATGGGAGAGGACTATGTTTTGCAGTGGACTAAAAATAGGCTGAAATGATGATGATGATTACTGCTGCAGGATTCAGGTATATAGGGTTTGAATATTTATTGTAACAGAAAAGTATAATTATTTCTTACATTTATTAAGTCTCTTCATAAATCAATTAATCATTTTAGCCTATTACTATATAGTTCCCTAAAAGAACATAGGCCGCCCCCATAGATTACCACAAAATTTTGTAGCTTTTATTTTGCGGTGATTCTGTCATATTTGCCACGCTTGGCAGGCGGGTTGGCAAACGCAGTCTATTTATTCAGGTATTCCAAGATTATGCTGCTGCCCAACTCCTGTTTTTGATTTTCCCTCTGTCGACTTTTACGACACCCACGGGTTTTTTTCACGGCAATTTGACTAAGCAATTTTTATATATAGTTTTATAATAGCGACGAGCAAATCGTTCACCTGATGGTAAGTGCAACGTCTGTTCACAATAAAGGCCGTGTCACTAAGAATATTTCTGTGTAGCACCACACTGCGATCTTCAACCTGTGACATATGTTCTTAAGTATCATTTGCCCAGTAATTACACCGGTTCTCACTAGCTTCTCTCTTGGGTGGTGGGTATGTTTTACAGACATAATATCTACATGCACAACTCAACCTGACCCGAGAATCGACCAATTATATTTTTTATTACTAGAAAATATACATTAATATGAGCAAAACGTAGGCGCGACAAGCGTGACTCATTACGATATCACGTAATTTTTTTTCTCACAAAGATTTAAATTTTAACTCAAGATTATCTGTTAGTTTTTGAAGTACCTACCTATTTACTGTTGTTGTTACATACATCATACATAAGATCACGACTGTATCCCATAAGGGGTAGTCAGAGACTGGGCACTCACTGCAAAAACAGATGACTGCCACAATCCACGTTTCACCAAAACAATATAATGCACTTTGTGTGATAGGTGGTGAGCCCATCGCCACCATGCGCTGTTGGGTGCACAGTGCAGTTTAATTCCTTACTCGCCTTTACCGAGATCCATTGGATGAGATGGAGTGGTAGTATTCTTTTAACGAGCCGCCACCACACGGCTTTATTTTATATGTTGTTGTTATCACAGCAAAACTAAATAAAAACATAAAATTGAATTTACACGACATAAACTCACGACGTCGCCTATTTTTACTGCGTCGCGCGTTGTTATGAGAATAAATCGCGGGTTGAGAGGACAAAACTGAATTGTTCGCGTCCCACTAGTCGCTGAGATTAAGGATATTATACACAAACGACGGTAGTAGTTCAGAAGCCGGCCGCTCACCTTATAATTTATAGTACGCGACTGACACGGGATCGATCTCCGGTGTCATCTCAAAAACTGTTAATTTGAATTATAATTCTGATTTAAACGCATTCTGCTCATACTAGTGGTGGTACACAATCTTACTGGTGGTAGGATTCCTACGGAGGAATCCGTCTAGGTAGGTACCACCCCAGGGCCAGTTATTCTGCCGTGAAGCTCTAGTTTGCAAAGATTACTGTGTTTCGGTTTGAAAGGCACTGTGAGTGACTACACTAAAGTCACTAGAGTACTGGTGGTAGTGTAGGTATAGTTGTGTAAAATTAATATGTCTGTTGATGATGATTATATAAAACTATAGGTAGGTACCACCCCAGTGCCAGTTATTCTGCCGTGAAGCAGTAGTGTGCGAACATTACTGTGTTTCGGTTTGAAGGGCACTGAGAGCTAGCGTAATCACTGGGCATATGATACTTAAGAACTGACGTATCTGGGTGATGGGCGCAGTGTGGTGTCACATTGAAATGTTCTGGGTAACAAAGTATTAAGTAGTAAGAAGGGCAGACTTTGCGCTTACCATCAGGTGAACGTTTTGCTTGTTTCATCACTGTATCCAATAAACGAAATTAAAAAAAACATCGTGAGGTCTGCATGTCAGATGAATATAAATATGGTCAACTTGGGTGGCGCAGTGGCTTAGCGATTAGCTACTGCGCTGTAGGTCACCAGTTCGTTCGCTGAGGACATTGATTGATATGACCTTCTGATAGCGGGTTTGGTTATTTGTGTAGGTACGTGCATATTGCCTGTAAAATTCATCCACTATTTAAAAATAAAATATTAGATTGACGGACTTCACGGTTTTGCTGGAAGTCGATGGATGAAATGGATGAAAAGGATTTATGAGGCCAGTGTGAATGGGCAAGCCGGTAAGGTTAGTTGACGAAGGCGAACGTATCACGATCGTAGAGATTTTAAGGAAAGACCACGTCATAAGTAGCCGCAAGCGATAAGCTTGTATAAATACGCTGATGATAGTAAAAGAACTTTAACGACACCCACGGTATGTAACTGACTCTAAAATATAGTAATTAAGTCGTGGGCTATAATTGATGATTATATGTTTAATTAAAAACTAGATGACACTAATGCTTCGTTGTAAATAATATGATGATGATGTGATGATGTTCTCCTAGCCGATTTCGACCACGGCGACAACTTCCGACTACAGTCGAGAGCCATCAACTGCGCAGGAGATATTGTAGTGCCACAAGTGTACGCGCAAACACAGAGGCACTCACTCGTCCTAACCTAACTGCGCCCGATATAACGCTGATACGATAAGATCGGAGGTAGGCTAGGATGTAGTGTCAGAAAGAATCACAACACAACCAGACCAGAAAACCAACAATTTATGTTTTAGCACAAATGTTGGCTCCGGCTGGGATTCGAACCCAGGACCCGCGGCTTAGAAGTCAGGTACTCTGACCACTAGGCCACACGGTCGTCAAATAATAATTAGAAACGTAAAAATAGTGGAAATTTTTTATTTAAACTAAAGATTCAAGTCTACCATAGTATCTACATGCAACCACAACAATTTTTTTAAAAAGTCATTTATAATTACGGAGTAATTTCCAACTTTTAACAAGTGTACAGTATCCTCAACATTAAAATATCTGCGCTTGATATTTTCTGCTCGCTTCCCGTTATCTACCAGGGCTTCATAAATCGCTCAGCCTCGAGAGATGTCCCGCACAGAGCAATATTTGTTTTGAAACGACTATGGCAAATGTGGCCAAACTAAAACGAAGATTTTGTCCCTTTCGCGTATGTAACTTATGACTTTAGTTGTTGCAGTTAAACTCACTAGAAAATACATTAAATCCGTAGGTACGTATGGCCTAGTGATCAGAATACCCGACTTCAGTGCCGCGGGTTCTCGGTTCGTATCCCAGCCGAAACCAACATTTGTGCGAAAACACAAATTGTTGGTTTTCGAATCTGTTGGTGTTGTTATTGTCCCTGTGGCTTTGACACTGTGTCCGATCTCCGATCACATCTCCGATCTTAGGCGCGCGCAAGCAAGGACAATAGAGTTCTTCTGTTTGCGTGTAGACTTGTTGCACTATAATATCTACTGTGTAGCTAATAGCCTCTGACAGTATTCGGAAGTTACCACCATGGTCTTTTTTTTATTTGATAAAAGTGACGGAACGAGACAAAAGTTCACCTGATGGTAAGTGCAACGTCTGCCCATAACAAATGCTGTGTCACCCAGAACATTTCTGTATGACGCCACACTGCGCCCGTCACCCTGAGACATCGGTTCTTAAGTCGCATATGCCCAGTGATTACACTAGCTCGCAGTGCCCTTCAAACCGAAACACAGTTATGTTTGCAAACTACTGTTTCACGGCAGAATAACTGGCCCTGGGGCGGTACCTTCCTAGACGGATTCCTGGAGAGATCCGATTTAACCAAAACGAGCTTACAATGTCTTTAAATGCTGCAGTAGTACGCTTGGCTTAAGAAAAGTTCATAAATTACAGAATCCCAAGCCAATGGTACCCAGTCATCAGGGGCTAGGCGCTCGCTTTAAATTTCATAGTACGCGAGTGACCTGGGTTCGATTCCCGGTGCCGGCACCACTAAAATTGTTAATTGCAATTTTCAGTGCTGATTTACCACGTGCTCGGCGGTGAAGGAAAACATCGTGAGGAAACCTGCATGTCTCAGAAATAAAAAATATTTCGAAGACATGTGAAGTCCGCCAACACGCATTGGAGCAGCGTGGCGGATTCTTCCTAGCTCCAAAAACCCTCTCAGAAATGAGAGGAGGCCTGTGCTCAGCAGTGGGACATTTATAGGCTGAAACTATATATCTACTCAATGAAATTAGGATGTTTTCTTTTTAAATTTAAATAGCCTCTCGAAACAATCTTTTTAGTATTCTTTCGCAAGAATTTGTATTCTATCAATTCTGATATATTTGTGGGAATAATACTAAACATGATTACATACAGGAAACTTCTTAAAGTATCGATGCATCAAGTCAGCCATATGTTCTTTTACCCGGGTTTTTATTGATATTTTTGTTTGTCCTACGTAAGAGAGACGACATTCATAATCCAGCTTGTATACTATTGCATCTTGTAGATGGGATGAATACTCCTGAATGTTCCAAAGGGATTTGCAGGTATACCTGCCGAAGACGGGGCTCTAAATAAGTATTTTTTATAGATGCAAAAAAATTCAGCAGGAATCATTTGAAAAAAATTTTTTTTTTCTTTTTTTCCGCGATGTTTCGAGTGCTTCGCGGAAAATTCCTCCATCCCGTAAAATTCACTATGACGAGAATACTTTATATCTGCTACTAACTTTACACACACAAGTCTAGTCGTATAAACTATGTTACCACACGGACATTAATTAAAACCTTTTTAAATTACCCATCAAGCGCAGACAGTCAACGCTCAGTAAAATACTACGTACAAAGTTGATAAATAACTCGCATCCCATAAAATGTAGTACCCCCGAGATATTTTATAATAACACCGGCTTTTGCAACTCGTCCACCTCTAATTAACCAGTGGACGGTATCGTATGGCCCGGGGCACGTGTGAACTAGCGACTCGGTCTATTTATAATAATTATATATTATGTTGTGCCAGTGCTGTTTAGCTGTCAGCGTGTCCAGTACAAACAGCATGTCGCAGTCAAAGTGCAGGAATGCACTACGAAGAACGACCGGGAGCTATCAATTATAGTGACACGGTAAGACATAGGTGGGCCACGAAAAATGCGATTTTAGTCAGCTTTTATCAGCATATTTATTATCCTTTAAGATTTTTTTTAAATTAATTTGTAATTAAATGAAATGAAAATTTATTTTAAATTAAATAAAACATTTACATTTAACAGTAGTGTACTATAACAGCCGCTTTAGTATGAACTGTGTCGCAGTCACTAACGCCCACTTTCTAACAATGTTGACGTATCATATTAAATCAATTTAAGAAAGAAAACATAACAAATAAAAAATTGTGTTTGCGTCTCTGTG
Organism: Luehdorfia chinensis; assembly: GCA_019845155.1. Taxonomy (NCBI): domain Eukaryota; kingdom Metazoa; phylum Arthropoda; class Insecta; order Lepidoptera; family Papilionidae; genus Luehdorfia; species Luehdorfia chinensis. The sequence continues at coordinate 79,914 of JAHVAK010000573.1, forward strand.
TGTGTGTGTTTGTGTATGTGCTAGAGAAGTTTGTACTGCATTTAGCTTTAACTGATTTCAATTATGTTGTTGAAATGCGAACTGTAGCCCTGAACTCAGTTAAACGGTTAAACTGATTTAGATTAAACTAATCGCGCTTAGTTTCAACGGTTAAATTGGCCCTAAGCCTACTTTTTTTATAGAATAGAGCGACGAAACGAGCAAACCGTTCACCTGATGTAAAGTGCAACGTCTACCCATAACAAATGCTATGTCACCTAGAACATTTCTGTGTGACACTGCACTGCGCCCGTCACCCTGAGACATTAGTTCTTAAGTCTCATATGCCCAGTGATTACGCTAGTTCACAGTGCCCTTCAAACCGAAACACAGTAATGTTTGCACACTACTGCTTCACGGCACAATAACTAGCCCTGGGGTAGTACCTACCTAGCCGCTCATTGTTCATTGTAATACAATTATCTGAGGGAATAATAGGTTAAGCCCCCCATTTTTATACGCTTTTTACAATGTTGACATTTATAAAAAGCATTAGCCTTATTGAAAGTTTCATGACAGTCGAAGTAAATAAAAATAATGGTCGTCGTTCGTCGTTTCAGCCTATAAATAGTCCACTGCTGAACATAGGCCTCCCCCATAGATTGCCACAAAAGTTTGTAGCTCTCGTTTAGGGGGGATTTTGCCATAGTTGCCACGCTTGGCAGACGGGTTGGCAACCGCAGTTTATTTATTCAGATGTTCCAGCAAGATGCTGCTGCCCATGTCCTGGTTTTCATTTTCCCTCTGTCGCCTTTTACGACACCCACGGGATGAGATGGGGTGGTAGATTCTCTTAAGCCGCTACCACACGGCATGTAATGGTCCTGACAAATATATTGTATCGTCACCAGAATAGCTAAAAGTATAACCACGAAAAATTCAGATTTTATTCAACTCATCCAGATCCCTAGCCGAAAGGTGTCCGGCAGAGTAGAATAGCACCTACCTCTTTCCTACCAAGGTGTCGTAAGAGGTGACTAAGGTATTGTACGGAACTAAAATGGCGGCGACGTGGTTTGCCACCCGCCACGTCTCGTTTTCCACGAGGGCGAAAAGTGGGCTCCGTGAGTTGTCTCTGCCTACCCCTTATATGGGAAAAAGGCGTGACTGTATGTATGTATCCAGATCCCGACACCTATGTATAAAGAGCAACCGTGACATTAGTTTAACAACTTACTTGTCTAATTATTTGAAAAAGATGCACAAACTAATATTGAACTCTGCAATGATTCGATTCTCACCTATACCAATTATACTATTACGAGTATATATATATACTAACTAATAAGTATAGTACGCATTAAAATATATTTTTTAACCGACTTCAAAAAACGTCAAGATTCTCAATACGTCTGTATATATATTTTTTATGTGTTTTCGGCAATAACCTCTTTTCTTTTGAAATGGGCAACCAACAAAGCATACACCTTAAACAATAAAATCACACAAACTAGGAAAGCATTGATACACGTTGGCTATTATAGACGGCCACGACATGCATAGATTCAATGGAAGAAGTCTTGAAATAATTCGTAACAGTGCATTACATAGTTGTTACGCAGGGGATCGGTTCAGGCAAAAGTTTTTTTTTTATTGTTTATAGTGACGAAACGAGCAAAACGTTCACCTGATGGTAAGTGCAACGTCCGCCCACAACAAATGCTGTGTCACTCAGGATATTTCTGTGCGACACCTCACAGCGCCCGTCACCCTGAGACATCAGTTCTTAAGTCTCAAATGCCCAGTGATTACGCTAGCTCACAGTGCCCTTCAAACCGAAACACAGCAATGCTTGCACACTACAGCTTCACGGCAGAATAACTGGCCCTGGGGTGGTACCTACCTAGACGGATTCCTGCATAGGAATCCTACCACCAGTAATCAATCCAATCCATGCAATCAATGTAACCATTTATTATTTTAAACAAGAAAAGATGATCATGCATCCTTCTCCAGGCTATGAATGAGCCTGGAGAAGGATGCATGATAGCTAAAATTCCAACCGCGTATTATATTTTAAGCTGAAAAGCCTGGAGATTCGGCGAAGGATGCATGATCATCTTGTCTTTGTTAATAACCCAATTTTAATGTTTCTCTTTTTCATGAAAAGGGATATCTTAATGCTGGTTCCCCATGATTTTGGTCAAGTGAGGGATGGGGGATGGCTGCAGCCTTGAAGTCGGTTTTTTGGTTAAATAATTATAGTATAAAGAAATTATATTTCCGTCATTTTTAAATTTGATACTATCTCATCCGAGCTTTATCGGATGATCGGTACTCTCCTGGCCTCAATATCCACCTGGCGCAGTAAACGTTAATTAGCGCGAGTCGCCAATTTGCGGGCCAGTAGACGACTCCGTTCCACTTCGAAGCTGCGGAAGATGCAGCTGCCGGCGAATTGCTGTTGTTGTATTCAATTTCAAGCTAAAGCCTGAGTTTGGATCATTAAAGTTAAATATTTCGTTATACCACTTAACATTACTATATATATATATATATATATATATATATATATATATCTAATAAAAAATATTTCGATAACATGTGCAGTACTTTAATCGGTTGTAGAATTCCTATGCAGGAATCCGTCTAGGTAGGTACCACCCCAGGGCCAGTTATTCTACCGTAAAGCAGTACTGTGCAAACATTACTGTGTTTCGGTTTGAAGGACACTGAGAGCTATTGTAATCACTGGGCAATGGGCATATGAGACCTAAGAACTGATGTCTCAGGGTGACTGGCGCAGTGTGGTGTCACACAGAAATGTTCTGGGTGACACAGCATTTGTTATGGGCTGACGTTGCACTTATCATCAGGTGAACGTTTTGCTCGTTTCGTCACTTTATCTAATAAAACAAAACATACCTCATGTACCTTAACAACAGCAACAGCTCTTTAAAAAAAAGATATTAACTAATTAGATGAAAAGATCATATAAAGGAGTTCTTAATTCTTCAACATATAAACGTCGCAGTAATGCTCTTACCGGATCTAAGTACCTTCGAAAAACAAATTTCTTACTTTTAAATGTAAAGAAAACGTCTAGGTATATTGATAAAGTTATCCATCAAAGTATATTGTCAAAATTATTTTATAAATATAGGTATACATTGATAAAAATAATCCAAAAGTTTCGAGTGGATGTTACGCTATATCAATTACTGGCGATCCGCCCCGGCTTCGCACGGCTATTAGATAAATGAATACTTTATTTGGACAAACAGAACAACAACAATCCCTTTACTAATATTTTTTAGTTAGTTTACTTAGACATACAGCCTCGCGGACATTTTTGTAAGTAATGATATAGTACTGTGAAAATGTAGTACATTATTTTATTTATCATCAATAGTATTTGCAGCGCACACCAAATAATGACTTTTATTAGTAAATTTTTGATACCTTGAGTTACATCATACAATTTTCGTGTGGATCTCAGTTTTTTTTTTAAATATAACACATGTTAAACGCTGATAATGTCTAGCTAGACAAGTGAAAGAATTTTTAAAATCGGTTCAGTAGTTTGAGTTTCGAACATACAACAAATCAAATCTTTTCTCTTTATAATATTAGTTTAGATGAGAAATTTGATTTCTGTAGATATGGCAAAAAAGACTTACTATGATTATGTTTATCCACACGTGTTATCTTACATACGGTATTAGTTTTTGGGGAAATTCAGTAAATGTTAATTCCACATTTATATTACACAAGAAATTTCTAAGAACTATATACAACATAAATTATGAAGATTCCCTAAGAACTGTATTCAGAGATAACAAATTTTTAACCCTGTCGTGAATATATATATATATATATATATTAATATATATATATATATATATATACATAATATAATTTTTTTATTTTATAAAATGACGAAACGAGCAAAACGTTCATTTGATAGTAAGTGCAACGTCTACCCATAACAAAAGCTGTGTCATCCAGATTATTTCTGTGTCACCACACTGCGCCTGTCACCCAGAGACATAAGTTCTAAGTCTCATTTGCCCAGTGATTACGCTCTCAGTGCCATTCGAACCGAAACACAGTAATGTTTGCACACTACTGCTTGGGGGCAGAATAACTGGCACTGGGGTGGTACCTACCTAGACGGATTCCTGCATAGAAATCCTACCACCAGTTTATTTGTCAAGGAACAGCACGAACATTTTCATAAGCAATGTGAAACAATAAAAAAAATGTACGATCGCAATACAGATATGATGTATGTACTGTGTTCTCTTCAAGTTTTATCTTTAAGAAAATCTGTATAGCTGTAACATACATTATACTGGAATTATAATGTTTAATAAATTGTGTTAGTTTGTGTATCACCAGATGGAGCCCAGTTTCAAAAAATTCTTATGGAATGGTTGATGAGTAACTGTTTCTATAACCTGCAAGAATATTTTTCCAGAACTCCATGACATAACGTTGAAGTAATTGTTAATATTTTATAAACTACTATTTCTTCTTGTACGTCCGAAATGGACAAACTCTTGATACCAAATCTTATTCATTTGTAACATCAATTTTACACTGTTTAACATCTTACATTATCTTATCTAGGTAGCTACCACCGCACTACCAGTAAATCAGTAGTGTGCAAACATTATTGAACTTAAGAACTGATGTCCCAGGGTGACCAGCGCAGTTTTGTGCCACACAGAAATGTTCTGGGTGACCCTGCATTTTATAGGCAGACCAGCCACTTATCACCAGGAGAACGATTTTCTTGTCTCGTCGCTTTCTTCCATTAAAAAAATAGAAATAGACTTTCTCAAGAATATGCCAACAAAAACTTTACATACATATGAAATCTTTGCTTATACTTACCATTCTGTGTAAGATTACCAGTGAACAGAGCCTAAGCATCTGCTCAGATGACGCCGCTTCCAATTATCGGTCTGCGGTTTTGGGTTTCGGCATATTGGGCCAGAGAGCCTACACATCTGCTCAGACGATGCCGCTTCCAATTATTGGTCTGTGGTTGGTTTCGGCATGTTGGACATACTCACTTCAGCCAGGAGAGTGTAACACGTAACGAGATTGCCCTTTGGCGCACACATTAATATATTCGATTTACAAAGCAATTCAAATATGCAAATAGTTAATATATTCGTCAGAAAAGTTTTAATTTTCTCTACAATTACAATTATAAACGATAGGCCGAAATTTGATCTTCTAAGAGGAATTTAATTAATTACCTAAATTAACCTCTATTGGTCTTTATAAGATTAATTGGTCGATTAATTAAAGAAGTTTAGTTCGGATACTACTCGGTACTATATAATACATACAAGAGCCGTGGTGGCTCAGGGCTAGGCGCTCGCTTTAAATTTCATAGTACGCGAGTGACTTGGGTTCGATTCCCGGTGCCGGCACCACTAAAATTGTTAATTGCAATTATAAGTGCTGATTTACCAAATGGTCGGTGAAGAAAACATCGTGGAAACCTGCATGTCAGAGTAATAAAAAGTATTTCGAAGACATGTGAAGCCCGCCAACCCGCATTGGAACAGCGTGGCGGATTCTTCTCAGCTCCAAAAACCTTCTCGGAAATGAGTGGAGGCCTGTGCTCAGCAGTGGGACATTTATAGGCTTTAACTTATTATATAATACATTAATGTACTTTTAAATAATAACATCAAACAATTAAATGAAACTAATTTTACGACGTTTCGAGTGCTTTACAGCACCCATGGTCACGGGAGGACTGAGGTGACAGATTATAAATAGCAAAAAATTAAACGCGATAAAATCCGTAAAATTAGTTTCATTTAAATGTGTAGTGTTCGCGTAAATATAAGAAATCATTAAACATCAAACAAATCAACATCTTACAAAACAAGACTCGACGTAGCCCAAAGGATCAGTATGCTCCGTTGGTGTAAAAAAGGGGTTTTGAGTGACAGTGTCTTAAGAGGACATGGTACCAGATTTGATAACGATGATAGATCACGAACAGTGAATAATTCCGTAGTGGAGAATAACGTGTAATTCTTTATATTCTTCTTCTTATCTTTCTATATATAATTCTTCAGTGCGTGTGTATGTCACTGAACTCCTCCTAAACGTCTGAACCGATGTTGATGAATTTTTTTGTGTGTATTTGTGTTGTTTCCTGGATGGTTTAAATTCAAAATTGGACCCGGTAGGTGGCGCTGCGATAGAGTTCTGGGGAAATGACAAAAGTCACTCAGTATGTAGTTTATCGATAATTCGAATATCGAAAAATCGTTTGCTGAATCTGTTAACAGCACGCAAGTCAACGTTCGGGCAGGACAATGTCTGTCCGATCCACTAGTTTCATACATACATACATACAAAAGATCACGACTGTATCCCATAAGGGGTAGTCAGAGAATGGGCACTCACTACAAAAACAGATGACTGCCACAATCCACGCTTCACCAAAACAATATAATGCACTTGGTGTGATAGGTGGTGAGCCCATCGCCACCATGCGCTGTTGGGTGCACAGTGCAGTTTAATTCCTTACTCGCCTTTTACGAGATCCAACGGATGAGATGGAGTGGTAGTATTCTTTTAACGAGCCGCCACCACACATTCATTTCTATTTCTAAAAGACACTGTGAAAAACAAAGCAATAATTGGTAGTTAATCTGAAAAAAATCAAAAACTACACGACATATCTTATTCATATATACATACAGTTGCGCTTTTTCCCCATATAAGGGATAGGCAGAGGCGACTCACGTAGCCCACTTGTCGCCCTCGCGGGAAACGAGACATGACGGGCGGCGAATGACGTCGCCACTATTTTGGTACGAGTCGAAAAACTTCTTACTCGCCATTGCGTTCCCATGCCAGTATACTGACAGCATTGCACGTTATGGTGTTATACAGCACGAATAAAAGCTAATACCTCAGTCGCCTCTTACGAGACCTCGGTAGGAAAGAGGTAGGTGTTGCCGGGACTCTGCCGGGACCGATAGGGTCCCGGCAGAGTAACACCTATCCTATTCAAACTAGTTTACTTAAATAATAACAGAGTCTTCCCACAAAACAAGTAACTATCAATTTGCAAAACACTAACAGTTTTAGCAACGTAAATATTTGCTTACGAATTTTGAGCAGGTACAAGAATTAATCGACCGCCTGGCCTAGTGGTTAGCGTACCAAAATACTAGGCTGCGGGTTCAGGGTGCGAATAACATTTGTGCAAAAAACAAATTGTTGGTTTTCGGGTCCGGTAACAAATTTCTCGAGCTAGCGTAATCACTTGGCATATGAGACTTAAGAACCTGTCTCAGGGTGATGAGCACAGTGTGGTGTCACATAGAGGTTTTCTGGGTGACACGGCATTTTTGTGGGCATTTGTTGGGGGACGTTGCACTTACCATCAGGTGAACGTTTTGCTCGTTTCATCACTTTATGCAATAAAAAAAAATTTTATAGATATTTTTGCAAAACTTCAATGGAGCCCCCGTATATCTAAACTAGCTAGTAGGCTTAGCTCTGCAGCTTATACTGAAAAAAATAATTAGGAATATGACTAATGTTGAGGCTGCTAGACTAGTTTATTTTAGTTATTTTCATAGCATAATGTCTTATGGTATTTTGCTATGAGGAAATACGACTGATATATATGCGAATTATGTTTTGCAAAAGAGGGCCGTAAGAGCTATTTATAATCTTGGCTCTGAAGTGTCTCTTAGGGATAAATCTATATTTTAAAACATTTTGTATGTACACAATAACATACGAGTAAATCAGTTTACTTAAAACAGGTGATGTTCATTATGTAAATGCCAGCACAGAGGCGTTCTTTGCGAACCAGTGCGGTTAAAGAAAGAAGGAAGAAATAAGTATTGTGTAAGTAGTCTGTGTTCGGTGAAAATTTATTCTGTTCTATTCTTACCTTAATTGTATTTTTGAAACATTTCAATTCAATAAAAATAAAGGAGGGATGTAGTGTATGCGCAGGCATTAGCGAGTCAGTCGATTACCGGCCGTGGGCGAGTGCGCACGTGTTATAGCTTTCGCATACCGTATATCTACTCGAGTGTCTGAAAGTGTGTGTTTTATTGGATCTCGGAAACATTACATAAACCATTATTAATTAATTGATAAATATTAATTACGATAAAGATATTCTCCTGGCCGATTTCGACCACGGCGACACCTACGAATATTGTCGAGAGCTATCAACTGCGAAGGAAATATTATAGTGCCACAAGTGTACGCGCAAACACAGAAGCACTTACTTGTTCCAACCTACCTGCGCCCTACGTAACGATCATGCGATAAGATCGGAGACACGGATGCAGTGTCAGAAACACTGGGACAATCACAACGCAATCAGACCAGAAAACAAACAATTTATGTTTTTGCACAAACGTTGGCTTTAGTTGGGATTCGTACCCTTGATCTGCGGTGTAGAAGTCAGCTACTCTGACCACTCTGGCACACAGCAAATCAGCACTTAAAATTGTAGAACTATTTTAGAGGTGCTGGCACCGGGGATCGAACCCAGGTTACTCGCGTACTATGAAATTAAAGGCGAGCACCAGGCCCCTGAGCTACCACGGCATTTACACGGCAAAAACATTTACTTGAGATTTATTTTATTTATGTCTTCAAATATATTTCTAAAATAAACAATTTAATGTCGTATCTGTCAAATATACGCATACGAAACTTTCGCATTTCGTCCCATCTTAGTTTCACCCCTATAACAAAAACACCAATTTAAATATAATACGAATATACCTAAATAGCCTGTATGTATATTGCGTTAAGGATGATACTATCTGCAAATAATCATTTGGGACGTACTAAAAATAAAAACAATTTCACGACACGCAAAAATGATCTTCATTTCATTAACGTTTAAATTGAAAATTGCGTGCTTGTTGGATTTTTAAGGTGAATCAATGTACCCTCATTGTATTGAGAAGACGTTCACGAAGAACGTCGCAGCGTTTTCGGATATGTCAGTCTCTGCCGTGAACTGTCACGTCACGTGGTGTGATGTACAGGGGAGATGATGGCCATGAAAATAGCGATTTCTATAAGGACCGCATAGGTCGTTGAAGAACTCGCTATTTCCATTAATCCAGGCGACAAGAAAATCAGATGCATAAGTTATATTTCTTTTGAATATGTATACAAATAAATAAAAATGAAGTGTCTGTTTGTAATAAAAAAAATATCAGCTTTTTTACTCAATGCTTATAAAAGTATATTGATGTTCTCCTAGCCGATTTCGACCACGGCGACAACTTCCGAATACTGCCGAGAGCCATCAACTGCGCAGGAGATATTATAGTGCCACAAGTGTACGCGTAAACACAGAGGCACTCACTCGTCCCAACCTACCCGCGCCCGATGTAACGCCGATGCAATAAGATATAGGCTAGGATGCAGTGTCCGAAACACGGGGACAATCACAACATAACCAGACCCGAAAACCAACAATTTTTGTTTTAGCACAAATGTTGGCTCCGGCTGCGAATCGAACCCAGGACCCGCGGCGTAGAAGTCAGGTACTCTGACCACTAGGCCACGCCATACGGTACTCATAAGAAAAAAACAATTTTTAATTTTTTTTGACTTCCGTCTGTCTGTCGGTTTGTTCCGGCTAATCTCGAAAACTGCTGGACCGATTTTGACGGGACTTTAACTGACATATAGCTGATATGATACCGGGTAGCTCATCAGGCTACTTTAATTTTTGAAAAATGATAAGGGTTCCGCGCAAAAAAATTAAAAGCCCAAACATTCAAAATTCTATTCAAATAGGGATTTATATATGTATGTAATAGGTCGGATTACGCGGGTGAAACCGCGGAGCACATCTAGTTTAAATAAAATTATACGCCACACTAGGATCGCTCCTATATCGTGATGCGTTTTACAAATAATAAACAAATAAATTTCGCAAACACAGCAACGATTTGTGTTTTTAAACAAGTGTTGGCTCCCGCTGGGTTTCGAACACAGGACTTTCGGCGTAGAAAACTGATACTTTGACACTAAGCAACGTCAAAAAAAAAAATTTTTTTGGGGCAGCTCTGAATTCGCTATTTCCCATACAAGGGGAAGGCAAGAACCACATCTGTAGCCCACTTTTCTCCCCCGCAGGAAACAAGACGTGGAGGGTTGTGAAACACGTTGCAACCCTACACGACGTAAAGTAAAACAATGAAAGTAGCAGTCTATAAACGCACCACTGCTCAGCAAAGAGCTTTGCTAATTTCTTGTCAGTTATAGAGCCAGCGGAGTCTTCTTCAACCACAACAACACATCTCATGTCCCTCTTTTCTTTCAAAGCCTTTTTCCGATACTTTCCTAGATCGGAACTCGCTGCGTCTATATTTAACAAGAGCATTCGAATCCAGAACTTTTGCCTTGAAAGAGACACTGAAGCTTGAAACTTGAACTTTTGCCTTGAAAGAAACACTCAACCGTGAAATAATGTCGAAACTAAATCGCCTGTAAACCGCACTGCCCGCTGCTTCTGTGGCCCTACAACGCCACCATCCCTACCATCAAGTGATTGCTTACAGTGGAAGGGCAGATTGAATAACGTTTTGTTTATTTTCGCTACGTCTATACTCGTAAACAGTGGGCTCCTGTTACGGGATTATACTCGTGAAACATAAGTCGCCGCGGTGACAGTCTCGCTGTCGAAGATATGCTAGTCTTTTGTTACGAACTATTAAAATCTTTATCAAGACCATCATCATCATCATTTCAGCCCACAACTAGTTTACTGTTGAACATAGGCCTCCCCAATAGATTGACGCAATAGTTTGTAGCTCTTAATTTAGTATAAAAGCTACAAACTATTGTGGCAATCTTTTTTATTGGACGAAGTGATGAAACGAGCAAAACGTTCCCCTGATGGTAAGTACAACGTCTGCCCATAACAAATGCTGTGTCACCTAGAAAATTTCTGTGTGACACCACACTGTGCCCATCACCCTGAGACATAAGTTCTTAAGTCTCATATGCGCAGTGATTACGCTAGCTCACAGTGCCCTTCAAACCGAAACACAGTAACGTTTGCACACTACTGCTTCACGGCAGAATAACTGGCCCTGGGGTGGTACCTACCTAGACGGATTTCTGCATAGGAATCCTACCACCAGTAATGTCTATGGGGGAGGCCTATGTGCAGTAGTGGACTAGTAATAGAATTAAATTATTAATTGATTGACGAAGAGACTTAATAACTGTGAGTCATAATTACACTTTTCTGTTACAAAAAATATTCCCTTTACTTGGCCTATATACCTGAAGCCTGCAGCAGTAATCATCATCATCATTTCAGCCTATCATTAGTCCACTGCTAAACATAGGCCTCTCTCATAGATGGCTAGAAAAGTTTGTAGCTCTTATTTTGGGAGGATTTTGCCATAGTTGCAACGCTTGGCAGGCGGGTTGGTAACCGCAGTTTGTTTATTCAGATGTTCCAGGAAGATGCTGCCCATCTTTCTTCTGGTTTTTCTTATCCCTCTGTCGACTTTTACGACACCGTTTTGATGAAATGGGGTGGTAGTTTCAAGAAGCCGCTACCGCACGAACAAATGATTAAGACCATAACATTAAATATTATAACAATTTTACATTAATATCGTCTGAACCATGCAAGTTCGAAATGGAGCATACACGAAAAGTATGTATAAAATATGTTTTTTTTTTTAATTAAAATGTAACTAAGATTTACGGATTGTATCGCTTTTCATCAATCGATGCCGATAAGTGTCCGGCAGAGTAGAATAATACCTACCTTTTTCCCACCGACGTGTTGTAAGAAGCGACAAGATATTGTACGGACAGCCTTTATACGGGCAGAATAATAAGCAATGCTGTCACTAGACTGCTCATAGGAACGCATTGGGAAATAAAAACTCGTACCAAAATGGCGGCGACGTGGTTCGGCATCCGTCACATCTCGTTTCCCGCGGGGGTAAAAGTGGGCTACGTGTGTGACCTCTGCCTACCCATATATAAAAGCTGATTGTATGTATGTATGTTAATCAATAGAAAGATCGACTCTCTAAGAATCTTGCGACTATGTTAAGGATTATCCTCACCATTATGTAAAATTTGATAGACCATAAAGTTTAAAGCAAAAAAAACGTCTCATAGTCACAGACTACTTCTTGTTGAGTCCATGACTTGTGTAGTTTCTGGGTTGAAAATATTTTTAGATATATAAGTTATATGTGGTTGAGGAAACACTGAAGACATATATATATATATATGTATATATTTATTTTTATTTGAAAGAAAGTGACGTGATGAGAAAATCGCTCATGGTAAATGCCACATCTGCCCATTAAGACTATTTATGTGTACTACACTGTGCCGAGCACTATTCCTGAGAGATCAGCTCTTAAGTCTCACCTGCGCAATAATTACACTAGCTAACAATGCCCTTGAGGCACAGTAGTGTTTACATAGCACACACTACTGCTTGGCGGCAGAATAACTGGCACTGTGGTGGTATCTGCCCAGACGAACTATTGCATAGAAATCTAAACAAGTTAATATTTAATTTATACTGATGTTATCGATTTTTAATACTCTAGACTTTCCCATGAGACACCGCAGTTTGATTGACATAAGCGTATAGGGCAGCGGACGGTCGCGCATTTTTTATGTGATACACTTATGACAATTGTACATTGCATTTGCGTATGACATTAACATTTGTTTTAGCCTAATTAGCATAAAGGTAAAATAATCATATAAATATTTCTTGTAATAATTGACTATTAATCAACACTAATATTATAAATGCGAAAGGTAACAAACAGACAGGGAGTAACTCTCCCTGTCCTTCTGTGTGTTTGTTACCTTTTCACTGCTTAACCGTTGAACCGCGTGGCCTAGTGGACAGAGTTCCTGACTTCTACGCCGTGGGTCCTGTGTTGGAACTCCAACCGGAGCCAATATCTGTGCGAAACACAATTTGTCGGTTTTCGGGTCAGGTTGTGTTGTGCATATGAAATGTATGTCTTTGAAACGCACACACAATACAGGAGAAATCCTACTGTGAGGCATCGTTTTTTTAATACAAAGAAAGAAAAAAGAAAAGATCTTGCATCCTGGAGATGGATACTTTTTTGGCAGATGATATTGCCAAGTGTCTTCAAGTGTTGTCTCCCGAGGTGGTCCCATTTCCACCAAGTCAGGATCTGATGATGGAATCTCAGTGAAATCAATTATAGGCACAAACAGTCTGTTTGTTACCGTGCCGGATTCTTCCTAGCTCTAAACCCTCTCAGAAATGAGAAGAGGCCTGTGCTCAGCAGTGGGACATTTATAGGCTGAAACTTTACTTACTTACTTTTTATGAACGGATTTTACTATAGTTCTTTTGCGTTGAGTTCAGTATTTTCTTCTTCTACTTCGTAGATACACCAGGGAACTCCTCAAAACTAAATAAGAAATGTATAGTGATTGTAGTGTTGTTAGGATTATGACCATCACAAAACACTGTAGGTCTAGGTTAAGTATGGTCAAGCACGTGCTATATTTGACTGGACTTGGACTACGAAGGCACACAACGTAACTCCTTAAGGACAAAGAGCACGAATGCGTAGATTGAGTTATTGTGACTGTGATGTCAATCCTTCAGGTACATTGCGGTACCTTAGCTACCACGAGATTCTAAACAGAATCTTGCATCAGTTTGATGATACTATAGCGACATCTATGTCGCATGTCGCCACATGTTGCTCAAGAAGAAATATCTCATACGTCCAACATCACGATATCAATTCGAACTATATATACAACATCAAAAGATTACTGGTAGGAGGAGACCTCCTCCCCCTCCCCAGATTGGCAATCCGTCAGGCGGGTAGTTACTCTTTTCCTTTGCAATATCATCTGCCTAACTGGTGACCGCAACGAGATATGTAGAACGCGGCCAGCTTCTCCCAACTACAGAAACAACGTCATCGGCAGCCATCGCAGTCACAGCACCAGACTACTGTCGGCGCAACGTACTACTTCCATTCTGAGCGGGGGAGTTATTATTAATTGTGTTATAATTTTGATGTGAGTGCCAAGTAAAATAGAAATTATATGCCTTACTACACTAACAAATTAGATACAACAAAAAAACATCAAAAAAATCACAATCTTTCCCACTCATACTAGTTAGAAAAATACTTGCTGTCACGAAATATAATCAAGAAAAAAATTATAATTTTAAAACGCATAATTTTATGTTTCATTTGGCACCCACATCAAAATTATATAAACATTAATAATTAAATAATAACAATAATTGATTAATTATATTAAACGGAACAACAAGTATTAAATTGTTGTGTAAAAAACATTAATTTTTTGCTTTTCAGTTCACTTATGACATTTTTGTGTATATTTGAAGTCGGTTTAGTTTTTTGCTTACTTTATTTAGTGCTATCGTAACCAATGACAACCATCAAACTGACAAAAATGACTTCGTAATTTGTCATATAAAAATTTAAATGAATTATCTATACGGGATCAAAATAAAAATAAAATGATTTTGACGTATTTTTTTTATCAATTTTAGATCTTGTTATCGTAATTTAAAAAAACTTTCAAGTTATCGACGTAAACATAAACAAATATGGCTACTTAGTCAGCAAGCCTGTTGTGGATGTAAAACGCTGTACGCACTCACTTAGACCTTAACTTTTTTATGCTGTATGTCTAACTTGGCAGCCTAGAATTTTGATCGATCACCCACGCCCAAGAACATCATGCGGGAGCGATATAGTTACATCTGTAAAGGGCATGAATATGTTAAACTTCACTGGTGACAGCGTAAACTAGGCTCTACCCCGATGCCCACAACTGTCTGAATGGGAACACGCACTTAACTATCATCAGTCAAGCGTAGACAATATTATTTGCTTGTCTATCGTCCTGACTATCCAGTGAGGTTACTTAAACTATGGACTTCTAAAAATTGTACTATTAAATTTAAATTCTTAAATAATCACAACGGTAAAAACTAGTGATTCAAAAAAAAAGTTAGCCTAGAATAAAGCTGGCCTAATGTAGTATTTTTAAGTGATAGTGTAACTAATTTAAGCATTTAGTATATACTAATGTACATATGTACAGTAGGTACACAGCAGCTGTGAGTGGGTGATATATTCTGCATCAAACTCCCGTACAACTCCCGTCCCGTAGTTTGGCGAAACTATTATATAAATAAAATAAGCGAGGCATTTGATACTTTTTTTTGATGGTCACTGTTAGCCCGAAGGCTTTTACAGCTTCGCCGGATTGAAAGGTGGCATAGCGCTGAGGGCGCTTAGCCGAAACCTTTATTTATGGATGACTGGCGCAAGGGCCCCCGAGAGGGGACCTCGGCTTGGACCGTCATCCTGTTCGCGAGAGTAACAGTGCTAGGGGAAAACCGGCCTGAGATGCGGCGGTATCGCGAATAACTTTGTCTGATACGCCCACGCCGACGACGGGGGCGGTATGATGGTGATAATGGGTGTTTGTGTAGTGTTGAGTAGAGCGCTTGGGCAATAGTGGTCGCGTCGTCAGGGTCCTCGAGGACGTGCCTCGGTCTCCTTTTTCCGCGGGTCGAGTTTTGGTGTATCGCGAGGGGGTTGTAAGTGGTGGCACTGACAACCAGTGGGTTGGGGTGCGTGGCGGCAGAGTCGAAGTATCGGCGAGAGGCCACTTTAGATATTGGGCTATGGTAGGAAGCCCTAAATCGATATGAAGGTTAGCATTACGCACGAACCACGGTGCTCCCGTGGCTTTACGCATGAATCGATTTTGTATTACCTGAAGTCGGTGAATTTGACGCGGGGAGGCATGCGCAAATACGGGGCTTGCGTATGTCATAATTGGCCGAATACAGGCTTTGTAAAGTGTAATTTTATTACGTAGGGACATTTTGCTATTTTTATTGAGTAACGGATGTAATCGACCGAGGACGAACGCCGCTCGGTTCCTTACTCGGTTAATATGTGGACCGAAGCTGAGTCTCGAGTCTAATAGGACGCCTAGGTATTTGACTGTCTTTTCCTAGGGGATTGGACGATCGAATAACTCTATGGTGGGGAGATGCTGCGTTATGCGCCGCGAGAAGTACATGGCTGCACTTTTGATTGGGTTGACCTCGATCCTCCATTTCCGTTTGATACTGTGGTCATGTAAGTAGAGTATAGTCGCGTATTTTGGCTATGGCAAAAAAATGGATCGCCCTGACTTATGAATGGCATACCAACACAAAAAAGGAGTTACTGTTACTGGAAACGGAGCATTCGGTCTAAGTACTTAAGAATGAAATAATATAACGCGTACATATAGCGTATAAATAATAGTACGCGAGTGACCTGGGTTCGATTCCCGGTGCCGGCACCACTAAAATTGTTAATTGCAATTTGAAGTGCTGATTTACCACGTGCTCGGCGGTGAAGGAAAACATCGTGAGGAAACCTGCATGTCTGAGGAATAAAAAATATTTCGAAGACATGTGAAGTCCGCCAACCCGCATTGGAGCAGCGTGGCGGATTCTTCCTAGCTCCAAAACCCTCTCAGAAATGAGAGGAGGCCTGTGCTCAGTAGTGGGACATTTATAGGCTGAAACTTTTACTTAAGAATGAAAACGCATCATCGTCTTGATTGGGGCAAATTTACGCGTTTGATCCTCAATTATCACTTATCCACAACTGGACCCGTTTGTCACCTATGCTCATATAAAATAATCCTTTAACGAAGCCAATACCCAGCTATCGACTGATTATCTAGAGAATCAGCGGTCAACAGATGCTTGTCAAGTTATGAGACTTCTTGACTATGCCTTTTAATTTGACATAGCACCCGCTCCTTCCTCTGATCTGATGGCTTAAGTATTACTTCGAATACGATAAAAAGGTGACTGAATGTCTCCATTCCATGTTTACAAATCTTTATCATTAGCTCTCTAGGCCTCTCACAAGTTGGCAACTTCTGACTTACCGGAAAAAATCACTTTCATCTAAAATAGCCAGAAAGATATCAGCACCATCATTATGTAAGATTAATATTTGTATGATTTATGATATAAGTGTTGCATCGAGATCGAACCCACACCACTTGCATAATAAAAATTTAAAGCGTTCACCCTACTAATAAGCTATTACGACTTTGACTATCAAAGTAATAATTATATAAACATATTATAAATACTTAATTTCTTATTTCATAAAAACAAGTTATTGCTAAAATTCTGAATGAATCGCTATTATTTTGCCTCATCGATACTAATAATACAAATGCGAAAGTAACTCTCTCTGTCTCTCTGTCTGTTGCCATTTCACGGTTAAACCGCTGTACTTGTACGATCTTGCCGAAGTTTGGCAAACAGATAGCTTTTATCTTATTAACTTTTTATTCTAGAAAATCAAAGAACCCCACAGTATTTTCAAAAATCCTAAATCCACGCGTACTTACATGCTTCAGCTAGAACTAATCATGCATTATCATAAGTCTATCACCAGTTAACTGAACATAGGGCTCCCCCATAGATTGCCACAAAGTTTGTAACTCTCATTTTGGAAAGAATTTGCCATAGTTGCAGGCGGGTTGGCAACCGCATTATTTTTGTTCAGATGTTCCAGGAAGATGCTGCTGCTCATCTCCTGTTTTTTATTTTCCCTCATTCGACTTTTACGACACCCACGGGATGAGATGGGGTGGTAGATTATCTTATGCCACCACCACAAGATACTAAAATGAATAGCACTGAAATGAAATTATTTTCAAATTTGCCTTTCCTGAGGGCCACCGTGTTCATGGGACATTTAGCAACTCTCGATACAACTTTAAGTCATCAATGGCTGAAGTCGACACGATTAATTGTTGCACCAAAGCCCGGCTCTAGTGGGGTAAATCGGTAAATTGCCCGCAGTTGCCCGCCCCACTGTTTGCCCACCTCTCTGCCCTTTTTGTTTAAACGCCGGCTTGCGTTTTACTTCAAACCCCGCTATTGATTATCGTCATTACCGATGCCGAGTCTTTCTGAAACGTTTGCTCTTTTTATCTCTCTACTGTAGAAACGCTGTCATTGTATTATTGTACTTTTATATTCAAACGGAATGATAGAATATAAATTAATAGAATATAGAATAACTATAAATGTACTGAGCATGGGCGTCCTCTCATTTCTAAGAAGGTTTAAGAGCCGGGAAGAGTCCGCCACACTGCTCCAATGCGAGTTGGCGGACTTCACGTGTTCTCGAAATATTTGTATTCCACAGACCTGCAGGTTTCCTCACGATGAGCATGTGGTAATCAGCACTTAGAACTGCAGAACAATTTTAGAGATGCCTGCACCAGGGAACACACTTAGCTCATTCGCGTCTAATGAAAAACTTAAGGCGTGCGTCCGGCACAGTTTTTAAATTTTGTGTAGAAAAATATGTGTATACTTTTTTTATTTGTTTTATGACGTTATGGCGAAAAGTCATAACTGGTGGTAGGGTTCCTGTGCGGGAATCTGACTAGGTAGGTACCATCCCAGGGAGAGATATTCTGTCGTGAAGCAGTAGAGTGCAAACATTACTGTGTTTCGGTTTGAAGGGCACTGAGATCTAGCGTAATCAAGGGGCATGTGAGACTTACTGATGTCTAGACTTACTGATGTCTAGACATACTGATGTCTCAGGGTGACAGGCCCAGTATGGCATCACACAGATTTTAGGTATGTTTATCTATGTATATGTATGTGTATATTCGTTAATTTGTTAATAATATTATATTTATTTTAATAACCGCAATCGCTGTTTACTCACTGCCCTAAGGTTGACTGGCAGAGAATGCTTTTAGCATTAAGTCCGCCTTTTGTTCCTCTTTAATGGTTCAATAAAGAATAAATAAATAAATAAATAAATGTACTTGAAGACACAGAAATTGTTATGGGCAGACGTTGCACTTACCATCACGTGAACGTTATGCTCTTTTCGTCAACTTGGAGGAAGTGACGAAACGAGCAAAACGTTCCAATATTATTATAAACGTTCCTCCATGACATAGAATTGAAATGTTTTGTTACCGTTTTTATTCAGTAGACAGACCGTTGCACCAGCGCTTATACCTCGTTGGAATTGTGTGTATCTTCAATTCTCGCAAGTGTTGCCTGACACAGAAACAGAGTACTTTGGTGTAAATGAGACCCGGTTAACTCTAAACGTGAACTTTAAATTACGCACCACCTGTGAAATGCCCCAAATATCATAGATCGATAACGAGCAGATCATGTTTTGTTTATCTTGCGATAAACAGGGCACAATTGTGTTGATTGTTATGAAATGGCTACCTTTCTTACCAATCAATACTAGATGTCATGCAATGGAAAAGGATAGCTAGTTCTACACGCCTGATCGGGTGGTATAATCTAATGGAGACGACGTCTTCACCTATCTGTAATATTTCAATCTAGTATATTGTTTCACCGATAGGTGTCCGACAGATTCGAATAGCACCTACCTCTTACCCACCGAGTTGTCGTAAGAGGCGACTAAGGTATTGTACGGACAGCCTCTACTCGTGCAGAATAACACAATACTATGCAAAGCTGTCACTGTACTGCTCGTGGGAACGCAATGGGGAGTAAGGATTTTTGGCTCGTATCAAAATGGCGCGGGGGCGAAAAGTGGGTACAGGTCTTTGCCTACTCCTTGTGAAAAAGTTGTCAAAGAAATTTCAATCTGCGATGCAGGTCGTATTACTGATTTTTTAAACTTCTCATGTGATGGCATTGATATCGCTACAAAACTATATGCTTTAAAAAAAAAATTGGCTTAACGAATGGACAGTGATGATTCTTGGCAAATTGGCAATAATCTTTGCGTTTATTTGGCAATCGAATTTGTCGGATGTCGATTGAGTATCCTCTCTCCAAATGTTTTTTTTTTACTTTGAGCTGTTATTTTTTGACAGCATGGTAATTCCTCGGTTAGTTCGACCGGTTTATGTGCTTTATTTACCAGCGCGTGGTCTAATGGTACAGGAACCGGTATTCTATGCCGCGGGTAGTGTTTTTTTTTATTTTATAAAGTGATGAAACGAGCAAAACGTTCACCTGATGGTAAGTGCAAAGTCCGCCCACAACAAATGCTGTGTCACCCAGAATTTTTCTGTGTGACACCACACTGCGCCCGTCACCGTAGACATCAGTTCTCTTAAATGCCCAGTGATTACGCTAACTCACAGTGCCCTTCAAACCGAAACACAATAATGCTTGCACACTACTGCTTCACGGCAGAATAACTGGCCCTGGGGTGGAACCTACCTAGACGGATTCCTGCATAGGAATCCTACCACCAGTAAAAAGTGTTTGAATCCCAGCTGAAAAAATTGTTGGTAAAGTAAAGTAACAACCAATTAATGTACCACTGATGAGCACAGGCCTCCTCTCAGTTTTTGAAAGGGGCTTTGGAGCTGGGAAGATTCCGCTGCTCCGATGCAGTTTTGCAGAGTTCACATATGACAGACACGCAGGTTTCTTCGCGATGTTTTCGTTCACCGCTGACCACGCCAAAAATCATTAAATTTCAGAACAATTTTATAATTTAAGGCGAACGCCCAATCACTGAGCTACCACTGGTTTCACTGGAGGTAGGATTCATATGCAGGAATCCGTCTAGGTAGGAACCCCAGGGCCAGTTATTCTGCCGTGAAGCAGTGGTATGCAAACATTTCTGTTTTTCGGGTTGAAGGGCAGCTATATGAAGCTAGTGTAATCTATATCCGTTAATAACTGACGTCTTAGGGGGACGGGGCAGTGCTGTAGGCCGACATTGCACTTACCACCAGGTGAGCGTTTTGCTCGTCTCATCTCTTTCTAGAATAAAAAAGACATATAGAAAATTGTTTTGATCCATGTTTACTATTCTAGCTATGGTATAACGTCAGTATCTTAGTTCTTCCAATACATTCAAAATTTTATCTAATCACAACGATCGGTCATTTACAGACTATGTAAACAAACAAGGGCTAATAAATAGACGCAAACAATAAATGCACTGTTATTTATATATATCTATCGCTAGTATGTTATATAATCGCCCCGGCTTCGCACGGGTAGATAGATATTAGAAAGATATATTAGTGCTTTCTTTGGACAAAAAGAACAACCACAATTCCTAACACTAACATTTTTTGTAGCGACTATTCTCATCGGCGGCTCTGCAGCTGGTCAGATAAGATTACATTATTTTACCAAAATAATGTTTTATTTAAGGGAAAATAAGCTATGAAATATAGCCAATGCTTGATGTCGTGGTAGCAAAATAAAACGACCGCTCTCGACCGCTGCGCAAAGTGAGCCGCGCTCCTCGCTGATGCCCAAGTTGCATGAAGCCGGGCGGCGGCGCGGCTTTTTTGAGACACCGCGACCGCTGTATTTTTTATAGAGCGTTTCAAAGTTTTAAATTAAAAAAATATGTAATTAAAATTACAAACCACTATTCAATTGTTTCTAGTTTACAAAAAATAATATGAGTAGGTAAGTAATTCATAGACCTTAGTCTATTCGCTCGTAGCGCGGTCGAGCGTAGGGATGTTCGCTCACACCGCGACATTTTTCTTACTTTTAGCATTTTTATACCTGTCGTAACTTCTAAACGATAGGTCCGATTTGTATAATTTAAAGAGGACTTTGTACATGTAGTACATAATCAACCTTGACTATGAAACTATTTTGTAGGATAAGGATTAATATCATGATACGAATGTCATCATCTTTCGATTCTACCCGTGTTTTGCTAGACTAATTAATATAATTATTATAATAGAACAAAAAGCGGTTATTGTGACTTAACTATAATAGTTAGACATATAGCCTCGCGGACTTTTTTGTGAGTAATGAAGAGTGCTATGAAAATTAAGTAAATTATTTTCTTTAGCATCAATAGTTATTGCAGCACACGCCAAATAATGACATTTATCAGCAAATTTTTGATACCTTAAATTACATCCTAGCAATTTTCTTAGAGATCTTGGTTTTTTTTAAAATTATATACAACTGATGTTAGTCGGTGATAATGTAGTTGTATATAGGTAAAAGAATTTTTCAAATCGGTTTAGTTGTTTTTGAGTTTATTCATTACAACCAAACATACAAAAATTCAAATCTTTCCTCTTTATAATATTAGTTTAGATTTAGATAATTGATATAGTTTTAACTAGCATCCAGGGTTTTGTAAGACGATAATCTTAAAAATGTGTAGCTCTTATAATTATTTATATATACTTAATAAATATTATTATAAAATATAATAAAAATTATTTATACTTAATAAATATTTTTGGTGACCCGTAATTCAAGTCTTTTTTAAAAAAACTACGTCGGGCACCAGACTCTCACAAGGAAAGTTTTGAGGAGTCAGTGTATTTTATAATGTCTTAGTACCTTTAATACATTTTTGTGGGAGTGAATAAATGGTTTTTTGCTATATTAATCGCCAGTAAATTTTAAAAATCCATTTCCTTATTCCAATCGTAAGTGTATACACTACATGAAATTAAAATATTTAGTTGTTTCTTTCTGTGTGTAATAATCATTATCTATATTGTTTATTTCACCCTTCATTCCCACACACAACACATAAATAGACAATTCGATCAAACAATACATAAAGTAATACGACGAAGCCCGTTTCAATAATGCCGTTAATAGAAAAATGAACCTCTAATAATAACATAAGAAATTCATACAACAAAATGAAGAGGGAAAGAAAATTATAGGTTACACAATACAGCCCTAATAAATCCTGGCCCGCATATACAAATTTACCCTGTCATTTGTAGCTAACATAAAATTATAGCTAGCGGTATCGTGTTGAAAGCCTCTGTATTAAAGATGAATTTCCAATACCGTATAGCTGAGCTATCAAGAAAATTGATTAGGGGAATTTCTGATTGCCTATATTTACGCGAATATCATATCCATACTTATACTAATATTATAAATGCGTAAGTAACTCTCTTAGTCTCTCTGTCTGTTTGTTACCTTTTCACGGCTCATCCGCTGAACCGATTGTGACGAAATTTGGCACAGAGATAGCTTTCTTCCTGGAGACGGACAGAGGATACGTTTTATCAAATAGTTCCTACTGACCATTAAAAACTACTGGGGGAGACCTGTGTTCAGCAGTGGACTAGTAACAGACTGAAATGATGATGATGATGAAATAGTCCTCGCCATATTTTAAACAATGAAATCTGCTATTAATACTACTATTAATGTCACTAAAGAATGAATAGTTTATAAACAGTCCAAGCCATACTTTAAACAATGAAATCTATTACATCCTTTTTATATTACAGAAAGTGCACAAAGTCTTTCAATCAAAAAGTTCAAATTTTGTATTAAACAAAGACTTAATAAAAAGGCTTATTATAATATTAAAGAATACATAGATGATGATAACCCCTGTTAATGAGCTGATCGCCGCCAAGCTATTTCTACATCTTTATAATACTGCTGTTATTGTACGAGTACATTATTTTAAAAATTACTGAAATAAATATACCGCTGGGTTTCTTGCTGGTTCTTCCCAGGACAGAGGCATTTTTTGCAAACCAGTATATTTAAAAAAGAAAAGAAAATGACTTTCAATAAGTATTATGTAAATAATCTATGTTGAATAAAAAATTTTCTATTCTATTCTACGATCAGCGGTAAAACAACAACGACTAATTCGTCTAACGAAAGTGAGCCGTTTCCAGACTGATTAGCCTTTTGTCGTCATCGTCGCTTCTGAATTCGAATCCCAGCCGTCGTTTGCACTTGTAGATCAATTTTAACAATTACCGTATTGATACTAACTACTGATATTGTATCTGAAACCTCTTTAAAGTCAAAGTCAGTGTTTTCTTATTCAATTTACCCCAGCTTAAAGCTCTTCTAAACGTTAAAATTTAAACCGGATCGAGAATTAAAACATGCAGCACAAATATTGATAAAAAAATATACAAAAATTAAAAAATAACAATAAAAAAATAAACATAAAAAAGTGGATAAAAAAATATTTAACTTAACACTTAGATAATGGCAGCACCAATAGAGTATACAGAGATATATATACTATAAACTATACAGAGAAAAGAAAAAACGACTATACTGAAGTGCTGTTTTTATCTGTGCGCAGCACTGCCGTGACAAGGCTCTCGTTCAGCAATGGTAGCGGCTGTGATATTATAGCATCTATAGATAGATATAGATTTTCAGCGAAACCAAGAAGGATCGAGAGTTTCGGCTTAGCTGCGAATTTTATTAAGAATGTATGTATTACAAGGTGATTGATAAAACTTATTAATTTAATTACAATTAATGTGTAATGTGTAATTTAATTACATCAATTTAATTCAATGTTATTTATTTACGAGTATTTCGCAAATTTTTTCTTGATATGTTTTTTTTTTAATTTTGTCAGTTTTTTATGTTAGTATAGATCGACTAAGAAAATACTTTCTTATATCTTACTACTATGGTTTTCTTTAAACTACGGTTGATTATGGACGAGTGAAAGTGTCTGTGTTAACGAAAATTTTCTATATACACACACATAGAATGATGACATCATCATTGTCACAATACTAAAGTAGGCCCTTTTTTTGACAGAATTTATTTCCACCGATTAATTCGAACGTAGAAAACGATGAAAGACAATTAAAAAGTTTTGTTCTTCGTCTGTTGTCTCTTTATTTCTCACTTTCTATTTATCTTTATTCAAAGCAATTAGCAAAGTTACAGTAATTACAAAACTTCAATTAAATACTTTATGCTCTATTTTATTTACATCTTAAAAAGTTTTTTTTTCTTTTCAGGGCAGTCTAATTAAATTTAATTCTAAAATAATAAGCATTTTTTTATCTATACTACTTAAAAATCTTTTCGCGTTGTTACTCCTTTGTTCCAAAACCCTCGGAAATTGTTCGTGTACTGTTTTCACTATTGAATAGTTGGTTTTTTCAGTAAGGTTTTAGATTGTAAGTAATGCAATAAAGGCGAAGTCGAGTAAAAGAACTCAATTACACGCTAAAGAAGGCGATGAAAATTCTAATTTATTTCCACAATGACGTTATGTTCACTTAAACAATAGCTATAATAAGATATGAGTTTAAATCCTAAACACAATCGTACCCAAAATTAGACTAAAGGATAGCACTATTTAAATTTAAAATAAATTTACTGGTGGTAAGAGTCCTATGCAGGAATCCGTCTCGGTAAGTGCAGTGCCAAGTATCCTGCGTGAAGCAGTGGTCTACAAATATAATGACTGTTTCGGTGAAGGGCACTGACAGCTAGCGTAATTACTGGGCATATGAGACTGATGTCTCAGTGTGACGAGCGCACAACGGTGCCACACAGAAATGTTGTGGGTGACACAGTATTTTTTACTGGCAGATGATACACTTAGACCCGATTTATTTTAAACCAAGTTTAATAAAACCGCGTTTTACTTAACTGAGTTCAAATGTATCATTTGATCTCGGTTTTCGTCTAACCGATTTCACCGCCTCCATTTTGATCGCGTTCAGAAAAACGAAGGTTACACGAAATATCGTCACAATCTAAAACAAAAACTCGATCTATTTCTTATTTTGCGACATCAAACAGCCTGTTTTTATGCATAGGTTACATAGGTATGCAAACAATAAATAATACGTATTAAAAATAACTTTTGTGTTTACATAGTTGTGCAATTGACAATGACAGCTCTCTAATTAAAGAGCTGAACGTCGAAAATGGGGCGTTCAGAATTTGAACCGCGTTTAGCATTGACTGCGTTCATTTGATGTTGATGAAATGAAAACTGTAGTATTGAACTTAGTTAAACACTAAACTTCGTTTAGTTTCAACGGTGAAATCCGTCCTAAGACCCGAATTCACCGATCGCTTTGGAAACCATGTTTAATAAAACCGCGTTTTACTTAACTGAGTTCAAATGTATCATTTGATCTCGGTTTTCGTCTAACCGATTTCACCGCCTCCATTTTGATCGCGTTCAGAAAAACGAAGGTTACACGAAATATCGTCATAATCTAAAACAAAAAGTTGATGTATTTCGTATTTTGCGACATCAAACAGCCTGTTTTTATGCATAGGTTACATAGGTATGCAAACAATAAACAATGCGAATTAAAAATAATTTTTGTGTTTAGATAGTTGTGCAATTGACAATGACAGCTCTCTCAACGCGTTTAAAAAGCTGAACGTCGAAAATTGGGCGTTCAGTATTTGAACCGCGTTTAGCATTGACTGCGTTCATTTGTCCTTACTCGTCACTTCTTTCTATAAAAAAATAAACAAAATCAGCTGCTAAAAGTTCACTTGACCTTTCTCTCGTAGAAATGCGGCTTAGAACCGATTTAACCGTTCCTTTGGAAACCAAGTTTAATAAAACCACGTTTTACTTAACTGAGTTCAAATGTATAATTTGATCTCGGTTTTCGTCTAACCGATTTCACCAGCTCCATTTTGATCGCGTTTAGGGAAACGAAGTTTACATGAAACATAGTCACAATCTAAAACAAAAACTCGATGTATTTCGTATTTTGCGACATCAAACAGCCTGATTTTTATACGTAGATAACGTACGAGTATGTAAGCAAACAAAAAACAATTCGAAATAGAAATCGTGTTTGGGATTACATAGTTCTAGAATTGACAATGAAAGTTCTCTGAACGACGTTAAATAGAGCTAAACGTTGAAAATTGGACGTTCAGAATTTGAACCGCGTTTAGCTTTAACTGCGTTCATTTGATGTTGATGACATGCAAACTGAAGCATTGAACTTAACGCTTAAACTTCGTTTAGGTTAAACTGATCGCGTTTATTCTCAACGGTGAAATCCGCCCTTAGTGGTCGTAGGGACAGACGGCCTGCGTCTAAAGCCCCGTTTCCACTTTATTAGTGTGAGTTCAGATGCTAATTGATTAGTGCTTATTCAGAGTGATAAGAGAGATCATATGTGTAATGCGAGTAGAGTCTAATACTGTCTAGCTGTTGCAGATAGTAAATCCGTTTATCGGACGTCGAACGAGCCACAAACCTTTCAAATGGACGTACAATCGCGTTTGGAACTGCAGGAACTCCTTTAATTTTATTTATTTATCTCGGATAGCTTTACATGAAATTAAATAAATGAACTCTGTCGAACGTGGTAATGTATGTATGCTAGGTTCATTACAATTATAAAGACATTCGGGATTAAAATATTTTTGCACAAATTTATAAGTTTAATTTTCGTTCCTAGCTTTGCCATTATAAAAACGTGATATTGAATACACACATAACGTTCATGTGCAAAGAATGTCTAAATTTGTATAGTTCTGGGCACACTATGAGTGACAGAGTAGGCGAGATGCCTGGGAGTGGTTACTCTCAATTTTTTGGCATACCGCCCTCATCATCATCATCATCACTTCAGCCTATCATTAGTCCACTGCTGAACATAGGCCTCCCCCAGAGATTGCCACAAATGTTTGTAGCACTCATTTTGGGGGGATTTTGCCATAGTTGCCACGCTTGGCAAGCGGGTTGGCAACCGCAGTTTTTTTATTCAGATGTTCCAGGAATGTGCTGCTGCCCATCTCCTGCTTTTCATTTTCCCTCTGTCGACTTTTACGACACCCACGGGATGAGATAGGGTGGTAGATTCTCTTAACCGCCACCACACGGCCACCGCATACCGCCCTAAATGCTCCTATTCGCTCTACTTTGCTAGCTAACTGTTGAAGCTATAATCTCATACAAATCTTCACTTCAATATCCATTTCTCGCACGCGACGTCGCTGTGTTTCCGAAACTATAGAACACCCATCACCTTATATAATCTCACTTTAAAACTTCTAAACAATTCACCTTCACCATCATCATCATCATTTCAGCCTGGTCCACTGCTGAACATAGGCCTCCCCCATAGATTGCCACAAAAGTTGTAGCTCTCATTTTGGGGGGATTTTGCCATAGTTGCCCACGGGATGTGATGGGGTGGTAGATTCTCTTAAGCCGCTACCTCACGGCAACCGCTACCACACGGCAAAACACCTTATTAGCTCTAAAATATAGTGTTACAATATCTACTGATTTTTAATTACTAGCTATCGTGAACAACGCAGAACTACGAACATTATATGATAGGATTTCACCCACAACATTTTCTCAGATACAATACCATAACGTGTAACTTGACCACCGAGTATGTCATAATTTAGCACTACAATAAAAAGATTACACGCGTATAATCCGCAAGCGATGAGAATGGGATGCGACCTTTTGGAACTGAGGCACATGAGGCCACCCGAAAGGCGTAGCGTCAGCAAATTCGTGTAAAAGCTGTTTAAGCGTGTTGTAAGTGTCGATTTTGACTCGGGTTAAATATAATTGTTTTTGTGATTTTAGTTATTGTGTGGATAATAAGTAGAAGTGAATAGATATTTCGAACAACTTTATTCAGTACTTGTTATAATATTTTTTTTTATTGGATAAAGTGATGAAACGAGCAAAACGTTCACCTGATGGTAAGTGCAACGTCTGACCATAACAAATGCTTTGTCACCCAGAAAATTTCTGTGTGACACCACACTGTGCCCATCACCCTGAGACATAAGTTCTTAAGTCTCATATGCCCAGTGATTTGGCCAGCTCACAGTACCCTTCAAACCGAAACACAGTAATGTTTGCACACTACTGCTTCTCGGCAGAATAACTGGCCCTGGGGTGGTACCTACCTAGACGGATTCCTGCATAGGAATCCTACCACCAGTACTACCAACTCAGACAACTAGGTCATTTAAGCGGTAAGATCGATAATTTAACTGGTTCAAACACGTTTCGTGTTGTTTTTTCATTCATAAAACTAAATACGTTTACATTGTTTATAACGTAGGAAAACACTTAAAAGAAACTCCAACACTGTGTTTACAAAATTGCAAAATGATTCAATGGCTATTGTATACGAGATAAACCTATACTTTGCCTGTCGTAAAATTCATGCCTTTCTTTGTGACTACCGGCATACAATGTCTTGTAACTTCCACTTCTGAATACTGCACTTCGAAGACATTTATTCTTTGATTGTGTTGTTATTGTAAAAGATCTTTAAATACGGTGTCTAATGAATATTCAGTCTGTTGGCCTTCATGAGATTATCTGTTTCAGATATGGCAAAATCATTATCTTTTATTTCTTTGCAGTTTAGTGTATCGTTTGACTTGTTTTCTTTTAATTGGAATAAGACAGGGGATGAGCAATTTGTTCACAGTGGTAAAATCAATAATACGTTGTGGTGTAATCAGAACTTTGCATTGCAAAGTACTGGGTGTAATTGCACGGTGCTCGGCACCAGTTCTACAGTCTAGTACGCCCTGTCTGCAATAGCTTCAGTACTCTTCAAACCGAAACACTGTAGTGTTTCCACACTACCTAAGTCTCATATGGCAAGGAATTACACTCGCTCTCAGTGCTCTTCAGCCCGATTCAGCAGTAGAATTCTACTGCTTGACGATAGAATAACTGGCACTTTATCACAACGGTATAAGGTTCTATAGTTAAAGTTTTACAAATTGTATACTTGTCAGTGCATGTGACTGTTCCTACCTAAAGTAAAAGTTGCACTTATATTAAATTTAAGCCGAGAATCGCGTCGTGTTAGAACTCAACACTAGACTAAAGAAGCGACTGCGTGAATAAATATAGCATTGACTTGTCATAAATCCTAGGATTTTTTTATATGCGAAATTGACGAGACGAGAAAAACGTTCACTTGATGATAAGTGCAACGTCTGCCCATAACAAATACTATGAACCCAAAACGTTTCTGTACTTCGCCCGTCTCTAAGACATCCGTTCTTAAGTATAATATGCCAAGGTATTACACTAGCTCTCAGTGCCCTTCACAACCGCAAAACACAAAACATAGTAATGTTTGCACTCTAATGCTTCAGGGCAGAATAACTGGCCCTGCAGTGGTACCTACTTAGACGGATTTCAAAAAATCGCTGAAATGTGACAAGTAGTTTTAATCTGGTATACCGCCGTTTTGAATACTAGTTTTTCTTTCACTCGGTTTTTGAAACGTCCATGGGATGAGTGTTTGTGGCAGATTCTATAACGTTACGATTTTTAGGTTTAGAACTTTATAGCAGATTTGGAACCTTGCACTAATGACATTGATCTGTCTATTGATTAGAGAAAGACTTCATAAGGAATTAGAAATATAAATACATCGTTATTTCCGTGCATTGGCTAACAATTCAATTTAGATGGTGTCGACATTTCTATCACTTTCTTCAGCCTTTTGCTGATAGCGCAACTCTCATAACATTATATTTTCGCTCAACTATTCATACGCACACGACGTTCTGCGAAGTCAGCCGCTTCCTCGTCGTAAATCAGTTTAACGTCTCTCTCTGAGTGCTACCAAGAACTGTCGGCCAATGGCGTGTTGTGAGCCAAATGTTAAAAACTGAAAGGGGATATATTTACGACCAACTAAAATTAATCTATTTTCTAGAGACATTAGAGCATCAAATAACCCCTTCCAGGATTTAGGTTTTAAGGAGGCAAGTTCTTCACTAGTAATTAAAATATGATAATTAATGATATAATGAAACTAATGCTTATTTTTTCCATCAAATATAATCAACACTAATTACTAATGACAAGCTATAATCGTTTTAACTATTACTTAATACCAGCTAAACCCTCAACTTCGATCGCGACTTTTGGATTTTTTATGGAAAAAGTGACGAGACAAGCAAAACGTTCACCTGGTGGTAAGTGTAACGTTTGTCCATAACAAACGCTGTATCACCCAGAACATCTGTGTGTGATACCACACTACGCCTGTCGCCCTGAGACATCAGTTCTTAAGTCCAATAATACATAGACCTAATATATATATATATATATGCCCAATGATTACATAGACTCTATGTAATCATGTAGACAATATCATTTACACACAATACGTTATGGAGGATAGATAGGTTGTTAAATCTAAGTGAAGTAAAAATGGGTGTAATAATTATTAGAGAACTTCTTACATCATACATCTTACATGGAAAATATTCAATAGTATAGGATTTGAATGCCATACCATTTTGATACCATAGACCATGGCGTTCTGTAAAATGTTGTCAATACAATATTCCAAGCTTCACAACCGGTGACACAAAAGTAAGTTGGTTCCAAATTTATCCTTTATAACCTAAAACAGCCTATTCCTTTCTCAAAGGCCGGCAACGCACCCGCGATGCCTCAGTTATTGAGATTTTTTTTTTGTATGTGTATACTGTTGTTAGCCCGGCGGTTTTTACAACTTCGTCGGAAGAGACCCGAGAACAGTAGACCCGCGAGTAAGGGTACAACGTCGTTGTTGGCGTTGACTCGGCGCTCTTCGTCTGGACGTCGCTCTCGCTGCTCCGCTGTACTCCGACCCCTGTAGGGAATAAGAAATCCGACTAACTTTCTCGAAGCGATCCAAGGGATCTGAAGGAGGTCGAAACTTCGGCTTGGATCGCTGTCGAAAAGAGAAGCGGATGTTTGTGGGCCGCGGTGACTGCGCCCTCTTCTGTCAAAAACCCATGAAAAATTTATGACAATAGCTTTAGTAGTTCTCGATTTAAATTAGTTTGTACAGATATATAGACAGACAGATAAAATGGCGAATAGAATCGAATTGAATCATTTTATTCAATATAGATTATTTACATAATACTCCTTAAACGTATTTTTTTTAATTATACTGGTTCGCAAAAAATGCCTCTATCCTGGGAAGAACCGCCAAGAAACTCAGCGGGCAATTTTTTTTCTTTTCAGTTTCTGTTCAGTCATTTTTAATACAATTCAATATACGAAAACAAAATCATAAATATAAAGATGTAGTAATAGCTTGGCAGCGATCACCTTATTCCCAGAGGTTATCATCCATGTTTTCCTTAATATTATTATAACCCTTCTTAAAAAGTTATTGTTTATTTAACTTTTTTTGTTTTAATTTTTTCGTTTTTGTTTAGCCGTGTGGTGGCGGCTCGTTAAAAGAATACTACCACTCCATCTCATCCAATGGATCTCGTAAAAGGCGAGTAAGGAATTAAACTGCACTGTGCACCCAACAGCGCATTGTGGCGATTGGCTCACTACCTATCACACCAAGTGCATTATATTGTTTTGGTGAAACGTGGATTGTGGCAGTCATCTGTTTTTGCAGTGAGTGCCCAGTCTCTAACTACCCCTTATGGGTTACAGTCGTGATCTTATGTGTGTATGTATGTTTATTTAAAACAAATCTAACATAATTGTACAATATTTTTAAAATTACAAAAAAAAATCCAGCTGGTTTTCTGACTGGTTCCAAGACGAAGAGGCTTTTTTCGTGAACCAGTCCTAGTTCGAAAAAAAGAAAACAATTAATAAATAGTGATGTAAATAATTTATGTTGAATAAAAATTTATTCTATCATGTTCTCTTCTTGCCCTCTTTTGCAAAATTATTTGTACTTGCTGGTTTATGTTTATGGGGTCCCCATTGAAAAATCTTGCACAAGAGTTATTCCAAGAAAGACAGTAATATTAAACACTTTCTCATTTACAAGCACATTTAAATCTAGTCGCTTAACATTTAACATTATTACTTTAATGTTAGATTAAGGTACTTTAATTTTATATATATCGTATGCATGATTTAATTCTTTTAGGTCACTTAATAAACGCAGAACCTCTCTTCTTGAGAAAAACTGTACATCAGGGGACTGACAAGCTGATGATAGGTGAAGCAATAAAAAAATTTAGAAATACACTGTTTGCCGTTATCATGCCTACTAAACAGATCATGTTAGGATATAAGGATTCTTTCGCTGTGGAAATTAATGAATCTATTATAGAGGCTTTAAAATCCATTTTGCTATGTTCAATAACTCACAGCCTTACATTCAAACAAAACAAATTAAAAAAATAGTTTGAAATGTCACGTTCCAACATTCATTTAAGCCAATAACAAGAAGCGTGAAAGAAAAACAAAATTCTTAATAAACTTGTCACGCGAGAGGGCGTAAGTTAACTTCCTGTTGCGTCCAGTCTTTGACTGTTAAGGTCGCCTTCCTTACCTTAGCTTAGCTAAAGATATATATCAAATGTATTTTTTATATTTTATACCGAGAATTTTAACAATTTTGCCATATGCCCCTACCATTCATTTAAAATAATGTATAATAGAGCCGTGTTAGTTCAGTGGTTAGGCGCTCGCTCTAAACAGTATAGTATGCGAGTTACCTATAGGGCCACTGCGCCCGTCAGCCTGGGACATCAGTTCTTAAGTCTCATATGCCCAGTGATTACGCTAGCTCACAGTGTCCCTTCAAACTAAAACTCAGTATTGTTTGCACACTACTGATTAACGGCAGAATAACTGACCCTGAAGGTGGTACCTACCTAGACGGATTTCTGCATAGGAATCCTACCACCTAGTAATATCGCGAAGAAACCTGCATGTCTGCGGAATAAAAATATTCCGAAGACGTGAAGTCCGCCAACCCGCATTGGAGAAGCGTAGCGGACCTTCAAACTCAAAACCTCGCTCAGAAATCAGAGTTGTGCACAGCAGTGGGACGTTTATAGATTACCTTACTTTTAATGTACAATTCTCACCTGTATAATAGTTACTTATTATATAGACTTCATTTCTTATACGAGTAGCAAAGCTCGGTGGTACTCTTTGAAATTGAATATGTAACGACTGTATCCGCAACAGAACTGGAACAACCGACTAAGGATCAACAAGCTGAAGTAAGTAGGCTTGCGATTGAGCTCGAAGAACGGATTAATCATTGGGAAAGAAAGGTTCTTGAGTGGCAATCTCATAATGGCAAAAGTGGTGCAGAGCGATCCCTTAAAATGATGCGCGATCATAAACAGTTTTGCAGAAAATCGATGGACACTGGTGACTATTGAAATGATGGTAAATTTGAAACTTATTTCTAACCTTCAAAAAATTAGAAAGCTTTCTGATCAAGAGGAGGACATGTTACTTTACTTTTAATTACACTTGATTAGAACTTAAGACTAATAGAGAAACAAACAGAGACATAAATAGAAATAGAAAGAGATAAAGTTTAATAAGCAAAATCTAAAGGCAGGATATTGAAAAGTGATGCGTTTGAGAGAAATTTAAGCATGTAACCCGTTATTTCCAAGACTAACAAATAATTTAAACCCAATCTTAATGGTTTTCATAGTGCATGACACATAAGCTTACAGCTATATTTCGCTATCGCTTCCTTACTTTTGTATGGCACAAACCTAAAGGAAGAATTAGTGTTTTATTGGTGACCACGGTTCCGGTTCTTGTCCGGGATGTTTGCCATGGGGTGGGGCAGAATGGGGCGGGATAAAAACTTTGCTGCGTTAATGTAATTTAAAAGGCGGAATCGGAAACGCGATTTCCTTCGTTTAAGCGATGTGATATCTTTCGAATGCCAAATGAAATACACATTAATAAAATTAAAAATCGTTTTCAGTTTTATGCTATGACAATGTGCCACTTCTATTGATATGTCGTCACTAATATCACTATTTGGTGGCTCGCAATGTAATTAAAAATATAATTTTTTTTTTTTTTTTTTTTCATAAAA
Organism: Luehdorfia chinensis; assembly: GCA_019845155.1. Taxonomy (NCBI): domain Eukaryota; kingdom Metazoa; phylum Arthropoda; class Insecta; order Lepidoptera; family Papilionidae; genus Luehdorfia; species Luehdorfia chinensis. Next base: position 114,585 of record JAHVAK010000573.1, read on the forward strand.
GTGTCGGAACGAGCAAAACGTTCACCTGATGGTAAGTGCAAAGTCTGCCCATAACAATGATGTGTCACCCAGAAAATTACTGTGTGACACCACACTGCGCCCGTCACCCTGAGACATCAGTTCTTAAGTCTCATATGCCCAGTGATTACGCTTGCTCACAGTGCCCTTCAAACCGAAACACAGTAACGTTTGCACACTACTGCTTCACGGCAGAATAACTGGCCCTGGGGTGGTACCTACGAGTACCTAGACGGAATTTCTAACGATTTTTATCGATGTTTTGAAATGTAAACTTATTATAATAAATTGAGTATCTTTCGTTAAGGATTATAGTTTTATTTATTGGTTAAAACTTAGGATGACTGTTTAATATTGCATGTTCGTTTTACATTTGAACCACACATACACAGTCCACCAAATCACGCACCCACGCGCTCACATGAATGTTCGCACACATGCACGTACTCTCATACATTAAAGTCGAAAAGCTGTGGGGTTGTGGAATTCGCTCCATTTATATATCAAAAAGGCTGTAAAGTGTTGTGAGTGAAAATTATTTAGTTAAGAACCCACGTTAGCTCCTAACAGAGTTTCATGATTTTCACATGGATCAGAACATTCATATAAGAACTTATAAGAACTTGACAAAAATTATGTGAGACCACCTTTACATATCGTAAAGGTGGTCCCACATAAATATCGTAAAGGTGGTCCCACATAATATTTGTCCTTTCTAATCCATACTAATATATAAATACGAAAGTAACTCTCTCTGTCCCTCTGTCTGTTTGTTACCTTTTCACGGTTAAACCGGTGAACCGATCTTGACGAAATTTGGCACAGTGATAGCTTGCATACTGAGAACGGACATAGGATACTTTTTATCCCGGTAAATGAAATAGTTCCCACGGGATATTTAAAATACCTTTTTTCACGCGGACAAAGTCGTGGGTGTCAACTATTAAAAAATAAATCAAAATCGACTTATAAATAACGAAGATCTGAGGTAAAAACTCGTCCGTTTTTTGAAGTCAGTTAAAATACTGACTAAATCAGTGTTAATTTACCTTGTGATGTGCGTACTCCGTTTCCAGTGTTTTTATGCGTATGTATGTATGTATATATATTTCGGGTGTCATGTTTTTTTTTCATTTTGATTTAGGTTATATATTGTCATTATACTTTCTTTTACTAATCGTCAAGTGCACACTTCTTTCTTATATAATCTGTCTACTTCGCCAAAGGTAAGGTCTCCTGGAAGAGATCACCGTTAAGTGGTAGGGCCACGTACTGTAGAATTAGTGTATATTTAACATACAAACGTATCATTGTGTTAGTGCGCATTTTTTTTTAACTTGCCCCTTTCTGGATTTCTCCTGTATCGTCAGTGCCTTTTACAGATATAAATTTTACATTCACAATACAACCAGACCCGAAAATTTGTGTTTTTTCAAAATCGTAGGCTCCCAGCCTAACTCGAAACCAGGACCCGTGGCGTAGAAGTAAGGTACTCTGACCACCAGGCCACGCGGTCGTAAAATAAAGAGTATAAATATAAATTAAGCAAACATTTCTGTCTATGGTTTTAAAATGTGTGGTTTTAATGTGTCGTGTGTACATCTAAGTGGATTGCAATACTGTGTAAAATTAAGCTTACTCTACTACCTACTCATTGTAACTCATCACTCATTTTTTATTATGATCTGTTTGTGTACCTAATAAATAAATAATAAGAATGTTTTAAATTTTAAATACTATATTTAATTTGTATATTCAGTTACTATACCGACACTTCAGAAGTTCAACTATCTTTAATAAATGCGTGCGGGGATTAAATCCGTGCGGCGTAACTTAGACCCGATTTCACCGATCGCTTTGGAAACCAAGTTAAACTAAGTTCAGTAAAACCATGTTTTACTGAACTTAGCCTGTTTTTATGCATAAGACACATAGGTATGCAAACAATAAACAAAATGTATTAAAAATATTTATTGTGTTTACATAGTTGTGCAATTGACAATGACAGATCTCTAAACGCGTTTAAAGAGCTGAACGTTTAAAATTGGGCATTCAGAATTTGAACCGCGTTTAGCTTTAATCGCGTTCAGTTGATGTTGGTGAAATACAAACAGTAGCATTGAACTCAGTTAAACGCTTAAACTTCGTTCAGCTTGAACTGATCGCGTTTAGTTTCAACGGTGAAATCCGCCCTTAGAAATCTAATCGCTAAGGCACTGCGTCATTCATTCGTTTAACGATCTTTCGAGCTGTAAATAAACATTCTAACTCAATTATTATGTCAAGTTTGTACCATAAAAATGAGTGTAACTGACACCGATCCGCGCGTGGGTAAGTCTGACATCTCGTAAGCTCTGTTATGGAGAGTATTCGATACACAATATCGTGAATTAAACCGCATGACGCAATTACAGCACTTGATTACTGTATTGAGGAGTGAGGAGTTTGGTAAGCCGTAGAAAATACGTCAGCAGTTATTAATTTGCAAGTATCAAAGCAGTTCGGCTTAGCAATCACTCGCCCATTCAAATTTGAAATTATAGACTGTGTGTACCCTTAAGTTGCTGATTAAAGCATTCTGCCAAATGAGGGTGCGTATGGGGTGGATATAGGAATATTTTTATTAACAACATGTTTTCCAGTACGACTTTGTTCGCATGGACTTTAAGACTTCAAGCGTTCATATAAATGTTAAAGCCTCTATCCAGATGGAAAGGTTTGGTGTAATCACCATGCTTGACAGAACGTACCTACTTGCTGAAATGTGTGGTTAAATATGGTTAATTAAAGTACATGACGGTATTGGCGTTTTAAAGATCTATTCGCTTCTTTTGCAGTGCGACGTCTTTCGGCGTGATGAGAGTAAAATATGAAGGTCGAATTTGAGCGCCATAGTCACCACGCTTATCAGGCGGGTTGACAGTTTATTTGTTAAAATATATAGGGAAGGTGGCAGTTTTCATTTTCCCTCTGTCGACCTTTACGACACCTATGGGAGGAGATGGGGTGATAAATTCTCTTAAGCCGCCACCACACGGTTGTAGTAAGAAGTAAGATAATTGATGAGCCCACGGCTAAGTTGCCATATCAGTATTATCTTGCCCACTTGCGCAGCGGACCGAAATAAGGATAACTGTCAGCTGAGCCGTGGGTCCTGCCGTTCGAATTGTGACCAAAGTCAACATTTCGGAGTCAAATTTGCGGGTCTGGTTATACTGTGATAGCCCTGCGTCTCTGCCGTTGCCAAAGTGAAAGTTATTTTTTATTCTGTATAAAGCTTTTATCAATATCAAAATCTACACCGCAGCACTTTCAACTTTATTAAAATAGTACGATTGATAATTATTTATATACTGCGAAGTTATTTTAATGTTTTATTTAATTCATTATTATTTATTTTTAATTTATATTTTAATTAATATAAAAAGTTTCACTTCTGTCAAGTGTACTGAATTGCACGCGCTCTTTCTTTATGTGGTAACATTTTCTAACAATATATGCCTTCCTACATAGAATGCACACCAAAGTACAGCTAGTCTAGTATAATAAGATAAGCGCTTTACAGCTAGACTGCAGGACATAAATAAGTAGTACTTGACCGAAGAAATGCTATGCGTAAAGTAGAAACATAACGTAGCTATGTTTCGTGCGGTGTATGGAGACAACCGGCGAACATTTATTGGACGTAGAGATTAGAAAGCCGATATTCCAGAAGAGAGTAAGAAAATAAAGAAGAAAGAAAGAATAGCTTTTTATTTGTTATCACAAAAACGTCAAAATAGATCTCTATTGCTGCAATATGCGCTGTTTTTCAAATAGAGCCTGATATGAATTCACGAGCGGAAATAATTCTCTATAGGTATAAGAAATAAATTTGCGATCGCCTCGAAACTTTTTTTTTTACTTCATTAAAGTGACGAAACGAGCAAAATCGTTCACCTGATGGTAAGTGCAACGTCTGCCCATAACAAATGCTGTGTCACCCAGAAAATTACTGTGTGACAACACACTGCGCCCGTCACCCTGAGACATCAGTTCTTAAGTCTCATATGCCCAGTGATTACGCTAGCTCTCAGTGCCCTTCAAACCGAAACACAGTAATGTTTGCATACTACTGCTTCACGGCAGAATAACTGGCCCTTGGGTGGTACCTACCTAGAGGGATTCCTGCACAGGAATCCTGCCACCAGTAAACTACTTGCAAAGTCGCCATATAGATTATGGATGTCTGTTTTTGTGCTCACGAGCTCAATTAAAAACCGACCAAACGTGTGTCGGACCACGAACACTCAAGGGTTCTGAGTGTATATCTGAAAATATTCCATAGTTTAAAAACTACACGACATAATTATCTACTATTCAGCCTAATTTTAGTTGAGTTTTCTAGGTTCTACCTACCTCTTTTTTCAAATTATTCCCCGCAATGTTGAAAATTTAGAGACTTTAGACTTTCTAATAACTATTGGATCAAATAATATAGCAATTATAAAACCTCTTTATAATTTTTCGAGACCTAACTAACGATACCTGACACGCTTATGTGCACCTATTTCTTTCACCCCTCAATTATATTAATGGTCGAGAGGTCAGAGTACCTGATTTTTACGCCGCGGGTCCTAGGGTTCGTAATCCCAGCCAGAGTCAACATTTGTGCTAAATCACAAATTGTTGGCTTTCGGGTTTGGTTCTGTTGTGGTTTTCCCCGTTTTTCTGTCATTGCATCCCTAGCCTCCGATCATATCACATCAGCGTTACTTCGGGCGTGGGTACGTTGGGGAGAGTGAGTGCCTCTGTATTTGTAAACCTGAGGCACTACAATGTCTCCTGCGCAGTTGTTAGCTCTCGACAATATTCGGATGTAGTCGCCGTGGTCGATATCGGCCAGGTGGACATCGTCATAGACGTCACACCATACAATGGTGGTAAGTAATGGTGGTAATGGTAGCGGTTCATAAGTAACACCTTCCTACAAAAAACCGTCTAAGTAGTGACACTAATCTCCAATTAAAATCGTTGTGATAGAAATTATTAAGGTTCCGTTTAACTGCGTAACCCTGAAAGGGATAATAATAAAAAAGAAATGACAAGTCACCCAAACAGTACACGTTACAAGAGAGCAGAGATTTCATCATATTCCACACGTTTGTCGCCCCGACTAAGAAAGGTCAAGCCTACTTTTTTTTTGTGGAAATAAATGTCGACACTAACTTCCCTTAAAAAAGAGTAGGCAGTGTGGTGGTGGCCTAAAAAAATATTCCACCCCATCTCATGCCGTGGGTTGTGTAAAAGTCGACAGAGGGAATAAGAAAACCAGAAGATGGGCAGCAGCATCTTTCAGGAACATCTGAATAAATAAACTGCGGTTGCCAACCCTCTTGCCAAGCGAGGCAACTATGCCAAAATCTCCTCCAATTGAGAGCTACAAACTTTTGGACCAATCTATGGGGTAGGCTTATGTTCAGCAGTGGACTAGTGATAAGCTGAAATGATAATGATGACGAAGTGACGATACGAGCGTTGACGAAGTCGTTCACTTCGTAGTAAATGCAACACCTGCCCATAATAATTGTATTCAGAAGTACCTGCATAACACCTTTAGTAAAGCAACGCACTGCGCTTATCACTATGAGACATAAGTTCTTAAGTCTCATTTGCTCTAGCTTCAGTTTTTGTTTATGATAGTAAGTGCAGCGTCTGCCCATAACAAACGCTGTGTCACCCACGCCATTTCTGTGTGCCACCTCACTGCGCTTGTCCCCTAACACATCAGTTTTAAGTTTTATATGTCCAGCAATTCACTAGCTGTCAGTTCCCTTCAGGACAAACCATAGTAATGTTTACACACTACTGCTTCAAGGTACAATAACTGGCCCTGCGGGGGTACCTACCTAGACGAATTCTTGCATAGGATGATGATGTTCTCCTAGCCGATTTCGACCACGGCGACAACTTCCGACTACTGTCGAGTGCCATCAACTGCGCAGGAGATATTATAGTGCCACAAGTGTACGCGCAAACATAGAGGCATTCACCCGTCCCAACCTACCCGCGCCCGATGTAACGCTGATGCGATAAGTTCGGAGGTAGGCTAGGATGCAGTGTCAGAAACACGGGGACAAACACGACACAACCAGACCCGAAAACCAACAATTTCAGTTTTAGCACAAATGTTGGCTCCGGCTGGGATTCGAACCCAGGACCCGTGGCTTAGAAGTCAGGTACTCTGACCACTGAGCCACGCGGTGCATAGGAATCATACCACCAGTAAAAACACCTTCAAACTGAAACAGTAATATTTGCACCACCGCAGTAGAGTAATGGTATACGCCAACGGTAGTACGAGTATAATAGGCACTGCGATGGCACCTAGGCGGTTTTTTGCCACCAATTCACAATCCCGAACTTTAACGTTTAGTGAGTCCGAGTGAGATTAATTAAAGAAACAAACTATAAAATCTTATCCGTCGTTACAAAACAATACAATACAATTGTAAATACATACTGTCACGCCTTGTTTCCATAAGGGGTAGACGCACACGTTGCCCACTTTTCGCGCCCACGGGAAACGAGACATGACGGATGGCGAACCGCGTAGCCGCCATTTTGATACGAGTACCAGTCAAGAAATTCTTACTCCCCGTTGCGTTTCCGCGAGCAGTTATTCTCTTATCAGTCTTAGTCGCCTCTTTTGACACTTCATTAGTAAGTCGTAACAGGTAATAGAACTAAATACATAACTCACATTGGACTTTAGCAACGTAGACTATCAAGAGTTTCGACATTAACGGTGTGAACGTATACAAACTACAGACTGTTATGTGTTCGACATTGTCAATATGAACGTCGTGCGCGCAATATGCTTCAAAAGGTCGTACTAGGTAACCACTTCACGTATGAGTAGAGATAAAAAAATGTGTACAAAACACGTGGCTATAGCGTCATTCATTCGCCATTATTGTCCATCCGTCAATACTAAACTGTTTATAATCTGTTTGACGATCGACGATGCTGGCTAATTTAGGTATTCCACTGCTGGGTACAGACTTCCTCTCATTTTTATGGGGGACAAAAGAAACCTGGATTAAATTAATCAATTTAGATTTATTTGATCAGCTACAATCAAAAACAACAAAAGTGAGCATCGCTTCACTTTAAGGTATAGAAAGTAAAACGGACCCACAGAGTAAAAATAATAAAAAAGCATTATACAGATATACTGCAAAGAGACCATTTTAACAATAATTGATTCTTGTGTCAAATGTCTCAATCGAACAACTTAGCGTAAATTTAAATCGATATACCGAAACGACGTGACAGTAATGAAACCGACCATCATTCGCGTAAGCCGAAGATAAACTTCGTATTCGCCAAATAACTTCATAAACGCCACATAAAATCGTTAATTTATGTCGAACGTTTACAATTTCAAATGAAACATGGCGGCCGCGGGCAGACGCAGTGTTTATGCGCGCGTAAAATATTTTACGGCAGACATTTGCGAGGACATACAATACTGATGGACACTGTTGAATATATATATTATATATGTATGTGTATATATGTGTATATATATGTATACATATGTATGTATATGTATGTGTATATGTATGGATATGTATCTATTTAGTTACTGTGAATTGATTGTTTCAGATTGTTGTTTTACTGTGCACCCCTATATGTTCTCTGCTCAACCCAAAGGTAGACTGGTAGAGAATGCCTCTAGGCATTAAGTCCGCCTTTTTGTACACTTTTGTGCAAATAAAGTTTAAATAAATAAATAAATAACTATTTCTCCTCAAAATATTAGATTTTCCAGTTCTACTGTCAAAGAAATCTTTGTTTGCTTATGTTTAATGTATATATTTGATACAGTAACTGCAATTCTTAATAACGTCTGATTTACTGAAAAAACAATTTGTTAGGCCAATGGTTGATGTTTTCATTAAATTTGTCAATTTAATTAAATTCATCGTACATTGCGGCAAAACTCACCTTCTCATCATTCGACCATCGTTCGCTTTCCAAGGAATTTTCTGCCACCCAAGACCACTAGGAATCTTCAGCCGCCAGCAGTTTCTCAAAATCGATATGACTTAGATAGACTTAGTCCCCCCGTGACCATGGGTGCTGTAAAGTACTCGAAACGTCGGTTTATAAATAGTTTAAAAATTAAACGCGATAAAATCCGTAAAAGTAGTTTTTATTAAATGACTTAGAGACCTTTAAGAAAAGAGCCTGCTCTTCTTAAAGATCGGCAACTTGAGTAAAAAGTTCTTACCATCAATTACGTCATAGATAGCTAGTAGATCTTTTGACTTACTTCAATACGAAAAGTACCGACTGCAAATCAATACACGGGACAGAAGTGAAACTCATATATCTTAGAAACTAGCGACCTGCTCCGGCTTCACATGGATGCAATTTACTAATAAAGAAAATCAGAAATGCGCTTGGCAAAAGAATATTAAGTGCTGAAATCATCGTCGTCGTCGTCGTTTCAGCCTATCAATAGTCCACTGCTGAACATAGACCTCCCCCATAGATTGCCACAAAAGTTTGTAGCTCTCGTTTTGGGGGGATTTTGCCATAGTTGCCACGCTTGGCAGACGGGTTGGCAACCGCAGTTTATTTATTCAGATGTTCCAGCAAGATGCTGCTGCCCATCTCCTGGTTTCCCTCTGTTAACTTTTACGACACCCACGGGATGAGATGGGGAGGTAGTTTCTCTTAAGCCGCTACCACACGCCACAAACTGACTGAAAACATATGACAGCAGAATTGACAAACAGATCGTCGCTTATTTTTACTGAGATTTTAATATAAAATACCATCCAAATTTCCGGCCTTTCCGGTGGATTTTTCAAAAGTTTTCTTTCATACAAACTTTGTCCTGATAATTATGGACACAGCAAAACAATGAGCCAACTCGGTAGACCCGTGGTGATCTTTCATACATGCGGCAATTGATTTTTATATTTGACATTTATATAGAAGAGAAGATCGACGAAGAATATTGATGATAGAAAAAAAGCTAGAAAAAAACTGAAACAGTAATGTTTGCACACTATTGCTTCACGGCAGAATAACTGACCCTGGGGTGGTACCTACCTAGACGGATTCCTGCATAGGAATTCTATCACCAGTAAAATCTAATTGTAATTAACAGTTTAAGTTGTGCCGGTACCGGAAATTGAATACAAGTCGAGAGACTCGTATGCAATTTCCGGTATACAATTAAAAAAACTATTAAGCTTTATCGCTAGGTACCATGTACCACTGTTACAGCAACAGTGGTCGAGTAGCATTATTTTTAAACATTGTTTCTTAAATATTTGCTGTGTGATAGCTGCATGAGAATCCATCGCCCTATTTACCGTACCGTTGGTGTCAGCAGAAAACAATACGACCAAATATGTAACGCAATTTTTTTTGAATATAATAAATATTGCATATCCTTGCCTATCTTGATTTTTTTTTATTGCATAAAGTGATGAAACGAGCAAAACGTTCACCATATGTTAAGTGCAACGTCTGCCCATAACAAATGCTGTGCCACCCAAAAAATACTCTGTGACACTACACTGTGCCCATCGGCATTTTTTGGGTGATGACCCTAAGACAAAGGTTCTTAAGTCTCATATGCCCAGTGATTACGCTAGCTCACAGTGCCCTTCAAACCGAAACACAGTAATGTTTGCACCTTTGCACACTACTGCTTCACGGTAGAATAACTGGCCCTGGGGTGGTACCTACCTAGACAGACTCCTGCATAGGAATCCTACCACCAGTAGGACTTAATAGAATTTATCTTTATTCCTGAAATGATAAGGATGTAGTCTACTAATTTGGCGTAAATATGTAAAGACCTAGCGAGACGACGTCGCCTAGTGGCTAAAATACCTGACTTCTACGCTGCGATTCCAAGGTACGAGTACGTACCCTGGCAGGGAAAAAATTTGTGCCAATACACAAATTGTGGGTTTTCAGGTCTGGTTTTGTTGTGCGTGTGAAATTTATATCTGTAAATATTCACTCACAAAACAGGATAAATCATAGTGTAAGGCACGTTTTATAAAATACCAAAATTCAACTGGTTTAAGGATTTTATTATGAATGATTTTATAATTTAAAATTTAAAAGTATTCATTAGGTAATGATGGTGGACATTGCCAAGTATTCCGACGCCAAACGGTTGTGTGTTCCGGTTTGCGCACTGCAAAAGCAAGTGAAATGTGGGCACATGATACTTAAGAACTGAGATCTCACGGTGACGTGTGAACTTTTAAATTGAATTTTCATTTCACGAGTGAAACTGCAACTATTATGGGCAGATTGCACTTACTGATGGTGGGATTCACATGCAGGAATCTGTCTAGGTTGGTACCGCTGCAGTGCCAGTAATACTGGGATCAATTACTGTGTAAACATTACTGTGTTTCGGTTTGAACTGGACACTGTTAGTTATTGTAATTACTGGGCATATACATTATAATAACACAGGAATTCGCATTTGAAGTCTGGGTAATACTGCAACTTTTACGGACGGACGTGGCGCTTACTTGAACGACTGGCCCGTTTCCTTCATTCCGATTTGTGTGGTAATTTGTAAAATTTCCTAGTGGTTAGACTACCTAACTTCTACTATGTAGGTTCAGGGTTCAAATCCCACCCGAAGATAAAATTTGTGAAAAACACTGTTGATTTTCAGGTCTGGTTGTGTTGTTATTGTCCCCGTGTTTCTTAAACTGCATCTATTCTACCTCCGATTTTATCGCATGAACGTTACATCGGGCGCGGGTAGCTTTAGAAGAGTGTATGCGCAAACGCTGCTTCTGCGTTTGTGGCACTATAATATCTCCTGCGCAGTTGATAGCTTCCGACAGTATTCGGAAGTTGTCGCCTTGGTCGAAAACTGCTCCAGGAGCACGTCAATTGTATGTGAAATTTATACCCGTAAAATTCATTGTTTTTTTTAAACTAAAAGAAATATGCGTAAATACATTACCCTCAAGAACAAACTACGAATCACTCGTACTGTGTACTCAGCGGCAGACTGTCGCAGAGACAATAACACTTGATGATGTGTAATTGTGAGGTAAACATGTGCTGTGTTCTTGACGTCAGTGGTGTGTATTGCCTAGTTGTAGTGTCAAGGGGCATCTGGTGATTTTAGCGGCGGTATTAATTTGCTTGTAACATGCTAGACGACACGGACGTCTCAGCTCTTCCTGACCACGATACTGTCAGTCACGATCCAGGCTACACTGTACACACAGGCAATAGCTTTAATATAACACGCACCACGACGCGCGACCGCCGTAGAGAGCGGCGCGCAATAGTCAATAATCACACCGCGTACACACGATTCACCCGTGTTCCAGGGTGGTTCTCACCGCCCAGAGTAACCGACACACAAGTCGACAGTCCGAATGGACGCCCGCAGCCTCTCTCGGACGGTCATTAAATGACTTAAAATATTTAAGATTTTCGAAATCCCGAAAGCACGCAGCGAACGAGACAGTCCGAATTTCGAGGTTTTTGTAGGAGTTTTTATTTATTTAATTATGTTTGGGTCAAACCAAACCTGGCACGCGGGCCCCTGGCCCGCGAGCACAGTATCCTATGAAGCTGTAAAAGCCGAGAAGGCTAACAGCAATTACATCACCGAAAATATATATTTGTTTATGCATACTATTGTGAGAAGTTGCAGGAAAATGCTGCTGCCCAATTTTCCCATTGTCGACTTTTACCCTCCCGAGTACCCTGCCGTGGTAGCTCAGGGGCTAGGCGCTCGCTTTAAATTTCATAGTACGCGAGTGACCTGGGTTCGATTCCCGGTGCCGGCACCACTAAAATTGTTAATTGCAATTTTAAGTGCTGATTTACCACGTGCTCGGCGGTGAAGGAAAACATCGTGAGGAAACCTGCATGTCTGAGGAATAAAAAATATTTCGAAGACATGTGAAGTCCGCCAACCCGCATTGGAGCAGCGTGGCGGAGTCTTCCTAGCTCCAAAACCCTCTCAGAAATGAAAGGAGGCCTGTGCTCAGTAGTGGGACATTTATAGGCTGAAACTTTACCCTCCCGAAACCTTATAAATAGTTGAAATCTGTAAAATTAGTTTTATTTAAATGAGTAAATTTATTAGATTACTTTTGTTAGTTATAAGTTTAGTTAGTTCTTTTAGTTTATTATTAGTTTATTTTTCTTTTATTAGTTTTATTTTTATTTTACTGTCGTGAGACGGCGGCCGGAAGGAAGGAAACCTAGGTAACACACTTTTTTTTTTCATTTACTCCTTTAATGAACAGTTATTCAACCTTCGCTCTTGCAAAACGTTTTTATTTACATGTGCAACACATAGCTTGCTGCACAGTCCGAGCAAATTAGAAATAAATTACAAATTGCGCTCATCTATTGTTCTCTAAATAGAATAAATAAACTTCGAATTTTCCACCACGTGAAGTACGTACTCTGTGAGAGTGCTGACGGACGGACGCACACATATGCGCAAATGACATCATTTCCGCCTCGTATCGACAGTAAACAATATTTATCGGGTCCTTCTGACGTTTAGTTTGTGAATGTACACACCCTGTGAATAGCAATAAGGGAATAATTGATCTATCGGTTTTAAATGTGCGACAACCCTGTAATATAAATGTGGTTGCTATCTCTAAACAATAGTATGCTAATAACTAGATGTAAAATAACGTCGTAATAATATATATATATATATTCTAGCTTTTGACTACACCGCCATCTTTCAGCCGATAACCAAACACTTTATTTTTCTTAATAACACCCTAACCGGAAATGAACACCCAGCTTATAGCGAAGAAGCTCGGCAGAGGCCGTACGCCTCCTATGCAGAGATTCTTGTACCTAGAAGGATCCCTAGGAGGAATGCAGGTATGGTACCAACGTACCAGTTCTTCTGCCGTGAAGCAGGAGTGTGCAAACATTACTGGGTTTCGGTATAAACGGCACTGAGAGCTTGTGTAATTACTGGGCATATAATGCTTAAGAACTGATGTCTCAAGGTAACGAGTAAAGAGCTCTACCGCATAGAACTTTGCAATAGAATTTTCATTTCTTAGTAATACCGCAACTTGTTGCACTTACTGGTGGTGGGATTCATATGCAGGAATCCGTCTATCTATGTAGGTATCATCGCAGTGCCGGTTACTCTGGGATCAATTAGTACTGTGTAAATAATGAAGTGTTTCGGTTTGTTGAGCACTGTTACCTAGTGTAAATACAGGCATGCATATGAGACTTAAGAACTGAAGTCTCATGGTGACGGGCGCAGTTCTCTACCGCACAGAACTTAGCAATTGAATTTTCTGAGTGACAACACTGTTATGGGCAAATTTGTGAATAATTTTAATTGGCCTTCTTTCTCTACTTAATTTATTGTAATTCGTGATGTATTAGCTGTAAGTTTTCCAAAACAACAAAAATAAAAAAATAAAAACACTTAGGACTTACCATCAGGTGAACAGCTTGACTAGGGACGTACTACGCAATCGCAGAATACCACCGGTAAGATAACCCCTGCTGTGCGGTGAATAATGAGAAGCGGACTCCTAATTTATTTCTCCATCTTAAATCTTAGCGATGATAACGCTATCTTGATTTTTACTGAGGATGGATTTATTAATATCCGGAGAAATGTTTAAATAGCAAAAAAATAACATTATACAATGTATTCGATGGACTGGATAAAAGTCCAGAAGGCAGTCCGTGACAGAAAAACTGTATTAATACAACAAAACTCAAAATAAACATACATAATTCGAATCTACATTATGGTAGAAGCTGATCCGCGTCTATAGTCGAACCTTCGACGTTATGTTTTGCAATCAGTACCTTTTCTTATTATTTGCATTGGAAAATATTAAGGCCAACTCCTCAGCAGTGGGACATTTATATGCTGAAACTTTTCTTTCCTCTTTTATGGCCAACTCCCCCGGGGTCAAAGACGGGTTATGTCGGATTTACACCGCATAGAACCTCATGGTGTTCGGACTTCGCCGCATTTTGGTAGCGCCACGGGAACGCTCACGCATACATAGCTACTGTCGGCGGCCCCCCCTGGAATAGGATAACAGTCCATACCTACCCTAAATAATTTAGTGCTACCCATTACCAAAAATCTTGGTTCATCAACATCATTTCAGCCTATCACTAGTCCAGTGCTGAACATAGTCTTCCCCCATACATTGCCATAAAATTTGTAGCTCTCATTTTGGGGGGGACTTTGCCATAGTTGCCAAGCTTAGCAGGGCTGCCCATGTTCTGGTTTTAATTGTCCGTCTGTCGACTTTTAAGACACCCACGGGAAGGGATGGGTGGTAGATTCTCTTAAGCCGCCACCATACGGCGAATGTCAGGCGTAAATCCGAAATGTCAAAGTTTGCTGACAGTACTCCCACTAGATGGTAACATTCTAGTGGGAGTACTGTCAGCAAACTTTGACATCTTAAATTACAATCACAAAATATGAACATGTACTGAATTAAAAAAATACTCACTCACTGTACAGACACCACGTTCAACGCTACAAAGCTTTTGATGCATGAAATGACGTCTAATTAACGAGCTGCAGGTCATTAGGCGCTATCGATATGACGTATTACGCGTATGAGACCGACGCGTGCATTCGAAACAGCGTGAAGTGTTATTTAGGCACGGGCCATTGAGCGTCGAATACAGACTCCGTAATGAGCATGCTAATTGTTTCCTCTGTGAGTTTTTCGGAGGAATATTAAATGGTTTTGTTAGTACATTTTATATTGGTGACTCACAATCAGATTTCGTTCTGAATGCCACGATTATTATCTAATTGCAACGCAACGTGATTTGAATGTAATTAATAACGGTACATTTTTTATCAATGGTATTTGAAATGCGCCTTTAATGTTTCTTCATTTTTACCAAACCAGGATACGCAGGAATACGCAATTCTTAAAGTCACTCGCCTACTACAAAATTCATGGCAAATGGCCAGCCTTTCGGCGAAATCTAAATATATACTCCTCCGTCACGAGAACAGCTAAGGGATTATGCCGTCCCATCGGCTCAAAGTTCACGGTGTTCCACTCGTTGCCATTTGTTGGGACTATGGAAACGCTTTCGCGCCCGAATACAGCCTTAACGGCGATGGTTCTTAACGAGAAACAGCCCCTCCTTCTCGTAGAGGGCGTAGAACTGGAGGCCTCTACTCCTTTTAGATGTTGAGACCCGGGAACACTGCCCAAGATACCTCGAGGTCTATCGTACCAAGCGACGGATCACAACCCTGTCCTCCACTAAGCCCTCATGTTGAGGAGAGCCTAACAAGCTCTGTTACATCTCCTATCCTCTCAGTCTACAGTGATGGCGGTCTCTTTCCGACTTCAAAATCCTTGCATCGTAGGCCAGTGAGACATTTATAAGTTATTTCTGTAAAGTTTACGTTTTCCGTTAAAATGTTCATTATTTGACATAGGAGTTATAGATTATAAATTTATATAAATAAAACAATAAAAATTTACTTTTGTAGCAGGACTCTATAGAGTCAACTAGATTCCTACAGTACGGAATCCAATCGTCTAGATTCAATCGGAGCGTGACTAATCGCGTCGCATCTACAGACGGCGGCCAGTTTGATCGATTATTGAATTGTTTCCACCTTACCAGTCACTGGAATTGACGCCTTTACTTCATGTGTGTTGCAGACGTTACTCGTATTTTCCCTCTGTCGGCTTTTACGACACCCACGGGATGAGATGGGGTGGTAGATTCTCTTAAGCTGCCACCATACGGCGAAAACGAGTGAAAATGAACAATGGAACATCTCAATAAATAAACTATGGTTACCAACCCGCCCGCCAAGCGTGGCAACTATGGCAAAATCCCCTAAAATGACTGCTACAAACTTTTATGGCAATCTACGAGGGAGGCCTTTGTTCAGCAGTGGACTAGTGATAGGCTGAAATGATGACGTTGATGGTTACTGGTATATTTAGTTGGTACTTAACATATCAGTATATTAATGATAATTAATTAATGTGAAATTTCAATGCAATGAATGCAACACACTGCATTTTATAATTCGGTTCATTTATATTTAATAAAATATAATTAGTCATTTCAGTTCTACATAACGTCATGTTTACATTAGTAAAGGAAAATTGAAGATGCAAAAAAGGTGTGTCAGAATCGTAGCAAGCGGAAAGTTGTGGTCTCTGCCTACCCCAATAGGAAAGAGACATGAGTCTGTGTATCTACATTAGTGAATTAAATCGAGAAGTATTTTTTGAAAAGTAGAGTATATAAATATAAAGGGCCCCTTTGAAAAGTAGAGTATATGGCCCCTTGAAGAGAGTCGACAGATGTAATAATGAGGTACTCCTGGTCGATATTTGACCACGGCGACTATTTTCGAATACTGTCGGATGCTATGAACTGCGCAGGGTATATTATAGTGCCACAAATATGCGCGATAACACCGATGCACTCAATAGTCCTAACGTACCAGTGCCTAAAGTAACGCTCATGCGATAACCTAAGATGTCAGAGACACGAGTTTAGACACCATTTTGGTAAGTGTCAAAAATTATTACTTCACTCAAATTATTACTCACTTATATTAAATAATAATGCTCAAAATATTTACCACCACATCTCATCCCGTGGGTGTCGTAAAAGTCGACAGAGGGAAAATTAAAACCAGGAGATGGGCAGCAGCATCTTCTTGCAACATCTAAATAAATAAACTGCGGTTACCAACCCGCCTGCCAAGCCGTGGCAACTGTGGCAAAATTCTCCCAAAATTAGGGATCTACAAACTTATGTGGTAATCTATAGGAGAGGGTTATGTTCAGCAGTGGACTAGTGGTAGGCTGTAAATGATGACGATGATGGCTCAAAATATTCCGTTGTACTTAACGTAAATAGCTACCTTACTGAAGCTTATTACTTTCAGCAATTTATTGTAAGCTCACTCTAACAAATATCCTCAGAGCTAGCTTTCAATTTATTTGTCGTTGAATTCCAGTGGCAGCAATCCGCTCCGAGCGGCGAGATACCGATACCTCAATACCTGGGATCGCCTAGTTGTATCTCCGATATTCGGCCACAGAGTACAGAATGCTACGAGATGTTCAATCGTTGCAAACTAGACGTTCCGGCTGCGAGTCTAGTAGTTTGTGGTAACTAAAATGTTGCTGTGAACTCTGTAAACTCACATAACACTTTTTTTTACTAACGCCACGCTGACTGAAAGACCTCAATCCGTTAGGAAAGCGGGGCTATCTATTTAAAAATACGTGGAGATAACTTTGTAGCCCTTCTTAAGCATATTTCGCTCACGGTAGGGATGCGACATTTGGCATAGTTAATGTTTGTATGAGGAAGAAGCGAGGAAGCTAAAATGTATATGTAACAATTGTTACAAATTCATTAAATTGAATATAATAAAATATTTATTTACGTTCATACTGTCAATGTCAATCACATAATAGACTGTTGTTTGTATATGTTCGTACTGCCAATGTCAAACACATAGCCTGTGGTCAAACATTCGCACATATTGTCGCCATAGAATTTTAGAATGTTGCCAAATAATAATTGCCGAAACCGTTAGTAACGATCAATTTAAATATGTTATGCATAACGGTCAAATTACGACCACAGTTCGACCACTTACAATAAATTCTTCATTCTTGGGAGAAATTCTATGTCCAACCTGAACGTTTTTGACGACCGCGCGGCCTAGTGCTCAGATTGTGTTTATTTATTTAAACTTCTATCCTCTGAAATTGTACATATGGCGGATTAAATGCCTAATGATATTCTCTCCCAGTCAACCATAATGCTAAGTAGAGAGGCGGTGCCGAAAACATTAAAAAAGAAAAAAAAACTTTAGAAAAATAATACATACAATACATAGATAGTAATAAAAATATACACACATACATATATACCTACATATACATAAGTACTTATAACTACTATATAAATATATAATTATTATCATACAATCCTTCTTTGAAGTCGGTTAAATATAGAAACATAGAATACGAAATACTAAAGTAGAAAAGAGGTGAACGAAAATAGTGCCAGTATCAAATGTGCCTAGTAGCCGATCCGATACAATACTACAACAATTGTTCAGCGTCTAGTCTAGAATACATAAATACAACTTCAAAGCCGTGAACAGCACAAATAAATGTCATAACAATATCCATTAACAATATAATTAAAATAATTTTTACTGGTGGTAGGATTCCTATGCAGGAATCCGTCTAGGTAGGTACCACCCCAGGGCCAGTTATTCTGCCGTGAAGCAGTAGTGTGCAAACATTACTGTGTTTCGGTTTGAAGGGCACTGTGAGCTAGCGTAATCACTAGGGCATATGAGACTTAAGAACTGATGTCTCAGGGTGACGGGCGCATTGTGGTGTCACACTGTTCTGGGTGACATAGCATTTGTTATGGGCAGACGTTGCACTTACCATCACGTGAACGCTTTGCTCGTTCCGTCACTTTTATTAAATTAAAAAAAAAAAAATCCAGTGTTTTGCTTCGTTAAGAAACGGCATCTTATGACCCCGTAACCACGTCCGATTCTCAGACATCCGCCTCCGTTCCGACGGCATATCGGAAGCAGAATGCGTGCGAGACGACGGAGAATGCGCGGAGACGTCGCCGGTGCATTTATGCTGGTATTCGGACTCGTGTAATGTGACAAGTACAATCACGATAATAAACTCATATGCGACCTTTCGTACTTATAAAATAATAAACATTAAAGACAGTCGTCGTCGTTTCAGCCCATCACAAGTCCACTGCTGAACTAAGGCCTCTCCTAAAGATAGCCACAACAGTTTGCAGCTTTCATTTTGGAGGGATTTTGCCATAGTTGCCACGCTTGGCAGGCGGGTTGGCACCGCAGTATATTTATTCAGATGTTCCAGGTAGATGCTGCTGTCAATCTCCTGGTTTTAATTTTCCCTCTGTCGACTTTTACGACACCCACGGGATGAGATGGGGTGGTAGATTATCTTAGGCCGCCATCACACGGCAAAATGAAAATAGTGCCAGTACACATCTTATAATAACTGTGTAATCTATTTATTTGTAGAATGATGTTCTCCTAGACAATTTCGACCACGGCGACAACTTCCGAATACTGTCGAGGGCCATCAACTGCGCAGGAGATATTATAGTGCCACAAGTGTACGCGTAAAGACAGAAGCACTCACTCGTCCCAACCTACCCGCGCCCGATGTAACGCTGATGCGATAAGATCGGAGGTAGGCTAGGATGCAGTGTCAGAAACATGGAGACAATCATAACACAACCAGACCCGAAAACCAACAATTTGTGTTTTAGCACAAATGTTGGCTCCGGCTGGGAATCGAACCCAGAGAATGAAAATTAAGTTAGTCCTAGATCTAATAACTATAATGTATTCGTTTCTATTATGAATTAATATTTTTTTTTATTGGATCATGTGATGTAACGAGCGAAAGGTTCACCTGATGATAAGTGCAACGTCGGCCTATAGCAAATGCTGTGTCAACCAGAACATTTCTGTGTGACACTGCACTGCGCCTATCACCCTGAGACATCAGTTCTTAAGTCTCATATGCCCAGTGATTACACTAGCTCACAGTGCCCTTCAGACCAAAACACAGTAAAGTTTGCACACTACTGCTTTAAAATAACTGGCCCTGAGGTGGTACCTTCCTAGACGGATTCCTGCATAGGAATGTTTCTTTTATAAAATATGTTTTTAAAAGAAACGGCGTCATTATTAATTATACTGTATCGCGTGTGTATTTTTGCTGCTATAAAAGTAAGAACGATACGACCGGAACAGAAAAGTAGTCAGTTTTTAACCTCTTTTGAGGACAATCCGCGAGTTGATGGTATGTTTAAAAATAGGTTTCCTTACGATGTTTTCCGTCACCGCTGAACTCGTTGCTAAATCAGCATTCAAAATTGCAGAGGGCGGCCGTGTGGTGGCGGCTCGTTTAAAGAATACTACCACTCCATCTCATCCAATGGATCTCGTAAAAGGCGAGTAAGGAATTAAACTGCACTGTGCACCCAACAGCGCATGGTGGCGATGGGCTCACCACCTATCACACCAAGTGCATAATATTGTTTTGGTGAAACGTGGATTGTGGCAGTCATCTATTTTTGCAGTGAGTACCCAGTCTCTGACTACCTCTTATGGGATACAGTCGTGATCTTATGTATGTATGTAAAATTGCAGAGCATTTTTAGAGGTGCCGGCACTGGGGATCCAACTCAGGTCAATCTTACTATGAATTTTCGAGCGCCCAGCCCCTGAACTACCACGGCTCCCTGAGCTACCACGGCTTAACCACATTAGTGCACACTGTAAACTCTTAAGAGTCAAATAAACTATCTCCAT
This sequence comes from Luehdorfia chinensis, assembly GCA_019845155.1. Classification (NCBI taxonomy): domain Eukaryota; kingdom Metazoa; phylum Arthropoda; class Insecta; order Lepidoptera; family Papilionidae; genus Luehdorfia; species Luehdorfia chinensis. The sequence goes on from JAHVAK010000573.1 coordinate 135,037, forward strand.
ATATGTAATAACTTAAAGAGCGCAAGTAACGTAACCAGCACGTAGACGCTCTCGAATTAAGATAATGGATTCAAGAGCAGCCTCTGACGGAACAATTAACTTAATGAATATGCGGGCACGCTATGTGCTCTCGGTAAACACTACGCGACTGGTCCGAATGTATGTCTGTTCATACATAATAAGTTTAAGCTACGTATAGATGTTGCATTAGAGACGATTGAGATGTTCATGTACGTAAACGGAACGTGTTTGGAAGTGGAGTGATTAAGTAAATGCTAATTTGAAAAGTTTGTGATTGTTAACAAATTTAGTTAATAGAATCAGGCGTTACTTTGCGGAAATCCCTTTCCAATTTAATTTGCTAAGATCCGCAAGCAAACTATAAAATGGTGTATATTACCAAGTTTTTGAAGAGCACCGCCCGCCCACCCACAATAGCGTGCACACGCAAACTAACACCGCTACCGGGAACCACCACCACTACAACTACCACTGGGCCACTGAATTTGAGAAGACGACATGTGTTTCACCTCAAATCGGGATATTATCAAGTATATTGACTCTACGACAGACTGCCTCTGCTTATTGTAAAGGAATTCGAAATTCTCAATTAACCGGAGGAAGATAAACAAAAACACACAATTCGTGTAAATTCCATGTTTTTTGCTTCCGAAGAAACGGTTCTTTTAAGCAAATAAACGAACTCTCTTAAATGGGAAAGCCATACTTTACCTATTTTATATAAGTTAGAGTGGTGGTCCTTCCGAGCACATAACGGGGATGAGGCGCTATGTCGTACATACACTTCAATGATAATTCAGTCTGTACTCGTCGGTGCCTTGATTTGCATTCGAAACCCAACAGCGATACGATAGTGATTTCCTTTAGAATTCTGAGAAAGCGTGATAATTTCCCGGTCCAGTCGACCCATTTTAAGTTGTATGTGTGTGTATACATGTTCTGTACAAAGGAAATCCATTAAAACAGAATTCACGCAAAGGTTTCTTAGTTAAACAGGACGTCAAATAAATTTAAATACAGTTTTGTCACAACATCTTTCAGTGTGGTCAAACGAAGAAATCTGTCCTCTGTCGAAATTATTTAATTGTAATATTTAATTCTACGAGAAAATTCAGTACGTACTTGTAGGTAGTATATTTCTCCACCGATAAGGAATTTAAATAATATCATCGCCTTTCTAAATTAAACTTAGGTCTTTTCTCACTGAATTCCAAAGACAACATGGCAATATTTATCAGGATGTTTCTTTTATCTGACGTGTTAGATTTGCTATTCCATTACTTTGTTATGTTGTATACTCACACATGTTTCGTATATATGTTCCCAGAATGTTCCTTGCAATTTTATGAATACTTTTATATGCGGTTATATATATGAATATAATTTTATATCATACACAGATATATTATTAACTAATAGAATATATTTTATTATCTCTCCTAGTTAAAACGTGAAATTAGAAAGTAGTTTAATTTGAAACGTAAAACGTAAAATGATCCAAACAAATATCCAAGAAGTCCTAAAACTGCACCAGCCCGTTTACACCTTTGGGAGTAAATTAAATTCTGTAAAGATAAATACCGAAAATGACTTAAGTAGTTTAATTTGAAAATTAAAAAGTAAAATGGTATTTGTTTACTTAAGAAGTCTTAAAACATCACCAGCTCGCTTACACCCTTAGAAATAAATTACCTTTAAATCCGTTCTCAGTGATTATTTAAATTGGGTAAAAAATATGTATGTATATCAAACTTCATGTCTTATAGTTCCGGTGATATTGTGACGAGTCAGTGCTAAATCGTCGACAGGTGGCCGGCAGAGTAGAACAGCACCTTCCTCTTTCCTACCGAGGTGTCGTAAGCGGTATATTTTTCGAGCCTTTATTAGTGCAAAATATTACCATAATATGCAATGCTGACACTATACGCTCGTGGGAACGCAATGGGGAGTAAGAATTTTTTGACTCGTACACAAAAGGGCGGCGACGTGGTTCGCGGGTGACGTCACGTCCCGTTTCCCGCGGGGGCGAAACGTGGGTTAGCCTACCACTTATGGGAAAAAGGCGTGACTGTGTGTATGTATGTAAATCGCTTATATATCCATCTATCTTATACCTATATGTAAGATAGAAGATACATTATAAAGACATGATAAATAGCATATTATTATTTGTAGTAAAGAATGAATTCATAAGTGAATATGCGGCGCAGAAATTAATATCATGTTTGTGTTTTCCGTTTTCGAGCAGTTGAATCAAATAATGGTGTCCTCCCGGCAAAGTTTCACCACAGTGATAACTCCGGCACAAGCTTTTAAATAAGCTTTCAAAACATTTGTTTATCGTCCCTTCAAAACAAGTCACAGGGATAAAAGCTTTTAAAGTTTGACACCGTATCTAAATTAAAAATAAGTTTTAATTGGATCTAAGTTTGTCCGATAAATGTGTTTTAGTAAGATTTATAATAAAGTTAATGTGACTTTCGGGCGAGACCTTGAAGAGCTTTTGCTGTTGATTCAATAAAGATTTATGAAAGCTCATTTAATTTAAAACGTTATTATAACTGATAATCTGGAATGACAACCGAATGGCCTAGGGGCCAGAGCGCCTGACTTCTACGCTAGGGTTCGAATCTCAACTGGAACAGACACTTGCGCAAAAACGAAACATAAACTGTTGGTTGTCGGGTCAGGTTGTGTTGTACATGTGAAATTTATGACTGTAAAACGCACCCACGACACAGCAGAAATCCTTGTGTGAAATTCGTTGTTTAAAATTACAATAAATGTCCATAGGATAGACTTGGCTTCCTAAATGGAAATTTAAGGAAACTGTACGCAAACTCTTTTTTATTAAGGCGTACTCATACTGATATTACAAATGGTTATAAATTCACTAGTGGTAGGATTTCTACGCAGGAATCCCTCTAGGTAGACACCACCCCTGGGCCAGTTGTTCTGCTGTGAAGCAGTAATGTGCAAACATTACTGTGTTTCGGTCTGAAGGGCACGGAGAGCACTATATAGGGAGACTTGAGAAATTATGTATCAGGGTGATAGGCGCAGTGTGGTGCTACACGGAAATAAGAAACATTCATACATACATACATAAGATCACGACTGTATCCTATAAGGGGTAGTCAGAGATTGGGCACTCACTGCAAAAACAGATGACTGCCGCAATCCACGTTTCACCAAAACAATATAATGCACTTCGTGTGATAGGTGGTGAGCCCATCGCCACCATGCGCTGTTGGGTGCACAGTACAGTTTATTCCTTACTCGCCTTTTACGAGATCCATTGGATGAGATGGAGTGGTTGTATTCTTTTAACGAGACGCCACCACACGGCTTTAAGCAACACAGCATCTGTTATGGCCATACTATGCACTTACATCGAGTGAACGTTTTGCTCGTCTCGTCAATTTATCAAATAAAAAAAAATGCGAAATTCTATTTATCCCTCTGTCCGTTTGTTACCTTTTGCTTACGGTTCAAACGCTGAACTGAACTTGACTAAATTTGGCACAGAGATAGCTTACATCTTGAAGACGGACATAGAATACTTTTTATCCCGGAAAATCAAATACGGACCGCGGACGAAGTCGCGGACGTCTGCTGGTAATAAATAAAATAGCCTAATACTAAGATTATACATAGTTACTTTGGTTAGGTGTGGTAGCTCAGGGGCGGGCCTGGGTTCGAATCCCAGCCATCACTTGTGCAAAATCACGAATCGTAGGTTTTGCGAGTCTGGTTGTTTAGTGCATGTGAAATGTGTGTTTGTAAAAAGCACTAAACAGCACACGAAAAATCCTAGTGCGCGGCATCGTTTATTAAAAAATAAAAGAAAAAATTGCAATATAAAGGGGCTGCCGTGTGGTGGTCGCCTAACATAATCTACCACCCCATGTCATCCCGTGAGAGTCGTAAAAGTCGTCAGAGGGAAAATGAAAACCAGGAGATGTGCAGCAGCATTTTCCTGGAACATCTGAATATTAAACTGCGGTTGCCAACGCCTGCCAAGGGTGGCATTTATGAAAGAGGCCGATGTTCAGCAGTGGACTGAACTGATAAACTGAGCTAAAATGATAAAAAGGCCGAATATCCCCACCCCTGGGCCAGTTATTCTGCCGTGAAGCAGTAGTGTGCAAGCATTACTGTGTTTCGGTTTGAAGGGCACTGAGAGCTAGAGTAATCACTGGGCATTGGAGACTTAAGAACTGATGTCTCAGGGTGACGGGCGCAGTGTGGTGTCACACAGAAATTTTCTGGTTTCGTCACTTTATACAATAAAAAAAATGATCTCTTAGGAATCAAAAATATAATATATGTTGAAACGGTACGGATTAAAACGGTATTCACACAACGGTTCTTCAGTTGAATAGGACGTTTAAAATTTCAATACAGTTTTGTCCTAACATCTATTAGTGCGGTCAAACGAAGCAATCAGTCCTCTATCAAAATTATTTAATTGTAATATTCAATTCTACAAGAGCGCTTGATCGACTATTTCCTCTCAAACACAATAAGTAAAATAATCCGACCATCGGGGGCTCTGGCCGTTTGTTGCTTAGCTCAACCTAATTGAGTAATTTATTTATTAGTAGATTCCAATGGAGAGGTTAGTGTCCGGACTGTTTGCAGGACTGTATCCTGTTTAGGGGTATGCAGGGTCATTGAAATTTAAATGCCCACCTACTGAGCACAGGCCTTCTCCCATTGACATTTAAATGCCCACCTACTGAGCACAGGCCTCCTCCCATTGACATTTAAATGCCCACCTACTGAGCACAGGCCTCTTCTCAGTGACATTTAATTGTCCATCTTCTGAGCACAGGCCTCCTCTCATTGACAATTAAATGTCCACCTACTGAGCACAGACCTCCTCTCATTTTGGGGGAGACGCACGCGCCACGGCGGATATTCCACCGCCTTCACCGCTGAGCAGGAAGTAAATTAGCGCTTCAAATTGAAGAACAGTTTAAGAGCTGCGTACACCGGAGATCGAACACGGGTAACTCGGGTATTGTGAAACTTAAGGCAAGCGCCAGCTCCCGATCTACTACGGCTCTTTTTAACCGTGTAACTCACAAAATTTATTTATATGTTATATTATATACTTATATATTCCTATGCAACAATCAGTCTAGGTTGATGCCATCGCAGGGCCAGTTATTCTTCCTTAATATTATTTCCAGGTGTGCATGAAGGACTTATGAATTTATATTTTGCATGCGGATCTTAGCAAATTAACTTTCTTTCCTTCATTATAATGGATTTCCGCAAAGTAACGCCTGTTTCTATTAACTATAGTTATTCTTCCGTCGAGCAGTACTGTAACATTATTGTGTTTTGGTTTGAAGGGCACAGATAGTTAGTGAAATTCCTGGGCATATAGACTCAAGAAGTGATGTCTCATGGTAACGGAGGCAGTGTGATACACGGAAATGTTCTGGTTGACACAGCATTTGCTATGGGCCGACGTTGCACTTATCATCAGGTGAACGTTTTGCACGTTTCATCACTTCCTATTATAAAAAAAAGCGTCGATTATACGACCAGCGGTCTGGGTAACTGACGTTTACGCCGCGGGTCCCTGGTTCGAATCTCAGTTAAAGTTCATTTTTTTTATTGGATAAAGTGACGAAACGAGCAAATCGTTCACCTGATGGTAATTGCAACGTCTACCCATAACAAATATTGTGTCACCCAGAACATTTCTGCGTGACGCCACACTGCGCCCGTCACCCGGAGACATCAGTTCATAAGTCTCATACGCCCAGTGATTACCCTCGCTCTCAGTGCTCTTCAAACCGAAACACAGTAATGTTCGCACACTACTGTTTCACGGCAGAATAACTGGCCCTGGGTTGGTACCTACCCAGACGGATTCCTGCATAGAAACCCTCAAACATACAACTCACCATCTTTGTTATAATGTTGATGACCCTATGACTAAGTGGACAGCGGACCGAACACAGAACACCTACCAACAGAGCTGTAGGTGCTGTCTTCAAATTAAAAGCGATGATTGGCAATCGCTTTGACAGCCAAATGTACGGGTCTGCTTATACTGTTATAGTCCTGCGTCTCCGACACTGCCAACGTCAGAGCAATTTTTTTATTCAATTTAGGTGTGCATGAAGGTCTTACGAATGTCAAATTCTACACTGGACGGAAAAATAAGACCTACACAGAGAGAAGAACCGGCAAGAAACATTTTTAATGCCATATTACATAGTGTTATTTATATAACACATTTATGTATTACAACATATGTTTGATAGCTATGGGATTTGCAAATGCAGAGTATGAGTTTTCCACATCTTTGTCCTCTATGTAATTGACTATTTTTATAATATGCTTTATCTAGTAATATCTTCTCAACAAGTTCTTGAAGTGTGTGTCAATTTATATGTCTTACTTCTAGTTATTTAAACTGTATCATGACATTAGACCTATAATAAAAATATATAGTAAAGTAAAAAGTAAAGTTTCAGCCTATAAATGTCTACTGCTGAGCACAGGCTTCCTCTCATTTCTGACAGGATTTTGGAGCTAGCAACAATCCGCCACGCTGCTCCAATGCGGGTTGGCGGAGTGCACGTCTCCTAAATATTTTTTATTTCTCAGACATGCTGGTGTCCGATGTTTTCCTTCACCGCCGAGCACGAGGTAAATCAGCACTTAAAATTGCAATTAACAATTTTAGTGGTGCCGGCACCGGGAATCGAACCCAGGTCACTCGCGTTCTATGAAATTTTAAGCGAGCGCCTAGCCCCTGAGCTACCACTTTACACTAATTAACCTTCTCCCAATTGAACGAAAATTAGAATAATCAAGCAAAAGATCACGAAAATCGAAATTCCTTTCTTTGAAAGCACCGGAAAATGTGATTCTTGTTTTGCATTAGGTTATATTTATCCCAATTAGTACACTAAAATGACAAATGTGTTCAGTTAAAAGTTAACTTTGAACTCGTGTTGTACTCTTGCTTTGAATTATGTACACGATACTTGAGTATAGACTACTCACGTTGTAGAGAGAACGATCAATAAAGAATCTTACAAATATCACTTTCTCATAAATAGATTTGAGTAAAAGTAAAGTAACAGCTCTCATATCTGAGCGGATTTTGGACCCGAGAAGAGTTCGTCACGCTGCTCCAATACACGTTGGCGAACTTCATATATCCTCGAAATATGTTTTATTTCTCAGACAGGTTTCCGATTTTTTCCTTTACTGCTGAGCACGTAAATGAACACTTAAAATTGCAGAACAATCTTAGAGTTGCCGACACTGGGAATCGAACTCAGCTCAGTAGCTACTATAAAATTTAAGGGGAGCAGCAAGCCCCTGAGCTGCAACGGCATTACCACGGCTACCGATTTACTACGTACTATGCGGTGAAGAATTTATGTCCGCAAAGTTCACTAAACGAAGGTCGTATTTCAGGGAAGTATCAAGATTTCTGAATTCGAAAGTATTAGATTTAATTAAAAATGACACGTAGGATAAAAAATCTTACCATTACTTTCATACAAGTCCATAGTAATATTATAAATGCGAAAGTAACTCTCTGCCCCTCTGTCTGTTTGTAACCGTTCACAGCTAAGCCATCGAACCGGACTTAACGAAATTCGGCACAGAGACAGCTTGCATCCTGGAGATATTACATAGCATAATTTTTATTCTGGAAAATCCCACTAAAATCACACCAATCTGCAAGTTCCTACGGGATATTTAAAAAAAACCTACATCCACGCGGACGAAGTCACGGGCATCAGCTAGTAATTAAAATGTTAACGAATTTGCTCGCGGAGACGAGCAGCACTACATAAAAATGCTTCCTGGTCTACTCCTGCGCTGCGCAAAATGCATGCTTTGCTTTAATCAAAATACAAATACGAGAGAAACAAAACTTTCAAGTCGTGCATTTGCAATCCATACTACTCTCTGTCCCTCTGTCTGTTTGTTACCTTTTCACGATTGAACCGCTGAACCGACCTTGACGAAATTTGACACAGAGCTAGCTTTCATCCTGGAGACGGATATAGGATATTGTAATATCTGATGTCACTATACTACTCGTGCGAACGCAATGGAAAGTAAAAACGTGGATCGCACTCCATCACATCCAGTGGATCTCGTAAAAGGTGAGTAAGGAATTAAACTGCACTGTGCACCCAACAGCGTATGGTGGCGATGGGCTCACCACCTATCACACCAAGTGCATTATATTATTTTGGTGAAACGTGGATTGTGGCAGTCATCTGTTTTTGCAGTGAGTGCCCAGTCTCTGACTACCCCTTATGGGATACAGTCGTGATCTTATGTATGTATGTATGTAATATCTGAAAATCGTATTGCTTATGCAACGCTAAATGTATTTACGTGAAAATATATAAAATACCTCAGCGTCAGGGTATTTGATATATCAATTACAAATTACGTTTTTAGGAACTAATTGAGATACAAATACCGAATAGGTATATGTATTTCAAATACTGCCTATCTCATCTAATCAAGCAAAGGTGGCGGCAAACCCACGGCACTATTCCGTACTTGGGTACACGGGTTTTTCAATTATTATTATTACCACCGGAAACTTTAATGAACTGTACTGAAAATTTTCGTACCCAAAAATTAATATTGGCATTTTATGGACAGGCGTAGTAATTACCGTCAGCCGAATGATTTGATCGTCTGGCGTCTCACAATCATAAAAAGTAATGTCACTTTTGTTAGAAAATTACATCTTTGTTTTTTTTTATTGCCCTCATTTAACCCGCCGTTAATCATAACTGTTACTTACCTGACGAAAACTGTTATAAAAACAACAAGTTTTTTTATTTTTTAATGCTTCGAAGTATAAATTATATAACAGATAAATTTTTGTAAAAAAAATCAGTTACTATAGTTTAAATGTCCCTGTTTTCTTATGTTTCATAATGCTATAATGTTTGCTCATTGTAGCGCACCTCTTTAAAGGCATCCACGGAAGACCAGCGTCGAGGCTGAAATCGGCCAAGGCATTATGCTGAGTGGAGGCCTCTTGGTACCATTTTTAATTTAAATTATATTTTATTTATTTTCCTGTTTTTAAATTGTTCAATGTTAAATTTGTACAAATATTGTTGGTTTGTGTGGTGTTGTTATATTTTTTTATTTTATTATCTTTGTATGTATTTTGCTGGTACCAAAAAACCTTTTCTTTCTTTCTTTCTTTCTTATCATCTGATATTTCAGTTGCAACTTCTTCGTCTATCTAAACAACACACACATACATTCTCATAAAGTTGTACAATGACATCACGTTCAATATAAATGCATAATTCGTACTTTAATAGTAAAATTACTAAGCTAGTATTTCTTTCTACCGCATAAACGTTAGTAATATAATTTTATAGCACATACTCTTTAGTGTTTTAAAAGTAATATTTATTTATTACACAACATATGTTACTATGACGAAGCTACTCTGTGTGTTTGAATAATGGCGTGTTACAGAAATAACACTTTGATTTGTTACTCAAAGAAATCTTCATTCACTCTATACGGGACGGCTACGACATGGACCTAATGATAAGTATACATATTTCATTAAATATAATTTTATTACATCAAATAATATTTAATGAAATATTATTTGATGATGTTGATATGTGATAATGGTAATATTTAATCTCAGCGTGCAGTTCCTTGCGGCCGTAGTTTAAAGCTTTATTGCCTAGAACTTTCCTTTAATAAACGGGCTATTTAACTGGAAATATACTTTTTAAGTCAAATATGTATTATTGAGACTAAGGCATTGAAATATACAAACTCTCCACTCTTGTTATAGTACTACAATAAGATTTTATTAATCGACAAATGTTTATTAATAATAAGATATTTGTGGCGCCGTGTGGTGCTTAAGAGAATCTACCACCCCATCTCATGGGTGTCGTAAAAGTCGACAGAGGGAAATTAAAAACCAGGAGATGGGCAGTAGAATCTTCCTGGAATATTTCAGTAATCTCTCAAAATAAGAGCTACAAACTTTGGTAGAGGCCTACGTTCAATCCACTATCACTAGTCCACTCTAGTGATAGACTGAAATGCTAAAAAGGAATGTTGCGCGGAAACGCTGCACTTACATTGGAACTTACTCTAATCGCGACCAAAGAATTTCACTTCAAAATTTCTGAAAGAAAAAACAAATTCAAATTATTATTAAAGAAAGGAAGGAAATTTGTTAAGATCCGCATGCAAAATATAAAATGGTTTACATTACCTAGTTTTTAATGAGCACCGCCCTCTCGCTGTCTCGGCGGCTGTCTGTGGTAGAGTCAATATCACTTGATAATGCTCTTTTTGAGGTGAAACACGTGTAGTGTGTATATTACCCAGTGGTGGTGTGGTAGTGGTGGAGGGTATCTGGCGGTACGGTTCCCGGTAGCGGTATCAGTTTGCATGATCATGAATTTCCGCAATTTAAAGCCTGATTTTCTTAAGTATATCAAATTATTGTAATTATTAATCATCATCATTTCAGCCTGTCTAGTCCACTGCTGAACATAGGCCTCCCCCTTAGATTGCCACAAAAGTTTGTAGCTCTCATTTTGGTGGGATTTTGCCATAGTTGCCGTTTGACATTGTTATATACAGATGATACTGTAGTCATCACCTTCCTACATGCAATGTAACGCATATTGGACAGGATTACTAAAAGAGACGGACTATCAAAAAATTAACCTGACACGAAGATGGACAATTTTGTAATACAAACATATTAATTTCGGCCGAAACCAAGGCCAACAAGCAGGTAATATCAGTGCAGAACCCACAGTTTTTACTGATGCTAGGATTTCTATGCAGGAATCCATCCAGGTAGGTACCGCCCCAGGGACAGTTATTTTGAAGGACACAGAGCTAGCAGTGATTACCACTGGGCATATAAGACTAGAGAACATAAGTTTCGGACGCAGTGTGGTATTACACAGAAAAATTCTGGGCAGACGTTGCAATTACCGTCAGGTAACGTTTTGCTCGTTTCGTCACTTAAGCCAACAAAAAAAAGTTATAAGAACTAATTACTGTACGACTACAAAAATCGTCGACTGTAAAAACAGAAACAGTTTGATGAGTCGTATTGCACTAAAGGTTTGAGAGATTACGTTTATTGGGTGGTCGGATGCCATAATGAGGTTTTTGATGTGTTTTATTTTTATGCGCCACTTAAGGCTCGTGCTCTCGATAGGTCAGGGATCTGGAGCCTTTAATACCGGAGATGAAGTACATTGTTCTTTGTACAAGTACAGATTGCTTTCTATTTATAGTTACATTTATGGAACAGCTCGGAGGCTAGACACTCACCCTAAATTACATTTATTTTATATAAGCCAGTGCTGAGACGAGCAAATCGTCCTCCTGATGGTAAGGGCAACGTTTGCCCACAACAGTCGCTGTATCGCCCAGAACATTTCTGTGTGTTACCACGCTGCACTGCGTCACTCTGAGACATCAAGTTCCCAAGTCTCATATGCCCAGTAATCACACTGGCTATCAGTGCCTTTCAAACCGAAAAACATTAATGTTTGCACACCACTTCACACACACAGCACTGCTGTGGTACACCTTCCTAAACGGATACCTGCATAGGTATTCTATCACCAATTTAACTACAGAATAGGACTTTCAAAAAAAGTATCCACGATATTTATTTAAATAGTATTATTTGTATCATCCTTGTTCTCTCATGAAATAATCGATTTAATTGCTATGGGCCCCGCAAAGTCATTTTATTTAACTAAACCTATAAATATTTAACTCTTTTGATAGTGAAGAATGAATATTAATCCGTGTTGTTAAATGTTTACGGTAACGCCTTAAAATAGGATCACCATCAATCAGGTTAGTTCAGGATTTGGTTTTCTTTGTAACGACCTTTTTATATTACACTAGATGATGCCCGCGACTTCGTCCGCGTGGACATAGGTTTTTTTTAATATCCCGTGAAGAACTATTTCATTTTACTGGATGAAAAGTATCCTATGCCGTCTCCAGGTTCCAAGCTATCTCTGTCTCTATGGACTTAGGGTTTTTAAATATTTTATTATAATATTTTATTTTAAATACAGTGGAATCTCTTTTAATTTTTGGAATAAAATCTATCCTATGTCCGTCAGGATGCAAGCCATGTCTGTGCCAAAGTTTTGTCAACATCGGAAAGTTCATATGTTAAAACCGAAGTTATAAAGAAGAAGATAGTTTAAAAACAACCGAATGAATTCAGTCCTACTATATCATTGGAATATTTTATAATGTATGTGTATGTACATACGTCGATTCGTTCCTTAAATTCTATAGAACGCGTGACTTGACTTCGAACCCGGGTAGCAGCACCTCTAAAATCGATCTGCAATTTTAGGTGCTGATTTAGCACGTGCTCAGCTATGAAAGAAAAAACATCGTGGAAACCTGCATGTCTGAGAAATACTTCGAGGACATGTGAAGTCCGCCAACACCGCTACTACTACCTCTAACTACTAGCCACAGTTAGCTAAACTACCTCGTGACGTTCCCAGCACTGTCAAACATGTACCACATGTATTCGATATAAAATCATACTAAGTAAAGAATTATTTGAGGAAATTTCTTAATCTATGTATCTTTTTTAAACTCGATATAATATTCTAATTAATGAATTAGAAAATTACACTGTCTTCTAAAGGGTTAATGAATTGTTTCTAAAGCTATCCTTATCCTCACTGTAAACCATGCCTAAAAATTAACACATAATATCTACATTTGGACAATGCAGAATACGATAGAGGATATTATCAAAATTCTGTTCACCAGTGGCAGGATTTCTATGCAGGAATTCGTCTGGGTAGGTACCACCGCAGGCTTCGGTCTGAATAGTACTGACAGCTAGTGTAATAATAAATCTCGCAGATTCTGTAGACTTTGCCACTGAAAAGTTTTGGGTGACACGGCATCTGTCATGGGCAGACTTTGCACTGGTAGTAAACGATTTGTCCATTTCGTCACTTTCATCAATATACATTTTTTTTAAATAACATTACGCAAAGTTTGACAACTACGTGTTAACAGAATCGGGGGTTACTTTGCGGAAATCCATTATAATAAAGGAAAAAAGTTAATTTGCTAAGAACCCCATGGAAAACGAGTCATTATTTAGTATTGTTGCCTCATTTTGAGGTAAAACACATGTCGTGGTTTCGACTTTAGTGGTATATATTGACTAGTGGTAGTGTTTTAGTGGTAAAGGGTATCTGGTGGCGGACCCTGTGTTAGTGCCGGGTAGTAGCGGTGTTAGTTTGCACGACATTGTGGGAGGCTCAAATTAACTTTAACACGGTTTTGAAGCAAGGAATTTTACAATTTACATGAACTCTCTTTGTATTATGTTATTTAATTACTTGGAGTAAATTCTCGCTGCCGTAACCAATGACAATCATCAAACTGACTATTTTGTAGAAGGGGGATCAAATAATTGTTAATTTTTATTTTATCAATTTTAGATCTTGTTATCGTAATTAAAAAAAATGGAAAATCCAAAAGCGCACGTCTCATGACGCTCATAATAAGTAAGAAATAAAATCATATTTATTTCAAATATTCAAATATTCGAGTAATTTCCATTTCAGATGAAACCAATTAAAAAAATATTTTTCTTAATAACTACATGTGCTAGACTTTTCATATTAAATAGGAAACCAGTAGATAAAATTCTGGACACGATAAAAAAACTCGGTCTCGATACGTCAATTTTTTCAGGATTTGTCGTGATTTTTTTTTTTTTTTTTTAGGACTGATGGTCACTGTTAGCCCGAAGGCTTTTACAGCTTCGCCGGATTGAAAGGTGGCATAGCGCTGAGGGCGCTTAGCCGTAACCTTTATTTATGGATGACTGGCGCAAGGGCCCCCGAGAGGGGACCTCGGCTTGGACCGTCATCCTGTTCGCGAGAGTAACACACTCGAGGGTGCCCAAGGGGGCCGGTCTCGGCTCGGTCAGTTACTGCAATCGGGAGGGCAATATTACTACTACTATAATTATTCATACCATGATTATTATTAGATAAGTTTACCACCAATTCGGAATGCGTTTCCGCTGGAGAAGAAATGGCGCAAGAAACTCCAGCGACGCTTCTGTTTATGACACTACTGCTAGGGGAGAACCGGCCTGAGATGCGGCGGTATCGCGAATAACTTTGTCTGATACGCCCACGCCGACGGCGGGGGCGGTATGATGGTGATAATGGGTGTTTGTGTAGTGTTGAGTAGAGCGCTTGGGCAATAGTGGTCGCGTCGTCAGGGTCCTCGAGGACGTGCCTCGGTCTCCTTTTTCCGCGGGTCGAGTTTTGGTGTATCGCGAGGGGGTTGTAAGTGGCGGCACTGACAACCAGTGGGTTGGGGTGCGTGGCGGCAGAGTCGAAGTATCGGCGAGAGGCCAACTTTAGATATTGGGCTATGGTAGGAACCCCTAAATCGATATGAAGGTTAGCATTACGCACGAACCACGGTGCTCCCGTGGCTTTACGCATGAATCGATTTTGTATTACCTGAAGTCGGTGAATTTGACGCGAATTTGACGCGTTTTGTCGTGATTACACAACCAGACCAACGATTTATATTTTTGGACAAGTATTGGTTGCTAATGGGATTCGACCCCGCGATGTAGAATTGAAAAATGTTGGCCAACTTAAACGCCATCAAATCCGCGAAATTCGTTTTATTAAATGTGTAATATTCGAGTAAATATAAGAAATCATTTTATCCTGAGTTTTTTTATTTTGTCGATGGTTACCCTACTTAATGGATTGGCGTCATATCGACTACACTTCTTTTTTACATCGAAAACATTAAAACGAATGCTCTCAGCTAACTGGAGACGAATTGCTGTAAAATAAATTTAATCTTACGTTTCGTTTTATCATACTCAACAATTCTTTGACTTTTAATTTGGAATCTTAACGAACTTTTAGCGATTCATTTAAGTGCCGTTAAAATTTTAACTTACTCGTATTGAGCTTGTTTGTTTTTATATTCTTTATGAGTGTCATTTAATTTATACTTTCAGATAAGTGTCTCGTGTTGGTTTTCTTTTTCTTATTTTTTTTCTTTTTCTAAACGTTATATTTTTATAGGAGGAAATGACCGATTCACCTGATGGTAAGTGCTCTCAGTCTGCTCATAATAATTTCTGTGTCACCCAGAACATTTAAGCTTCGCATCGCACTGATACCGTCTCTCTGAGACATCTATAATTCATTCTTATATTTCCTGTAATTACACTAGCTTACACTGTCCTTCAAAATCCACTAATTTTTGCACACTACTGTTTCACGGCAGAATAACAAGCACTGCTGTGGTCCTACCTACCTAGTTGGATTCCTGTAAAGGAGTCCCAGTATAATTCCCTCAATACGACGTATACGACACCCGTTTGATAAGATAGAGCGATCAATTATCAGTGGTTAGACCACAAGGCACGTAGCTGTACTTATAAAGGGCAGAACGGTGCCAGGATTCCTATCCAGTAATTTGTTTAGGCAGATATCACTGTAGTTCCAGTTATTCTGCCGTCGATTAGTCGTGTGCAAACACCACGTGTTTAATTTTTTAAAATTATATTAGGGTCTATAAAGAACGAGAAAAATAGTTAAAAAATGTAGTATTGACTTACAGCCACTGAAAATGTAAGTCCGTATATGTTGCATATCTGCAACAATGCGCACTTATCGAACTATGCTATGTACAGTGAATTACCTAAAAATTAAAAACTCAAAGTGCATAAAAATTTAAAATTCTTTATTTGCTCTTGGTGAAATTAATAAAAAAAATACTATCTCTTTTATCGTCGTTGTCGTTTCAACCTATCATTCATTCATCCTTTTTCAAAGGCCGGCAACGCATCTGCCTCTTCTCTGGTATTGAAGATGTTCTTGGGCGGCGGTGATCACTTACCATCAGGTGAGCCGCTTGCTCGTTTGCCCCCTTTTCCATAAAAAAGAAATCATTAGTCCACTGCTGAAAATAGGCCTCCCCCATAGATTGCCACAAAAGTTAGTAGCTCTCGTTTTGCCATAGTTGCCAAGCTTGACAGGCGGGTTGGCAACCGCAGTTTATTTATTCAGTTTGCAGGAAGATGCTGTAGCCCATATCTTGGTTTTCGTTTTCGCTCTTTCGACTTTTACGACACCCACGGGATGAAATGGGGTGGTAGATCATCTTAAGCCGCCACAACACGGGACATAGGCTTTTACACGGGGCTTTTATCATAAGCTTAATCTATATTTATCAAATCATTTGAATTGAAAGTTAAGTCAACAGCTTATATACTACTTAGAGTACATTGCTCCGATTATGCAGATATCACGTTCTTAGACGACAATTAGGTGAACAACTCGCTCGTAAGTAATGAGTACTTGCATCAAAGTAAATACTAAGCTAAGCCACTGGCAATCAGTCGTAATCTTGAGAGGACCAATTTGCAACAATTCGCCGGATCTTTATTGGTGACGCACACAAGAAGTGACTGAGGAAATGCTCTGATTAACCATGCGTCATATTTTTTGTGAATTCTCTTCACTCCACTTCTTGCTTATCTGTTCGGTTCACCGCTTAAAGTTCCAGACTAGAGAGGGATCGTAAAATTAGTGTTGTAGTTAACATTTGATACGATGACAATAAAAAAAACTTTTACGTTAGTTTAGCTTATTTGTCCAATTACATTTCTTTTAAAAATATATCGCCGTTTTGTAGTGTGTATTTTTATTTTTTAAATATCTTTTTTAAGTATATTTTTTAAATATATTGTGACATACAAAAAAAATGTTTATTGTGATAAGCTGTGTGGTGGTGGCTTAAGAAAATCTACCACCCCTAACCACACCAATACAAGAAGATGGGCAGCAGCACCTTTCTGGAACATTTGAATAAATAAACTGCAGTTGCCAATCCGCCTGCAAAGCGTGCCAATTTGTCACTACAATATCTCCTGCGCAGTTGATAGCTACCGAAAGTAATCCATTATCATTTGGGAGAGCGAGCGGTTCTCCTCAAAACATAACGTATTGTACACACCATTTATAATTACGGATTTTAACAAATTAAATTGTTATTCTCATGCAACGTAATTAATTTTGGTTTAATGACGCCTGATTCAAATTCCTGTAACGAACAAAAAAACAACAAGTCCGAGTGTACATATTTATTATTTATTAAAATATCACAGTTTTAAATTACAATATTTATTTACAAACACTACATTTTGTAACATTTAAAAAATACTCATACATTGGCAGCTCATTAAATGCTTACAATTTTATTTAATTGTTATGAATTTAATTCAGTCTTAAACAGAATGTGAGGTGAAAAATTTACCGGGAACAAAGATTTTGTAACAAACAGCGAATATTCTTATTTTTAATTACATTCTAAATGTTTTAAAATTAAAAAAAAAAACTAAATACAAATTTAAATACCCTTAAGGAACGATAAATAATTTAAAAAGAACTACATGTTATAATTTAACCAAAATATGAAATAGTTTTTTTTTATATATAATTAATCCTTTGATTAATTCTTATAAAGAATGTCAGTAGGTCCTCGATACGCTACGTCGTTTTACTCAAATTGATGTATTTTATATAACATTTGCAAATAACGTAGGGGCATACTGAAAGTTTCTCTTCAATTACTTTTCAAAATGGCGTATAAATTATTTAACAAATGACAATCATACAGAAAAATAAAAAAAAATTATTTTAAGAAACTTTGTTAATGAAAGTTGCCAGTTCCAGAAACTTTCAGAATGACCTACTATCCTTAACGTCTCTTACATTTAGCCACATTGACATCGCATTACTGTACTAAATTTAAATAAAAGCCACAACAATTTGAACTTAGAACACAAGTACATAGTATCTTATACAATTGTTTATTTCACAATAGTTAGACAAATTCTGTCTCTGTAGCTCGTGTCTAATGAGCCTTGTGGGCAGGGTGACGGCCACGTCCACTTTGGAATGGGAGGTTGGCGATGTCGTCACGAGCTCTGCAAGCTGCGACGACGAGCACTCGCTCGATCGTGACGTCATTGTCCTTGCTAGTAATGGAGAAATTATTAGTAACATAGTCAAGCCTTTTTTCCATATAAGGGGTAGGGACCACACCTGCAGACGCAGCCCATTCTCAAACAAGACGAGACGGGGCGGAGAACCATGCCGCCGCCATTTTGGTACGAGTCAAAAACATTCCTCATCCCCTTGCGTTCCCAGCAGCAGAACAGTAACAGCATTTCATATTATGTCGTTATTCGGCACGAATAGCGACATGTACAATACCTTACTCAATTCTTACCACCCCTTGGTAGGAAAGAGGTGGTATGCTACTCTGCCGGACACGTTTAGGCTCAAATTAGTAAAGCAGCCTCATATTGCTTTTAAATATGAACCGTAGTAGCTCAAGGGCGGACGAACGCCTTATATGTTACAGTACGCTTATGAACTTAGACCATCGTTGTGCAATTTTAAGTGCTGATTGCCGTGTGGTGGCGGCCTAAGAGAATCTACCACCCCATCACATCCCGTGGGTGTCGTAAAAGTCGACAGAGGGAAAATTAAAACCAGGAGATGGGCAGCAGCATTTTCCTGGAACATCTGAATAAATAAACTGCGGTTGCCAACCTACCTGCCAAGCGTGGCAACTATGGCAAAATCCCTACAAAATGAGAGCTATAAAATTTTCGTGGCTATCTATAGGGGAGGCCTATGTTCAGCAGTGGACTTGTGATAGGCCGAAACGACGAAGTGCTGATTTACTGCGTGCTCAGCGATAAAAGAAAACACAGGGAGGAAACCTGGATATTGATGACAATATTTCTATTACAAAATTATATGTGAAGTCCGTCAACCCGCATTGGAGCAGCGTTACTCTTTCCGGCTCCAAAAACACTCATAACAAATGAGAGGAAAGGGGTTCACCTTGATGGTAAGTGCAACGTCTGCCCATTATAGATACTGTATCACCCAGAATCTGTCTGTGCCATCACACAGCGCCCGTCACCCTAAGACATCAGTTCTAACGTCTCATATGCCCAGTGATTACACTAGCTCTCAGAGCCCTTTAAACCGAAACACAGCAATGTTTGCACACTACTGCTTCACGGCAGAATAACTGGTATTAGGTGGTACCTACCGAGACGGTTTTCTTGCACAGGAATCCTACCACCCATAGATATTACATAGAAATATATTTTTTCCAATAAATACACTTACAATTGGTGTAACAGCTGGAGGCGGAGTCACCTGAAGGGCTGTAGGGCTTCATCTCGTAGTGATTGCTGCCGACTGACGATTGCTGACGACTTCGATTGCCGAATGGTGAGGAATAACTAATGGAATCGGAAGTAATTTCGTTTTATACTTTTTAACCTGTGGTCAGAGTAACTAATAACTATGCCGCGGGAGTTCGAATACAAACAGAAGCAAACATAAGTGCAAAAAAATAGTTTGTTTCGAATCTGATTGTGTTGTGATTGTCTCTGACACTGCATCCTAGCCTACGGGTGTAATAAATACAAGGAAAGATAATTTTGGAAGAAAAGTTGGTTCCACAGTTATTATCTATGACGTGCGCAAATTTTATTGTATTATCTTTACTAGTAGTCGAGTAAAATCCATTCGACTAAAATGTTTATTTATTTGAGTTTCTATACACAGATATTATGGTACATATGGTAGACTGAATGCCTTAAGGCATTCTCTCCATAAGACTATGCGGAGATAAACATATGAAGAAAATATATATATAAATAGATAGTAATAAAATATACATTATAACACTAATACATACACTTGTGGTAGAATTTCTATCCAGGAATCCGTCTAGGTAGGTACCACCCCTGGGCCAGTTATTCTGCCGTAAAGCAGTAGTGTGCAAACATTTCTGTGTTTCGGTTTGAAGGGTAATGAGAGCTAGCGGAATCATTGGGCATATGAATCTTAAGAACTTTTGTCTCAGGGTGACAGATGCATTGTGGTGTCACACTGAAATTGTCTGGATGGCACAGCATTTGTTATGGGCAGACGTTGCACTTACCATCAGGTGAACGTTTTGGTCGTTTCGTCACTTTATCCAATATTTTTTTAAACATATACGGATATATATCCACAACAAATATATAATTATTATCATAGAACAGTCAAAAAAATATGTCGATAAAACGACGATTCATCTTAAATTATTGAAGTCTTCTCTATATATAAATATTATATTTATGAAAAATTAACAATGGCTTTAAAATTTCTTTACTGTATTGCGATCGTATTTTAATACCGTTTCATCGCAGTCCCGTCATCTTCTGACGAGACTCATGATTCATACAAAGACAACCAGTAACAACTTCCTGATGTACGTATACGTATAAGTAAAAAAATCTGGATATAAAAGAAACGGACGCGCGTGCTAATAAACAACGCATAAAGCCGGAATTTTGTCTTTGGAAACAAGCACACGGGCGCACAAGCAAACACCGCGTCAGATCATAGATCGCTATGTTAATAGCGAGTTATGTCAGTTGTCGGCTCTGTTGACGGAAGTTGATGGAAACGCAACATCAAAAAGGGAATAATTTAGATTTTCCGTTGGAGGTGGCTATTTTTAAAAATACATCGGACTAAGTATATAGTTGTATATATAGTAATATATCAAAACGCGAAGAGAAAACTTTATACCCCATTTTTAAGCGTATTGCGCGTACGAAGGAGTGAGAGATTTGTCATAGTTAATTTATATATATGTCGGAGTCAGCGATGGCTGAGCGATAGCGCCGTCTACCTATTGGTTAGGCGGTACAGGGTTCGTTGTGTAGATAGCGCTGAATAACAATTTCAAATGCACCTTGTGTAATAATTTAACCTTACTTCGCTTAACCACCGATTAACTAGGTAGACCGACAGTTTCGTTTCGAAGGAGTGACAAGATCAGTGTCTCAAATGCAACTGTCCCCTGCATGTGCCGCTATTACACTAACAAGTGACATCACGCTGTATACCACCTCCTCAGTACTACAATAATCAAATTAGCAACTTATTATTTAACGATATCGTTTTCCCCGACATATAATAAGTTTTACAAATACATTCGTCGTCGTCGTCGTCTCAGCCTATCACTAGTCCACTGCTGAACATAGGCCTCCCACATACAGTGCCACAAAAGTTGGTAGCTCTAATTTTGGGGGGATTTTGCCATACTCGCCAAGCTTGGCAGGCGGATTGGCAACCGAAGTTTATTTATTCAGATGTTCCAGGAAGATGCTGCTGCTCATCTCCCGGTTTTGATTTTCCCTCTGTCTACTTTTACGACACCCACGGGATGAGATGTGGTGGTAGATCCCACAGTAGGCTACCACACGGCGGCGTTGCCCAACATTGCATTGAATATATTGAAACATTAATTACTTTCGTTTATGCTGACGATGTCAATCACATAGGAACCTGTCGTTTGTTTATGTTCATACTGCCAATGTCGATCATATAATAATCTGTGGGCAAACAGTCACAAAGGGACTATCGCCAAATGTTGCCAACAAATAATTATTCAAACCTCAATAACGTCAAACTTATTTTTTTTTCATGAATTAAGGTCGAATTTCCACTAATTCCCGACTACCAGTATTTACAATTTGCTTTTCTTTGCTTTGCTTTTAAAAAAAAAACGAAGCTCCACAGTGGGATTTTCTCCTGTATCGTGGGTGCGTTTTACAAACATACATTTCACATGCACAACACAACCAGACCCGAAAAGCAACACTTTATGATTTTGCACAAATGTTGCAGAAGTCAGGTACGCTAACCACTACGCCACGCGGTCGACACTACAACTACAATTGTAACAAAAATGTAAAAACAAATCGTATAGTCAAGAAAGAGAGCAAATCATTCACCTGAAAGCAAGTGCAACGTCTGCCATTATATGTATTACACATGAACATTTATATGTGTAATACACTGCTGTCGTTACTCTGAGACATCAGTTAATAAGTTGTGAGAAATCAGTTAATAAATCTTATAACCCAGTGATAACACTACCTGTCAGTGCTCTTCTGTTAACACAGTAATGTTAGCACATTACTGCAACACAGTAGAATAACTGGCCCTTGCGGTAATATGTACCTAGACAAATTTCTGCAAAGGAATCCTTCCACCAGTAAACTAAGGATCGAAATTATTAAAAATCTTTCGAATCCTGTTTTATACATTTTATACATTTTTTGTTGAAATTTTAGAAGTAATCACCTGTCTCTCAGCTGTGGCAGGTCATAGTGATTATCTGGCCTTTGCATCCAGTACTCGTTGCAGGTCCTCGTCAAGTCCGGTCCCGTGTTCCCCTTGTCCCGCCCCGAATATGTTTTGGGTGCACCTGGATGAACTAAGATAGTAAATAAGAGCAGATTAAAAAACAAACTGTGGAGGATGTCGTAATATGTATAAAAAAATATTAAAATTAAATTATTTATACACAAAGTAAAACAACTATGAAATATTAAAAAAAAAACGTATTTTAAGTAATGCCGTTGCAGTAGCTTTGTGGTGACTGCGTAAGAGAATCAATCGCCCCATCTCGTCCCGTGGGTATCGTAAAAGTCGACAAAGGGAAAATGAAAACAACGAGATGGGCAGCAGCATCTTCCTAGTACGAGTATATCTGAATAAATTATATTTCCCCCTGAAATGAGAGCTACAAACCTTTGTCGCAATCTTTGGAGGGGGCCTATGTTCAGCAGTGAACTAGTGATAGGCTGAAATGATGATGATTTTGTGCAATGAAGGAAAGAACGTTAGTTTGCTAAAATAAAACATTTACACTTAGTACAGTAGTCTTTGAAGACCACCGCCTACGCTGTCACAAACGCGTGCACAAGTAAACCAATATCATCGGTAACCGCTAGATGCCCTCTACCACTAGGCAACACACCACTGAAATAGAAAACACGAGATGTGTTTCGGCTCACAACAAGGCCATATATAATTTCGGTGAAGTAATCGCTGTTAGCCTTTTGGCTTTTACAGCTTCATCGGATGCTGTGCTCGCGGGCCCGGGGCCCGCGTGCCAGGTTTGGTTTGACCCAAACATAAATACGTAAATATAAACTCCTACTAAACATCTAAATTCGGACCGTTGCGTTCGCTAGCGTGCTTGCGCTACTGTGAATATCTCCATAAAATTATTATCTGAAGTCATCTAATGACCGTCCGAGGGAGGCTGCGGGCCTCCGTTCGGACTGTCGACTTGTGTGTCGGTAACTCTGGGTGGTGAGAACCGCCCCGGAACAAGGGTGTATCTTGTGTACGCGGTGTTATTTACGATAGCTGCGCGCCGCTCTCTACGGCGGTCGCGCGACGTTGTGCGTGTGATGTTAAAGCTATTGACTGTGTGTACAGTGTTGCTCGGATCGTGACTGACCGTATCGTGGTCAGGGAGTGCTGAGACGTCCGTGTCGTCTAGCACATTTCGCGGGCGACGTTTGCGTTCGGTCGCGTTTCTGTCGGATCGATAATTCGCTGCTTTAACCACCAGCGGGCTTGGATGAACCGCGGCTTTTTCGAAAAACCGCCTACAAGGCAATGACGACCGCGTGAAGCAGTGGTTAGCATACCTGACTTCTGCGCCACCGGTCCTGGGTTCGATTCCCAGCCGGAGGTAACATTTGTGCAAAAACACAAATTGTTGCTTTTCGGGTCTGGTTGTGTTGTGCATGAGAAATATATGTTTGTAAAACGCGATACAGGAGAAAATCCTACTGTGGGGATTCGTTTAAAAAAAAAAAAAGAAACTACTACTCTACTACAGACAGCGGCTGTCGTTAAATTATCTTTATTCCATTACTTTAGTATCAAGTTCTTCCGCAAAGATTCATAAAAAAATAACTACAGGTAATCGTAATAACAAAAATAATAAAAATTAAGTTCATTAATTAAATAACACTGCTGTAAATAAGACTAAATAGATTATTGTATAACAAAACTTTGATGTAATGTTGGATACGTAAAGTAAAAACATTGGAATTTAAAAAAAAACGTATTGTAAAGAACAAATAGACGTGTGTTGCGGCGGCTATAGAGCCAGCCCTTCCCTCACTGGGAGTGTCCTTAAAATACGGTAAAAAAGCTGGAAAACTCTTATGGACTCGGTGGAATAACTATCTCATATAGTGCAATAGACCTAAATAATCTAGTTACATTTTCCACAAAGATTATGTTAAATGTTGAAATTAGGGTGAGACCAGCACTAAGTTGTTGAGTGGCTGATGGTGGCAGTGAAAAATGAAATAGATAACAACTGAATTAAAAGAGAATAAAAAATAATAATATTGAAAGATAAATATGTAGTCAAAAAAGTACCTGTTCTTGCAGCAGTATATCCAGGTCTAGCACTCCTGTATTTACACCATACATACAGCACAGCTGCACCAGCAGCCAACATGGCTATCGTGATTCCAATACCAACGTAAAGTGTCACGTTGTTTTTGTATATTCCTAAAAGTAAAGTTAATTCTCAACATGACACGAAATAATTTTGTAAGAAAGGAACAGATGTGTATAAGATTCAACAAGAATAAGTAAATTAACTGAACTTAAGTTAATAACTGAATAAGGCTGAAAAAAAACAAGTTTTAATGGCAGTTGGATCCCTATGCGGGAATCCGTCTACGTACGTACCAGCGTAGTGGCAGTTATTCTGCCGTGAAGCAGTAGTGTGCAAACATTACTGTGTTTCGCTTCAAAGGGCTCTGAGAGCTATTGCAATCACTGGATATATGAAAGGTAAGAACTGATGTCACAGGTTGACGGGCGCAGTGTGATGGCACACAGATATTTTTTGGTTGCACACAGCATCTATTATGGGCAAATATGACTGTGTTTTGGTTTGAAGGGCACTGACATATGAGACTGACCTCCGCAGTGTGGTGCCGTTTCTTGTGCACAGCGTGCACAAGAAAACCAACCGCCGAGTTGACTGCGTATTGCTGCGGTCGTAGAGTCAATATCACTTATTAATGCCTCGTTTTGAGGTGAGACACGTGTCGTGTTCTCGACTTCAGTGGTGTGTATTGCCTAGTGGTAGTGTTGTAGTGGTGGAGGGTATTTGGTGGCGGCGCGGAGAGGGCGGCTGGTGCTCTTCAAAACTAGGTAATACACACCATTTTACATTTTGGATGAGGATCTTAGCAAATTAACTTTCTCTCCTTTACTAAAATGGATTTCCGCAAAGTAACGTCTGATTCTATTAACTGTAATGAAGAGAGGAGCAAATCGCCCACCTGATGGTATGTGCAACATTTGCCCGTAACAAATGCTATGTCACCCAGAACATTTTTGTGAGACACCACACTGCGCCCGTCACCCTGATACTGGCCATATGAGTAATGCCCAGTAACTACACTAGCTTCCAGTGCCATTGAGACCGCAAAATAGTAATGTTTGCACACTACTGCCTCACAGCAGAATATCGGGCCTTAGAGAGATACCTACCTAGACGGACTGGGTGATACCGCAACTGTGAGAGACAGGACACTATCGTTTTACTCGTCTCGACATGACAAGAAAGGTGAACTGGCTGCACGTCGGTTCTCTCTCTATTGGGCAGTAGGAAAGTGAACTCACGCATGGTGGCGGCGCATAGCCCGTCGCGACAGGTGACGTGCTGAAGCGCGGGTCCGGGGCAGACGCCGACGCATTGGCGCCGCCGGGACCGAGCGCACTCGGCACTACACGTTGACCACGCGCCCCAGACCGACCAACTGCCTGGTAAGGAATAGTTACGCCTTATTACATTTCACTAACAAGATATACTTCGTAGAGTCGTGGTAGCCTAGGGGCCGCTCGCCTTAAATTTCATGGTACGCAAATGACCTAGGGTTCGATCCCTCCTCTACAATTGTTCAGCAATTTTATCCTGATATCTGATGCCCGCGACTTCGTACGCTCGGATGCAGGTTTTGTAAATATCCCGTGGGAACTATTTGATTTTCCGAAGCAAAAGGTATGCCTGTCTCCAGGATGCAAGCTATATCTGTCCCAAATTTCGTCAAGATCGGTACAGCGGTTGAACCGTAAAAAGTAAACAAACTGACACAGACAGAAAGAGTTACTTTCGCATTTATAATACAATGATAGTATGGATAATCAAGTATGTCAGTGTTATATCGCATAAGACGTCAATACAGCAGGACCCTTTTATATCAACAAAGCGGTGTTTGTTTCATCAACATGCCGTGCCGATCAAGCTGAAGCAGGAAATTCCACTTTGTTTACATTTACTGTGGTGTTATACACATGGGAATTACCCACCTTAAACAATCCGACACTACTACATAGAACTGAAGAAAGAAAAAATATATTTGACAAATCCATACTAATATTATAAATGCGAGTAACTCTCTCTGTTCCTCTTTCTATTCGTTACCTTTACACGGTTCAACCGCTGAACAGATCTTGGCGAAATTTGGCACAGAGATAGCTTGTATCCTGACGGACATAGAATACATTTTATTCCGACAAATAAAAGAGATCCCACGGTATTTTTAAATAACCTATATCCATGCAGACTTTGTCGCGGGCATCAGCTGGTATAATATATTTATTACTAGCTGAAGCTAGTTACTAGCTGGACGTAGTCGCAGCTACGTCCGCGTGGACTTGCGTGGAATGTTGAAAACACACACAAAAATGTACAATATATAATAATAAAAATTGTTGCAGCTGTGTTGTGCAATGTCAAAAAAAGCCTCATAATCAAACTCAATAAAAAATATATTATTTGCAAGAATCGCAATTTATAATTTAGGTAAGACATACTTAATTAAATACGCATTCAAATGTCAATGATTATAAGGAACAAGAAAATAACATAAATAACATAGCACTAAACGAATTTACTGTGAATACTGTTATTAAAAAAAATATTTAAACAAAAAAACTGTAGCGAGAAGCTCAAAAAATATTTCATACATTCCATTATCGCGCTATGAAAGTTGCGAACTATATATACAACTTTTAAATATTACAAGTAGGAGGAGACGTCCTCCCCAGATCAAACCAACCGCTCTGGCGGGTAGCTACCCTTTTTCTTGGCAATATCATCCGCCAAATAACTTTTTAGTAACAGCAACATGTCGACTGTTTTTTTAAGAAGACAGAGGAAACTTTTCAAGTCGTTATTTTTGTAGTTATCTATAAAAAAAAATTGCTTCTATGCTATTTTAAATGTAGTTAAAGTGAGCACTGACCTTAGTGTCGTTTAAAAATAAGTTGTACCCGTTTCTCCTTACCAGTTTGACACCGTGCACACTCGTCATCCCCTTGCGTGGTTTGGCCCCTGCAGTGCGCGCCGCCGTTGGCCGGCGCCGGCTCGCTGCATGTTCGAGTCCTCCGTTTGCCATTCGTCTGGGACCCACAGCGGCACGCCGACCAAGCCGACCATTCCGACCAACCACCGTTTACTAGCAAAGGTAATTGTCGTTACACTACTAAATGTTAAGGAATATTAGCAGAGTAAAATTACCTACAATCCCATCTCATACGGTCTTTCTTATGGAAGAAAGTGAGGAAACGAGCTAATCGTTCACCTGATGGTAAGTGCAACGTCTGCCCATAACAAATACTGTGTCAACCAGAATATTTCTGTTTGGTACCACACTGCGGTTGCCTGAGACATCAGTTCTTAAGTCTCATATACCCAGTATATACTGAGAGCTAGTCTCAGTGCCCTTCAGACCGAAACACAGTAATGCTTGCTAATGTTTGCATACTACCGCTTGACATCAGAATAACGCGTACTAGAATGGTACCTACCAAGACGAATTGCTGCATAGAAATCCCGCCACCAGTATTAAATAATTAAAAGTCGACTAAGTAAAAATTCTCGTGGCATCCGATAAGTGGCATGATAACCGATTAAATAAGAATTTCGAATATGCCTTTACAAAATTATCCAGATAGGTAACAAGCAGTTGCGAATAAGTTGCATAGAGTCTTACGTCTTACTCTACGATCACTGGCAAGTTAGCCGATACCTCATAAGGAGACTAAGGTATTGTACAAATTGTAATTTTGAATTTTGACACCCTATTAAAATTGATCTATTTGTGGAATAAACAATTTTTAAAACGGGTACTAGTGTAACCGTTATAGACAAGACCTAGCTGTGCCCCTCGGTTTCAGCCGCGTAAAATAAAGCCATCCACGATTTCGCCGTACGGCACGTTACCTCGCTGACCTGAGCATTCATAGCTCGGAACTCTCGGTAATGTTCGGTTCTCAGCGTGCGGCTCCTTAAGGTTGTAGCATAAACATTCTAGCCTAGAACCTTCCTCTAGAAAGGGATTGGTAATTGCAAAAATATTTTTTTTAAATCCGACAAGTATTTTATGAGATTATCGCGTTCAAACATACAAACTCTCCAAGCTTTACAATCTAGATCAAATAGCTCATAGCCAAATCAAATAACATAATTTTTTCTATATCATAAAACATAATGAATATATCAAAGTCGGTGGACAGCAACGCCAACATTCCGGCAGACAGACACGCAAACATTCCATGCAGAGTTATAAATCACAATGAGAACGCAATGAACATACCGTAGACCGATAAAACCGCCAGATCGGACTCGCGTCGCCCGGCTATATTTTCCGCAACGCAGCTGTAGTTGGCGATGTCCTGCACAAAATTTGACAATTATTAAAAGTTTGTAGCTCTCATTTGGGTGGGGATTTTGTCATAGTCACCACGCTTGGCAGGAGGGTTCGCAATCGCAGTTTATTTATTTAGTTGTTCCAAGAAAATGCTACTGCCCACCTCCTGGTTTTAATTTTTTTTTTATTTTCTTTTGGGTGGTATATTAATTTATGCCATCACACGGCACAATAGTTTATAGGTCAAAAATTCGTTAAAGTTTCGTTAAGTTTAAATTTTACGACATAAAGTGGCTTTTTAAATCAAATCAACGACGTCACCTTCACACTCCTTGCGCTCTTTTTTTTCAGGACTTTTTTGAGACCCTGACTATGTATTTAGGTTTTTTGTATAATCATAGATGCTGGCTTTAATCTTTTACCTGTAAACTGACTTTAGGAAGCACCAAGGTCTCATCGGTCGCTTCGATATTGACTCCGTTCCTCGTCCACTTGATGGTAGCTGGCGGTGCAGCTGGTGGTGGACTGCATCTGAAGAGGACTTGTCGCCCGGCTTCGACAGTCGCCGACTGTGGCTGCTGGGCGAATTGCTTCTTTATGTCTGCGTAATAAGTTTAAGTTACTTTTTTCCATTTGGGGGGGTTCGGTTAAAGAATCTGCCAACCTATTTCAAGCCGTGGGTGTCGCAAAAGTCGGCTTAAAGAAATGTCAAAAACTTTGGTGTAATTTAGAATATTTGATGGCAGAGTAAAAGTTATATATACCCTCTGCTGAGAGGGTTTTGGAGCCGGGAAGAGTCGGTCACGCTGCTCCAGTGCAGGTTGGCGGATTTCGCATGTCCTCGAATTATTTTTATTCGTCAGACATACAGGTTTACTCGCGATGTGTTTCTTCACCGCCGAGCACGTGGCAGCGGTGTGGCGTGGCGGAACAACCATCTCAATTATACAAGAAATAAATTCCCAAACTGGTGACCGGTAGCATGGTGTGAAGTAAGAAATAGCAGGTATTAGGCGGATTGGCAACCAGTTTATTCATTCAGATGCTACAGGAAGATGCTGCTGCCCATCTCCTGGTTTTAACTAAGCCAGAATAAAAACTAATAAATAAAAAATAGGTCCGTTCACCCTAGTCCCTACGTGGCCTAAGTTGAGTTGGGGTCGGAAAGTGGACTACGGGTGTGGGCCCTGCCTACCTCTTATATGGAAAAAAACCGTGACTTTATGTATGTATGTAGTAGGATCTATCCGAATCGACGACATTAAAAACATTAGGAGCGATTTAACGTTATTAAGCGTTTATGAATTATGAATAATTTCCGGTATGAAAATGTAACTTTTAATTAATAAGAACGTAAATGTTTAACATAACTGTCATATACCGCTTTGACATCAAATAGTTCATACTTTTCTACCCCGAGTTCCAAATTTAAATCAGAAGATTTTTTCCTAGTATATTCCTCTAAAATTCCATCAAAGTGACAATGACGTCTCCTTCTTCCCCCAGCGACTTAGCGTGGGGCATCTATTTGTGTACAATGGGAGTCGTTTAATTGTTTTCATATTATTTTTGCCCGCATTTTACAAAGGTTCAAGCTGCCATTTAAAATCGCATTTACAGAGACCGGATAGTATATTCATGAGGAATGAGCTCAAACGTGAAAACTTGTTTTGAAGAATCATTCCCACATTAATTATTGGAAATGTGATGCGCTTCATTAGTTTGGATTTCTTGTTGCGTGCTTTAATGTGTGAATCGTATATAGTTTTTTTTTTTTTTAATTAACTTACCTCCACACTTTTCTTTTAAAGTTAGAGCAAGTGTTGTAGGTCTGGGATCATTTTGTACAATAATGTCAGTATTTCTATATTTCTTCATAGTTTTCGTTTTAGATTAGATTTGTATATATTTATTTGGCAACACATATACAACAATTACAGAGAGAAAACAAATGAATACACAAGAGAAAAAGATAAGGAAATAAAAAAGTGAAATTCTAAAAAAAAACTACGATATAACAAAACAAAACTAAAATAAAAGAGAAATGAATAAAAAAATACATAAAACCCCCTCTGAGAAACAATAACCAAAATCATAGTTTTAGAAAAGTTAAACTAGAAAAAAAGGACTGCGGTATTACTATACAAATTAACCTCCTTCGAATAGCGGAGTCACTAGGTGCAATGTGTGTCGAAGAATGAACTGCGTGATGCGAAAATGGTGGTAGGATTCCTATGCAGGAACTCGTCTAGGTAGTTACCACCCCAGGGCCAGTTATTCTGCCGTGAAGCAGTAGTGTGCAAACATTACTGTGTTTCGGTTAGAAGGGCACTGTGAGCTAGCGTAATCACTGGGCACATGAAACTTAAGAACTGATGTCTCAGAGTGACGGATGCAGTGTGGTGTCACACATAAATGTTCTGGGTGACACAGCATTTGTTATGGTTCCCATCAGGTGAACGTT
Source organism: Luehdorfia chinensis (assembly GCA_019845155.1). Lineage (NCBI taxonomy): Eukaryota > Metazoa > Arthropoda > Insecta > Lepidoptera > Papilionidae > Luehdorfia > Luehdorfia chinensis. Next base: position 166,233 of record JAHVAK010000573.1, read on the forward strand.
TTGCTCGTTCCGTCACTTTTATCAAATAAAAAAAAACTGAAGAATTTGCTCCAGCACTGATTTTCAGCTATAGAAATATAATATAAGAATAACAAAAAAATGGTGCTGGTTGGTTACACTCGCAAGGGTTTCACACAGAAATATTCATGGATGACACAGCATCTGTTATGGGCAGACGTTGCACTTACCATCGGTGAAAGTTTTGCTCGTCTCGTCACTTTAGCCAATAAAAAAAAAGTAATTGAAAAAAAAAAGATAATCAACGAGAAAATGCGCGCTTTAATTATTATTGTTTGAAATGAAATATATTTATTCTCTGACGGAAGAAATTCGGGTTTCGTTTTTCAAATAACATTTTTTACAATCTACCACTCTTTCTTAATCAGGTTTCCTATCGTTTGGTATTTTTTTCGCAGTGGCTACTTAGCCCTTGACTTCTGCGGTCGATTCCCGCACGTGAGAAATATTTATTATGGCCTACCGACAGATAATTTTTCCGGGTGTTCAAAGTGTTTGCGCAAGTGGAATTTTATGTCTGTAAAACGCACCCACGTCAGGAGAAATCCTAACGTGGGGCCACGTTTTTAAACGAAAACAATCAAATGTTTTATAAGAAAATTATTACATGAGGAATATTAGTATTTAGAAACCGCCTGACAGTGATCACCTCATTTTTTCTTTCACTTCCTAGTTTCATTTACACTTACATATTATACAACGAAGGTCTGATGGATGGGTCATATGTAACATTAATTTTATTCACCGTGTATGTGGGCCGTAAGAGAATCCATCCACTCCGTGGGTCAATTGCCTCGTCATTGCCTCTTATAGATAATTAAATACCTCTCCGAAATCGCAAAACGATACTGAGTGACCTTTACATGGGTCCGACATTTTAGAGAGAGAACTGCCAGTGATGCCAAGCTAGTAATATCTAAGGAGTTTTAAACCGCCTACCGAACTTTACAATTAAGGCTAATCGACCCAACTTAAGGAAGTCTTATCCAACGGAGGCTTTACAGGCTTCAGTAAAACACTAATACCATTAAACAAAGGCATAACTAAAATAGAGACGGCGTCCGCGTGGCCTAGTGGAGAGAGTACATGACTTTTACGCCACAGATCCTGGGTTGAAATGTCAACCGGAAACAACATTTCTGCAGAAAACACATATTGTTGGTTTGTCGGATCTGGTTGTGTTGTGTATGTGAAATTTATGCCTGTAAAACGCAGCCACGATACAGGGAAAATCCTGCCGAGGTCATAATTTTTATTAAAAAAACAAAACAGAAAGGTGTAAATAAGTTTAGGACACATTTATGGACATGAATTCTTTATAACTTATACTATCACTAAAACATTTTATAATTAAAAAAAATACAATTTCATTCAAATAAATATAATAAATAGAAGCTTTAATGTAACAAATCGTAAAACTTTACGTTCACAGATAAGAGCAACGCGACGTAATACCTACGCGACGGTGTCCTCGTCCTTTTCTAGAGTAACCGTTTAAAAAAAAACAGTAATAATTTTTAACGAGTTGTTTTTTACTCTATCATCCCGCGTCTTCGAAGGGGTCGGTACGTAACGGAACCATTAAATAGAGGAAACATTATTTCCGCTCGTTAAGTCGAGCACTTTGCCATTTGATAAATGCTCACTAGCTTTTATTTTGGACGTTTTGGGGCGAGAGGCGACGTACTCGTAACAGTCTTGCCTGATAAGTGGAGCGATTCAATCTTCAGCCGGGGTATGGATTGACTTTATCGCCTAGGTGGTATGTACTTGAAATTGTAAGTAAAAAAAAAATATCACTGCGAAAAATTAAAGACGTTGCATTTACCAATGATGATGATGATGATGATGTTCTCCTAGCCGATTTCGACCACGACGACAACTGTCGACTACTGTCGAGAGCCATCAACTGCGCAGGAGATATTATAGTGCCACAAGTGTACGCGCAAACACAGAGGCATTCACCCGTCCCAACCTACCCGCGCCCGATGTAACGCTGATGCGATAAGTTCGGAGGTAGGCTAGGATGCAGTGTCAGACACACGGGGAGAAACACGACACAACCAGGCCCGAAAACCAATAATTTATGTTTTAGCACAAATGTTGGCTCCGGCTGGGATTCGAACCCAGGACCCGCGGCTTAGAAGTCAGCTACTCTGACCACTAGGCCACGCGGTCGTCAAGTAACCGTTGGTCGTTTACCAATAAGTAAACGATTTGATCGTCGCGTCGCTTGCTTCCATAAACAACGTGTGTTAAAGTAAAAATAGTTTTCATTATATTCATAGTTTATTTAAATAAAACTATGTCTTACGGATTGTATCGCGTATAATTTACTATTTTAACCCGACGTTTCGAGCGCTTTACATCACCCACGCCACGGGATGACTGAGGATAACAGACGTCATGATACAGTTAACCCGTACCTTCGGCTTTTAATAATTATTTTTAGTACGATCTACGCAGAAAGAGCTCATTGTGTCCTTGAAGTCTTGCAGTGGTATGCTTGGTAACATCGGTCACCTCAGTCCTCCCGTGTACTTGGGGTGCTATAAAACGCTCGAAACTACGGGTTATAAATAGTAAATCAAACACGATAAATCCGTAAAATGTAGTCTTATTTAAATGTGTAGTATTCGCGTCAATATAAGTAAAAGATATTCATAGTTTAGTTAAATATTAAATACTCCGATTACTCCCGTTAACAATCCGATCATAGAGCTATAATTGTCCATTCAACATATAAGAACATGACAATAATTACGTAATTTACATAAATAAATGTTAAACCTCATTCATTGGTAAACAGGCGAGCGCTTGCGGTATCCGTAATTATTGAATTTGCATATTGATCTCGTCGCGCGGACTCCGATGCAAAGTACTGAGAGATTAATGGATCTTGGTCGCCTTGAATAGAGGCTCTCTTAATCGCGGATGTGCTACCATTACTGGTGGTAGGATTCCTTCCAAATCGTTACCGCCGTTCTCGAGAAACGGAGATTATAGGTGGTAGGTATCCGCCTAGGTTACTATCACTGCAGTGCCGGTAATTCTTCCATCAGGTAGTTGTGTGCAAACATACTGATGTTTATCATATCTAGGCTGATTCCCACCAGGAATCCTACCACCTAGAAAAATACAACAATAATTGACTTTACAGACTTAGCTTTAACATTACTTAAGAAGTATTCCATGCCAATCTTTGTACTGTCCACACAATTACTAATAAAAGACGTGAACATATACAAAGTATTTAACAAATTACAACCTACAATAAAAGGAACGCCTATAAAGAGAATTAGATAATAGCGTCTGTGTATATAAATAATTGTTCTAGTGGCAGTAGATACGTGACCGCATTCCGATTTATAGAACAGTTTAAATAGTCAAGTGGACGAAATATATTTTAATTGCGCAAAGTTAATGTACGCAGTTGAAGCTAAGCCTGTTCCAATTTAACACTATTAGGCCATCATACACTAATATATTCCTCGTTCAAATGAAACGTACGGTATAATGCGAATTCCGAGAATATTAAGACCCGATTTCACCGATTGCTGTGGAAACCAAGTTTAATAAAACCACGTTTTACTTAATTGAGTTCAAATGTATCATTTGATTTAGGTTTTCGTTTAACCGATTTCACCCACTCCATTTTGATCGCGTTCAGAAAAACGAAGTTTACATGAAATATCGTCACATTCTAAAGCAAAAAGACGATTCATTTCGTATTTTGCGATATCAAACAGCCTGTTTTTATGCATAGGTTACATAGGTATGCAAACAATAAATAATACGAATTAAAAGTATTTTTGTGTTTACGCGTTTAAAGAGCTGAACGTCGAAAATTGGGCGTTCAGAATTTGAACCGCGTTTAGAATTGACTGCTTTCATTTGATGTTGATGAAATGCAAACTGTAGCATTGAACTCAGTTAAACGCTTGAACTTCGTTTTTCATGAACTGATCGCGTTTAGTTTCAACGGTGAAATCCGCCCTTAGTTTCATGTATATGGCTAAAGCTAGTTTCACCGCTAAGCCGTGGTAGCTCAGGGGCCTGGTGCTCGCATTTAATTTCATAGTACGGATCCCCGGTTCCAGCAACCCATAAATTGTTCTACGATTGTAAGTGCTGATTTACCACGTGCTTAGCGGTGAAGGAAGAAATATTTATTAATTATAAGACATGTGAAGTCCGCCAACCTGCATTGGAGCAGCGTGGCGGACTATTCCAAAGCTCCAAAACCCTCTCAGAAATTAGAGGAGGCTTGTGCTCTTCAGTGGAAGATTTATAGGCTGTTACTTTATATGTGAATCGTATATAAAATTTCTTAAGCTGCATGAATCACTTTATCTAACTTGTAAGTGTTTATGAAAAGTGAAAGCCAAAAGTTATGTACAAAATACTTACAAGCAAACTCAATATAATTGGCCTGACTTCTAATCCGCCCCCTGCTATTCCACGCGTAACACTCGCAGCTGTATCGTCCACCGAAATATTCATCCAGCTCATTCCTGGTCACGTTCAGCTCTGCTTCGACCACTCTTACACCGTTCTGTGGATCTACATGTTCCAACTGAACAGTCTTATCGACTCTAACGTCGTTACATTTAAAGAAAACTTGTAGAGCATTCGCCGCTCTGCAGAGTAGAGTGGCCGGTTTACTTCTTAGCACGTAAGAGTTCTTTGGTTCTAGAAGGAAAATTGGGAGACCATCTATAGTCTCGTCGTTCTCTGGTAGAGGTATATAGTCGTCTTCTTCGACTTCCGGTTTGAAATCCGAAAGGTACGGATCGAAGTTGAGGAGACCGTCTGGATGAATGTACTCAGGTCGCGTTTCTTTTTGTGTAGTGTGTTCTGGACCTTCAAATATTAAGTATTATTAATAACATTGTAGACGGATCAAACAACATTTAGCTTTGGGATGTCGAAGAAATAGGGGAATAAATTAAGCTCAAGTAGTCAGCAGCGTCATTTCGAGATAAAAGTTTTTATGGGAGTGCATAAACATAAGAGACAAGCATCGCAACGTTACGAAATACTTATTTTACTGGTGGTAGGATTCCTAGGCAGGAAGTATGTCTAGGTAGGTTAGGAAGCTGTACTGTGCAAACATAACTGTGTTTCGGTTTGAGAGGTACTGAGAGCTAGCGTAGTCACTGGGCATATGAGACTTAAGAACTGATGTGGGCGCAGTGTGGTGTCAGACAGAAATGTTTTAGGTGGCACAGCATTTGTTATGTTCAGACGTTGCACTTACCATAAGGTGAACGTTTTGCTTCTTTCGGCACTTAAATCGACTACATGTATTCATTTTTGATTCGTAAACCATTACCGGCTACTTTCTTCTTTACGATTTTGCACACCGTTGACAGAATACCTATGCAGGATCCCATCTAGCTAGGTGTATTACCGCAGCGCTAGTTATCCTGCATGTATTTCGGTTTGAACGGCTGATACTCGATAGCTATTGTAACTAATGGGCATATGAGAGTTGAGAACTGATGTCTCCATATAGGCGACCGCAGTGTGGTGCAAAAATGTTCTGGATGACACAGCATTTATTATGGGTACACTTTGCACTAGCCATCAGTTGAATCAATTGCGCTTTCTCGTGACTGTTTACAATAAAAAGAAAACTTTAAATTACTACTAGTACAGCTGTATCTTCGTTTTCACAGTTTATGGATGAATAATTTCATAAATAAGCTGATTTCCATAAGTCAACTCAAGCAGCTTTTAATATAACTGGAGGATTAAAAAAAGGTAAAGAAAATACGCAAATGTAATTATACTACACCTACGTCAAATGTTGGCTTGTAAACAGCTGATTATCCTTTCAAATTACTTAATATATGCCGTCGCTTACATTTCATTCGTTTGAGTTTAATTGGCATAAATGAATGCTTTACACATCCGGCTACTGCTAGTGGGACTTGCCCTTTAAAGTTTTTACTAACAATGGAATGTTTTTGTTAAAAAAAGAAAAAAAACTAAAAAGCCGAAAATAAAAACTTTCACATGTCATCACATAACTAGCCTGTCGGCAAACCTTACTGATGGCCCAATGGCCCTTATCATCAGTCCACTGTTGAACATAGGCCTCCCCCATAGATTGCCACCAAACACGGTCCTGAGCCACCTGCATCCAACGACTTCCCGTAAAACTGTGCAGGTCGTCGCTCCATCTAGTGGAGAGGCACACTGCTAGCTACACTGCGTTTACCAGTACGAGGTTGCCACAAAAGAACCTTTCTTCCCCAACGGTTATCGGTTCTACGAGCTATATGGCTGGGCCATTGCAACTTCAGCTTGCTAAGGGCTGACGAAAGTAGCCGAACACTTTAGATCTGCTGCGCGGCCCGCAGTGAACGACCACGTCTCTGTACCGTTTATCATCACTGGCAACACGCACTGGTTGTATACTTTCGTTTTGAGACATTGAGGTATACTCGACGAGAAGATGTGACGCAGTTTCCCGAGCGCTGCCCAGCCGAGTTGAATCCGTCGATTGACCTCTTGGTCGTAGTTGAACCTGCCTAGTCGGACAATCTATCCTACGTGTTCGTCAACAACTTCGAGTCAAGTGTTCCCAACCTCAACCAGTATAGGTGTGACATGGACGTTAGACATGATCTTCGTCTTGTCCATGTTCATCTTAAGACCTACCCGTTGGAATACACTATTGAGGTCATGGTGCCCAGTTACTCAAGCGATTCTGCCATTATGACTATATCGCCGGCAAATCGAAGGCTGAGTGATGTATTCGCCATTGACGTTAATACCGTATTCCTTTCCAGTCCAATAGCTTGAAGACATCTTCCAATGCAGCGTTGAAGAGTTTCGGGGATATGACATAACCCTGTCTTACAACTTTCTGCAATTTGATCTGTTGCGTACTCTGGTTCTGTACTCGAAAAGCCATCGTAGCCTTATTGTACAAACACTGCAGTACTTCGATATACCGACAGTCAATTCGGCACCGCTGAAGTGACTGAAGCACCGCCCAAATATCGACGGAATCGAAGGCTTTTTCATAGTCCACATACGCCAGACATAGCGGGAGATTGTACTCTTCGGTCTCTTGTACAATCTGGCGAAGGGTATGTATGTGGTCTATGGTACTAAAACCTTTTCGGAATCCGGCTTGTTCGGGAGGCTGGAACTTGTCAAGTCTGCTTGCGAGACGATTCGTAAAAGCGATATCGGTCTATAGTTCTTCAAGAGGGCATTATTGCCCTTCTTGAAGAACAGGACAACCACAACTCTGCTCCATGCTTCCGGCGTATCGCCGCCGTGGATGACGGAATTAAAAAGCTTCTGAAGGACTAAAAGTACCGGTTTTCCACCCGCTTTGAGAAGCTCTGTGAGCCATAGTAATCTGGCTCAGACTGACGTCCGGGATATCATCGGAATAGTGTTGGACGAGTTTTGCTCTTGGGTCATAACTCACACCAGTGTGTGGCTCCAACGAAGATGTGTACAGCTGTCCATAAAATCTCTCGATCTCACTCAAAATCTCTGGTCTAGCGAAAATGACGCTACCGCTTTCAGTCCTCAACTTTGTCGGTTATCTCTTCCCGGCAGACAGATCCCTGGCAAAAACCTCGGAGCCTTGGTTTCGCTCAATCGCTTCTTCTATACGGGATGTATTGAAGTTGCGTAGGTCTGGCCACATGCATTGGTAGATCTGTCTGTTCAACTGCTGATATGCTGACGCGTCAGTTGAGGACTGTAGCTTCATTTCACGCCTTGCCTCCATGAGACTGAGAGTGTGATCGGAGAGCTTCTGGATCTTGTTTTCTGCAAAACTCTGACCCCACCGCCTGGAAAGTTTCGACCAGCATCCTTTTCATATCGTCCACTGTAACGCAATCATCTAGACACTGAAAGCGATTATGCAATTCGAGCTGATAGCTCTAAGGGTTTTGGATAAGGGCTCGAGATAGACGGAACGTAGACTTCACCAGACGAGACCTCTCCACCGTGATGTTTAAGTTCAATGTGCCTTTCCATTCGGTGATCACTGCCGGGTTGCACCCTAGCGATCAAGGAGACATCATAGAACAGCTGTCGTTTGGTCGTCATGATGAAGTCAATCCCAAATCATTTTTGGTAGAACCTTCCAGGTTCACTTTTTGTGGGGCCGCTTTTTGAAGAAAGAGTTCATCATAAAGAGTCCCTTTTTCTCCACAAATTCGGCCAGCTTTTGGCCCCTTTGGTTCCGTTGCCCTATTCCAAATTACCCCACTACCAGCTCATCGTCTTTCTTCATGCCTAGGTTCGCGTTAAAGTCTCCCATCAACACCGTGAAGTGAGTTTTGGAGGAATGTATGGCTTTTGAGATATCCTCATACATTACCTCCACCTCATCATCAGGATGTGCCGAGGTCGGTGCGTATACCTGTATGACCTTCAGCGAATACCGTTTGGTTATTCTGAGTATAAGGTACGCAACCTTAGTCGACACACACCCGATCTTGACATCGTTGTTAATGAGAGACCTGTTGACGAAAAATCCGACACCTCCTTCGGGACAGATGGTCGCCCTCCCGGTGGTAGAGCAAGTTACCGGATTCCAGGCTTACCGTGTCCTCCCCCTGTCTTCGGACTTCGGATAATCCTATAATATCCCACCGTTACTAGCTCACTCTTCTTCCAGCTCCAAGATCTTCTCGTTGGACCTCAGCATGCGTGCGTTATATGTTGCCAGGTCCAGTCGTCGTAGGTGGTAGCAGGATCTCCTCCTCCGAAGATTCTTCGCACCCCCTGCCCCGCCGTTTCCTTGGACCGCTACCGTAGCCAAGGACTAGCGGGGCCGCCGGAGACTAGGGGTCGTTTTAATGTTGTAGCTCTCATACGTGGGGATTTTGCCGTATTTGCCACGCTTGGCAGGTGGGTTGGCAACTGCAGTTTGTTTATTTTGGTCTTCCAGGAATACTGATTGACTGCTGCCCATCTGCTGGTTTTAAATTTTCATATGACGAATTTTACGACACCCACGAGACGATATGGGCTGGTAGATTCTCTTATGCCGCTTTAGTATGCGGTTTAGAAGATTAAAGGCAATATTATCAATAATTATTACATTCGATAAACGACATTTCTGTTTTATAAAAATTACATATTTAAATTACACAATTCAAATAGTCTAAAATACTTAAATATTGTATTAAGTGCGAAACCTTATGATGTGACTTCAAAACTTCTTGATATCGACTTGTGCATTTCACATATATTTTACGACATAGTCATTATTATTATCTAGCTGTCGTAACTAAATTCAAAATAATTCAAAACAAAAAATAATACTTAAAGTAGAGACCACCCAAAACGTTCAGTTAGCCAGCTTCTAAGCCGAAGTAGCTAATTACGCAACAACGTATAATAAATTAATCTAAATGACACGTTTTATGGACCAATAACTCGACTACAGAAGGCAAATGGAGACTCTTTTTAATACAGCAAATAGTAGCTTTGATTTAAAAGCAAGTTTGACATATTCCAACGTTATAATAACTTAATTGCGTAGTGATTGGTAACCAGTAAGTCATATTAAAAGTCCTGTCGTCTTTACAATCCTAATGGGAGCCAGAAAAGTGTTCAACATTATTTACGAGTAAAGAGAGAGATACTATTATCTCGTAAGTAACTCCTAATTTAGTCAATAGTGTTTTTTAACTCTAATCATGAGATACCAGCAGGTAGAAAAAAATTCTAGTGCCACTAACGTGACCTAGATTGTTTTATTTAAGAAACTTGATTTGCTGTATTATTTATTTTTTAACACATTTTTTGTGTTGTATAAAAACAACGATGACCCACAGTAAGTTTTCTCCCGTATCGTGGGTGCGTTTTACAGAGATAAATTTCACATGCACAACATAACCAGACCCGAAAACCAACCAGTTGTTTTTGCACAAATTTTGGACTTGGCTGAGATTCGAACCCAGGAACCCCAGGCGTAGAAGTCAAGTATACCAATAGGCCATGCGGTCGTCAATTTTCGTTTAAAAGCGAAAAGAAGATTGAAAGCACTTTAAAAGTTCTTATGTTGTGAAAGTGATTCTACTCGTATGAGTTTATGCCCCAACTCTGACTATTTTTTTAAAAGTTACAGTCTCTAGTTAAAGATTTTGCTATGTCTAATCTATGATTAATAATTATGTACATACGATTCGCTAGTAAATAGAAAACGATATGTATTTTGAATGGTGTATGAAAGACAATATTATTTCATGTATAATCAGAAGACTATAAAAGCAAGTGGTAGTTCACCGAGTTTGTTATCAACGTGAACAAGTAGTGGACCTATAAAAGCTCCCTATGGCATACCTTTCGCTTTTATTTTATTTTTTATGCGTTGCATTAATTCGGTTAATTTGAGTTCGAATACAATCCATTCTGGAATAGTATTTTATTAATTTTAGGCTGTCTAACGATAATCTTTTCAATCAATACCTCTACGTATTTGACAATATCACATGCTTTACTGCCAATAAAAATGATACCAGTTACTTCCAAAACATGTATCAGCGTTTAAAAGAGTGTTGTGTGAAATAACTTACTTAAGTTACCGTCGTTTATTTCTCAACTGACTTAATTCAATTACTTCATTACACCTAAGTTACGACAAGAAATGCCTTTACTATTCCTTTATTTTAGGACTCATAAGGAATGTATAAGCCGGGTTTAACCCATTTCGTTGCTTGTGAGACTTAAAGAATTTGTATACATGGCTATAAAGGCATATAAATAAACAGTGCTCATGTTGTCATCGTTGTTACTTTTTTTTCCTTCACGAGAGCTCAACCTATTCTATACTCAAAAGAGATTATTGATACTTCTTGTAACATTACTGATAATTAAGTCAGTTCTTAACTTTGGAAAGCTTGATCAAGGAAAGTGATATAGTGTAAAATATGAATATGTTAGAGGTAGTATAACACATACGTATATAGCGACGGCTACATTAAATCTATACTTTAAAAAAAATGTGCAACAAATTGGCTTTGGCTGGGAATTAATACTAAGAACAAAGATTTTTGAATAAATAACAAACAAATATGCTATTGAATCAATATCTTAAAATATTAATAATCGATACATAGAAAGATATATATTTTAACTTTATAGATAAGTACTTAAACATCTAGCATTAACGAAAAATAACCCATTCCACAAAGAGCAGTCGACCAAGAACACAATAATAGCAATCAAAAGGGAAAAAGTTAATTGGTCAATTAAGAAATGTAGATATCAAATCTACGAATGGAAATCAGGAAAAATTTCCTTTTTTCTATATGATCACAATAGTACTATTCAACCGTATGTCTGCAATATCTGATTCTGTTATTGTTACATTAAGATTAAAATTAGCTAGCTGTTAAATTCATCTTCAACAGCCCGCGGTAAATTGTCGTGTCTAAAATACAACCACATAACTCTGTCTTAACTCTATTTCTAATTTAAATTCGAAAGCAACTGTCACAATATAGGGTCAGTTGCTTCCAATTTCGTTTCAGTATTAACAAACTTTAATTTTTTCCTCACCTCCATTCCTAACACTACCAGTGAAAGAAACAATCAAAAGAATGATCGCAAATACATTTATTTCAAAACACATCACTATTAAAATCTCTTAAAACTCTTCACTAAACTGTCACCTTGTACAAATTTTTATCATTGCACTTTTTAACTAACAAAATGATTATATTACTTCACAGCATCTATATACAAAATGGGTTGAAAAAAATATCGCGGTTCGTTACATCGAAGCTAATGCCACAGGACGTAAAATACACCCTTCCCTTTCAACAGCCTGTGGCAAACTGAAACTGCCGGCCGGTATTTCCTTATTCAACATGGAACATTATGGTGTTTCTATGTGTGCCATAGTATGGGATACGTGAACACGTGTGTTGATGGGTCCCACAATTCCACTCGATAATAGTGGTGTAATTAAGAAGCTTTTTAACTTTAATTAGCTGCTTTACTTATTCTCTGTGATGTTTGAAAATCGTGAGAGTGAGAATGGTGCGATCCAATAAATGATACATGGTTACTAAAACAATCGTCACACAGAGACACTGCCATTCAATACAGCTAAGAAATGTTATACTGTAGTATATATATTTTCTTAATTTTAAATAAATTTTTGTATGTACGGTAATAATCATCAAGGCCTTTAAGTGACAATATTTTTATCGTTTTTCACTTCATTGATAAATTATATAGTTGCACAAAAAAAAACTATAAACAAATATTAACTAAACATAGCAGATTGCAAATTGCTCAACAGTTTTTGATACTATCAGCGACATCTGTGAGAGACTCGCTTCAAAACTTTATCGTGTTTAAAGCAAATTATTACACCCAGCTATTAAAATAAAATTGAACATGCTAGTGAAGCTTTAATTCATACAAGTGACATAAGATGACGCTGTACTCAACGTTTACTACTTTATATATTAGCCATTTTTTTTTTACTTGATACAATATAGATGGCACTAGTTTAAATACGAGTTACAGTTAGGTATGTTAATAACAGCGCCACCTTTTGTAATTAGTTAGAACTATTTCAAATTAACAAACCTTTATACTTTGGAGTAGCTTCAAGTGTTTCCTAGATGGCTCTTAAAGCCTTGATAGCATTATTTTATATGATTACCGATAGGCATATAATAAGTTTTACTTGTAAGAGCCGTGGCAGCTCTGGGGCCGGACGCCATTCTCAGTACACGAGTTCTATTCCCGGTGCTGGCAATACCCAAATTGTTTTCAAATTTTAGTGCTGATTTACCAAGTGCTCAGCGATAAAGCAAAACATCGTGAGGAAACGTGCATGTCTGATGAATAGAAAAATTGTTGGTTTTAGGGTCTGGTTGTATTGTGAATTTTCCCGTGTCTGACAGTGCATCCTAGCCTTCATATCTTCTCATAACATCGGACGCTGGTACTTTGGGACGAGTGAAATTCCCAGTGTTGACGCGTACAATCATCATCATCATCATCATTTGAGCCTATCTCTAGTCCACTGCTGAACATAGGCCACGGCGGCCTTGACGGGATTTTGCCATTTTTCCCACGCTTGGCAGACGAATTCGCAGCCGCAGTTAAAACAAACATCAGATGATCCAAGAAGATGCTGCTGGCCATCTTTTAGTTTAATTTTTCAAAGTCGACGCAGAAGGTCGACTTTTACGACACCCACGGGACGAGATAGGGTGGTAGATCCTCTGAAGCCGCTACCACACGGCGCGTACAAACGTGGCATTATAAAAAATCGGTCATAGGGACATCATATTGCTACTTAAAATCTGATATTACGTAACATCGTTGTACTTCCTTGGTTGACACCCATTTATATGCCAGAAATTTATATATTAATACGTGAAGAGAGAACATTGTAATCCTTTCTAAGCACGAAGGAGTGTGAGATTTGGCCTTATGAATTTTTGATAGACTTAGATTTGTATGGAGTAGAAGCGAGGAAGCTACAATTTATATATAACAAGCTATGCCCCGCGGTTTCACCCGCCGTTTAATTTAAAAGAAATTGCTTCTAAGGGTCGCAACGTGATGTTAGATAGCCTATAATCTTTTTCAAAAAATTTTCAAATCCTACTGGTAGTTTCAGATATTAGCGCGTTCAAACAAAAAATTCGAACAAACGCCTCAGTTTTATTATTAGTATAGATATGTGTCCGTCTAGGTGAAGCAGTAGTGTGCAAACATTACTGTGTTTCGGTCTGAACGGCACTGAGAGCTAGCGTAATCACTGGGCACGTTGAGACTTAAGAACTTGTCTCAGGGTGACGGGCGCAGTGTGGTGCTACACAGAAATGTTCTGAGTAACACAGCATCTGTTATGGGCAGACGTTGCACTTACTATCAGGTGAACGTTTTGCTTGTCTCGTCACTTTATCAAATAAAAAAAAGATACATTAAATCGAATAAAACAAACACTCCGTTTGCCGGTACCAGGTTGCCGCTCGAGAACCTTGCTTCCCCAACGTTTGTCGGTTCTTCCGGGCTATATGCCCGGTCCATTGCCACTTCAGCTTGCTAATCCTGAGAGCTATAGGCTATAGTTTCATACTTTAACGTAATTCAGAAATCAAACTCATTACGTCTCCAGCTAGTAGTGTAGAAAAAGTGTAGAAATATTGAGCAGCGACCACCTCTATCCCAGTGTTGTCCTCATTCATGTATTTTTAAATGTTATAATAACCATTTTAATAAAGTCTTTGTTAAATAAAAAAAATGGCTACTAAGTCCAGACAGACTTCAACTTTTTCACGAGTAACTTATTTATCATAATAGTATAACAACTAATAAATACTGATATTATGAATGTGAAAGTAACTCTCTCTGTCCTACTGTGTGTTTGTTACCTTTTCACAGTTCAACCGCTGAACCGATCTTGACGAAAAGTGGCACACAGATAGCTTAGATCCTAGAGACGGGCGTAGGATCCTTTTTATTTCGGGTAATTTAAAAACCTACATCCACGAGAACGAAGTCACAGACATCGGCTAGTTATTAATAAGAAACAAAAAACCCGACCGCAATACCTCATAACATTCAAGTTATGCTTGTGGATGTTAGGTAGTGTAAATTTTATTACTCGGTAAATTGTTCGACTGCCTATCAAACAATTATCAAAATATTTCACTATGTACACTTTCATGAAATTACATTACACTCATGACTCACTACATGAAAGTGTACTTATGCATTATTTGGAATTGGCTATTAGCTCGCTTTACTTTGACACCTATACTGTTAAATTTGAAAACTTCTTCTCTTTTTATAAATGTCATATTTAAATATATACCTTATAAAAGTCCCAAAACTGAGACGAATCTAAACACACTAATAAGTTATTAATGAGTTTCGGTCTGAAGGGCACTGAGAGCTAGTGTAAATACTGGGCATATTTGACTTAAGAAATAATATCTCAGGGGGATGGGTGCGGTGTGGTGCCACACAGAAATGTTCTGATGCAGACGTTCCACTTACTTCGGGTGAACGTTTTTCTCGTCTCGCCACCTTCTACTATAAAAAAAAATAAAAAAAAATATATTTATTATTACATGAAGATGATCAAAATGACGAACCTAGATGGCATTGATAAATTAAGACGATTATATTTTATGCACTGAGCATATTCTGTCATATACTTTTAAAGTACATCATTTTATATGAAGTTAATAGTGTTTTTGTTGTCGCTCGTTTAATTTTTAAGATTATTTTTAAATCTTTCCTTTTATTAATTTAATTTCGTACAACTTTTGCAATGGAAGAAAAATAGAGAAAGGAAAGTTACATTTTCGATGATTAGACCCGTTCGTAACAAAATATATTTTTCACAGTTCGAAATTCAAATTGAAAAAAAGAATATTAGAATATTATTTGCCAAACTCAAATACATCACCCACTTTTGCAATTTTCATTGATTGCAACCTTTAAAGGTTCATTATACTCGTACATGAAAATCCACAGCGGAAAGGCGAGCCAACCCGCCAAATTTGAATTTCCGTACCTTGCGTGTGAAAGAGATGCACTGCGATTTTATTCAATAAGTGCGAATGAGATACTCGGGCTTAGAAATATAAGGCTGATTTCACAATAGTTTACATTATATTAGATGAAAATGTTAAGGACGCAACTTAGTATGTTAATAAAGGTAGCTTTCGTGAATCGAAATCAATGAAATGCAGGTAAAAATCTTTGATTAACAAACGTTTATACAGACAATCTATAATTAATTTAGAGATGATTATTAATTATGGAGTTCATTTTTTGCATAACGTCGCTGTGTTTATTGTTATTAAAGAATTTGGCGGTGCGCTCAAAAATGAGCCAACAGTCGACTGATTATAAGCTTATGGTGATGAAGATTATTAAAGTAATATGACAGCAACGTAAAAAGGACCGTATTTCTTAAGATTAAGTTGGCATAAAAGCAACGCTATCGACATTTGTGACAGTGCCTTAAAAATACGAGTGACGATTTAGGCTACTTACATATTTTGCACCATCAAAAGGAATCGTTCGTTTCGGAATAATTTTGAATCGAAAATACGCTTTGGCGCCGAACGCCTTTTGTGCAATCAATATTCAATGTTGGCAGCCCTGTACGCCATGTTTGAATTTGGAATCAATCATTCTGAATTTCAAACGAAGACGTTGAAGAAATGAACGGATGAAAAGTAACAGTTTCGAATTTATTCACGAGATCCGTAGATAGTGTAGGTTATGTTTGGAAACGCACGTACGAGTACAATATTCGAGACTAACTCGAACTTTGTGGAATTTTTGATTCGACCCGAGAACTATAGATTTTTTGTGTAACGTATCCATGTATATTTATCGACAGTAAAGTGTACTTTATCAGTATTACTGGTGGTAGAATTCCCAACCAGGAATCTGTTTATGTGGGTATCACCGCAGTACCAGGTGTTCTGCCGTCAAACTGTAGTGTGCAAACATTACTGCGTTTCGGCTAACAGGGCACAGCTAGTGTAAATAAAGCTAGTGTAAAAACTGGGCATACGAGACTTAGGAACTGATGCCTCAGAGTGACGAACGCGATGTAGCCACAAATAATGGTTTTGGCTGACACATCATTTTTAATAAACAGACGTTCCTCTTACCATCAAATGAACGATTGGCTCGTCTAGTCACTTTCTTCTATAAGAAAATGTTCTAGTAAATGAAATATACTTTAAAAAGTCTGTGGGTAAAAAGATAAAAGTTTGTTAAAAAGTTTACATTTTACATTCTGCCTTTACCATGGTTGATTTAACATCAGTAAGACAAAGAAAAATATCTAATATGTAAATATATATATTTCACCAGAAGATGGGCAGCAGCATCTTCGTGAAACTTCTGAATATCCGCGGTTGCCAATCCTCCAGCCAAGCGTGGCAATATTATGGCGAAATCCCCCCAAAATTAGAGCTAGAAACTTTTGTGGCTATCTATGGGGGAAGCCTATTCCCTCCTCGGTAGCAAACAGGTAGGTGCTATTCTATTCTGCCGGACACCTATCGGCCTCAGTTTTATACTAGGGACAACATTCGCCAAAATACGCGATAACATAACATTTACCACTTACTGGGTACGGTAAGACATTAATCTATGTAGAAAATATAAATGGGCCAAGAAAGAAGCCCTGCGATACCCATTAACACCGACGATCCTAAAGAAATTGTATCAACCATAAAGTATTTTACGTTATGTTACCAAGAAAAGAAATGACCAGTTAAAAGCAGCAATAACATTCAATTTTGATTTTTTGATCATTATGATATA
This sequence comes from Luehdorfia chinensis, assembly GCA_019845155.1. Classification (NCBI taxonomy): domain Eukaryota; kingdom Metazoa; phylum Arthropoda; class Insecta; order Lepidoptera; family Papilionidae; genus Luehdorfia; species Luehdorfia chinensis. Next base: position 183,573 of record JAHVAK010000573.1, read on the forward strand.
TAGAAAGTTTATCCATCTTTATGTCTTTGTGCTTGTATTTTTATTTTTGATCGTCTTTTATACTCTTAATTTTTTTTTCTATTTTCTACTGAAAGCAAACACAAACACCTGATAAGTAATTGATGCGATTATACGACGGTCTCGAAGCTCGAAATGTACAAACTTGAGCAAATCCGTATTTGTGAGGGGATAAACTGTTTGGGACAATCGTCGGGACTCTTCAGTAAGGTGAGTTCGCTGGGTCCGGAAGAGGTTAGGTTATTTTACAACTCACGACAGGATTAGGGATTTTGAAACTATTATATTTCATAATAAATGTATATGTTTCGCTTCTACGTTTTAAATTTATTAATTACTAATAGTTAGCATTTTAAATCACTTTTCTATGAACGCTCTAATTAAAAAAATCTAATCTAATCGCAGTAACCTAACGTTTAATTGTACGTTCTAAGCCATTGAAATAATCATTGCTGAATCGTTTTCAAATACGCAGCATAATAACATATTCTACTACTATGATTATGACATATTGCAAGAGTAGCACCAACTTATCAAGAATAGAATAGAAAATCTTTATTAATCGTTCACAAACACCATTTACAAAAAAAAATCAACTAAACAGTAAGAGAACCAAAAATAACATATTCACATAGATAATAATAACGATTTAATACAATGTTGGTGTATGCGACGACCAAAAGCTCAGCATGAAGCTACAGTGAAGGTAGCGCTGATTTTCAGCTGACGCCTACGAGTGTGAAACACGGACAAGCTGGATGCTTGGTAGAAATTTAAAATAATAGTTTACTGGTGTTGTAAATTGACCAGTGCGTGCTTGCTATTTTTTAAAAAAATATAGCTAGACAATAAGCCCCTTCTAAGTTTTTATTTAAGAGTGTATTTAAGAGGACAAGTCTTGTATTATGACATATTTCGCAAGTGGCAAGTGGCAGTGGGCAAGTTGAGTTGCCAAACACCGACGCACGCCATATAGTATAAATACGAAGGTTTACTTTATGACCCTGTTAAGTTCAATTTTTGATATAATTACAAAGTTTTAATAATTTAGTTAGAGCTTATTAGAATCCCATTGCCAAGTATAGGCCTCCTCGCATTTCTGAAAGGGTTTTTGGAGCGAGGAAGAGGAGCTCCGGAGATGCTCCGGTGCGGATTGCCGTACTTGACATATCCTCGAAATATTTTTATTCCTTAGACAGGTTTCCTCACAATATATTATTTCACCGCTGAGGACGTGGTTAATCAGTATTTAAAATTGCAACATCAGCAGTCAGCATTTAATGATTCAACAAATCATCAAACAAACTAGTTCTAAAGAAGTATTTTTGAACATATCATCGCTTTATCATCTCATCTAGCCAATAAACGTACAAAGAGTGTATGGTGTAAGGTACCTCTCATTCTCTTTTAAGAAGTAAAAAATTTATAGACAATTGCAAAACTTAACTGTCACATTAAAGTACAATTGTATAATTTACGTTTTTGCAGTGGCAGCGTAAGAATATCGGCCACCCCATCTCGCCCCATAATAGACGACCAAGATGAATTTCAGGGTTATCAGGGTTTCAGGGTAGTAATAACCGTCTCGAAAAATAGCCAGATTTTAAATATACAGACCCGCGAAGCGCAGCAGCGTTTGAGGTGAGAAGTAACTGAGTGCAATCAGCAATCCGCCTGCCAAGCGTGGCGATTTCGACAAATCCTACCTTCTTGGGATAGACTAATGTCCAGCAGTTGACCATTAGCAACTGATAAAGAGAAAGAAAAAGAAAAAATATTTACATGTACCACATAACCCAGTTTACAGTCTCGATCGTACAGTGTAAAAGTCTCTGAGCCCCGCATTTATAACCATACCACGCGCCGCAAACGAGTGCGGCTAGCGTGGACGAATCTTCTCGCTCAATTGTTCGAATCTTGGAGACTTAGCCATCGACTGCTGCCCGTTGCCAAGTGATAAACTGCTTACATAATGCGCACTCCACCCTGCGGACAAATTAGCAGAGATTTCGAGTTGTTTCGAGTTGGCTTAAACTAATATCTATGTTACTGTAAGGAAAATGGATGCGTATACATTTATACATTATTATGATCCACAAATAACAAATTTTATTTGTATGCTCAGTAGACAATTATTTGCTAAAACATTCTTGAATTAATAATTTCAATTTAAATTCAATTTAAAATGTTACGGTGAAAGTTCATCATCATCATCGTCATCATTTCGGCCTATCACTAGTCCACTGCTGAACATAGGCCTCCGCCATAGATAGCCACAAAAGTTCGTAGCGCTTATTTTGGGGGGATTTGCCATAGATGCCACGCATGGCAGGCGCATTGTCTACCGCAGTTTGTTTATTCAGATTTTCCAGGAAGATGCTGCTGCCCGTCTTCTAGTTTTCGTTTTCCCTCTGTTGACTTGTACGACACCCAAGGGACGAGATCGGGTGGTAGATTGTCTTAAGACGCCACCATAGGGCGACACATTTCTCTTATTATTAATAAATATTTATCGATTTATTTTATAAAACGTCATATCGTTATCGATTAATAACCACCACACTGGGCAATTTCGTAGGCTGAGTAGACTATTATTTACTAAAATATTCTTTAATTAATAATTGCAAAATAACATTTTGCAATTATTAATTAAAGAATAAAAGTTAAAAGCGGCTAAAGTTACGAGTGTATTTTTTTTTTGTCATGTTACAATTGGAAGATATTATGGACGAAAGGACGAAAGGAAGATCTGCTAATGGTCGGGAGCCCATGCAGGAGTCTAGGTACCACCGCAGTGATAGTTAGCTAGCGTAACGACAGGGCATATTAGCCTTGAGAACTGATGTCTCAGGAGTGTGGCACCTCACAGAAGTGTGCTGTCTGTGACACAGAATTTGTTATGGGCAGACGTAGCACTGACCATCAAGTGAACGATTTGCACGACTCGTCACTTTCCTCCATAAAAATATTGTTATAGACGCATTCCGCCAAAAGTGTATTTATTTCTATTGTAAAATTAATTAACTACTATGTTGTTAAGAAACGAAATTAATATCATGTCGCATGCTTTGCATATTACAATTAACCGACATAATGGAAGAATCAGCAATACAATTTCCATAAGCGCGTAACGGAGAATTTGTGCCACTTGACCTCCCAGTGATTCCATCAAACTTACTGCGCCCCACCACAAGTGTTCATTTCCCACCGAACGCGAACCGCCGTGTTATTATTTATAATATTTTTTACCGAAGAATTAAAACCTTTATCTGATTATCTGTTATCGGAACATAAAATAAATAAAATAATTTCCGTCCTCGCGTAAGCGGATTTGTTTTACGCTGCGATGCATTTGTATGAAGAGTCATTTGTGTTATTTTTTGTCTGTCGGATATTTCATATACATCTGTGGGATGGACGAATGGTTTTCGTAACACTACTTCAGTTGTTATAATAAAATCCTACTGCTCTTTCGGTTATGTAACTAGAGATGTATTTTAGTACATTTAGAGATATTATTCAGTAACCTTCTTTTCTGTTCTCTGATCTTAAATTAGTACTGGCAGGTTTTTATATATCGTCAGTGTTTCGTTCTTTGTTCATTTTACAGTTATTCTTTTTTATTTTATGAAATAGATAAGTGCATATTTTATAGCAGGTAGCGGCTTAAGAGAATCTACCACCCCATCTCGTCCCGAGGGTGTCGTAAAAGTCGACATCTTTCTGGAATATCAGTATAAAAAAACTGCGGTTACCAACCCGCCTGTAAAGCGTGGCAACTATGGCCAAATTCCTCCCAAAGTGAGATCTGCAAACTTTTGCAGCAATTTATGGGGGAGGCCTATGTTCAGCAAGAGTAGTCATAGGCTGAAATGATGATGACATTAAGAGATATTATTGAGTAAACCTTCATTTCTCTTCTCTAATCTTAAATTAATACTGGCAGGTTTTTATATATCGTCAGTGTTACTTTCTTTGTTCATTTTACAGTTATTCTTTTTTATTTCATTATTTATTTCACGAAGTAGGTCAGTGCATATTTTGTAACTGCTCAACGCCGACCACGACGACGATTAAGTGGACTACTGGTCAGAGTACCTGATTACAGATACAGATAGATACGGAGCCGCAGTCAACATTTGTGCACAAAAACACAAATTGTTGGTTTTCGAGACTGGTTGTGTTTTGCAAGTAAAATTTATGTATGCAAAACGCACACTCGATGCAGGAGAGATTCTTATAAGGTTTAAACAAAGGTATTTTCCTACGCAACGTTCTAGGTGGCACCGCATTTGAAATTGATAAAAAAAATTGTCGTATATGATTGAGTTAATGTTTTAATAACCCTTTTCGTTGTTTTTTTTTAACGGATATGACGAGACGAACAAATGCTTAACCAAATATTGAGTAAGTGCCTCGTCTGTCTATAACAGTTGTGGCCTTAACCAAGACTTTCTTTACTTTCGTCACCCTGACGTCGATCTGGTCTGAAGTCTCATATACCATGTAATTTATTGGTGTATTTAATCTGAAATTAAAGATTTCTTTAGTTAATAGAATCAGGCATTACTTTGGGGAAATCCATTACAATGAAGGAAAGGAAGTTAATTTGTTAAGATCACCATGCATAATTTGGAGACCCGCCGAGTCGGCGGCTAACTGTCGTAGAGTTGATGTCTCGATAATGCCTCGTTTTCAGGTAAAACACATGTGTTCTTGACTTCAGTGGTCCTACGAGGTGGAGGGTATTCGGTGGCGGTTCTCGGTGGAGTTGTTAGTTTGCTTGTAAACAGTACTGAGCGCGGGCGGTGCTCTTCAAAAACTAGGTAAAACACATCATTTAAAATTTTGCATGCTGTTTTTCAGAAAATTAACTCTCTTTACTTCATTGAAGATTTTTATTTATTTTAATCAACTACTCTCTCTGGCCACAGTACACGAAACCCCTAAGCTTACTGGTGTTTGGCGGTCATTTCTTGATGTCAAAATGGATGACACTGCGGTGGTACCTAGAATCGGAGACGGCAGGTGCCAATACCTCATTTCAGTGTTCAAAAAACGGTTTGTTTCTCTTAAAATTTAATTGTAATCGTGAAACACAATCGCAAAATTAAATTTACAGGGTGGTGATCCAGTCCGATTGTGTGTATTAGAGGCGAAGCATCGCTTATAAGCCACAGCTATAATCCGCGAGTGTTCGCTTGCCTACCCTTTAACCAATACGTGACCGCTTGTATTATGTAGGCAGATGTACAAAGTCATGGACAACCTAGTTTAAATTAGTAAAATAGCGACGGAGAATTTATTTAAGTAAAATAAAAAAGGCGTTCATCGAGAAAATTATACCTACATAGAATTATTTTCACCCCATTATTTTATATAGACTTAAACACAAATTGTTTTTTAATTGTATCAACTAATAATATAAACAGCAATAATACACAAACCGGGAAACAATAGCGTAATTCATTTTGGTTTTTTTTCTGTTTCACAAATTACAAAAACTTTTTTTTTGATTTAAGTGAAAACGTTATAAATAAAATCATTAATATTAACAAAAATTTTATAACAATAATGTAATTTAATTTCAAACTATTCTTAAAAAATATAAATAAACGCCACCTCCACTAGTAGTTGCATCATAGACCTCGTCCCGGCAGGCTTGTCTCGTGTCTCCCACAATCGGCTCAGAGCTCAGTGTTCCGTAAAATTGTATTTGACGTGCGCTCGGACCGCAGGATGGCGACAACGGGGGAAGGGCACAGCGGGAGAGGAGGAGGAGGGGGCAAATTAACGCGGCTTAAGACAAAATCCCCGTGTTATGATACAGCGGCGTCGCTCGAGCGATGATCGCTTTAAGTATGCTACGGGATTTATTATGGAGTTTTGACGGCGACAGGTGTTTTTTATCTGTGCTTTGTGTAATGAAATTTGTTCTTAGGTAACACCGTATAAATACATTATGACACTAGTGTAGAGGATTAATTATCATCACTCTGCTGGACAAAGACCTCTCCCAAAGTGAGGCTTTGCCATAAACATCACGCATTGGTAGACTGACAACAGCAGTACTTTGCGCTGTTAACTGGTGGTATGATTTCCATTACTGGTGGTATGGCTAAAGAGAATCTACCACGACATATCATCCCGTGGGTGTCGTAAAAGTCGACAGAGGGAAACTAAATGAAAGCTACTAACTTTTGTGGCAATCTATAGGGGATGCCTATGTTCAGCAGTGGACTAGTAGTGTCTGTCTGTCTGTTTGTTTATCCAAGCTAATCTCCGAAACGGCTTAATCGATTTTAACAGACTTTCATTGAGGACTTTTCAGAAAGGAATTTAAACTTCCTTTTATTTCAGAAATATTTAGGGATTCCTGCGTAAATCTGAAAATCTGCAGAAATTAGGAGCTATGCAGATGGACATGTTACGCGCGGCTTTAATTTGCATTTGGGTCGTCATTACTTTCGTTCATGGTAGTTCTAATATTTCTTTTAATATATTAATAAGGGGCTTTTAACCTCTAAAGTTCTTTCTTTTGCGTATCTTTACCTTATCTTATCTATATAAATAAATAAAATTAGAGTGTCTGTCTGCGATTTCAACATTAAGAATTTTTCTTCATCTTATATGGTAAGTTGCGAGGTACCAAAATTCAAACACTCGTTTTAATATTTCTTTTCTGTCTGTTTGTTTGTTTGCCTGAGCTAATCTCCGAAACGGCTGAATCGATTTTGATGGGACTTTCATTGTCAGATAGGGAACTTTTCAAAGAGCAATCTAAGTTACTTCTTAGTTCGGAAATCTTTAGGACAAAAATCGGTAATATTTAGGGTATAAAAACTGCTGAAATTGGATTTTAATTTGCATTTTAGTCATCATTATTTTTGTTCATGGCAGTTTCAATATTGTCCTTGTTTCATACTTATAATATTATAAATGCGAAAGTAACTCTTCGAGTCCCCTCTGTCTCTTTGTTACCTTTCCATGGCTCAAGCGTTGAACCGATCTTAACGAATTTTGGCACGGAGATAGCTTGCATCTTCGAGACAGGGCATATGATTGGCTTTTTATCTCAGAAAATCAAAAAGTTCCCACGGAATATTTAAAAAACCTATATCCACGCTGACGAAGTCGCGGGCATGAGCTGTGGTAGTTTTGGTAAAGTTCTAATGATGGGATCCTGGGCTACGGTGATCCTGTTTTTTAATTAAATAATTATTGTGTGCCGTGTGTAAGCCGTGTGGTGGCGGCTCGTTAAAATAATACTACCACTCCATCTCATCCAAATGGATCTCGTAAAAGGCGAGTAATGGAATTAAACTGCACTGTGCACCCAACAGCGCATGGTGGCGATGGGCTCACCACCTATCACACCGAGTGCATTATAATGTTTTGGTGAAACGTGGGATTGTGGCAATCATCTGTCTTTGCAGTGAGTGCCCAGTCTCTGACTACCCCTTATGGGATAAAGTCGTGATCTTATGTATCGTTGTGTTTTGTATGTGTCGAATCCCAGCTGGGGCCAATATTTGGTCAAAAACACTAATTGTTGCTCTGACTATGCATCCTAACCTATCTCCGATCTTATCACATGAGCGTTACATCGGGCACGGGTAGGTTGGGGCGAGTGAGTGCTCCTCTTATGTTTACGCGTACACTTGTGGCACTACAATATCTCCTGCGCAGTTGATAACTGACGACAGTATTCGGCAGTTGTCCCGTGGCCGAAAATCGGCCAGCAGAACATAATTTTCTAGTTTTTCATTTTATTGGTTAAGTGACGAAACGAGCAAAACGTTCACCAAGTGTTAAATGCAACGTCTGTCCATAACAAACGCTGTGTCACCCAGCACGTTTCTATGGGACACTACACTGCGCACGTCACCCTGAGATATCAATTCCTAAGTCTCATATGCCCAGTGATTACACTAGCTCTCAGTGCCCTTCAAACCGAAACACAGTAATGTTTGCACACAACTGCCTCACGGCAGAATAACTAACACTGCGGCGGATGCACGTGTGATAGATTACAATTAAGTTCATTTTGTAATTACACGTATGGAATATTCGTACATAGCAATATATACATACATATATGTAGTAGTGTATATTAATACATTTTTGTAGTATTTTCTAGTTGGGTGAGTCCCCTTCCTGTTTCGATTGTAATTGATTTATACCGTGGCGCGCTTTGTCAAATCAATACTTGACACCCTCGTGTTAGTATGCTTGTTACAGTTTATAGTTTTTTTTTATACTTTTGATGTGCGGGAATCCGTCCAGGTACGCGCCGCAGTAAATAAGTGCTAGTAAATCTGCCGTAAGACAGTAGTGTGCAAACATTACTGTGTTTCGGTAGGGCACTTAGAGCTAGTGGTTACTGCGCATATGAGACTCGAGACTTGATATTTCAAGGCGACGAGCGTAGCGTGGTGCCACACAGACGTGTTCTAGGTGACACAGCATTTGTTATGGGCAGACGTTGCTCTTACCATCAGGTGCACGTTTTGTACGTCTTTTCACTTTCTCCTATAAATAGTTAATTTTTTTTAAGTCAAAATGTATAACACTTGATAATGCCTCGTTTTGGGACGAAACACGTGTCATGTTCTCGACTTGAGTGGTGTCTATTGCGTAGTGGTAGTATTGTAGTGGTTGGTGGAGAGTATCTGGTGGCGGTATCTCAGTATAGTCTTTTGTTAATTTTTTTGTGATATTCTATTTATGTCTCTCTTTTTTTTAACTTTTTATTTCTCTAGTTTTATTATTACTATGTAAAGTTTAAGATTTATATTATTTCTTCTTTCTTTTTCTATGTTTTGTATTAATCATGTTGTGCCGTGAACAAATGATCTTTCTTCTTCTTCTTTTACTAATGTCTAACATGGCTGGCTTAATCTGTTCGGACATCCCGTGCGAACAGATTAATATAATTTACCTTAATTACGCCATTGTCGGAAGCAACGCAATTGAGTATTACAAAACCTATGGAATCCGATCCGACCTATGGAGATCCGGTCTCACATTTTTGTACGCCTCAACCACACGGACATACAAAATATGAGATCCAGATCTAAAACGACTGATCTTTGAACTTTAAAGCAGCCTATGTCCTGCAGTTAGAGGCTCATGAGAAAGGGCGAGGGGGAGTTATCCTTTCGCAAAAGGTCAAAAGTAATATAGTGAATAGAATCAGGCGTTACTTTGCGGAAATCCATTATAATGAAGAAAAGTAAGTTACTTTGCTAAGATCCGCATGCAAAATACGGCTATCTCGGCGGCCGTCTGTCGTAGAGTCTATTACGCTTGATAATGCCTCGTTTTGGGGCGAAACACGTGTCGTGTTCTCGGCTTCGGTGGTGTATATTATCTAGTGGTGGTATTGTAGTGGTTGGTGGAGGGTACCTGGTGGCGGTTCCTGGTGGCGGTGTTAGTTTGCTTGTGCACGCTACTGAGGAAGGGCGGGTGGTGCACTTCAAAAAACTAGGTAATATACACCATTTTTATATTTTGCATGCGGATCTTAGCAAAGTAACTTACTTTTCTTCATCAAAAGTAATATGTTACGAGTAGGAAAGCTTTACTTAATAGATGTGAATTGATAACGCCGGACTGTCTCACAAATAACAGCCCATCATCATCATCATCCTTATTTGAGTCTATCACTAGTCCGCTGCTAACATAAGCCTCCCCCATAGATTGCCACAAAAGTTTGTAGCTCTCATTTGGGAACTTTGGAGTTTGCCAAAGTTGCCACGCTTGGCAGCCTCTTTGTATCATTGCAGTGCACACATCTCTATGATGATTTGTGCAGCAAATTTTCTTTTATTGGATAAAGTGACGAGATGAGCAGAACGTTCACCTGATGGTAAGTACAAAGTTTACCCATAACCAACGCGGTGTCACCCAGAACGTTTCTGTGTATTATGCAATACACTGCGCAACTGTAGCTCTTTGCAGGGAATGTCCACTTAAGGGATCCAGTCTTGTGTTTATAATACGATAGAAATTTTCATGAAAACGAAGATCAAGAGATGACAGATCCCTCTCGGAGACAAGGTAATGGCGGGCCAGGTTACGGCCCTTTTATCAGCAACTGTGATCACCCACCACAAACGGGGTTATCTGGTCGCGAGCATATGGGACTGGGAACCCAAACGCCCAGTAAAGCGACCCCTAGGGGGAACAATAACTCGAAGTGGTCTCGGGTCATAGCACCAAGAGAGAGCTGGGAGTAGTAAATTCAGTCTGCGAAGTGTTAGGGGCCACGGTATCGTTGCGGGGATCCCGTGACCCCTCTTTAGCGCTGATGGAGACCAAACTTCTGTGGAAACCAAATTTCAAGCTTTTGTGGCAATCTATGGGGGAGGGCTTTATTCAGCAGTGACTAGAGATAGACTAATATGATATCGCTTTTGTTTGGCATGCCGTTAAATATAGTTTTAATTGCGTTAAATCGATTCCACATGTTAGTAATTTATATAACTCTTAGGAGAAATAAAAAATCAGCAATATTAAATGGAATACCAAAATAAAGTAAAGTAACAGCCCATAAATGTCCCACTCCTGAGCACAGGCCTCCCATTTCAGAGAGGGTTTTGGAGCCGCGAATTGTCCGCTACGTTGCTTCAATGTTTGCGGACTGCCCATGTCCTCGAAATATTTCTATTCCTCGAACATGCAGGTTTCCTCACGATGTTTTCCTTCACCGCTGAGCACGTGGAAAATCAGCACTTCAAATTGTGGAACAATATTACAGGTGCCGGCACCGAGGATCGAACAAAGGTTACACGCGTACTATAAATTAAAGGCACCCGGCCCCTGAGCTACCACGGCTTTAAATGGAATATTATTTGCAAAAAAAAAATTTTAACCTCAACAACGGAAAGAATATTTTCCTTACTGATGTTCTCCTAGCCGATTTCGACCACGGCGACAACTGCCGACTACTGTCGAGAGCCATCAACTGCGCAGGAGATACGAGTATTATAGTGCCACAAGTGTACGCGCAAACACAGAAGCACTCACTCGTCCCAACCTACCCGCGCCCGATATAACGCTGATGCGATAAGATCGGAGGTAGGCTAGGATGCAGTGTCAGAAACACGGGGACAATCACAACACAACCGGACCCGAAAACCAACAATTTATGTTTTAGCACAAACGTTGGCTACGGCTGGAATTCGAACCCAGGACCCGCGGCTTAGAAGTCAGGTACTCTGACCACTAGGCCACGCGGTCCTTACTACAGCGGTTTTCCTTCCTTTTATATATATATCAGCATAATAAAACATATTATTTTCTAAATATCACATTTCTTCCTAGCAACCCTTCCCGCGCTCGGCTACCGTACAGTCTGCAGCGTAAATCTCATGGGGATATATAAAAATGACGGTAAAACGTCGCTCTTATTCGGAGCGAGCGAAAATCATATTCTGTTAAACTCGTTATGTGCCCGAGCCTTGTCGTGCTGACCCAGCAACGATGGTGTAAAGGAGGATAAGACGAACCAATACTTATTTTTATACATTTTGCTGTTTGAATGCATCAAAACGAAACGTAGAATCAATATGTGCCTATTCTACACATACAGTATGTATACTGCTCGTGGGAACGCAATGGGTAGAAAATATTTTTTCAGTCGTACCAAAATGGCGGCGACGTGGTTCGCCACCCGTCACGTCTCGTTTCCCGCGAGGGCGAAAAGTGAGCTACGTGAGTGGCTCTGCCTCTGCCTACCTCTTATGTGGTAAAAAGGCGTGAATGTGTATGTATGTATAACGCACTCACGGTAAAGAAGAAATCTTAGTGTTGGATGTTGTTTTATCAAAACTACTCGTATTATTTTTTATTTTCATGTCAAGCTGTATTACTATGGCCAGTAATAGTTGGCAGAAGGAAGTTGAGCTTCATAATTAAATTGTAATTCATACATCATCATCATCTTCGAGGTTCTTTGGCGGATGAACTTGCCAAGGATAGGGTAACGCTACCCGCCAAATCGGATGGTCTGATCTGGGAAGAACGTCTCCTCCAAGTAATTACTACTTAGAAGTTGTATATATCGTTGTAAGTAAGAAGTTGTAAACATAGTTCGCATCTCAGAAACTATCATAGCGCGATTACTGGAACGTATGAGGCACTTCTTGAGCTTTCTCATGTGGCGACATAGATGTCGCTACATCACTCACACGCTGAAAATGGAAGTCGTGGTGATCTTGTGACGTCAGGACTGATGATGTGCAGTCCGGCGATGCGGTGAAGCTGTGACCAGGTCTTCAGTGCGTCAAAACATATAGGGACAGTGTTGATGCCGCAGAATGTCAGCTTGAGGAGAGGAGCCGCCGTTGATAATCCTCAGTGGCTGAGAGACGGAAGCACTGGCTGCGATGTTCATACCGGGGTTACCATTTTAGTGGATAATATCGCCAAGAAAAAAGGGTAGCTACCCGCCAGACTCCAACTGTTAATATTTCGAAGTTGTATAAATAGTTCGCATCTCAGAAACTTTCATAGCGCGATCATGGAACGTATGAGGCATTTTTTCAGCCTCTCATGTAGCGACATAGATGTCGCTACAGTTCAAAAAAAATTCTACCTTGAAGAAAACTTTTACATGGTCAGTACCGTACCGTTACCGTTATGTGCAGTAACCGGTACGAAGATATGACACTTTAGACATCTTTAACGATGAAAAACATTTATATCGAAATTAATCGGTCCACATTATGATCAACATAGCTACTTCGCTGTGAAAGCAATACTGTATTGAGTTTTTAGCGGTCGCAGGACTCAACTGTCGTCCGATAGCGAAAAATATTGGGTTGCGAAACCTTTTTACACGCGAATGTGGGCGACGATTGATTTTTGATTGGACTGTATTCTGCTATAGTTTATTTTAGGATGTATGGTCGCAAAAGCGTAGACACGATTGTAAAAAAAAAAACTCCTTTAATAAATCCTCAACCATTAATTAAAAATAACAATTGCCACTTTTAAATGATGCAAAATAAAAATTAACAAAAGGCTTTTACAAGAGTTTGATGAAATATAACCTTTCTAGACAACATGTGGTAGCGGCTTAAGAGAATCTACCACCCCATCTCATCCCGTGGGTGCCGTAAAAGTCGACAGAGGAAAAATTAAAACCTGAAGATGGGCAGCAGCATTTGTCAACCCGACTGCCAAGCGTGGCTACTATGGCAAAATCCCCCCTAATTGAGAGTTACCAACTTTTGTGGCAATCTATGGGGGAGAACATAGGCGTTCAGCAGTGGACTAGTGAATGACTGAGGTGATGATGAGATGATGATGAGACATCATCGTGGCCGTAACCACAGTATATAAATAAAGTTGTTATTTTACTCAGGATAGTTCATTAAGGAATATAAAACAATAGTAACGTGACGCGTTACGTATAATGCATTATGTTTTAACTGTATAATGAGAATAATGAGTTTAGAAGCGTTTTTAAATTAAAAATATAAGTTACAATAAACAAGAAGAATCATTCGGCTGGCGCAGTAGATACACGATTGGCTGCCGCACTGTGGGTCGCAGGTTCGATTCTCGCTCGGGACAAATGTACTGTACGACCTGCAAATCCTAATATCCGGGTCTAGTTGTTTGTGTGTGTGCAATTTTCGTAAAATGCGCCTACGTTACTATAGAAATATTAGTGAAGAGAAAATTTTAAAAATCGTCAAATTGGATAATAATCAAAAATCCCGCAACATGCTTCGTCAAGTCAGTTAAAATGTATACAGAAACGCTGTATTTAAAATTGGTCTTAGGAGGTGCAGGGACCGGACTCGACTTCATTTCCACAGGACGCGCACCGCTTCGATCCCTGTGCCAGTTACCACTAACATTCTCAACTGTATCTAATACACCATGTAATGTATTTAAACGCTTTGTAGACTACGTGGCCATGGGTGCTGCAAAGTACTCGAAACAACGGATTATAAATAATAATAATTAAACGTGATAAAATCCGATGTCCGTGATAATCTTAGTTTTATTAAATATCTAATATTCGCGTAAATACTTACTGGTGGCAGGATTCCACCCCAGGGCCAGTTGTTCTGCCGTGAAGCAGTAATGTATTACTTTGTTTCGATCTGAAGGGCACTAAGAGCTTATAATCACTGGGCATATGAGACTTAAGTTCCTGTCTCAGGGTAACAGGCGCAGTGTTCACAGAAATATTTTGAGTAACACAGCATCTGTCATGGGCAGACATTGCACTTACCATCACGTGGATAGTAGATCACTTTTTTAAATAAAAAAAATACAAAAATCATTATTCACAACTGTAAATAAGTCGAGTCGAGCATATAAGCTCAGTAACTGAGGAAGATATCGTTAAGAAATCCGCATTGGATTCTCATAGCAGCGTCCGTTGTCTCTTCGCAGCTCCAAAACACACTCAACCACTCAATAATAACGGGGGCTTGTTCTTTGGCGAAGAAAATCCGCCCAAGAAGTCTACTTCTTTTAAATTAAAAATAAATACAATATGAAGCTATTTTCATAAACCTCAACAGCTTTCTTCTACCTCTTCTTTTTTGATACTGCCAATTAGCTACCAAATTGAGCCATTTTTTTTTTTCAATTAAATTTCATCATTTCTCTTTTTCAATTTCAATTTCAATTTTATTATAATTTCATTGCGATCGACGGTAAAACCATAGTTGACTTTTACTGAAGATTTGCCGAATTGATGAATGATGATAAAGATGAAGATTTGCTGGACCGATGGAGACAAAACGAAATTTAAAAGAAGTAGAGTAAAGTACAGTGATTGTAATATTCAATTCAATACCAAAAGGTCTTGAATTGATCTTTCCAACCACTCTACACTTTCATGAGATCTATACTCAAAATGACAACATAAAACAACAAACATCAAAACTCAAAATGTACACAGAAATAACAAAATTCAATAAAAACACCACCGCCACTTTTCGAGTTGGCGCCAAAAGTCCTTTTTAGCTTTATTTCTTTGACATTACCTTTTTAATTTTTTGGGATGAAAGTATTGCGATTTCTCTCCATGTCATTATGAATCACGTTAAAAATAAAGCTACAAGCTTAAAGTTTTCAAACGTTCTTTCGGCTTTACTGTAGTAAAAAACATTACAAATAATTGCGTAATTAAGAGCATTGTACCCACTTCAGAAGCAATATTCTCACAGGAAAACCACCACGTCAAAGCTCTATCCGCCATCAAGCAGCTGGACGCATGGCGAGAAATTAATGAAGAAAACAATCGGAATCACTCGAAAAATCACCGATCCGATGTCTTTAAAGTGTTTCTTATTGTTTTGACCACTTTGTACGTCAAGTGGCGATCGTGTGGCGTATAGAAAGCTTTACCACGTTCCCCTTGCGAATAATAAAATTATGCTACTTTCTTATTATCGAGCATTAAGGATGATTTTAGAAACCATGCGTGTGAACAATAGTAGTAGGGTTGTAAGTGGTTATCAAAAGCGAAATGATTTATAAAAGCGCACTAGAAATATTGTTGGAGAGGTTCTCGGTTCGCGGGAATCGGATTTTGAAATTAATATCATGTTTTCTTACCACTCGATTCATTGTTCGATTGGCGTTCGAAAATCGAATATACTTTTTTTTAATGATTCGAGTCACAGAGACACCTTTTAGCTATTATAGTAGAAAAATAATATTTAACAAGAGAATAACATGTAAAAATAAAAAAAACAAGTTACTGTGATGTATAATTTATCAGGACTTCAATAATTTAACTTATTTATGCTAAACATTTATTAAAGCGGCAATAGCCTAATGGTTTAGGGTACGGACTGCGAAACTAGACGTCGCAGGATCGCACCCGCCATTCGACTATTGTCGTGAACCAAGCTTGCAGTGGGAAAGATAAATATTAGCAATGTTAATAGCATTGCTAGTATTCTTAAAAAAAAATACTTTGCCGTGTGGTGGCGGCTTAAGTGAATCTACCACCCCATCACATCCCGTGAGTGTAGTAAAAGTCGATCTTTCTGGAATATCTGAATAAATAAACTGCGGTTGCCAATTCGCCTGCCAAGAGTGTCAACTATTGCAAAATGAGAGCTGTAAACTTTTGTGGCAATCTATGGTGGAGTCCTATGTTTAACAGTACAGAGCGTTCAAAATCGATTCTTGCGAACTGCCACCGGAGCCGGTTGGTATCAACGCAATGTAAATCTTCACAGTGACTGTGAAATGCCCTTAATCTCTGAACACTTCAGAGAATCAACACGGCGGTTTTTCGAAAAAGCCGCGGTTCATTCAAACCCGCTGGTGGTTAAAGCAGCAAATTACCGACCAAACAGAAACGCGACCGAACGCAAACGTCGCCCGCCAAACATGCTAGACGACACGGACGTCTCAGTTCTTCCTGACCACGATACCGTCAGTCACGATCCAGGCCACACTGTACACACAGTCAATAGCTTGAATATAACACGCACTACCACGACACGCGACCGCCGTAGAGAGCGGCGCGCAATAGTCAATAATCACACCGCGTACACACGATTCACCCGTGTTCCAGGGCGGTTCTCACCGCCCAGAGTTACCGACACAAGTCGACAGTCCGAATGGACGCCCGCAGCCTCCCCCGGACGGTCATCAGATGACTTAAAATATTTAAGATTTTCGAAATCGCGAAAGCACGCAACGAACGCGACACAGTCCGAATTTCGAGGTTTTTGTAGGAGTTTTTATTTATTTATTTATGTTTGGGTCAAACCAAACCTGTCACGCGGGCCCCTGGCCCGCGAGCACAGTATCCGATGAAGCTGTAAAAGCCGAGAAGGCTAACAGCAATTACATCACCGAAAATATATATATATGTTTAACAGTAAAGTAGTGATAGGCTGAAATGATGATGATGATGATTTATTTCTATTAAAATCAAAGCAAGTAAGTTACTCTTTTAATTTGGTATGCCTTAAAAGTGTTTAAGCATTTTAATTCTTTTTTTATTTTTATCTAAGTACAAGTAAGAAAATATGTCAATTTAAGAGGACGTAAATAAATTTATATGGGTATACATTTAAAATAATCCATTATTTTAAAATATTATATATATTAATATAGATTTATTATTATAAATATTTTAAATACGAAATGGACTATTGGAAAAGATGATAAAATATTGATAAATTAATTGATTTTATATTTTCTTAAAATTCCAATCACAAAACACAAGTCTATCTCATAGATTTATATTTTCCGGTCATGTATAGCAAATTATGCGGCATGCGAAACCATCTTTCGTTAATACAGTTAGGTGAAAATTGAATAGGATCCGACGCCATGTTGGGCGCCATTTTTCCGACGACAGGATTTTCGCGCTATCTCTCAGCGCCGCGCCCTGACCGACATATTCTAAGGTGCCTTAGCATCATTGAGCAATTGGACGAAGATGCCGTTGAGTCGAAAAAAATAAATATTTAGCCAATCAAAAATCCTACGATTTTAAGAGTAACATTCGTCGACAAAAAAAAGAAATATCGGACAGTAACTTTATTAATTTTTATTTTTCTCTAGATACATATAATATTTGCGTATATTTAAGATTTTAACAATTTATTTACGAATATAAAAGTAACAAATTTTACGAATGCCAATTTAAAATCGTAACGCGAAATATTACCAAAAATCTTGATATCCATACTAATAATATAAATGCGAAAGTAACTTTCTATTTCCCTCTGTCTGTTTGTTACCTTTTCACGGTTTAACCGCTGAACCGATCTTGACGAAATTGGGCACAGATATAGCTTGCATCCTGGACATAAGATACTTTTTATCCCAGAAAATGAAATATTTAAAAACCTATATCCACGCGGACGAAGTCGCGGGCATCAGCTAGTTATTTATACTTGCATATATTGTCACTTGGTTAAACTGCATCATTCGTCGTTTCAGCCAATTACAATTCCACTGATGAACGTAGGCTCTCTCCCCCATAGATCACCACAAAATTTGTAGCTCTCATTTTAGAGGGATTTTGCCATGGTTGCTACGCTTGGCAGGAAGTTGCAGCTGCCAATCTCCTGGTTTTCATTTTCCGTCTGTCGCCTTTTACGACACCCACGGGATGTGATGGTGTGGTAGATTCTCTTAAGCCGCCATGACACGCATCATTATCCATACTTAATATTATAAATGCGAAAGTAACTCTCTCTGTCCCTCTGTCGGTTCGTTGTCTTTTTTTGGTTCAACCACAGAACCGATCTCAACAAAATTTGACACAGAGATAGCTTGATCTTGGAGACAGACAAAGGATACTTTTACGCCCGGACAACCAAATAGTTTCTTCGAGATATTTAAACGACAACGCGGTCGAAATCGCGAGCATCAGCTAGCTATATGGAATTTACACTTGTACTTTTTGTTACGTTTCACAAACTATTTATTTACCAAATCAATCGTCTTAAACGTTATTTTTTTGTATTTTAAGACTGATAATGCTGTAAAGTAAAGCGTAATTTGTGAAACGTTTAATTTTTACGCTGAATTTTTAGCTGAAGCCAGCGACTACGTTTGCGTGGATTTTTTTTAAATACCTTGGAAACTAATTGATTTTCTGGATAAAAAGTATCCTATGTAGCATCCTCCAGGATGCAAGCTTTCTATGTGACAAATTTCGTCAAAATCAGTTCAGCGATTAAACCTTGAAAAGGTAACAAACAGACAGAGGGACAGAGACGATTTACTTTCGCATTTATAATATTCAATATGAATTTCACTTATTTTTCATTTTCCTTAATTTTGTTTTCCGTGTGTGATCATTCGTTTTCTTTTTGTCAATGTTGTATAAGTATTGCAAAAAAATTTAGGCATTGAACACATTGAAGGACATTTGGCTTAAAAGTGTTCAATTCGCGCATCTCTACAGAAACCTTATTCTAAGAATAAAATATATTTTTACGATTCCCACACCATCTCACGCGATCCGATGAGTTACTGTGTCGCAGCGCGGGCGACGTATGCTGCTCTATATTCAAATTGAACGGCTTCTTTAACGGTCGCCATTTTGTCATCGCCACGCAAGCCGATAAAATGGCCGACGTAAAGAGGCTTAAGTAAACGTTTCGTTTCGTTAAAATATGTTTTTGATTGTGGTTTTATGCACAAATTATTTTTTCTTTTTTTCTTATATACCATCATTAATTGTAATTCGACTATAGATTAAATTAATGTTCATATTACTGAGGATACCTGAACAACGCTTCAGCTTTTACAGTTTACTTCCTTGGTCTGGGTGGTTCTTAGTCCGCATTGATATTCCTCGCCAATCACGTATGCAACTACAACATCAGCAGGCCACTTTTCGCTCCTGCGGGAAACGTGACGTGACGGGTAACCACGTCGCGGCCGTTGTGGAACATAATTCAATTCTTGGTCTCGATTGCATTCCCACGAGAAGTATAGTGACAGCATTGCATACTATGGTATTATTCTTTACAAATAAAGACTGTCCAGACGGAAGTCTGGAATCTTATTTATTCGTCTTACGTACTTATTCGTATAACGTCGGCCATTTTATCGGCTTAAGTTAAGCAGTCACTTACCTTCAGTTTAGCTACTTAAGTAGCCTCTTACGACATCTCGGTAATAAAAAGAGGAAGGTGCTATTCTACTCTGCCGGATACCTATCGCCCATGCCGGACTTCTATCGGCCATGCCAGACACCTTTCTGACAACCATAAAACAACGTGCTTATTTTTATAAATAATAGAAGATTAATTTTTATAGAGGTGCTGAGACGCGAGGTTAGCCTTGGGAACCCTTTTAAACTGGGAAACCGAGGGCCTTTAGGTGGAAGGATGCCTATGAAGGAATCCGTCTAGGTAAGTACTACCAGTAGTACTGTTATTAGGTAGGTACCACCCCAGGGCCAGTTATTCTGTCGTGAAGCAGTAGTGTGCAAACATTAACTTGTTTCAGTTTGAAGGACACTGAGGGCTAGCGTAGTCACGGGGCATATGAGACTTAATATTAAACTTAATGTCTCAGGGTGAAGCCACAGGCTGGTGTCATACAGAAATGTTCTGGGTGATACAGCATTTGTTATGGGCAGGCTTTGCACTTACCATCAGGGGAACGTTTTGCTCGTTTCCATATTTTATCCAATAAAAAGGAACCTAACAGACAAATAAACATTGTAACGAAATTGATTATTAGCGAATAAAAGTGTTTTTAAGCAGCTACTTATTTTGAGAGTACAACCAAATGTAACTGATTTCACAGCTATATAAAATGTTCTTTATTTATAATATGTATTTTATAACAAGTAAGTATTAAAGTATTAACAAAGCGTCTAATAAAGGAAATATGTAAAAGAGTTTAATTTTTTTTTTGTTATGATCTGAAGTGGGTGGCCAGTTACATACTCGTATTACTATTTAGGAAACAGATATCGATGATTTTATTATTTTGAAGTTGATTGTCCTTTATCTTTTCTATTATCTATAACCATTACCATATTTATAAGTACTAGTGGTCTCCCGTTGGTTCACGAAAACCGTAATACATTTATTATACTTATATTTTTTTAAGTTTGTGTAATTATTTGTAGGCAACATTTTTTAATTCTGTGGTGACAATCTCAACTGTGTGAGATTGTTTTAGCTACATAGTATTGTGTGTTTGAACGTGAACAAACAACAGACTATTGTGTTATTGACATTGTCAGAATGAATGTAAATAATTATTGTTTTATTTTATTTAATGTTTTTGTAGCACATATTTAGCTTTCTCGCTTCTTCTCCATACAAACTTTATGCCAAATCAGAAAATTAAAAGTAAAACTTCCTTTTCATTGTAATTTAACGATGACTTTGACATCGTTCTTATATCTTCATATTTGGAAACATAATTTTTAATAAAACCTAATTTTCTACGAGTCTAATCTTTATGCAATAACGAGAGTGCGCTGTACGCAAAACAATAGCCCCTTCAGTTAAGGCGGCGAGTTCATTAAGGCTGTAATCACTTTGATTGTACAAAATAGGGATTAGCACGTATTTTTTTTGTACAAAATAGAGTTTTTAATGAATCGCAAAAACTGTCTTTGAGATATTACATGTAAAAATGAATGTAACGTTCGACAGTGAAATGTGAAATTTAGTAGATCAATGTGGAACAAGGAACCCGTATATTTATTGGGCCGAATCATACGAGTAGAAACATTAACTTCAATCAAGTTTAGCTTAGAAATAAAAGCTTTACAGTAGTCAGCAGTGCAGTTCTCCCCACAAGTCTATCTACGTGTTGAAGTAGAAAAATAAGGGTACCCTACCATGCGCGTGTCCAATTTTCAATTATCCTAGAAGTATGAATTATATTAAGACACTGTGAAGTTTGGATGTGGAATAGAAAAGGGACTACTGGTGGTAGGATTCCTATGCAGGAATCCGTCTAGGTAGGTACCACCCCAGGGCCAGTTATTCTGCCGTGCAGTAGGTAGTGTGCAAACACTTACTGTGTTTCGGTTTGTAGGGCACTGTGAGCTAGTGTAATCACTGGGCATATGCGACTTAAGAACTTATATCTCAGAGTGATGGGCGCAGTGTGGTGTCACACACAGTATTTGTTATGGGCAGACGTTGCACTTACCATCAGGTAAACGTTTTGCTCCTTTCATCAGTTTATCAAATAAAAAAAGGGAGTTGAAATAATTTTGCAAAGCAATTTATTTATTTTACTCTATATTCGCTGAAAAATGTACTACAAATATTTAAAATAAATTTCTTACCTATTAACTTTTCCACGGATTTGTTACCACAGAAATTGTCGTTCACTAAAATATTTAGTTAAGAAGTGAAGCAAAATACCTATTTATGTCCCATTGGTGAACACGGGCTTTCTCTAATTTTTTAGAGGGATTTAAAGCCGGAATTAGTTCGCCACTCTGCTCCAATGCCGGTTGGCAGACTTCACATATTTTCTCGAGATATTTTTATTCCTAAAACATGCTGGTTTCCTCACGATATTTCTCGTCAGCGCAGCGCCTGGCCGCTGACAAAACACTTTTTTTATAAATACCGTTAACGATATTCTCCCTTTCTCTAGAAATCAAGGTGAAAAAAAAATCATTGAAGAATAAGTAACATCGCTTCAGCCTACCACTAGTCCACAGACATAGGCCTCCCCATAGATTGCAACAAAAGTTTGTAGCTCTCATTTTGGGATGCTTTTACCATGGTTGCCATGCTTGGCAGGCGGATTGGCAACCGCAGTTTGTTTATTCAAATGTTTCAGGAAGATGCTGCTGCCCTTTTTCCGATTTAAATTTTCCCTCTGTTGACTTTTACGATACCCTCGGAATGAGATTGGGTGGTAGATTCTCTTAGGCCGCTACCACATGGCAATTATTTATAATTAACTCGCTATTATTATATAATTCTTCAAATAATTACATAGTCATATGAGCAGCCCTATGCAGCAGCGCCGCTTGACAATACCACTGCATATAGTTATCAATTTAAACCTGGATTAGCACTCGATAACCCGTGATTAATGGCGACACCGCCGGACGTAAAGTACCGATGGCAGAAAAAGTAAATAAAAATCAATTTTCATTTTATAAAATATGTATTTTGTTTTATATTATATACTGCTTATGTTGTAATCCTGGGTTCGATGCTCGGTTTTGGCACTTAAATTGTTCATTGCTGATTTACCGAGTGCTTAAGGCAGGGGTGCTCAAACGGTCGATGGCGATCGACTTGTCGACGGTTTGAATTTGATTAAAAACATGCATATTGTGCGGAAAACTAACATCTATGCAACGATACACCTTACCTAGACGACAATCCTGCATCACACATACTTGCAGCCTTTTAGTCGATCGATCTAACACCTTTGTGGTAGATCGCCAGCAGTTCAAGTTTGGGCACCCCTGCCTTATGGAGGGAGCTTGCGTATCATTAATTCAAAATGAAGCAAAAAAGTTAACCCACAATGAAGCTGCTTGGCGAACTCTCCACGGCGCTTTATTCCCTTATCATATACACAGCAACATTACAATGAAACTAATTTTACGGATTTTATCGCGTTTAATGTTTTACTATTTATAACCCGACGTTTATATCGACTTGACGATTGGTCCGACCAAAAATAATAAATAAAAGCTGAAGGTACCCCGGGTTAACTATGACAGGACATCTGTCACCTCAGTCCTCCCGTGACCATGGGTGCTGTAAAGCACTCGAAACGTCGGGTTATAAATAGTAAAACATTAAACGCGATAAAATCCGTAAAATTAGTTTTATTTAAATGTGTAGTGTTCGCGTAAATATAAGAAATCATTGTATACACAGAAACTTATACATACATACATACAGTCACGCCTTTTCCCATAAAGGGTAGGCAGAGACCACACCTGCAGCCCACATTTTGCCTACGGGAAACGAGATGTGACAGGTGCCACCATTTTGGTACAAGTCAATAAATTCTTACCACAAGCAGTATAGTGACAACATTGCATTTTATGGTACTACTCTGCACGAATAACGGTTGTCCGTACAAAACCTTAGTCGCCTCTTACGACCTCTCTAAAATTCCGGAGGCTCTCAAGGCATATTGAAACAATCCTTCAAAACTAGATAATACATACCGTTTTCCAACTTTATTTCTCTGCCATTGTTTATATTCTAAAAGTCACCGCCGATTTTATAATCTATCATCATCATTATCATTGCAGCCTATCACTAGTCCACTGCTGAACGCCATAGACGACTCCCCCATAGATTGCCTCAAAAGTTTGTAGCTCTCATTTTGGTGGGATTTTGCCATAGTTGCCACGCTTGATAAGCGGGCTGGCAACCGCAGTTCATTTATTCTGATGTTCGAGGAAAATGCTGCTGCCCATCTTCTAGTTTTGATTTTCCCTCTGTCGACTTTTACGACACCCACTGGATGAGATGGGGTGGTAGATTCTCTTAAGCTGCTATCACACGGCTAATAATCTATGCATGCACTTATTGCAAAGAAAATAAATTGGCAAAATTCATTACATCATTGAATGGGTCGACGCTACCTTACACGCCTCAGTGCCGTATTCGGCGCGAAGCATGGAAGGTGGCGGCATGCGGGAAGCAGATAGTGCAGACCGTCCGCAAAAGTGCGGATTAGCCGACGCGGCCATATATTGTGTGCTGCGGATTGTCCCGGACTCTCCGCTTGCACGGATTTAACAAAGAGTAGGGTCAAGATAAACACTTACGGTCTTATTCCTAAAAAATATAGAAGGTCTATAGCCTTGTTACAGAGAGATTACTCATTTTTGACAGAGGCTTGCAGCCAAATGTATACTAATTCACAGATGATTGCTACTAAAGTTAGTAGCGCATTCTGGGGGGATTTTGCCATAGTTGCCACGCGTGGCAGGCGGGCTGGCAACCGCAGTATTTATTTAGATGTTTCAGGAAGATGCTGCTGCTCATCTTCTGGGTTTATTTCTTCCTCTGTCTACTGTTACGACACCCTTAGGATGAGATGGGGTGGTAGATTCTCTTAAGCCGCCACCGCACGGTGACAACAACACCGGCGGTTGACTGTCGTAGAGTCAATATCACTTGATAATGCCTCATTTTGAGGTGAAACACGTGTCGTGTTCTCGACTTCAGTGGTTTGTATTGCCTAGTGGTAGTTCTGTAGTGGTGGAGGGTATCTGGTGGCGGCTCCCGGTGGTGGTATTGGTTCTCTTGTGCACGCTGTTGAGGCAGGGCGGGCGGTGCTCTTCAAAACTAGGTAATACACACCATTTTTGTATTTTGCATACGGATCTTAGCAAATTAACTTACTTTCCTTCATTACGAATAGTTTACTTTATGACCCTGTTGAGTTCAATTTTTACTAAAATTTTAAAGTTTTAATAATTTAGTAACAGCCTATTAAAATCCCATTGCCAAGCACAGGTCTCCTCGCATTTATGAAAGGGTTTTTGGGGCGAAGAAGAGGAGCTCTGAAGATGCTCCGGTGCGGATTGCCGGACTTCACATATCCTCGAATTATTTTTATTCCTTAGACAGGTTTGCAAGAACCAGACACCATTTTACATTTTGCATGCGGATCTTAGCAAATTAAATTTCTCTCCTTTACCAAAAAAGTGTAATAAGTTGATAGCATATTACTGCATATATAGTCACGCCTTTTTCTCATATAAGCAGACAGAGATCACACACGAAGCCCACTCTCCGCCAACGCAAAATGAGACTGGTGGCGAATCACGCCACCGCCATTTTGGTACGATTTAAAAAATCTGTCTCCCCATTGCGTTCCCACGAACAGTGACAGCATTGCATATTCTGGTGTTATTCTGCACTAATAAAAGTTGTCCGTGCAAATCCTTAGTTGCCTCTTACGACACCTCGGCAGGAATGAGGTATTCTACTCAGCCGGTCACCTAGTCTCTTAGTTAGGAAATCGAGGACTTGTGAGCAGAAGTTTGTCTAGATAGGTAACACCGCAATGCCAGTTGTTCTGACGTAAAGCAGTAGTATACAAGCATTATTGTGTTCTGTAAATTATTGGTACGGCATTCTGTGCATCAAATGTATAAATAAATTAATAAATAAAATGATAATGAAGGAAGGTAAGTTACTTTGCTAAGATCCGCATGCAAAATATAAAAATGGTGTATATTACCTAGTTTTTTGAAGAGCACCGCCCGCCCTCCCTCAGTAGCGTGCACAAGCAAAATACCACCGCCACCAGGAACCGCCACCAGGTACCCTCCACCAACCACTCCACTCCACTTGTAGTGGTTGGTGGAGGGTACCTGGTGGCGGTTCCTGGTGGCGGTGTTGTAGTGGTTGGTGGAGGGTACCTGGTGGCGGTTCCTGGTGGCGGTGTTGTAGTGGTTGGTGGAGGGTACCTGGTGGCGGTTCCTGGTGGCGGTGTTGTAGTGGTTGGTGGAGGGTACCTGGTGGCGATTTCATGGTGGCGGTGTTCGCTTGATTCTATTAACTACATATATTAAATAAAATGATGACTGTCCGAGCTCATGTGTGCTATTCTACTCTGCCGGATATCTATCGGCCTTTATTAGTGCAGAATAATACCATAATATGCAATGCTGTCACTATACTGCTCGTGGGAACGCAAAGGGGAGTAAGAATTTTTCGACTCGTACCGTCTGTAAAATGGCGGCGACGTGGTTCGCCACCCGTGACATCACGTTTCCCGCTGGGCGAAAAGTGAGCTAAGAGAGTGGCCAGATCAGGCTCAGGATGGAGCAGAGGAGTATTTATGAATAAAATGATAATGTCCCCAGATTATTTCTGTGTAGCACCCCACTGCGCCCGTCACCCTGAGACGTAAGCTCTTATGGCTCTTAGGCATATGTGACATATGCCCAGCGACTACACTAGCTCCCGAAGCCCTTCAAACCGAAACAGCAATGTTGGAACACTACTGCTTCACGGCAGAATAACTGGCCCTGGGGTGGTACCTACCTAGACGGATTCCTGCACTAGGAATCCCACCACCAGATGTAATACTCGTGCGAAAAGATCGCAGGTAGGCTATGAAGCAGAGTCGGGGACCCCGGGACAATCGCAACGCAATCAGACCCGAGATCCGACAATTTTTGCTCAAATGTTAGCTCCGGTTGGGATTAGAACCCAGATCCTGCGATGTAGAAGCATGGCCTATACGGTCGTCAAAACTGTCGACTCAAGCTACTGTAAAAAATATTCAGCACAGACAAAATCTACAAGTTGTAGTCTAATGGTAATCTATAGTTCTCGTTGAGAATCCTGTGACGTCATGAGTTTTTCACTTGTTGTTGTAAGGAGTCATAGTTGATGTATATTATATACAGTATTACCATACAAACTGTATTATAATACTGTTTAATCCCAGATTGAATTAAGTTTCATATACGGCACACTACACAAGCGCGCATAACTCTCTCGCATATGTAGATTTCTAGCTACAGGTTGATCATTATTTCAATATTTAATCAATCATTTTATATTTGTTCGAAACTTTACTTATTTTAGTATATTAGGGAAGGCGTTCCCAAACATTTTCTGCAATGGAACACTACGCGAACTCGGAAATTTATCAAAGACAAAATTTCTTTATTCAATTTAGGCATGTTTAAAGCTCTTCAAAATCTACACCGGTTCAAAAAATGACCTTCTTAGAGAAGAACCGACAAGAAACTATGGCGTCTTTTTTTATTTTATTTGATAATATAACGAGACGAGTAAAACGTTCACCTGATGGTAAGTGCAACGTCTGCCCATAACAGATGCTGTATTACTCACAATATTTCTGTATGGTACCACACTGCGCCCGTTACCTTGAGACATTAGTCTCATATGCCGTGATTACGCTAGCCTCTCAGTGCCCTTTAGATCGGAACACAGTAATGTTTGCACACCACTGCTTCACGGCAGAATGACTGGCCCTGGGGTGGTACCTACCTAGACGGATTCCGGCATATTACATAATTTATAAATTACATAAAATTTATTACTACATCATAAATTTAGTAGCCAGGGGTTTGCAAGTGCAGAGTATGAGTTATTTCCACATACCTTTGTCCTCTACATAATGAGCTATTTTATAATACGCTTTAACCAATAATGTCTTCTTGGCATTTTATAACACTTTTAGAAATTTTATTATAAACATTTGAACCTCTAGCGTGTCTAGCCATTCTACAGGATGCAGCCAATTTTTTGTTAAATAAATTAATATTTTTCCGTACGTACATAATATATTCAAAAATAAACAACAACGGAAGTGGCAAAATATTAGTCTTCTTGAATAGTTCTTGTAACGACTCGCGAGGTCCCAACTTGTTTATATATCCGGTATATGGTAATAAAAAGTCATAAATAGATAAATAATTAACCGTGATAAAATCCGTAAAATCCGTAAAATTAGTTTTATTGAATGTATTATATTCACGTAAATAAAAAAATCTTCTAATCTAAATTTGGAACACGGGCTAGAAAAGTATAAACAATTTGGTGTCAAAGCGATATGACAATTGTGTTAAACATTTACGATCTTATTAATAAAAAAGTTATATTTTTATATCACATTATTCATAAACGCCTAATTACGTTAAATCGCTCTTTATTAGTATTTAACATCGACTTCGGATAGATCCTACTACATACATGCATACAGTCACGCCTTTTTCCCATATAAGGGCAGAGACCACACACGTAGGACGGGTGGCGAACCACGACGCCGACTTTTTAGTAGGAGTAAAAAAAATCTTACACTCCATTTCGTTCCCCCGAGCCGTACAGTGACAGCATTTTTTTTGTTTTCTTCACGGCAGAATAACTACCCCTGGGGTGGTACTTACCTAGACGATTCCTGCATAGGAATCCTGCCACCAGTAAAAGCATTGCATATTATGGTGTTATTCTGTACGAATGAAGGTTGTCCGTACAATACCTTAGTCGCTTCTTACGACACCTTATTGGAAAGAGGTAGGACCAGTTCTACTCTACCGGAAACCTATCGGCTATAATAAATCATTATATAAAAGATCTTTACATTTGTACCAGTGTATAGACTTTCCGAATTCGCGGAACACCTATTCAGATTCAAAGGGACTTCACTTACCATCAGGTGAACGTTTTGCTCGTTTCAGCACTTAATCCAATAAAAAAATAATTCAGATGTTCCAGCAAGATGCTGCCCATTTTCTGGTTTTAATTTTCTCTCTGTCGACGTGCTTTTTACACTAATTTATTTAGCTGGTATTCTGAGAGTGCGCAGTCCCCCGTCGAGCTGACCTTGCGTATAGAATGGCGCTTCTAACTACGTAAAAAAATAATTATAAGTATCATACGTCCCATATATCCACAACAGAACTTTAACTCTAGCTTTTAAAGTAAATCTTTTAGGGTTTCAATAAATGTTTTCGCTCATCAGACTCGATTGGCTAGGAGCGCATCCAGGCTAGTTCGAACTCTTATCGTCTACAACCTTATGATCTCCATCAGCGACAAAGAGGGTTCACGGAATCTCGATTCAGAACACAAGCACTATATCGCTTTGCTAAAGGAATAAGAATAATATAATTGTTTAAAGATTGTTTAATTTAAGAAACATTTACGCACATCCTGTATCAACATGATATCAAGATACTCCGTCCACTTCCACAGCAGGATTATGTAAATCGTCGTAAGACGGTGGGAGCCACATGTCCTGTCACACCTGACGGTCTTCGCATAATCTGTGTTATCTAGTGCCATAGATTAAACAGCATTTCAGTAAATTTAGGATTATTTTCAAACCAAGGTAATTCATAATATCTTACAAAAAAATAGGCTGCGATCTCTACATATGTCTCTCCTTTTTTCTATACCGAATCCTTTTTTATTCAATCTCATCAAGATTATCGTTCACTTCTTTTTTTCTCTTTTGATCACTTATATGTTTTCTAGACTTCTCACAAGAATTCAAGACCGTAAGGTTTAACAAAGAAAAGCAAACAATATTTTTTTTGTTCTTTTTTTTATTGCATAAAGTGATGAAACGTGCTGAGACATTGGTTCTTAAGTCTCATATGCCCAGTGATTACGCTGGCTCACAGTGCCCAACAAACCGAAACACAGTATGCTTCACGGTAGAATAACTGGCCCTGGGGTGGTACCTACCTAGACGGACTCCTGCATAGGAATCATACCACCGGTAAGTGTTCTGATTTTTTCTGTTTTAACTGTCTTAAATTTCAATATTACCATCATTATTACCAGCCTGCCACTACTAGCCATAATCCAAACAAGCGCCGGTTATATAGAATATGAAGTTTCATAAGTAAATGTTGCTATATGTTACAAAAAAAATATACTAAAAGGTTTATAAGAGGAAAACGTATTATTATTTCTTGAATCATAATACGTACAACCAACCATACATATGTTGTCAAACTTTTTTGTTTTTTATTTTTTACTAGCAGATTCCCGCGACTTCGTCCACGTGGATATACGTTTTTTGAATATCCCGTGGGGACTATTTGATTTTCCGGGAAAGAAGTATTCCGCGTCCGTCTCCAGGATGTAAGCTATCTCGGTCCCAAATTTCGTCAAGATCGGTTCCGCGGTTGAACCGTGAAAAGGTAACAAACAGACAGAGGGACAGAGAGTTACGTTCGCATTTATATATTAGTATGGATTACTAGCAATGCTATTACGTTATTAATATTTCTGTTAACCACTCCAAATAAGTTTAAAAGCTTATGCTAGGAGATGGTTCTCGACAATAGTCGAATGGCGGCTAACAGTTTAGTTACCATAACGATTACCACGCGGTCTAGTTGTCAGAATAACTAATTACCTAACATTAGAGCAAAAACTCAAATTGTTGGTTTTCGAGTCTGGTTGTACAGAGATTGTCCCCGTGTATCTGAGACTGCATCCTAGCCTACCTCCGATATAATCGCAGAGTGCTACATCGAGCGCGGGTAGGTTAAGTAGAGCGGTAAGGTTAACAGCGAGTGCCTCTGAGTATAATATCTCCTGCGCAGTTGATAGCTTTCGACAGTATTCGAAAGTTGTCGCCGGAGTCGAAAATCGATCTTGGACATCATCATCATAATTACCCATAACACAACGTATGTAAATAATTTACTGAACCACGAAAATACATACAACCGGCAGACTCAGAATTTGGCGCATATTGAAAAACGAGCAAAATTTTTAATAAATCACCGGCAACATTCCCCATTACGAGCAAAAGTACCTTATTTCATTACGACAGCCGTTCCATTAGTAGATACGCCAAATTCTATTAAACTCTTTTTTTGTAAAAAGAAACGGATTGTAGCGCTGCTTCTATCCGATTCTTTTCGCATTTTAATAAATTGAAAAGCAACCTTAAAACTAGAACGTAAAGTTTAAAATTTGAATGACAATTTTTGCGTATGCGCTTGATGATTTTTGAAATTCGCGTGGGGTACGGTTTTCGAAAGGGTGTACGATTCTAAATTTAAATTTATGTTTTGTTAGATTTGATCGCGTTTAGCGGCATGCGCCATTTTGAATGAAGCGATAGAATTTTTTTACTAATGATTTATTTATGCTATGGAGTTTTAATGATTCGGGGAGATTTATTTTAATTACGTTTAAGTAAGGTTGGGTCAATAAACGGTTTTAAAGTTTTTGTTTTGTTTTTTGTTTTTTTTTTTTAAAAACGAAGCCCCACAGTAGGATTTTCTCCTGTATCGTGGGTGCGTTTTACAAACATATATTTCACATGCACAACACAACCAGACCCGAAAAGCAACAATTTATGATTTTGCATAAAATGTTGCCTCCGGCTGGGAATCGAACCCAGGATCGGTGGCGCAGAAGTCAGGTACGCTAACCACTACGCCACGCTGTCGACAAAATAATAATTTAAAAATAAATAATAAAAAATAAAATAAATAATAAAAAATAAATAAATAATAAAAAGTAATAATTTTCTAAAAAACAATCATTGTCATCATCGTTTCAGCCCGTCACAAGCACGGTCTTGAGCTCATTGCAACCATTTACTTACCGCAACACCGTGTCGGTCGTCGCTCCATAAAGTGGGAGGTAGCCGCAATGGTCATCGGTTCTACGAGCTATATGGCCGGCTTATTACCACTTCAGCTCAGTGATCCTTAGGGCAATGTCGTTTACTTTAGTTTTGCGGCGAATATCATCGTTACGGACGTCTTTCACTTTCCATGAGCGACTTTGACCTTAATTATGCGGCCTGCGGTGAAGGACCACGCCTCCGTTCCATACGTCATCGTCGTCGTCGTCGTCGATTCAGCCTATCATTAGTCCACTGTTGAACATAGGCCTCCCCTATAGAATGCAACAAAAGTTTGTAGCTCTCATTTTGGGGGGAATTTGCCATAGTTGCCACGCTTGGCAGACGGGTTGGCAACCGCAGTTTATTTATTCAGATGTTCCAAAAAGATGCTGCTGCCCATCTCCTGGTTTATATTTTTCCCTCTGTCGACTTTTACGACACCCACAGGATGAGATGGGGTGGTAGATTCTCTTAAGCCGGCTACCACACGGCTATCACAAGCAATATATAGATGCACTTCATATACGTTTACAGTTAGGAATCTATACTGAATGATTCAATGTGATGATATGCAATCATCATCATAATCATTTCAGCCCGTCACAAGTCCAGTATTGAACATAATGCCTCCTCTACAGATTGCTACAAAACACGATTCTGTGCCAAATCATCTATGTCTATGTAGACGCAGCGATACCACAGCTAGCATGGTCCTCTTCGTTACTTCATCACAACATGCGCAAATTTATTGTAGTTTTTAGATTTTTTTAATTTTTTTCTTTATTTTAACAATCGTTATGTATTTCAACGACGACTGCCGTAGCCTAGTAGTTCTACTAGGAATGTACCCGATTACTGGGTACCTCAGGGGATAGGCGCTAGGCTTTAAATTTCATAGTACGCGAGTAACCTGGGTTCCTATTCTCGGTGCCGGCACCACTAAAATTGTTAATTGCAATTTTAAGTGCTGACTTACCACGTGCTCAGCGGTGAAGGAAAACATCGTGAGGAAACCTGCATATCTGAGAAATAAAAATTATTTCGAAGACATGTGCAGTCCGCAAACCAACATTGGAGCAGCAGTGGCGGATTCCTGCCTAGCTCTAAAACCCTTTCAGAAATGAGAGGCCTGTGCTCAGCAGGGGGACATTTATAGGCTGAAACTTTACTTTACTTTTTTACTGTGCAGTGGGTCCTGTCCTGAGGTTGGATCAAAGCCGGAGCCAACATTTGAGCATAGACACAAATTATTGTTTTTTTACTATCATTGTGATGTAATTGACGAAATTAATGGACACTTTAGGACATAATGCATAAGGACATAGTGCCGTGTGGTGGCGGCTCGTTAAAAGAATACTACCACTCCATCTCATTCAATGGATCTCGTAAAAGACGAGTAAGGAACTGCACTGTGCACCCAATAGCGCATGGTGGCGATGGGCTCACCACCTATCACACCAAGTGCATTATATTGTTTTTGTGAAACGTGGATTGTGGCAGTCATCTGTTTTTGCAGTGTGTACCCAGTCTCTGACTACCCCTAATGGGACACAGTCGTGATCTTATGTATGTATGTATGTTTAGGATCTAATACAGATAAAAGTAGAACAATAACTGTTGCGTTTTTATCGTAAAATGAAACGCAATAATGCTATGCAGCCTATGCATTTTTGAATTTAAACGGAACCACTTCGAACGATCTCGTTGAATGGTAACTAGTTATAATTTGCCTCATTTAATTCACCATCATCATTTCTGCCTATCACTAGTCCACAGCTAGCCATCCCCCACAGATTGCCACAAAAATCTGTAGCTTTCATCACGGGGGGGATTTTGCCATAGTTTATTTATTCAGATGTTCCAAGAGATCATTTTCCCTCAGTCGACTTTTACGACATCCACGGGTTGAGATGGGGTGGTACATTCTCTTCAGCCGCTACCACACGGCACGGCTATTTTATTTTATTCTTTACTAGAATTTTGGTGGTAGGATTCTTGTGCAGGAATCCGTCTAGGTAGGTACCACTCTAGGGCCAGTTATTCTGCCGCGAAGCAGTAGTTTGAAAACATTACTGTGTTTCGGTTTGACGGGCACTGTGAGCTAGCGTAATCACTGGGCAAATGAGAGTTAAGAACTCATGTCTCAGGGTGACGGGCGCAGTGTGGTGTCGCACAGAAATGTTCTGGGTGACATAGCATTTGATATGGGTAGACGTTGCACTTTACATCAGGTGAACGTTTTGTTCGTTTCGTCACTCTATCCAATAAAAAAAATACACCAGTGCGATTGTAAACGAAATACGAACTTTCATTACTACACCGAATTCACTGAAATAAGCTCCTGCCAGTTCTAGGATAGGGCTGCCATAAATGGTGAGACGCCGACCAGGACATTATAAAATGAAATAGGGTATACCATGGATTATTCAAAAACTTTGGTAACATGCCTCCAATTGACTCGCATATCGCAAACGCGACACTTAAGCAGCGGTAGCTTACGAATTGTGTGCATGCCGGGACTAATGATTTGCTGACACAACGCTTTTTTTTCATTTGATAAAGTGACGAGACGAGCAAATCGTTCACCTGATGGTAAGTGCAACGTCTGCCCATAACAGATGTTGTGTTACTCAGAACATTTCTGTGTAACACCACAGTGCGCCCGTCACCCTGAGACATTAGTTCCTAAGTCTCATATGCCCAGTGATTACGCTAGCTCTCAGTGCCCTTCTTACAGAAACACAGTAATGTTTGCACACTACTGCTTCACGGCAGAATAACTGGCCCTGGGGTGGTACCTACCTAGACGGATTCCTACATAGGAATCCTACCACAAGTATACTTCACACCCGGACATATCCCGTTGTACCGGGACGTATGGCAGCCCTATTCTAGTATTAAGATCTTAGGCAAACAATAACCGTTGAATGTTCCTCCAAATCATTTCTTATGTATTACACCATTTCCATATCTCATTATACAATGTGATGAACAATGACAGACGGGTGGAAAAAAACCCTAAATAACAATAATGACCCCATAAACTTCATGAACGTTAACGGAGACCATTTGTTCAGATTTCGTTCATTCATATCGATATGAAATCGAATTTAAAACGATTTGGAATTTGTAAATTGCGTACGACGCAATGGAGCGCGGAAATGATTTTATTATACGAACTTACGAGTACATATCGGTCACAACTGTTAGTTTTGTGGGAGAAGTTTTTAAATGCATTCATCGATAGTTTATTTCTGTGTTAGAGCTCTTCCCTATTATTTGTTCACATTATTGAAAATAATTGAAAACTTTCTCTGACGTAAGAAATTTAGATATATTTTGTCAATAGTATTTTTTTCCGATCTACCATCGTTTCTTAATGAGGTTCCTCTGTATAGAGAAGAAACAGGCAAAAGAAACACCGCATGTATCGTTTATTTCAGTCATTTATTTTTGAGTATTCTGTTTATTATTATATTAAAACAATGATTACATAAGAAATTAGTATTTAGAAACAGCCGGACGTTTCAAACTTATTGATATTATATAGGTTACTGGTGGTAGAATTCCTGTGCAGGAATCCGTCTAGGTAGGTACTCTGCTAGGTTACTCTGCCGTGAAGCAGTAGTGTGCAAACATAACTGTGTTTCGGTTTGAAAGGTACTGAGATCCAGCGTAATCACTGGGCATATGAGACTTAGGAACTGATATCTCAGGGTGACGGGCGCATTGTGGTGTCACACTGTTCTGGGTGACACAGCATTTGTTATGGACAGACGTTGCACTTATCATCATAAAATGGTGTATATTACCTAGTTTTGAAGAGCACCGCCCACCCCCTCACAGCAGCGTGCACGAGCAACCTAACACCGGCACCGGGAACCGCCACCAGATACCCACCACCACTAAAACACTACCACTAGGCAATATACACCACTGAAGTCGAGACCACGACGCGTGTTTCACCACAAAACGAGGCATTATCAAGTGATATTGACTCTACGACAGTCCGCCGCCGAGTCACTCGCATTGCAAATTAACTTTTTTTTTTATTGTATAAAGTGACCAAACGAGCAAAACGTTCACCTGATGGTATGCGCAACGTCCGCCTACAACAAACGCTGTGTCACCCAGAATATTTCTGTGTGACACCACACTGCGCCCGTCACCCTGAGACATCAGTTCTTAAGTCTCTCAGTGCCCTTTAAACCGAAACACAGTAATGCTTGCACACTACTGCTTCACGGCAGAATAACTGGCCCTGGGGTGGTAGCTTACCTAGATGGATTCCTGCATAGGAATCCTACCACCAGTAAGTTCCTTCATTATAATGGATTTCCACAAATAAATAGCCCGACCGGTGACAAAAAACCATTTCTGAAGTTGCAGGCGTTTGAAACTGCAATCGCCAATCTAAGAGGTAATCGTCAAGCATGAGTCAAAATCAAAACCAAAACTCCTTTTTTCAATTTAGGTTTTCTTTTTTAAAGATCTTATAAATATCAAAATCAATACCGGTTCGAAAAATAAGATCCTCCACAGAGAAGAACCGGCAAGAAACTCTGGGATCTTTTTTTTCTTAATTATAAATTTATATTACTATTACAACATACACTAGCAAGAGTAAGAGTTATTTCCACACATTTTTGTCCTCTATATTGATTATTATATTATTCAGGAGTATTTCCTTAGTTTTCTCGTCTGGTTGGTAAAATGTATAGATAATTATATAGATACGATAAAATTAATAAGATACTGTAATTATTATTATTGTATATGACCTATTTTACACGCTTTATTTCATAATGAATCTTGACAAGTTTTCGAAATCTCTTTCCGATGTTTGGGTCACACTTTTAGGAAATTTATTACAACATTTTATAAATCTACTAAAACACTTTCTAATTTTGGCACCTAAACATATCGTAAGTGTGGCGATTTTGAGAAGGCCGCCCAACTTTAGAGAAGCCTAAGTACAGAAACGGGCTACTTATATATTAATGATGGCGCTGATACACACGATACACCCGTGTTCCAGGGCGGTTCTCACCGCCCAGAGTTACCGACACACAAGTCGACAGTCCGAATGGAGGCCCGCAGCCTCCCTCGGACGGTCATTAGACGACTTAAAATCATTTTGAGATATTCTAAATCGCGCAAGCACGCAGCGAACGCGACACAGTCTGAATTTCGAGATTTTTGTAGGAGTTAATTTAAGTTTTTATGTTTGGGTCAAACCAAACCTGTCACGCGGGCCCCTGGCCCGTGAGCACAATATCCGATGAAGCTGTAAAAGCCTAAAAGTCTAACAGCAATTACATTACCGAAATTATATATGATGGTGGTGAACATTCCTAAGAAGTTAAAATAACTTCTTTTTTCTATTTTATTACCGTGGCGAATAAAAATTTTCGAGAAAGCAATTAAGCAAAACCGCGAAAAAACACCTCGAGCGTACTATCTTAATCCGTGCATACACCAACTGTCAAGTCCGAAGAGAAAGGGCAAAAAACACTCTTATCACTGATCTTCCGACTCCCGAACAAAAGGGGGACGGATATTTAGCATAATGAGTGACGTCTCTACAACGTTTAGGGGGAAAGGGAGAGCGCAATCACGAGTCCTGGGAGAGAGAAAGGGACGGGCTGAGTTTAGAGAGAACAATATCACAATCTTGTTTCTAGGCCATTTCCTTTAATTAGTGGTAAAGGACAGCAGTCGATTTATTTCAGCCCGTTATGTCTGAGATAGACAGTCAAATGCTGCGGCGCCGGCCATTGTAATGGTAAGGGTTGGCGCTTTGTGTATTGTATTTGTAAGTTTAAGTGGAACAACTTAATTCAAAGCGGTTAAGTCAAGAGCATCTTCAACGTTTTGTATTATTTTATCAAAGCATAGTAAATGCGCTCATATTTAATCGTGTACTTGTGTGAGTCACATACGTCATCACTTCGGCTTATCACTAGTCCACTGCAGAACATAGGCCTCTTCAATAGATTGCCGCAAAAGTTTATAGCTTTCATTTTGGGGGATTTTGCCATAGTTGCTGGTGATAGGATTCCTATGCAGGAATCCGTCTGTGTAGGTAACACTCCAGGGCCAGTTATTCTGCCGTGAAGCAGTAGCGTGCAAACATTACTGTGTTTCGGTTTTGAAGGGCACTAAGAGGTAGCGTAATCACTGGGCATATGAGACTTAAGAACTGATGTCTCAGGGGACGGGCGCATTGTGGTGTCACACTGTTCTGGGTGACACAACATTTGTTATGGGCAGACGTTGCACTTACCCTCATAAAATGGTGTATATTACCTAGTTTTGAAGAGCACCGCCCATCCCTCTCACACAGCAGCGTGCACGAGCAAACTAACACCGCCACCAGATACCCTCCACCACTAAAACACTATCACTAGGCAATACACACCACTGAAGTCGAGACCACGACACGTGTTTCACCACAAAACGAGGCATTATCCAGTGATATTGACTCTACGACAGTCCGCCGCCGCTTCGTTCCGTCACTGTTACTAATAAAATAAATAAAATTAAGTTGCCACGCTTCGCAGGCGGTTTGGCAACCGCAGTTTATTTATTGCCGCTTTCTGGTTTTTATTTTCGCTATGTCAACTTTTACGACACCCACGGGAAGAGGCAGGGTGGTAGATTCTCTGTCCGTCACAACACGGCAAGTCACATACGTGCAAGTTTTTGATTGTGTTGATGTCCTCCTGGCTGATTTTCGAATACGGCGAATACTGTCGAAAGTATAAACCTCCTGGCTGATTTTCGAATACGGCGAATACTGTCGAAAGTATAAACCTCCTGGCTGATTTTCGAATACGGCGAATACTGTCGAAAGTATAAACCGCGCAGGCGATATTATAGAGCCACACGGGTACGCGCAAACACAGAAGCAATCACTTCTTCCAAACTACCCGAGCTGATTTTTTTTTAATTTTTTTTTATATGATGAAGTTCGTTAACCTGGTGGTAAGTGCAACGTCTGCCCATAACAAATGCTGTGTCACCCATAAAATTTCTGTGTGACACCACACTGTGACTATCACCCTGAGACATAAGTTCTTAAGTCTCATATACCCAGTGATTACGCCAGCTCTCAGTGCCCTTCAAACCGAAACACAGTAATGTTTGTACACTACTGCTTCACGGCAGAATAACTGACCCTGGGGTGGTACCTACCTAGACAGATTTCTGCATAGGAATCCTACCACCAGCTCATGCGATAAGATCAGAATTAGGCTAAGATGCAGTGTCAGAGCCACAAGGACAATCACAACACAACGATACCCGAAAACCAACAATTTATTTTTGCACGAATGTTGGCTGCAGCTGGGATCAAACTCAGGACCCGCGGCGTGGTAGTCAGATATATATTTTCGGTGATGTAATTGCTGTTAGCCTTCTCGGCTTTTACAGCTTCATCGGATACAAGTAGTGAGATACTTTGAGCACTAAGCCACGCGGTCGTCATGTGTTTGTGTTAGTATGCATTGGAAAAATATATCTATTTTTATATTGATACGTCACCATCCTATATAAGCCATCAATGATCTTGGGGGCAAAAGAATATCTCCGAGAGTAATAAAGATAGCAATAGGTGTCATATTTTTATGTAGGCAAAGGTTTTTAAATTTCTTTCAATAGTACATCCAGGATGAAATGTGTGAAGGAATGGCTTGATAACTCAACTATAATAAACGAAGATACGAGAGATAAATTATTTATTTCTTTATAACCAGGCAGCCCTCGCGTAAAGTTCTCTACAGCAAGCTTGAGCTTAAAGATGATAAATTAATTCACACTGCACTGAACCACAGAACATATAAATCTAGCACCAAACTGAACCGTGTGCGTGTTCATTTGATAATAGGTGAATATAGACCCTGCGGTTTAGAGTATTTAGACTCTCTCTAGGCGAATGAAATTTTACTTTTATTTTACGAGTTGTGTTTGGGGTAATGAGAATTTTTTACTGAGACGTAGAGGGAGTTTGAAACTCTATAAAATATCTTTATTTAAAAAACAAACGATAAAAATGATTTTACTCGTTAGTCTGTTAGACATGTGCTCACAAAACGATTTGCCATAATTGCCACGCTTGGCATGTTTTGAACATAAAAAGTTCAATCGGTCGGTATCTGCGTGGATGATGTTCTACTGGGCAAGTCTCGAACAAGGCGCCAACTTTCGAATAGTGTCTGGTGGTAGGATTCCTATTCAGGAATCCATCTAGGTAGGTACCACCCCAGGGCCAGGTTATTCTGCCGTGAAGCAGTAGTGTGCAAACATTACTGTGTTTCGGTTTGAAGGGCACTGTAAGCTAGCGTAATCACTGGGGCATTTGACACTTCAAGAATTGATGTCTCAGGGTGACGGGCGCGGTGTTGTGTCACACAGAAATATTCTGGGTGACACGCATTTGTGGTGGGCGGACGTTGCACTTACCATCAGGTGAACGTTTTGCTCGTTTCGCCACTTTAAACAATTAAAAAAAAAAGTGTCGGAAGCTATTTAACTGCGCAGAAGATATTATACGGCGACGTGGTTCGCCACCCGTCACGTCTCGTTTCCCGCGTGGGCTACGTGGTTGACCTCTGCCTACCCCTTATATGGGAAAAAGGCGTGACTGTATGTATGTAAGATATTATACGAGTAGTGCCATATATAGTTTCTGTCATATTGTAGTGCTGGTAGCCGTCTTGGCTTTTACAGCTACATCGGATAACTAAGCTTGATTTGGTTTTAGATATTCATTCATCCATACAGTCACGCCTCTTTCCTATTGGGGTAGACAGAGACCACATTTTTCCATTTGCTACGATCCTGTCAAACATCTTTCACTTCTTCTACTTTCATTAGCTTTTTCATACAAGCTCGTCAGTTGCAGGTAGATTTAACGTGACCTTTCCTCAAAAGGTCTCCGATCTGATCTTTATACGTACGGCTACGTCGACCCTTACCGGCTTGCCCGTACACACTCGGCTCATAAATCCGTTTCGTCAAACTTTTTTTATTTGTCCTCTTTACGTGTCTAAACCATCTCAGCATTAATTTATTTATCTTTGTTACTACTTCTTCAACCACACCGCAAGGTTCCCTTATCACGCTGTGAAAGTAAACTTTGTCGATCATGTTACTCCAGCTATACTTCTCAAATTTCTCATTTCCACAGCACTATATCTTACTTTCACGTTTCTTCTACCAGATCAGACATTCACTACCATACCCAAGTTCCCCACACTGTACCCACCCATGTACAAACAGTCGTTGCCTTTTAGATACTTTCTACCTACTCATAAAGTTATACAGGGCCCCATTCATCTGATTGCCTGCCAATACTTTTCTCACAGTAGCGCTGTCATACCTTTCGTCTCTCGTAAACTTTGAAAACAAGTACAAAAACTCTTTCACTTGTTCCACTCCTTCTCTATCAATCTGAACTTTGCCATCCTTAATTAATATTCTTTCTTCTCTTTCAAAAACCATTACTTTCGACTTACTTACATTCACTTTCATACCATTGCTTTTTAGGGCGCAATGTCACACAGAAATGTTCTGGGTGACACTGCATCTGTTATAGGTAGAGGTTGTTCTTACGAGTACTATAAATTGAACGCATTTCCGGTCTCGTCACTTTTTCCTATAAAAAAATTATAATAATTCATTTGATGAAAAGTGTTTGCATCTATAGCAAATTTTGTGTCAGGCACCACACTACACCCATTAAATAAGACATATCAGAGTCTCATATTATCAGTGAATTACACGAGCCAACATTGTACATCAGACCCAAAACAGGAATGTTTGCACACTATTGCTTGACGCAAGAATAACTGGCACTGCGGAGTTACCTACGTAGACGGACTCCAGCATCGACCACAACGACATTTAGCAAAATTTCGTCTGAGTGGTATACGAGTACGAGCACAAGTACGAGTATAAGCACAAAAATGGCACTCACTTGTCATTCAGAAGTGTCACCGTCCATATTCGATGTAGCAATCGCTTAAGTGCTGTTTGCTATGCAGGAATCCGTCTAGGTAGGTACCACCCCAGAGGCAGTTATTCTGCCGTGAAGCAGTAGTGTGCAAACATTGCTGTGTTTCGGTTTGAAGGGCACTGAGAGCTAGCGTAATCACTGGGCATATGAGACTTAAGAACTGATGTCTGAGGGTGATGGGCACAGTGTGGTGTCACACAGAAAATTTCTGGGTGACACAGCATTTGTTATGGGCAGACGTTGTTACCGTTTTGCTCGTTTCATCACTTTATCCAATAAAAAAAATGAGTGCTGTTTGCACATATATTGTATCAACATAGCCGGGGTAATTGAAACTTCCGATATCAATCGGAACTAATCGTAAAGATCTATTCTTCTTCGCGATCATTATATTATAACATTGTTATGATCGGACATGTTGCATGTATACATCTTGATTTCGTCTTTTTCAGCGAGATCTCTGGTGCATGTGTTGCGTCTGATCTATCGTGCAAACATATACAATACACAATTATAAGTATTATGAAAAAGTGACTTTGTAAAAAAGATAAGAGAATCTACCACCCTTTCTAAACTCGTCTCGAGTCGACAGAGGGAAAATTAAAATCAGAAGATGGGCAGCAGCGTCTTCGCGGAACATCTGAATAAAATGTTAACTGCGATTGCCAACCCGCCTGCCAAGCGTGGCAAATATAGCATCCAAAATGATAGCTACAAATTTATGTAGACATCTATGGGGGTGGCCTATGTTCAGCAGTGGACTAGTAAGTGGAAATGATGAAATAATGAAAAAAAGTGAATATATACTTGGCATGACTGGAAGCGACCTTAGCCAGATTTCGTCGAAAACTCTCAAGTTCTATCAATATGCTCTAGCGGATAATATTTTTGGCAGTGTTTTCAAATTATTCTAGCTTTTCTCGAAAATCAACAAAAAACCGTTCATAAATCACAGGGGGCAGACGGATCGGCCCGCTAGATTCCGAATACGTAATGAGATTCATTTGGTGGGGGGTTATTTCTCTTTTTTTATTATTTCGTATGGGTAATTCGAGTGTAATCTACAAGGATATGGGCACGTGATTTGTTTGATATGATTGGACAAATCGGTTTTTTATGTATCTTTACTCTGTGGCGGCCATATATCACTAGGATTTCTAAGTTCCTTAGCCTTTGCAATACAAGCTTGCAGTTAAAAACATTTCACTGGCGGTTAGAGTCCTGTGCAAGAATACGTACATGTGCATTCAGCGTATTCCACCGTCAAACAGTAGTGTGCAATCATAACCGTAAGGTCTAGAAGGCATTGAAAGCTTGTGTAATAACTTAAGAACTGATGTTTCAGGGTGATGAGCGCAGTGTGGTGAAATTTATGACTATCGCTGTGCACCTACGATACAGGAGAAATCATAGTGTTCGGCATCGTTTCTTTACAAGCTTTTATTTAATTTGCAATGTACGTTCGCACGTGAAGCTTGAATCTTGGAAGCCAAATTCGACCTACTTTCCGATGACGGAATAAGCTAAATTTTGGCACATGTAGTTTCGGTGAGAATGGTATTTTTTTATGACACTTTTTTTTTATTGTATAAAGTGATGAAACGAGCAAAACGTTCACCTGATGGTAAGTGCAACCTCTGCCCATAACAAATGCTGTGTCACCCAAAAATTTCTGTGTGACACCGCAATGCGCCCATCACCCTGCGACATAAGTTCTTAAGTCTCATATGACAAGTGATTACGCGAGCTCACAACATGCCTTCAAACCGATACATAGTAATGTTTGCACACTACTGCTTCACGGCGTAATAACTGGCCCTGGGGTGGTACCTACCTTAGACCGATTCCTGCATAGGATTCCTACCACCAGTAACTATAGAGCTGGTATGATGATGAGCCTAAAGTTGGTCTTAGGAACTCCTCAACAAAACATGCTTAGTATTATAGATTAGTCATGTTTGGGCTTGTTGGATTTGTTTTGACGAGTACCATAGCCCTTTTAAGATTTGAAGCCCGCTGCTGGATCGCAAAACTCACTAAGACAAACATTCTCATTGTTTAGTAGACAACTTATCTGCATTAAAAAATAAAATTCTAGTAATGCTATTAACATTACTTATATTCCAGTTGACCACACGAATTAAGTTTATAGGCTTGTCAAATGCTGTGTCAATCAGAAAATTTCTGTGTGACACTGCACTGCGCTCGTGACAGACTACTGAGACATCATCTCGTTTTGGAGTCGGGAGAGTCCGCCACGCTGCTCAAATGTGTGATTGCGGACTTTTTTTTAATTATTGTGATCGTGACGTTCACCTGATGATAAGTCCAACGTCTGCCCATAACAAATTATGTGTCACCCAGCACATTTCTTTGTGGCACCACACTGCGCCAGTCACCGTAAGACATCAGATTTGAAGTCTCATATGCCCAGTGATTACGCTAGCTCTCAAGTGCCCTTCAATCCGAAGCACAGTAATGCTTGCACACTACCGGTTCACGGCAGAATAACTGGGCCTGGGGTGGCTAGACGGATTCCTGCATAGGAATCCTACCAAATTATCATTATGCTAGTGTTTCTTCATTGAGGAATTAAATGTGAAAATATGTTGGGGATCTTAGCGCTGTGCCATTTACCGTATAAAAACTCTAAAGGTGGAATTGCCTACGTTGCTCTTGGTAGGCGGTTTGGTGATCATTGCCATAGTGATTTCAAAGTTCTTAGTGCGTCACTCTGAGAATGGATACATAAGCACGTAAAAGTTCCTTAAGTAAAAGTCAAAATTTCTTTATTCAGTTTCGGTGTACAAAAAGCTCTTGTGAATGTCTGCACCGGATCAAAACATATGAGCTACTCAGTGAAGAACCG
The DNA here is from genome assembly GCA_019845155.1 of Luehdorfia chinensis. NCBI lineage: Eukaryota > Metazoa > Arthropoda > Insecta > Lepidoptera > Papilionidae > Luehdorfia > Luehdorfia chinensis. The sequence goes on from JAHVAK010000573.1 coordinate 228,053, forward strand.
GCGATAGGCCAGGATAGATAGGGGTCAGGTATAAAATACATCATTTAATAAAAATATCTCTTAATGTTTTCTTTTATTTACGCGAATATTACACATTTAAATAAAACTACTTTTTTACGGATTTTATCGCGTTTAATTTTGAACTATTTTTACCCGACGTTTCGGACGCTTTACAGCACCCATGGTCACGGGGGGACTGAGGTGACAGTTGTCCCGATGTCATAGTTAACCCGGAGTACCTTCAGCTTTTAATTATTATTTTTAGTCCGATCTACGCAGAAAGAGCTTACTGTGTCTTGAAGCCTTGCAGTGGTATGCTTGGTTTTTGATTTAATTTTATTAATAATAGGATCCCAAGCCGGTGGTAATACCCAACCATCTTCCCTATTGAAATTAGGATGTTTTTTAATTTCAATAGCCTCGCGAATCATCCTTGGTAGGAATCGGTGTTCTTTTGCAAGGATTTGTGGTCTATCAAATCTGATGTAATGGTTGGGATGATCCAGAACATGGTCACAGACTGCAGACTTCCTAGAGCGTCGATGCTTCACATCAGCTATGTGTTCTTTAACGCGGGTTTTAATGGATCTTTTAGTTTGCCCAAGCGTCCGAAACGTCGGGTAAAAATAGTTCAAAATTAAACGCGATAAAATCCGTAAAAAAGTAGTTTTATTTAAAAAAATATCTCTTGTTTGATAGCCACGGGCTTTGCAGTGCAGAGTAAGAGTTTTTTCCACTCATCTTCGTCATCTATGTAATGATCTATATTTTGATACGCTTCTTCTAAAAGCAACTTTAAATTCTACTGTCAGTTTATGCGTCCCACACACACGAATTTTGTTATAAAATTTAATGATCTACTAAGAAAAGGCTTTCTACTTTTGGCCATCTTAAATTGGTCGTTAAACTGCCTCTGGGTGCTGCAGTTAAATTTTCAATGAATTGTCTTTATGTACGTTCAATTATATATGCAATCTGACCCTTTTTTCATGTAGGCATTTACGGCCACGCAGAAAGCGAGTCGCGACGGGTGGCGGACCACGTCGCCGTCATTTTGGTACAAGTTGAAATTCTTGCTTCCATTGCGCTCCCACGAGTAGAGAGCCATCATCACGACAACCACTGACTCTGCGGAGAAAGGAAGGAATATGGTAAGTAGGAAATGGACTTGGGGTAGGGAATGGGAAGTTGGGAAAGGGACTATAAGAAGGAACAGGAGGACAGCAGTAACTTGGGAGGGTCGGTGTCGCTTACCCAGTACTCCACCTGTATTTGCCCGGACAAGGCTACCTGTCAAGTATACCTGGTATATTAATTTCGCTACGTATAATGTGTGTTACAGATACAACGAAATATAATAAAGAATATACACAAACATTTACAAATACTTAATAAACACCAACAATAATCAGCGATAATTTTAATTATCTTTAAGCGAGGAAAAAAATCTAAAGAAAACTCTCCCCTCTTTTCCCGGTACAATGGAAGGCACTTATTCACGCGACGTTTCCTGCCCTGTGTTCGGTCGACATTGTTTTTTTTTTTCTCCCAACGTTCCGCGAGAACTTTTTCTGTTCATTTGTTTTGTCCGCCTTTGTCCACAGCGCAGGATTTCTTGAACCCATATTTCACGCTCATATTGTCTACAATTTGCATCAAGAGACTCGGTAGCACTCAATTATTGTTCTCTTTCGTGTCCGTCCGCGATCCACTAACCATAACATAGCATTAAATAAGATTAAACACAGTTTTTAAACTTAGCTTTAAAAATTATATTATACTATTCCTGTGCACGAAGGAATCTGAATAGGTGGTTCGGTTACGTGTCTCTTCAGTGGTCTCCAATAGATGGCAGAATAACCATCTCGGTTATGCCAGACTTTAAATTACCCAGATTTTTCGGCCGTTAAAGAGTAGTGTGCAAACATTGTGCAAACTATTTTTCGGCTGATAGCTAGTAAAATTACTGGGAATATGAGGAGACACAGCACTTGTTACGGGCTGTTGTTGCACAAACCATGAGAAGAATCTTCCATAATAAAAAAAATCTATGGCAGAGTCCGTCTAGGTAGGTGCCAGCACAGTGCCAGTGATTTTTCCACGAAGCAGTAGTGTGAAAATCCTTAATGTAAACTATTAAGCAGTTGAGAAGACTATTTTTAACGAGAACTATTTTCATCGGACTTAGATTTAAATTTCACTCGCTTTAAATTTCATAGTACGCGAGTGACCTGGGTTCGATTCCCGGTGCCGGCACCACTAAAATTGTTAATTGCAATTTTAAGTGCTGATTTACCACGTGCTCGGCGGTGAAGGAAAACATCGGGAGGAAACCTGCATGTCTGAGAATTAAAAAATATTTCGAAGACATTCTTCCTAGCTCCAAAACCCTCTCAGAAATGAGAGGAGGCCTGTGCTCAGCAGTGGGACATTTATAGGCTGAAACTTTACTTGCTTACTTTAGGAAAGTTACAGCTTAATTAAAAATATTTATCATTTCAATATTGTTTTATAACATTCTATCAGCCAATTGCAGCCATTCATATTCTACAACTTAAAATGTTAGACGCAAACATGTGAACGTAAAAATAAAATAAATAATAAACATCACATTTTTAAAGCCAACAATAATTAAAAAAATAACAATAAATAAATAAAAAATCATCTGTCATATATTGGAATTAAAAGTCAAAGTCAAAGTCAAAATTTCTTTATTCAGTTTAGGCTTGTATAAAGCTCTTATGAATGTCAAAATCTACACTGGTTCAAAAAATAAGACCTTCTCAAAGAAGAACCGGCAAGAAACTCTGAATTCTTTCTTTTTTTCAATGCCATATTACATGTCATTTATAATTTACATAAACATTACATCATAAATTTAGTAGCCAGAGGGTTTGCAAGTGCAGAGTAAGAGTTATTTCCACACATCTCTGTCCTCTATGTAATGATCTACTTTATAATACGATTTTTCCAATAATGACTTCTTCAGAAAAAAAAAAATATGTGCGATGAAGGGGACACTGATGGTATGATGCCTTTAATATTTATTTATTTATTTAATCATTATTGGCCACCTTACGTTGTAATGGTAACAGAAGGGCTGACTTAATGCATATGGGCATTCTCAATCGAAATGTTCATACGAGTACATTTCACTAAACAAAGACTTTATGAAAGGGGTTATTATTTATAATCATAATGGTTTCAGTGTATCACTAGTCCACTGTTGAAGATAGGTCTCCCCCAAAGATTGACACAAAACAAGGTCCTTAGAAAAATGCATCCATCGACTACGCAAAACTGTCGTCGCTCCATCTAGTAGAAGGAAGGTTCACTGCATGGAAGGAACTCGGGTTTTTCCAGGACATGGGCATTTTCTGTAAACCAGTATACTTAGTTCAAAAAAACGACATCTAATGAGTATTATGTAAATAATCTATATTGCTTAGAAATAATTCTATTCCATTCTGTCAATCAACCCAGGGTGTAGTAACAACTTTCGATAGGTATGATATCGATGCTAAACATTGCATAACGCTGATATCCTTTACAGATGCAATATAAGCAGCTTTAACAACGATTGTTCCTTGATTATGATGTTGATTGACCTTATTATAACTGCTTCTTCTGATAATATTTATGTTATGATCTTATATATATATACATCAAAACTGACCATAGTTTCATTGTCAGTAAGATGTAGGTCTTTTATCTCACTGACAAAATGGTAGGAATCCTTTGTATGTGCTCTTGTATGTCCTCTTAGTGGGGAGAGTATTTTAGCCACATGCTGAGCCAATCTGTAAGTTGGTGAATCGATCTGACTCACTATTGGACGTAGCGGAGCATTGAGTTTGTGTATTTCAATCAATGCTCCGCTAAAGATAAAAGACCTACATCTTACTGACAATGAAACTATGGTCAGTTTTGATGTTCAGTCGTTATTTACATGTCTACCTGTTGAAGACTGCATCTCAATTGTAACTAGGAAGCTAACAGAGAACAACATGCCATTAGAACATGCAGAATTACTGAGACATTGCCTAACATCTGGCTATCTATTGTGGAAGGAACAATACTACCGGCAAGTAGATGGTGTGGCGATGGGCTCCCCGGTATCTCCCATTGTTGCTGACATTTTCATGGAAGACTTTGAGGAGAAAGCCCTCCGTACTTCTCCAGTAAAACCAAGGTTCTACAAGCGGTATGTAGATGATACTTTCACAATTCTACCTTCTAATAAAGTCACTGCATTTTTAGACCACCTTAACTCCATTCATTCTAAAATACAATTTACAATGGAGTTAGAGACAAATAACTCTTTAGCTTTTCTAGATGTGTTAGTAATTAGAAATCCCAATAACACCTTGAGTCACACTGTGTATAGGAAAAAGACCCATACCAACAGGTATTTAAACGGTGAATCTCACCACCATCCTTCACAGTTAGCTACCGTGGGCAAATCTTTGTTTCAGAGAGCACAAGGGATCTGTGACAGTAAACACCTGGCCGCCGAGCTTCAGCATGTCAAGCAAGTTTTGCAAGACAACAAGCTTCGGGTTCCGCGCCTTCGTCGCAGTGACCGAGTGAAGCCGGCCACAGTCGAGCGTGTACCTGCAGTCCTACCACATGTCAGAGGAGTCACGGACAAGATTGGCTATATCTTGAAGCGGGCTTCCATAAAAACATTTTTCAAGCCGCCGAAGAAGATAAGTCAATTTTTACCATCTGTCAAGTGTAACATCCCTCTACAAGATGCAGGAGTATACAAGCTGGATTGTAAATGTGGTCTCTCTTACATAGGGCAAACAAAAAGATCAGTAAAAACCCGCGTAAAAGAACATATAGCTGATGTGAAGCATCGCCGCCCCAGGAAGTCTGCAATCTGTGACCATGTTCTGGATCATCCCAACCATTACATCAGATTTGATAAACCACAAATCCTCGCAAAAGAACACCGATTCCTACCAAGGATGATTCGCGAGGCTATTGAAATTAAAAAACATCCTAATTTTAATAGAGAAGATGGTTGGGTATTACCACCAGCTTGGGATCCTATAATTAATAAAATTAAGTCAAAAACCAAGCATACCACTGCAAGACTTCAAGACACAGTTAGCTCTTTCTGCGTAGATCGGACCACAAAATAATTAAAAGCTGAAGGTACTCCGGGTTAACTATGACATCAGGACATCTGTCACCTCAGTCCCCCCGTGACCATGGGTGCTGTAAAGCACTCGAAACGTCGGGTTATAAATAATAAAAATAAACGCGATAAAATCCGTAAAATTAGTTTCATTTAAATGTGTAGTGTTCGCGTAAATATAAGAAATCATTAAATGCTGTGTCACCCAGAAAATTCCTGTGTGACACCTCACTGTGCCCATCACCCTGAGGCATAAGTTCTTAAGTCTCAAATGCCCAGTGATTACGCTAGCTCGCAGTGCCCTTCAAACCGAAACACAGTAATGTTTGGCAATAACTGGCCCTGGGGTGGTACCTACCTAGACGGATTCCTGCAATTCCTGGAATCCTACCACCAGTAAAAATCTCGATTTTATCTCTCTAGTAGCAGACTACAGTTGATGATAAAGTCTCACTTCTTGGTCTCACGCTATACGATGCTCGTGCTCCAGTACACAGGGTTACATTAAAGCATGATCCTGATCCATGTGTGACTGAGGGTTTATGGGTAGCAATGACTTTCAGTCAAGAACTAATTACACATTAGTTCTAGTGATTGTTAATATCTTTTTTAATATTAGGTATAATCGCTATCTATAGGATTTGTGACTACGTCTACTTGTCGCTCCCAAACTCGCAGAGCGCGCAAATAAACAACATTTGCACAAGGCGGCGCCGTAATACGTATTGTATTATTTGACAATGCGTCTATAGTGGAACCAAGTGGTTTTGATCGTGTAGGTATTTATATTTACCATTTAAATTAGCGCACTGTAATTTTTTTCTCAACCTATAGATTTTTTAACTAAAAAGAAGAAACAGAAGTTAACAAATCTAAAATTATTATTTTTATTGTTTTATTTATTTATGTTGGATCATCCACGAAGTAAGCACTAAAAATAAAACGTACTGTAAAAAATGTTTTAAAATAAGTAAAAATTTCACAATAAATAGGAAATTATCATCCTACAGGTTCAATCTTGATGTAAACAAAATCTAAGCAAACTCGAACATTAACTAGAATTTTGCTTTCATGGAATTACAAGCTTTATTATGTTTTGATTAATAATATTACATTTCACACAGCCATCTATTAGATGCGTAGTGTGCCAAGTTAGTCTTAATAGAAATGTTATATACAGGCTAATTGTTATATTTATTTTATTTTCAATAATTTAAGTTTGATCAATAATATATAAAAAATTATTGTTTACATCACTTACATCTATAAATATTATAGAATTGGAAATTATTGAATCACAACGTCTTAAGGTTTAGTTACATATAGTAAAACCACATAAAATAAATCACGGATCAAGATTATTAAATTTAACTTGTATTCGCAATCATGCAGCATATGCGCTAGTGGTATCCTGCCATCTGATCCACAATAACTGTAATGGTCAGCGAATATGCCCTTACTGACAGACGGACAATTATCTGTATGTAATCAGACTCTGTGTTCAAGTGCAAATCGATATTGGAATCATTTTGTTGTATTCTTCATTATTAGAATCATCGATTACATTTGATTCTTCTCTCCATACAACATTGTATGGAAAAGTTGGTAGAAAACTACTTCAATATTATAAACGAGTTTTGTATTTTTAAAAACGATGCCCCACACTACGATTTTTTTCTATAACGTGATCGTGAGTAAGTTCTGCAATCATAAATTTCACATTAACAGCAGAACCAGACCCGCAAATCCACGATTGATTTTATGCACAAGGACATGCGGCATAGAATTCAGGTAACATGACCACAAATAAATACAGTACTTTTCAAATCGTAATATATTGTAGTTTGTAATAAGAAAAACAGTTTTAATATAATATATAGTGTTAATTTAATATCACAGAACATGGCATCACTAGTCATAGGCAATCCTAGGAATAATTTTTACCGCCAGGAACAAGAAATGTGACTATAGTTTAGCGTATTAAGTGGCACCTATCACCTCCTATAATCAACAGTCACTGAAGAAACGGTTTAAGGTGTGAAGCACTAACAGAATAATTTGAATAACTTATCTGTGTCAATTTAGACCACCAACTCTACAATATCGTCGTTTTATAACTCAAAGCGATGCTCCCTATGCGCAATACGATGAGCATTTACACTGCCATATGTACTTTTGGGCTTAGGACGTCCCCTGGGAACTCCCCGCGCTAATGAAACGTCAGAATACTTCGGGACACTTTGTTAGATTCTGTAGGTTGTAAATATGTTATTAGAGAAAGTAATATATTTCTTTCGTATTCCTGTTATCATAACTACCATTACTTATTGATACACACTGAATTTTTGTCACTGTATCTCGTATTTTGTACTTATTATTAGTAACCTTTATTATTAGTAGACGTCAGTATGTATTCGTTTTGCATATTCGGTTTTGGTGGAACTCTTTACCGGAGTCGGTCTTACTCGCAGTGTAACATGGGGTCAAGGCAAGAGTGAATATGCATCTTCTTGGCTAACGCTTCCAACTTCTTTGATCTTATCACCAGCAGGTGATAAGATCAAAGATCACCAGCAGGTGATAAGATCAAAGAAGTTGGAAGTTGGCATACTGTACAAGTTGGCTTAGTTACAAAAGTAATAATCAGTCTGTAATGGTATTCTAAATGTAGTGCGAAGAGGAATATTTTTATTATTTTCGTGGATTTGTAATTTTAATCACTTATAAATAAGAACAACTGATTTTTTTTAGACTGGCTCATGATATTGTTATTAAATCATTTTGCTACAATACAATATGTATATAGCTGACTGAGAGAGTAAAGGAGAGGGCAGTTAGATAAAAAATATATGTTTTTCACGGAACGTGTAAATTCTGTATTATTCAAATCGATTAAAGCTTTTTTCGACTCTATTCATTCATTGTTATTTTTAAAAAATACGATCATACAATAGTCCTTTAGGCAGGTTGGTTAAAAAAACCGCATTTACCCCTAAGCTGGCAACGGCCGCTTCATAGGCCATATGTCGCGAAAAATTCCAGCATAATTGCATTAAGTTACCCCAAGTCGAGATGCGCCCGCTTTTAATTACGACTATCCACTTAGACATATGTGGCGCGATTTAAAATGGGGCCAGAAAACTATGAATACGGCATTTAAAATGATAATATCGATTAAAAAAAATTTCTTTACATTTTGCTGAACGAGGCCACAAAAGCTGTTTATAATATTGGGTCTTACGAGTAAGTATTTCTCACAAATGAATTTAAAAAAAAACTATGTATATGGATATGTATGTGTACATATATGTATTGATTTTATTATTAGCTGTTATTTGGTTTAGTTTCGCACCTGCCAACATTATTTTTCTTCTCCCAGGGTTAACTGGTAGAGAATGCCACAAGGCATTAAGTCCGCCCGTTGTAAACCCTTATAGTAAGGTGTCTTACAATAAAGTATTAAATTAATGAATAAATAAAAGATCTTAACCCTTACCTCTCAATAAGTTCAACCTGGCACGCGAGCACAGTATCCGATGAAGCTGTAAAAGCCGAGAAGGCTAACAGCAATTACATCACCGAAAATATATATATATTAATAAGTATTAAATATTTAATAAATAAGTAATGGTCATAATATAAACTTATCAAGGACAGACACAGGCTAATAATGCCAGTTGCTGATCAGAGTCACTAAACTCATTCACATATTTTTTATGCAATTGGACAATGCACGACCAGAAAAAAATTAGAATACGAGTACTTTGTTTGTTTGTTGAGTCTTCACGGAAAAGCAATTAATATTTTCTGGAAAGTAATGAAACATATTACAATTTTTTTTCCAACTCAAACACTTGTAAGTTTCAACCGAATGTATTATCGACCGGCCGACTTCAAAATACAATTCCTTTGAAAGTGCATTTAACGTGTCCCATATGGTAATGGGCACTGCCATGGGGGCGTATTGTCCTCGGCGGCTTTTACACCATATGGTCCAAAATTCGTAAACAAGTGTGCACCGAATCCCACTTTAATGTTTCGTGATTATTTCTATGCATTGCTTTTGACAATGCGTTAAGTATTAACATCGACTTTAACACCACGTCTATAAGAGTCATTTCTTTCGCTGTTGCTGACATAATAATTTGACACTAAAATCTTTCATACGAAAATTACATCTGTTGTTAAGTTATAAAGTTCAAAAGTTGCTTGAATACGACTGTTATTATAAAATAAAAGTACCGGAGTAAGTTTTAAACGCGACGAAACTGCAATTGAATTGGCAAATGAAAAACATTCAATCAATGAATTTTGAACTTAAAAGCACATACAGTAAAGTTGATTCCTGAGTAAATATCGTTCAAATGCAATTCAAACGATTAACAGGGTAGTTGATCTAAGAGCGAACTTATAAGGGATGATTACATTCAAAGCTTGTATTATTGCCATTGTGATGTACCATATGGTGATGTTGCTATTACCACCGTATTGGCGAATTGAGCTAAATATATCTTAATTGTTTGTTCGTCCATACAGGTGATTTGTGGGATTACATGAAGTTATTAATGGATTAGTTGTTGAATGAGCTTGTGCAGCTTTCCTATCCGGTAAGAATTCAAGGTAATTTGAAATTCTGTTTTAGTATTACTTGACTTCAGAGAAGTATCACGGCAGTTTTTCGAAAAAAGCCGCGGTTCATCCGAACCCGCTTGTGGCTAAAGCAGCAAATTACGGACCTAATAGAAACGCGACCAAACGCAAAAGTCGCCCGCGTGCAAGACGACACGGACGTCTCAGCACTCCCTGACCACGATATGGACAGTCACGATCCAGCTAACACTGTACACACAGTTAACAGCTTTAACATAACACGCACAACGACGCGCGACCGCCGTGGAGAGCGGCGCGCAACAGTCGACAATCACACCGCGTACAGACGTTTCACTTATGTTCCAGGGCGGTTCCGACACACAAGTCCGAATGGAGCCCCTCAGCCTTCCTCGTATGGTCATTAGAAGACTTAAAAAAATTAAGATATTCTAAATCGCACAAGCACACTGTGAACGCGACCGAAACCGAATTTCGATGTTTGTTAGGAGTTTATATATTTATTTATGTTTTTGTCAACCCCAACCTGGCACGCGGGCCACCGACCCGCGAGCACATTATCCGATGAAGCTGTAAAAGCCAAAAAGGCTAACAGCAATCACATCACCGAAAATATACGTTATAGTGGTACTTGATTGATATTTCTAGATGCTGTGATTTAAAAGAGGCTCGTGACCAGATGCAAACTACAATGAAGTTGGAAGATCAGCTAAATACAGTATATTTTTTTAATATTCTTAGCTTGTATGTATGCAACTAAATATATGCATATAATGGAATCTTCCAATTAAATTTTCAACCACTTCTGGAAATCCAAAAATTTGTTATTTTACGCGCCTGTTCAGAACCGATGACATTAATAATTTCGTGACTAAAACCAGGATATACTTACAAAGATCATAAGCTTATGGCTGTGCAGACGTGTTTTTAGTTTTCAAACAATACATATTTAAATACAATTAAGTGACGAGACCTACAAATCCTTCACCTGGTGGTAAGTGACCCACCTGCCTCAGAACTTTGCGTTGGAAAATTCCGTTAGCAACGTAAATTGTTCAATCAAGCTATATTTGGAAGCTCTATAGACTAGGAGTTCGTACTAGGGCATGGTATTATTTTTTTATTAATGTCATTTTCTCCATAACTCTATTAAGTTTGTATTAATATTTCATGTATACATTAAATGGAATATAAAGTGGCACCGACCGAAAAACAGCACTTCGGCGATTTTGCTGTATCATAATAAGTCTTTCCATTACTAGTTTATCAAATTTGAAAGCTTCTTATTGTTTTTGGTACTAAAGTTGATGTATTGAGTGTAGCAACGAATAAATCTATTATATTTCTTCTTTCTTTCTGATTGGTTTTAGTCGTTGAACTTGTGTATTTAATATTTATCCAAACAACTTCACACTTCGATTAGAAAATGTTTCAGTGAACAAACTAACTCGATACCAATCAAGACTTTCCTCCTCCGGGACTTCAACACAAAGAAGATTAGGTGCACACGGGTTAATCCGTCTCCGAGACGGAGACAGCGCCCCCTGGGGCTGTTAACAATCAAACTTGCAGATGCGACCTCTGATCTATCGTCTCACAATTTCCTTTTGTTTTAATAGTTGTGATAGACGACTTGTTACTTGACTACTTGATGCTTGATTTATACGCCGCGGGTTCGGGTTCCTGTCCCCGGGTCTTCGGGTCCCCGTGTCTCTGGTACTGCACACTACCCTACCTCATATTTTGTCGCATGGGCGTTACGTCGTGCGCGGGTGCATAAGGAGAAGTGAATGTCTGTGCTTGCGCATATACTTTTTTCTTTGTTATTGTATAAAGTGACGAAACGTGCAAAACGTTCACCTGATGGTAAGTGTAACGTCCACCCACAACAAATGCTGTATCACCCAGAATATTTCTGTGTCCACCCACAATGCGCCCGTCACCCTGAGACATCAGTTCTTAAGTCTCAAATGCCCAGTGATTACGCTAGCTCGCAGCGCCCTTCAAACCGAAACAGTTAAGCTTGCACACTACTGCTTCACGGCAGAATAACTGGCCCTGGGGTGGTACCTACCTAGACGGCTTCCTGCATAGGAATCCTACCACCATACTTGTGACACTGCGATTTTTTATTTACTTATTTTCACCTTATATAGATTGCAATGGGCGTTCTAAGTGCCAGGCTTTCTCCGCCAGTCAACCCTTGCTGGAAAATGTAGCAGGTATTAATTATTGCAATAAAATCTTCAACGTATATAATATTTACTACATAGTGTTTATAATAGTTCGGTAAAAAAACTCACAATAAATCGAACTTAAGGCGATGAAGTCAGCTTGATAAAGTAATTGGGGGCGCGTGGACTGGATTATTTAACACGTGACTCGAATGCGGTGGGGTAGTGATAATACTCACACGTATCTTTCAGTAAACAATGGACCCTAAAACATTGTAATAAATAATTCGGTAACCCGTTTAATATCCTACTATATCGACTTGGAAATCAGAAAGGAAATGCCATAGCTGCATGCATGTAGAATATATGGTAGTTGGTCCAATGGTCCGATGGCACATTCATAATAATCTGAAATATATTAAAAATGTGTGAACAACAAATTAATTAAAATTATTTGACTGGTGGATAAGCCGTGGTAGCTCAGGGGCCTTGTGCTCGCCTTTAATGCTGATTTATCACGTGCTTAGCGGTGAAGGCAAACATCGTGAGGAAACCTGCATGTCCGAGGAATAGAAATATTTCGGGGATATGTGAACCGCCAACCCGCATTGGAGCTGCGTGGCGGACTATTCCCAGCTCCAAAACCCTCTCAGAAATGGGAGGAGGCCTGTGCTCAGCAGTGGGACATTTATTTTCTTAATTTCTGATTATGAATAAAAAAAGTCATTTCAGATAAAAACATTTTTTCTTAATAAAGTAAACAATATGTGTAACTACTAGACTTTTGATATGAAATAGGAAACCAGTAGATAAAATTCTGGACACGTTAAAAAAATCGGTCTCGATAGGTCAATTTTATCGGGAGCTATCGTGACCACATCTCTAAAAAAAAAACGTCGCATCGCGCTATTTTAAATTATTAAAATATAGCTGGATAAACTAATTCGAGTCATAGGTTAGATGCTGATGTATAGGTTCAGTATTTGTAGCTATTCTTGTCGTAGTTTCCACTTAATAATATGTTTACGAACCCATCTATATTGACTGTGTAAGCCTTCCTCCGATCTTGTAACATGAGCGATACATTGTTCCAATGTTCAGTGAAAACAATATTACAAACTATAGCCAAAAGGGATGGTCAGCTCAGAATTATCCTGTGATTGTGCTGATTTTCATCTAAACACATAATTTTTTTATTAATGAAAAAAAAATGAAAACAGTGTAACAGTCATTAAAAGCTTTAATTAACTATTAGCCATTTCAAGAACAACATATTATGTTTTCTTTTATTTACGCGAATATTACACATTTAAATAAAACTATTTTTACGGATTGCATCGCGTTTAATTTATAACTATTTTAACCCGACGTTTCGGGCGCTTTACAGCACTCATGGTCACGGGGGGACTGAGGTGACAGTTGTCCCGATGTCATAGTTAACCCGGAGTACCTTCAGCTTTTAATTATTATTTTTAGTCCGATCTACGCAGAAAGAGCTTACTGTGTATTGAAGCCTTGCAGTGGTCTGCTTGGTTTTTGATTTAATTTCATTAATAATAGGATCCCAAGCCGGTGGTAATACGTCGTGGTAACGTCGGGTTAAAATAGTTATAAATTAAACGCGATAAAATCCGTAAAAAAAAAATAGTTTTATTTAAACAACATATTAGTCACCAACTAACCATAAAATAAACAAAATATTACCTTGCAAATAAAAAAAGAAAATCCACTTTAAATGGCCAGTTATTTTTCTACATAATTATCTGTGCTCTGTCCCTCGATCTATCAGCCGACTGCCTTGTCAGTCGCTGCGGAACGTTACATTGGAGCATTTGTCGCGTCCCGCTTAATAAGATGTCAAGCCTGACGCCTCACTCTTGTCGATATTGATGACCAGTCCGTTGCAGGTCCCTTGGAACAGTTTGTGTAAACATTGAGTAGTAACATTTAGTATTTAAAAACACAGCTAATATAAATTTTATTCATATCGTGTAATGAAATTTTCTGACATTGCTGAATATACCCTCAATATAGTGTTTCAAATAGAAGTAATGTTTTGTGCCACTTAATTAAATTTCCTGTACTAGTTTTTTTTTTTTTTTTTTGGAAACACAATTCACTAAATTTTGGTCATAATAAGTAAGAGCAATGGCAAAGTATTTTTTGGTTTCGATTTACATGTTTAAATCATATATCATATCATAGATTAGACATTTACATATCATAGATTTGTTAACTTAAAAATGTATCCCTCTTTAAAATTAACTAAGCTCAAGCGGTAAGTGATGCATTGGAATTAAATACAAAATTGCATGAAAACTCCGAAAAACCAGAGCTTTCCTAAAGAAAAACTAATTAACGCAAGACGTTAAATAAATGGAACAGATTTTTATAGACTGCGAGCGAATGGCCAAAAAATGGCTAAATTCTGACAAATGGCTTTCCTTTAACGTCTGTGCCCATCTTATTATCGTTACCCACTACCGAACAGAACTCATTTGAGTCTTTCTTTCACTTCCATATGAGCTGTTTATCAGTCAAAATCCTGCTTTTCACCGCAGATGTTAAGCTTTAGTTTTCTTTGTCAACATTAATTATATTAGCTTAAACGTCTGCTAATGTGATTGCAGCTCTGTGTTACCTAACTCTAGGTCGAGTTTCAATTGTTTGATCATTGAGTAGGATATCAATTTGAGAAGAAGCGTCTGTGTTAATAGCATTATTCGCAATCTCATCCATACACTCGGGGGTTGCGCCGTCTATGGGCAAGGTATCATTTTTTTATGCGACATATAAAACATATTTATTGCGATCATAATGGTTGGAGTTTTTCTAGTGCCTTGTTTGGCGAGATAAAGATAGCGTAATGATTATGCTGGCTTGTGCAACAATCGGACAAGGGGAAATAACGGTAATTCCAAAGAAACTTTAGCCTTTACGAAGAAATCGTAAACATAAATAATATAATATTGAGTATACTTCGAGGATTTGAACATTTCGGTTCTTTGTAAAGATCCCAGTAAAAAGAATTTCTACTTTATTTATAATTACGTCAATACTCTTAAATTTTTTATATAATTATTTATGTAATTGCTTTGTTTTTTGAACAAAATAGGTAAATCGAAACATATGTCGATACAAATTAATTTATTTTGTGTTATCTGTAAAAAGTAATTTTGCTGTTTTTGTAAAAATATACATCTTTTATTAATTAAAGCCTATTTCTTATTTATTTCATATTATTACATTTATACAAATAATAAAGAGTAGTACTAATAGATATTTATGATAAATTTTTATACTTTTATTTGCTATTTTGTATACAGTATTTTTATAACTTTTTTTAATAATTTTAGTTCCGATAAATACAGAAATAGCACATATAATAAATGATAACCTTCTAACAGAACGCTTTTGATTTTTCCAACCTCACACGTTGAATAGCGAAATAAGCCGCCACCCGTTACTCACATCATACTGTCTTTTTCGATCTGACCCTACCACTCAATGCGCTCTCAATTCGCGGCAGTTATCTTGACCCGCTGATTGAGCTTTACTTACCATCACCGCGTTCCACACCCATTGGTCTACAGAATGCTTTGACTCCTCCTGCTTGCGCACTATTGGCCCGCTAACACGCCCCCACGACTTCCAAGGCCCGACAAGGGTAGTTCTTAACCCCACTTACATGTTTTCCACCCTTATTCTATGCTCGCATTCGTAAAGTTGTCGACGGCTACTACGCACGCGTCTGTAACTCTCTGCTGCGATATAAGTGTGAAAAGTTTGAGTTCGAGTGCGGTTTATTAAATGAAAATACAATGACAATGGACGTTCAAAATAACTATCAAAACCATAAAGAACCGTCTCCTGACGCTAAGGAGACGAACCTGAGTATTGAAAGTGCTCGATCGGCGCATATAGCGAAAACCGAAATGCAATCGGCAGTGTTAAATAAAGCTTCGAAAAGATCGTTTGATGTTGCTTTTCTCATGATGCCGGACGACAAATTGAGACAAAAACAACCCGAGCGTCAATTAAGAGTTTCGAAACAATTATTTAGTACGGAGGAATGGGAGCAACCGACTAAGAGAGCCTCAGAAGTTTACAAATATAATGATCTTTCGGACGGAAACGTATTGGACGATAAAGATCAAGATGACGACAGGATTCGCGTTAATAACAACATATCCCCAGGTTTTGGGTCCGATATCAACATCGACGTAGGCACAGATGAGTACCCGAGCAAGTCAACGTACTTCAGCGATTCTGATACTTCCGAACGATCAAGGAGTCGTCCTAATTCCAACGAAAGTGCAGCAAGACACCCGAAATTTTTGCCCGAATATAAAAGTAAGATATTCGATGATCCAACTTTAATAAGCATGCAGTCGAGGGCGAGGTACGAGAATAGGTACGTCGAGAAAACTCAAGATATGTCACCAAAGAGCGCGTTTACTAAAGTATCCAACTTCACTGTCAGGTCCCCGAATCCGTCAGTAAGTCCAGATAATCTTCTTTACCAGAATTCTATAAGCCCCCCACTGTCTGCTTCGAGTCCTCCTTCGAGTTCCTTCAATAAATCCACAGCATTTAATAACTTGATTAGTCCAGCACACCTGTTAAACGGTAACAGTTTTTTCAAAGGTCAGAACGTACCTTCAACTTCTCCAAACTATCCAGAATCGAGTCTAATGCCGCAAAGAACAACATTTAAGGGACTAGAGTACCCGGGTAAGCAAATTGAACCAAAAACACAACAAATACCACCAAATAAAATGAATTTCCTACCGTTTAGACCCGACATACCGTATCTTCAAGCCGGTTCATCATACCCATTTGGCGTGCAAAATTTCCAACAACCAAATTCAGATTTTATGAAATTTCCCGTCTCAGCACGGGAATCCGTCAGTCCGTTGATAGCAAATCCCGCTGCAGCAATACTAAGTACTCTGTTACCACCGACCTTGGCGGCATTCTCTTTGCCAGCGCAAAATGTTTGTGCCAAATGTAGCATCAGTTTTCGTATGACCTCCGACTTGGTCTATCATATGCGAACCCATCATAAAAGCGAAACAACTACCGATCCCAACAGGAAGAAAAGAGAAGAGAAACTAAAATGTCCGGTTTGCAATGAGAGCTTTAGAGAGAGACATCATTTGACCAGACACATGACAGCGCATCAAGACAAAGAAGGAGATTTAGATGATATATCACCACAGAACTATAATAAGAAAAGCAAACAGTTTTTTCCTCACAACAGCTCTGTACTTCATAAGTGAATGGCTTCGTAGAAATTTCACTGTAACTTGGACAAAGGTGTATCTATCCAATGATTAAACGTTTAGTAAATTTTTTGAAACTATGTCACATTGAATCGATGCCTGTTTAACGTTTTCCTTGGGTTCATCTCGTTGTTGTTATTTACATACTAATTATATTCTAATGTGCAATATTAGACTCTAAGTGTTTATTTTGTAAATATTCGTTCGATAGATGATTAAATAACTTATGTAAGTTAACAAATTGTCTTATTTCTTGTACTTTTCATAGATCATAGATTAAATTGTATTTTCTTGTATTGGTAAACAAAAACTATGCAAAATCAAAAAAAAACAAAAAAATATAATTTAAAAATAACGCAATGGTTGTCAAACAATCATTTCCACGAAGTAAAGTACTTATTAGTAAGAGACAGCTCTTATAAAATCTATACCAATAAAGAAATTGAAGTATCTGTCAGTGTTCAAAGTAAAAACTGCTATTTATACATCGTAATTAATCATCAATGACTGTTTTTGTCTCTCTGTCCGTCTGAAAGTATGTCTCGTATAGGTTCCGAAACGGCTCAACGAATTTCAATGAAAATTTTAATGAGATTAAAACAGGAATTTCAAATTAAATTTTCATGTGTACGTTTCGACATCTTGCAGGGTTCAGAAAATATGAATATATATTTGCTATACTACTTAATGCTTGCTATAATAATTAATGCTACGAGTATGTTCTTAAGGATACGCACGCCGTTTACCGAACTTTACTGAAGGCCGAACTGTTAACGCTCAGGTAAGCGAGGTACCAAGACGTACGGCAGAATCACGTGTGGTCGATTTATATACAGTTGGTATTCAATAAATTAAATTCTTTAAATGTTTCAATACATTTCAATCATACTATTTTAATATCCGTTTCAATTACGAAATTTCTTCTACATTAGACAGTTGCTGGACTTAAGTCTCCCAAAGAGAGGAACTTTTGCCATGATCGCATCGCTTAGCGGGCAGATTAGTAGTACTTTTGGCCACCTGTATGAGCGGTGGTAGATCAGGGGCTAGGCGCTCGCTAGGTGCCCGGTGCCGGTAACATTACTGTGAAGTACGTCAACCCTCATTGGAGCAGCGTGTGATGAAGATTAAGAGAAATGAGAGGTGCCCTGTGCTCAACAGTGGGACATCTATATGCTGTTACTTTATAGAAGTCAAGAGATTCTCCAGGCATTTCGCTAAGCCCGCTTTTGTGAAATCCACGAGATGAAATAAGGTAGCAGATATTTTACCGTCACGACTCATCTCATAAACTTTATTTATTTATTGAGAAAACTTATAAAACCAAAGCAAATAAGAAATTGTTATCTTAAAATAATTGTCTTTTATCTGATTAATTAGTTACAGATATTTAAATTTCAGTGATGGGAGCCTCATTTTAACCATAATGCAAGGAGACACCGATCTGCTATAGATAAAGTATACGTATTATCAAAAAAATTACAACTAACATGAAGAAAACGAAAGGTCAAAAATCATTTTTTTTTTCTTTTTATAAAAAACGATGCCCCAAAGTAGGATTTCTCCTGTGTCGTGGGTGCGTTTTACAGACATAAATTCCACATGCACATACATCCAGACCCGGAACAACTATTTGTAGGTCATACAAATATTTGTCCCGTGCGGGAATCGAACCCGCGACCCGCGGCGCAGAAGCCAAGGGCTTAGCCACTGCTCCAACCGAGCCGACAAAAAATCAAAAAATCAAAAAATTTAAAATCTAATCTTTTTCTACTTTTATTTTCTAAAAAATATGTTTATTATTATTGTCTGTTCTAATAAATTTTAAATTCATCCATCTGAACTTCAAAGAGCGTTCCCTATTATATCACTAACACACCGCGGCAGAGCGAATGAAAATAGGGTCACTCAATAAAGCTATCAAATGTTTCCCTTCCAGTGTTATGTTACCACGGTGTTAATGTCCCACAATTTAATTTTCGGCATAAATGTTTAATTGTACGTTCAGCTTTCAAGATTGATTTTCTGCTATTCATTTCTTTTCGAGGAAGACAGTCGTTGTTTGTATATTCCTTGAGTATATGCCCAAGACTTAAAAAGCAAGAAAAAAATGTTTTTTTTTATTGTATAAAATGATGAAACGAGCAAAACGTTCACCTGATGGTAAGTGCTACTGCCCATAACAAATGCTGCGTACGTTGTTGTAATGTTTGCACACTACTGCTTCACGGCAGAATAACTGGCCCTGGGGTGGTACCTACCTAGACGGACTCCTGCATAAGGAATCCTACCACCACGGAATATTTTTCATAGGCGTTCATTTATATTAGCTATCAGAGAGTAATTTAAATAACATATTTAATACTCCCTATCTCTCAAAATGAGTGTAGGCTTGAGCTCAGCAGTGGGACATTTATACATACGTACCTTACATTATTTATTACCACATATAATTGCTTGGAATTGAATGTTACTCTACCGCAGGTTATCCTTAATGATGAGATTACTAAATAGAAACTAAGTAGTTTTAATATTTCCTTATACACTACAACAACTATTGGTAGTTGTGGAATAGAAAAGCGAAATAAGAAAGGTAGTATAGTTGTAAAATGTTTGAAAAACTTGTCAATGCTTTGAAATTTATGCATTAGTTCCAACCGAACTAGGAACCACGTCTTAAACGAATGCTCAAATATTGTAATACTCGTACTTTCATATACATTTTCAGTTTTGCTCTTGGAAATAGAGCTCCATTAATATGTCTTACTTAATCTACTTCAAAAAAAGGTTATGAATTGAACCATTTTTTGTACACCTTAATAAGACGTTAGTGATAGACTGAACTGATTGACTTGACGCGAATGTTAGAATTTTTTTGAGTACATTGTTTTAAGCACTAATTGATTTTACTTTTCGGGACTTTAAAAATATACATCATACATCTCACGCCTCTTTCACATCACGGTAGGCAGAGACCACGTCTTTCCACTTGCTACGATCCTGACATATTACATCTTTCGCTTCTTCTACTTTCATTAAGTGTTTTCATACAAGCTCGTACTTTTGATGTGGCCTTACCTTAGAACGACTTACGATCTAATCGCTGACACGTTCACCTACGTGGAACCTTACCGGCTTGCCTATTCGCACTCGCCTCATAAATGTGTTTCGTCAATCTTCTTTCATCCATTTCTCTTCCTTATGTGTCCAAGCCATATAAGCATCCCCTTCGCATCTTTGTCATTACATTTTCTACTACACCACAACGTTTCCTTATTGCGCTGTTGGTCACTTTTGTAAACTATGTAGTATATTATGCTTATCTATACATTGCTTATGCAATTATGTTGCATTATGCCAACATCCCCCCAAAATGAGAGCTACGAGCTTTTGTGGCACCCGCGGCGTAGAAGTCAGGTACGCTAACCACTAGGCCACGCGGTCGTCAAATCCATGAGCATATGAGACTGACAGCGGATGTCTCAGGACAGACGCAGTATGGTGCCCCTTTAGAAATGTTCTGGGTGGCACAGCATTTGTTATGGGCAGACGTTGCATTTACCATCAGGTGAATATTTCGCTCGTTTCATCGCTTTATCCGATAAACTGTAATTCGTTCGTTCGTTATACCACATAACTTGATTGTCCATCCCCTGTTTAATTTAGCAAGAAGGCAACTATTTGTGACATACTGAAGGGAACGTGCGCTACAAGCGAGCGTGTCGAAACACGCGTGTCGGAGCAGGCGTGTCGGAGCGAGGCGTGACGAAATCCTTGCGAACGACTCCGTTCCCACATTGACTAGTGGGTCGGTTATGCGTAGGAAGATACGTACGAGTAGGTTAGTCCGGACCGATGCACGGAGCGCCGTAGTAAATTGTGGTGGGAAATCGGATTGAATTGTCTCTACTTTATATTGATCTGTGAATATTGTTTGGAGACGTATTTAATTTTTTTTAACTATTAAAGTACACAACTGATCATTACGGAAAACTTTGAAAACTTACTTCCTTACATCACAAGACACAACATAATTTCGTTTAAGGCTTTTGTATTATATTACATAACTTCTCTTGTTATAATTTTTAGTCTAGTCTGGTGGTTTGTACCCACTGCATAGTTTTTTTTTATCTTTTCAAACACACGTTTCTGTAGGTATTTGCCTTATTCTACGAATATAAAGTGTCCAAAATACAATATGGCTTCATTTTAAATTAAATTTATACCTTTCACAACTCTACTATGTATTGACTGGGAAAAACAATATTTATAAAAGTCAATACTGTGGAAATAAAGCATTTTTACGTACATCTTTTATCCTTAACTGTAAAGGATGTCTTACCTGTTATAATATCAGCTATCTGTCAGTGAAAGTCCCGTAAAAATCGGTCCAGCCGTTTCGGAGATTAGCCGGAACAAACCGACAGACAGACAGAACGACAGACAAAAAATTAATACCGTATATACTTTCATAAGGATTGAGTAAAAAGCTGTTATTTTGTTATTACAAACAGACACTTCAATTTTATTTATTTGTATATATGTAGGGGACATATAGGGCCCGACATAAGTAGATGTATTATTTAAGGCCACAACAAAGTTCTGAGGTTCAAAGCTTTGAGATATACTTAGTACAACTACACGATAAATCGACTCTATCAATGTGAATGAATGTTTCAGCCTATAAATGTTCCACTGCTGAGCACAGGCCTCCTCTCATTTCTGAGAGGGTTTTGGAGCTACGAAGAATCCACCACGCTGCTCCAATGCGGGTTGGCGGACTTCACATGTCCGCGAAATATTTCTATTCCTTGGACATGCAGGTTTCCTCACGATGTTTTCCTTCACCGCCAGCACGTGGTAAATCAGCACTTAAAATTGTAGAACAATATTAGGTGTAATATTAGGTGCTGGCACCGGGGATCGAACCCAGGTTACAGGCTTACTATGAAATCAAAGGCGAGCACCAGGCCCCTGAGCTACCACGGCTGTCGACTCTAACGCGAAGTCAATGTCTAACAGATGCGAAGAATTGTGCAAAAACAAATGTTTTAGTTTAGGATATAGTTGTCTCGTGATAGTCTCCATGTATTTATACTGTATCCTAGTTCTGCCGTGGGGCAGTCGTGTGCAAACATTACTGTGTTTCGGTTTGAAGAGCACTGAGAGCTAGCGTAATCACTGGGCATATGAGACTTAAGAACTGATGTCTCAGGGTGACGGGCGCAGTGTGGTGTCACACAGAAATGTTCTAGGTGACACAGCATTTGTTAAGGGCAGACGTTGCACTTACCATCAGGTAAACGTTTTGCTCGTTTCGTCACTTTATGAAATAAAAAACCTTATCGCATGAGCATCGGGCGCGGGTAGGCTAGGACGAGTGAGTGTTTATGTATTTGCGAGTATACTTGTAACACTGTAATATCTATTGCGTAGTCCCTCATAATACTATCAAGACCGCATCTTCATCAGAAAACTTTATTAATTATGATTGGATTTACAGGTAATGATCCCGGATTATTATCTTGAAAAAGATTAACTTATCAATAATCAAAAAGAGATCAAGAGGCGTATTTTCGTTTAAGATCAAAAATTTCACATATAAAAACTTTAATTAGTACAAAAAATTTAACCAAATAAACACAATCTGCACTGTTTTTTTTTTCGAAACAATATTGGGTCTCATTTCACTTAAATGGACTGATCAACATGGGTAGCGTCAAAAATGCGAGGACTCTAATACTGCAATCGACAATCTGCGTGTCAAAAATGGCGATTACAACATGTTCCTCAACTTTGTAAGGCGTGTATGTTCAATGCAGTGTCAAGAGAAATTCACTTAAAAACATTTGTTATTTAATTTAGCCTCATTTCGAAAAGTAGTAATACCAACATTCAGGAAAAACTTACAAAGTACGGGATACAAGTGCGAGAAGGACAATATTTTTGCCGGACCGCCGAAGCGTAAGTAATTCAATATAAAATATTCATATTGGGGACAGAGCTACCCTCGTGTATTGCCATATACAGAATGTTCCAGATTTTAAATACATAGAAATCTTTAGTTTTTAATATAACCTACTTTTGTCGTAAGCATGTCTTAATGTTATTTTCATTTTATAGTTTATTAGTCTTTTTTTTATTCCTTTTTTATTGTAGAAAGTGACGAAACGAGCAAAACGTTCACCTGATGGTAAGTGTGTCACCCAGAATATTTCTGTGTGACACCACACTGCGCCCGCCATCCTGAGACATCAGTTCTTAAGTCTCAAATGCACAGTGATTACGCTAGCTCACAGTGCCCTTCAAACCGAAACACAGTAATGTTTGAACACTACTGCTTCACGGCAGAATAACTGGCCCTGGGGTGGTACCTACCTCGACGGACCTACCTGCATAGGAATCCTACTATTTTTTAAATAATTTAATTTTAAAGAATCGCGTCGAATATGAATATAGTCACTGTTTATAACCGGTTATTTACGATTTATTTTTTATTAGTTGACATTATCAAACTTTTTAAGGCCAGTTTTGTTTCAGACTTCAAATAAAGTAAAATTCTTAATTTTCCAGCAAGGGACACATATTTGTATGGCCTACGTGTGATGGCGGCCTAAGAGAATCTACTATCGCATTACATCCGGTGGGTGTAATAAAAGTCGACAGAGGAAACATTATAACCAGCAGATAGGCAGGAACTTTCTCCTGGAACTACTGAATAAATACACTGCGCTTGCTAACCCGCCTGCCAAGCGTAGCAACTAGGGCAAAATCCCACCAAAATGACTACAAAAAAATTTTGTGACAACTTTTGAAGGAGGCCTATGTTCAGCAGTGGACTAGCGATACAGCGGAAATGATGATGACAGATAATTGTTAC
This sequence comes from Luehdorfia chinensis, assembly GCA_019845155.1. Classification (NCBI taxonomy): domain Eukaryota; kingdom Metazoa; phylum Arthropoda; class Insecta; order Lepidoptera; family Papilionidae; genus Luehdorfia; species Luehdorfia chinensis. Next base: position 252,146 of record JAHVAK010000573.1, read on the forward strand.
GGATGTGGGGGTTTGTGCATGTTCAAATTATGTCTGTGAAATGCACTCACGAATAATCCACAAAAAAGTTTTTAAAATCAATCAAAGAAGTTTCAAACTCCTATAATTTTTTTATCAGCCTGTATGCTGGCAGTATGTTTGCCGACGCAAACTCCTTATGACGGATGTGACCCGTAATAGTGAGCGAGCAACATTTAAAACTTATTCGCTCCCTGTTTATAGTAGCGTGAAGATATTTTAGGATTCAAAATAGATATCTTTGCCTTCGCCGTCGGTCTATTCCGAACGAAATATAACATAAAACTATCGGAATGAAACATGAAAATAGATTATGAACAACAATGCAATATGTTTGCATGTCTATCTTAAAAAATTATACACGTTCATATTCAATCATACATTCACGCCTTTCTACCATATAGGGGGTAGGCAGAGGCCACATCCGTAGCCCACTTTTCGCCCTCACGGGAAAAGAGACGTGACGGGTGGCGCCAACCACTTCGCCGCCATTTCGAAACGAGTCAAAAAATTCTTACTTCACACTGCGTTTCCACGAGCAGTACCTATAGTTGCAGCATTGCATATTATGGTGGTATTCTGCACTAATAAAGGCTGTTCGTACAATACCTTAGTCGCCTCTTAAGACACCTCGGTAGGAGATACCTAGGTGCTATTCTACTCTGGACGCCTATTATACTTTTTTTTAATGCCCGAAGATTTATACAATAACACAAATTATTGAGTTTCGAGTCCAATAGATCCTACTATAAGATCAAATATTAAAAAAAAAACAGTTACAATGATTAAATTAATGATAGAAGCAGTGAAAGTGAACTGATTTGTGGTTCAGAGGTTTGCATTATTAAGATTTTTTTTTCAAAACATTAAGTAAAATTAAACTAGTGATAGCTTGAATATATCGTTGCAGATGCGATCATAACACATTAGAGACGGAATAGATCAAAACTGTCATTTGAGATCGATAAGAACTTCAATATTTTCCACTCAAATAGCTTTACAGAAGAACCGAAAACAATAAATATGTATTTCTAAACGCATTAACAAGATTACAATATTAGCGAACGCTGTCCTCCTTCCGACGCTGCGTCATTACAAATGATAAATAGCAGACACACTTCGATAATCAAATTCAAATTTGGAATCTGTTCTACCCCCGCGTCTATTTTTTCCGAGGCAAGGGTGCTCAGTCATACAGCCAGGCTGTTTTGTATTGTGAGAAGATTGTGACTTTATTAAGCGTGAACGAAAGGTCTCTTTAGACGATTCGCCGCGGTAGACACGTGACCCGGAACCGATTACGGTTCCGTAGCGATTTGTATGTATTTGTATGTAAATGGGGGAACTGGGGTGAGGAGATAACCAGGCGTGGTTGTTGATAGGGATCATTGTGATTGAATTAAGTGTGCCGACGTTTAGTGCGTGTTTAGCGATGGCTAGTTTTCATTCCTTTCATAATTTATTTAATGCAATTATTTTGTAAATGATTTCATCCAACAAACTAGTATTACGTTGTGAAAAGGTGCAGAAAGTGATAACTTCTTTATCTTTCTTTTTTTAACATAACGGCGATTACTTGATGGCCATTACCTAGTTAATTCGGGCTACCTTCGAGTGCGCTCCTCGGTTACAGTACAATTGACACTGTTAGTTGCAATTTATTGTCAAGCAGACTTTCAACGACCTCGCCGGTAAAGAAAAACTTCGTAAGACAACCTGCAAGTCTCAGATTTTTTTTTATAATATGTGAAGTCGACTGGAACAGCATGGTCCAACACTTTCCGGCTTGAAAACCAACTCGTTTATCGGCTTTTGTAATAGCAGTGCGATAAGTTGGTAGAAAAGCAAAGATATGCAAACGCAACAAAATTTAATATAATTTTGAAATAGTAGTTTGTTTTAAAATGTAATAAAATGGAGACAAACAATAGCCAGAAGGAATTTATCAGCGACTGCGTCCCGGCACGACATAAGGGCGAAACAAAGGAACGGACAAGCATACGGAAAGCATTGGTCACAGTCGCCGCACTTATGCTTGAGGCTCCATTATAATGTAGACTAAAACTTACATTGTGGCATATCATAACAACTGCAGATTAAAAATATTACAGAGTATAACTGCAGTATTTAGACCATGGACTAAAAATGTATTAAAACAATGCATTTTCTTCTACGAGTACGCATCTAAATTGCCAGTACGACCAATCACTGAATCGGGGGCTTTTAATACATAAAGAACTTTTTTGAATCACAAAAGATTCGTCAAATACACACAATTAGATCTCTAGTTTTCCAGATCATTCTCATGGTTTAACCTCTTGGTGCTTTTAATTTTACTTTTAATTTTGCTTTGAACTCTCATGGTGAATTTCACCAAATTTTATTTAATCAATTTAGGCTTTGCTTTGTATGGTTTTTTTTAGGTTTTTATTTAATATTTTTGATTAAATTAATAATTAAAAACTTTTCGTTTATAACAAAATATTTGAAGCTCTTGAAAGTAATAAAAGACATTGTATGATAAAAATGTGGGATCAATTTTTCATTTATTTAATCTCATTTATTTATTACAACAACTGTGTTAAGAGAATCTACCACCCCATCTCATCCCGTGGGAAAAATAAAACCAGAAGATGAGCAGTATCATCTTCTTGGAAGATCTGAATAAACTGCGGTATTTCAACCCTCCTGCCAACCGTGGCAGCTAAGGCAAAACTCTTCAAACTGAGAGCTACAAACTTTTGTGGCAATCTGTGGGGGAGGCCTATGTTCAGCAGTGGACTAGTATTAGGCTGTAATGAGTAAGAGTTATTGTCACACATCTTTGTCCTCTAAATATATTTATATACATATATATATATATATATATATATCATCTCTCTATACTATACTATATCACATGTCTTTCCTTAGTGAGGATGACTTGCCAGAATCGCCCCGCTTAATAGACAAATAGGCGATCGCTGCACCCGTCGCCAGAACTCATAAGACATTGATTCCAGTCACCTGTTCAGCTAATTTATTCTGATCGGTCAATGGAAAATAAGGTTTTTTTTTTATTATCGGTTCCATTTTATTAATTCGTCGATCGCGTCACCTAGCCAGAGTAGGTACCTGACTTCTACCTGTTCGAAGTCCTAGTATTGAATCCCAGCCGAAGCTAACATTTTCCTATGCAGGAATCCGTCCGTACGAACGTCTAGGTAGGAACTACCCCAGGGCCAGTTATTCTGCCGTGAAGCAGTAGAGTGCAAACATTACTGTTTTAAAGGTCTGAAAGGCAGTGAGAGCTAGTGTAATCACTGGGCATACGAGGTTTAAGAACTGATAACCCGGGGTGACGAGCGCAATGTGGTGCTGCACAGAAATATTCTACGAGGCACAGCCTTCGTTATGGACAGACGTTGCACTTACCATCAGGTGAACGTTCTCGTCTCATCACTTGCCCTACTATACAATTAATAAATAAACCGACCGCTTATCCCAGACTTCTATCTGTTCGAAGTTCTAGTACTGAATATCAGATGGAGCCAAACATTATGTCCAAAAATCATACTTACGTTACGAGTGAAATGCTGGTGTTGAGCAGTATTTTTTTTAAGAAGCATTGAAAGATGATTCTTGTTGGTATTAAGTTTCTTCATACGACAAAGACTGTTCAAAGTTAGGAAATTTTATTCGGCACTGTAAAATTATTCAGCGAATATATTGTGTTTGTTCACGCGTGTTGTAATATCCAACAATTTTATAATTGCTAATTAGTAATATTATAAAACACCGTACAAAACACAGCCAGCCTCTTTAGTTGAAAATTTTATGCGAATTTGATAATTATAGCAACAACATAAGGAGTATAATAACATGGCACGGACCAAACACTCCGCAAAACTGTTTTGCACTCCGTACCGTAAGCAAGTAAGACAAAATAATAATTTATTCAGTGAATATTGTAATGGAGGCCCGTTATTATTTTCGACTTACAAGTTTGCTTCACTTCGATCTACAGAGTGCTCCTGAGTTAGTTTAAATTATTACGATAATATATGAATGAATGAATGAAATGAATGAATGAATGAATGAAATGAATGAATGAATGAATGAATGAAATGAATGAAATGAATGAATGAACGAATGAATGAATGAATGAATGAATGAATGAATGAATGAAATGAAATGAATGAATGAATGAATGAATGAATGAAATGAATGAATGAATGAATGAAATATACTTTATTGTACATCGATAGTTAAAACGGAAATATACATAATAACAAAACTGCTAACAAATTAAGGTACGAGTACAAATGGCGGCCTTATCGCTTACAAGCGATCTCTACCAGGCAACCACGAAGTAATATATATACGAGAACGTCCCTAATTATTATTTAAAAAAAGTATTCATTTTGAAAGACTCCTTATAAGCAAAAAAAATTGGTTTTCATCTAAATTCTAAAATAAACGAATAGCGACTTCGTGATTATGAGCCACTTTCAATCAACTATTTAGGGTTAAACTTTAGTTTGGTATGTATTACTGATGGTAGTAATCCTATGCAGGAATTCGCTAAGGTAGGTACCACACCCCAGGGCCAGTTCTTCTGACGAACATTATTGTGTTTCGGTCTGAGCACTCACAGCTAGTGTAATCACTGGGAATACGAGATTTAATAACTGATATCTCGGCGTAACGGGCGCAATGTGGTGCAACACAGAAATGTTCTAGGTGACACAGGCATTTGTTATGGGCAGACGTACTTACCATCACGTGAACGTTTTGCTCGTCTCGACAATTTATCCAATAAAAGCACATCATCTAGTCAAAAGTGGAAGACAGCTATTAATGCTGTACGCGGCGGCATATATACATATTAATTTATACCATATTTCACCGCATTTAATTCATATGCTAAATAGATTCGAAGCTCTTAACTGTTTCCTTTGAATTTTCCTACTAAGATGTTTGGATCGTTTTAGGAGTTTTTTTTATAATTCATAATATTCGCTAACTAAGTTTTACTACAATAATAAAGCTCGAGATTTTGTATGTTCGAAGCGCGCTAATATCATGGAGAAACTAATCCGATTTGCAAATTATTTCTTGCGTTAGTTACTGATGTCTGTACTGGAATACTACCAGTTTGGGTGGTACCTACCTAGACGGATTCCTTCATAGTAATCCTACCACCAGTGATTCACACTTTCGCATTTATAATATTAGTATGGATTACCATTTAAATATATAATAAATTACCTATTAACGATAAAAAGGTATCGTCTTGAACGAAAATATTTTTTTAGATTCTAATCACTAAGTGTTATTCTGTGGATGATTTCTTGAATAATGAATTAATAAACGTTATTATAATAAATTGGACATGACTCATATCACTGTTCAGATTCCTTTGCTTATTTGATATATTTTGGAGTTAATATAATTGATTTGACATAATGATATTTATATTTTTATTAAACTTATTTACTTGTAAAAAAACTTTACGTTGAATTTTGAAAATTGACTCGAATTATCACTATTCTTTTACTAAATACACTTTTATGACTACTAAGAGTAAAGTATAAAATCCAAATTGTTATTTACTGAACCGCAATTTTTTATAATGTTTGCATGCCTTTAAGTTAGAATGTGTTAGATACAAAATAAAATCACTGTAACATCTTTGTAGTCGCCGTGTGGTAGCGGCTTTAGAGAATCTACCACCCCATCTCATCCCGTGGGTGCCGTAAAAGTCGACAGAGGGAAAATCAAAACCAGGAGATGGGCAGCAGCATCTTCCTGGAACATCTGAAGAAATAAATTGTTTTTTTCATTGAAAGGGCCAGTTATTCCTGCCGTGAAGCAGTAGTGTGCAAACATTACTGTGTTTCGGTTTGAAGGGCACTGTGAGCTGTCGTAATCACTGGCCATATGAGACTTAAGAACCTATGTCTCAGGGTGATGGGCACAGTGTGGTGGGCAGACGTTGCACTTACCACCAGGTGAGCGTTTTGCTCGTTTCATCACTTTATGCAATAAAAAAAAAACAATGTCTGCCGCGCAGTTGATCATTTCTGACACAATTCGGAAGATGCAATACATTAAGATTTTTCAATATCATTTAAGACTACGTACTTCTATAGAAAACCTATTTGTTGTTACCGCTTTAACTCCTATCTGTAGGTATCGATCCAGCTACGGCTCCTTCGAATACAAACCCAGACTTACGAATGCGAAATGTAAATACGGTGAATATAAATCTTTCTCAGCTGTAATTGTATACTCTCTCAGCGTCCGCCATCTGCTAATTCAGTGAAAACAGAGAGCGGCTCTAATATAAAATCTATCTTAAATTAAAATATGTAGCGTAGAACCTATTACGATGAATTATTAACAGTGATTTAATTCCGCCATTTGCAAATGCGATTCGCAGAGTTTTGTATGCGTTTTGAAATTTGAATATCATAAGTAAACCTAGCGTAAAACATAAGAAAACTTTACGTAATATATATATAAATATCCCACTGCTGAGCACAGGCCTCCTCACAGTTTTGGGAGGGTTTTGGAGCGGGAAAGAGTCCGCCACGCTGCTCAAATGTGTGTTTGCGGACTTTTTTTTATCGGAATGAGTGGCGAAAATGAGCAAAACGTTCACTTGAAGTTAACAAATTTTGTGGCACCCACAACATTTCTGTGTAACGCCACATACACCCATCACTCTTAGACATCAGATCTTAAGTTTCATATGGCCAGTGATTACACTAGCTATCAGTGCCCTTCAAACCGAAACACAGCAATGTTTGCACACTACTGTATACGGTAGAATAACAGGCCCTGGGGTGGTACCTACCTAGACGGATTCCTGTACAGAAATCCCACCACCACATGTCTTCGAAATATTTTATTCCCCGAAATGCAGGTTTCCGGAGCACTTGGTAAATCAGCACTTAGAATTACAGAAAAAATTGAGTCGTGTAGGCACCGGGGATCGAACCCAAGTAACTCGCGTACTTAAAAAAATTACTTCTCTCCTGCTATTCTATATGTAATACATAAATTCCTTACGTCGGCTAAGCCTTGCAATGGCCTTACTATACATATGACGACCGCGACAGCGTCGCTTAATAGTTAGAGTATCTGACTACCACGCCCCGGGTCCTGAGTTCGCATCCCAGCCGTAGCCAACATTGTTTGCAAAAGCATAAAATGTTGGTTTTCTGGTACGGTTGTGTTGTGATTGTTACTTTATTTCCGACACTGTTGCATCCTAGCCTCTATCTAAACTTATCGCATGAGCGTTACATCGGGCACGCGTACGTTGGGAAGAGTGCCTCTGTGTTTGCGTACACTTGCGGCACTATGATATCTCCTGCGCCGGTGATAGCTTTCGACAGCACTTGGTAGTTGTCGTCGTAGTCGAAAATCGGCTAGGACGACATCATATATACTCGTATGTATATTAAACGAGCTGATGCCCACGACTTCGTCCGCGTGTATATAGGTTTTTTTAATATCGCGAGGGAACTGTTCGATTTTCCGGAATAAAAAGTACTCTCTGTCCGTCTCCAAGATGCAACATGTCTCTGTCGAATTTCGTCAAGATCAGTTCAACGGTTGAACCGTGAAAAGGATAACAAACAGACATAGGGACAGAGGGAGTTACTTTCGCAAGTATAATATTAGTATGGACCTAGCGTGGTTTAGTGGTCAGAGTACCTGACTTCTACGCCGCGGGTCCTGGGTTCGAATCCCAGCCGGAGCCAACGTTTGTGCCAAAACAAATTGTTGATTTTCGGGTCTGGTTGTGTTGTGTTTGTCCCCGTGTTTCAGACACTGTATCCTAGCCTACCTCCGATCCTATCGCATAAGCGTTACATCGGGCGCGGGTAGGTTGGGACGAGTGAGTGCCTCTGTGTTTGCGCGTACACTTGTGGCACTATAATATCTCCTGCGCAGTTGATGGCTCTCGACATTCGGATTCGGAAGTTGTCGCCGTGGTCGAAATCGGCTAGGAGAACATCATCATCATCAACAAAGTTTCCTATAAGAAACATAAAGAAGCGTCTCTGACACAGATAAAAATAGATACAGGAAAGTCCAGGACGTAAACATGATGAATTATTACGTCCCGTTCCCTTTATATTTTCCAAATAAACTAGTTATCTGTTCAGTCGTACTGAACCTAAAACAAAGCCTCTTTTAGGACAAATGACGCAAGGGCAAACGGGAAACTAACGCACGCCCTCATCACGTCCGGTGTGCGTTATAGTTCGTAGTTTTAGACAATGGAACCCAATATTTTGTACCCTTCCGTGGTAATGAAGGCACGGAAGGTGGGCTGGCGTGATGAATGTTGTAAACTATTTTTGATATCATGGAAGGTTTCTAATTTCTTACCGCCCACGATTTGGCTGTCGACATACGAGAAGATCGATTATAAAACTTTTTTTAATATGTAAATAACTCATTTATTAAAATTATGTTTAGCAGTATTTTATTAAATTAAAAATTAACATATCTAATTAACTTACATTTTATCGCGTTTAATTTACTATTTATAACCCGACGTTTCAAGAGCTTTACACGGGAGGACTGAGCTTTTTTAATTTATTGATACATGCGTAATAAACACACGATTAAACACCTAAAACGATTATCGTCACTTATATAATTGGTTGCCAGTGTGGTAGCGACTCGTTAAGAGAATACTACCACTCCATCTCATCCAATGGATCTCGTAAAAGGCGAGTAAGGAATTAAACTGCACTGTGCACCCAACAGCGCATTGTGGCGATGGGCTCACCACCTATCACACCAAGTGCATTATATTGTTTTGGTGAAACGTGGATTGTGGCAGTCATCTGCTTTTGCAGTGAGTGCCCAGTCTCTGACTACCCCTAATGGGATACAGTCGTGATCTTATGTATGTATGTATGTATATAATTGCCGTATATGTCCTGTGGCGGCGGCCTAAGATAATCTACCACCCCATCTCATCCCGTGGGTGTCGTAAAAGTCGACAGAAGGAAAATGAAAACCAGGAGACGGGCCTGCACCTTCCTGGAACATCAGAATAAATAAACTGCGCTTGTCAACCCGCCTGTCAAGCGCGACAGCCATGGCAAAATTCCTCCAAAATGAGAGCTACAAACTTTTTTGGCTAACTATGGCGGAGGCCTATGTTCAGCAGTGGACTTGTGATAGGCTGAAACAACGACGACCATATAAATACTTTCAATGTTTTTCATAAATATATAATTTAAGCTTTAACTAAGGCTATTTATTAAAAAAATATATCTCATATCTTAAAATACGCAAGGTAAGTTATCGTCCGCCTCGCAAGTTTGTCGATTGCCAATAAAATCGAATTATGTGTGTCCCATTACGGTTCGATTTGGTGCCATAAATCGAGCATCCCATTAGCTTGATGCATGGAGTGACGCCGCGGCGAAAGATTATAGAAATCCCTTAAGCGGCTTTGCGATCTCATTTCTTGATCGACTTTAGATTAAGTGGCAGGTGATTATGTGAGCTTAACTTCCATTCGGTGATTTCGGGTCCGGTTGTGTTGTGATTTTCCCCGTGTCACTGATACTGCATCCTGGCCTACCTCCGATCTTTTGCATATGCATTCTTACTGGAACGGGTAAATTACGAAAGCAGTGTTTGTGTGTACAGCTGTAGCACTATAATATGTCCTACATAGTTGCTATCTTCTGACAGTACAGTTGTGCTGGAATCAACAATCGGCTGGGAGGATATTATTTTAAAACTGTTTCGGGTCCGGTTGTGCTGTGATTTTCCCCGTGTCTCTGATACTGCATCCTGGCCTACCTCCGATCTTTTGCATATGCATTCCTACTGGAACGGGTAAATTAGGAAAGCAGTGAGTGTTTGTGTGTACAGTTGTAGCACTATAATATGTCCTACATAGTTGCTATCTTCTGACAGTACAGTTGTGCTGGAATCTACAATCGGCTGGGAGGATATTATTTTAAAACTGTTTCGGGTCCGGTTGTGCTGTGATTTTCCCCGTGTCTCTGATACTGCATCCTGGCCTACCTCCGATCTTTTGCATATGCATTCCTATTGGAACGGGTAAATTAGGAAAGCAGTGAGTGTTTGTGTGTACAGTTGTAGCACTATAATATGTCCTACATAGTTGCTATCTTCTGACAGTACAGTTGTGCTGGAATCGACAATCGGCTGGGAGGATATTATTTTAAAACTGTTTCGGGTCTGGGTGTCTGTGCATATGAAATTTATGACTGTAAAATGCACCAACATTTTATTAAAAAAAATATCTAGTAGACTGACTCATCTATTCTTTAAGATGCAGTAGCGAGGTCAAAGGGTTAACAACATACACTGTACGGTTGTACCGTACATTTTTGCTGAGGTCCGCATTATGGCGCAGCGGGTGCAATATAGTTCGCCAATAGGATTATTTATTTTAGTTCACATTTTAACATTAACTATGATGGTTAGACTCCTCTATATTTAAATTTAACATAGAATTAGTCCTATTATATTTATATTTTAACAAAGTGATTAAATATAATCGAATCGAATCGAATATCCAGTACCGAAAATTTTAGTCCTAAGAACCTTTGACTGGAACCTTGCGAGTTTTCAAAGACACTGAGGTAACATTGAGAACTAGAAATTGTATTCAAATTCCGTCAAAACCCGAATTACGACAAAGTCAATCAATCAATCAATATACTCTTTATTGTACACCAATACCAAAATAAAGACTAAGTACTATATTTAAGTTAAGGTACAAAAGGCGGTCTTATCACTGAAAGCGATTTCTTCCAGACTACCTTAGCTCAGAGAACTGATGCAGCAAAATGAAAAACCAGAAAAAGAAAATTCGTCGTCGTCGTCGTCGTTTCAGCCTATCAAAAGTCCACTGCTGAACATAGGCCTCCCCCATAGATAGCCACAATAGTTTGTAGCTCTCATTTTGGAGGGATTTTGCCATAGTTGCCACGCTTGGCAGGCGGGTTGGCAACCGCAGTTTATTTATTCAGATATTCCAGGAAGATGAGCTGCTGCCCATCTCCTGGTGTTCATTTTCCCTCTGTCGGCTTTTACGACACCCACGGGATGTGATGGGGTGATAGATTTTCTTAGGCCGCCACCACTCGGCTCACTCACTCACAAAAAGAAAATTAAAACTAGAAAAAAAAAGAAAAGTCAATAGTTATTTAACAATTTCATAAAGTAGAATAGACCTCCCCTTAAACAAAAATATGATTATATGACGTCAAACGCCGGCGTGACGGCGTCTGATAGGTGATTTACGACAAATCCGCAACGTGTTTTAGTTGATTGTTTATTTGATAAAGAGCCTCCTCCGGTAATAAGTCGATCTCTTCGTGCACTTGCTAAATTATGACTAACTGAACGCCTTCGCTCGCTAAACTTGAAGAGCGGAATGGAATGGAGCTGAGTAATGGCAGAAAAGTTTCTCGGTTTCTTCTACGTCACGGATGATGGTGTGCTCTTAGCCGATTTCGGGTCCCTAACAGATGTTGGATAAAATGTCTTGTCACTCGGGTTACTTAAAAGTTTTCTACTGGTGGTAGATATTCAGGAAGCCATCTAGTTAGGAACCGTAGGGCCAGTTATTCTGCCTACAAGTAGAAGAGTGCAGTAGTTACTGGAGCGACATTTATGTCACAACATGAGAAGCTTACGAGATATCCCATACGTCCCATAATCACACTATCAACATTTCTGAGATGCGAACTTTATATTAAACATCTTAAGTTTACTGGTCGGAGAAGATATCCTCCCCAGATGAGAACACCCGATCTGGCTACCCTTTTCCTTGGCAATATCATTCGCCAAATTATTTTGTTTCGGTTTGATAGCTTGTGTAATAACTGAGCAAATTAGACTTAAGGACTTATGTGGCAGCGAGCCTGGCAACTTTGAGCTTCCTTATAATGCCTGCGGTAAAGGTCCAGGTCTCCGTTCCGTAGGGTATCACTGGAAACATGCACTGATTAAACAGTTTTATTTTAAGAAATTGAGTTACACTCGACGAGATGTGACGCAGTTTCCTGAACGCTGCCCAACCGTGTTACCATGGAGCTGACGCTGTTTCGCTGGCAAGTCGAGTTGGATACGTCGATTGACTTCTTGGTCCAAGTTGGATTTACCTAGTCGGACAATCTGTCCTAAGTATACGTAAGATGTTCATATTCCCTGTCGCATCGACAAAAAAAAGCTATCACACTTTACCAGATGTGTGTGTGCGTTCGCCTAGCCGATTTCGACCACGGCGACAACTTCCGTCTACTGTCGAGAGCCATCAACTGCGCAGGAGATATTATAGTGCCACAAGTGTACGCACAAACACAGAGGCACTCACTCGTGCGATGTAACGCTGATGCTATAAGATCGGAGGTAGGCTAGGATGCAGTGTCAGAAACACTGGGACAATCACAACACAACCGGACCCGAAAACCAACAATTTATGTTTTAGCACAAACGTTGGCTCCAGCTGGGATTCGAACCTAGGACCCGCGGCTTAGAAGTCAGGTACTCTGACCACTAGGCCACGCGGTCGTCCAGATAAACAGCTCTTCGTACCTACAATGCCCCGACATTAGCATTCCTCTCGCATATTTTGCACCGAGCGCGCTATCTTTTTACTGTATTGACTATATTGTCAATATTTTATTGCTATCAGCGTAATGCTCCGGTGGTTTTATTACCTTCGGAGATGCAGTAACGAATAAATTACGTCGAAACAATATTTTTCTTTAAAACATGCTCAATTTAATGCGATCTGAAACGCGAATTGTGCATATGTATTTTACTGGTGGTAGGATTCCTATGCAGGAACACACAAATGTTGGCTCCGGCTGGGATTTGAACAAAGGACCTCCAGTATGGAAGTCAGGTGCTTTAACCACTTGTGAAGTGCGTTGGTAAGAATATGTGATAGAGCACTGGTGTAGATAAAGCGAGGCCATATAAATTGTCCCGCTAAAGTAAGAAAGTATCATCCTTCTAGGTGTACCTACCTAAACCCCAGTGCCAGTTATTCTGCCGTGAAGCAGTAGTGTGCGAACATTACTGTGTTTCGGTTTGAAGGGCACTGTGAGCTAGCGTTATCACTGGGCATATGAGACTTAAGAACTTATGTCTCAGGGTGATGGACACAGTGTGGTGTCACACAGAAATTTTCTGGTTGACACAGCATTTGTTATGGGCAGACGTTGCACTTACCATCAGGTGAACGTTTTGCTCGTTTCATCGCTTTATCCAATAAAAAAAAATATGTTTGACAGCTCAGTTGGCACAATGGCCGAGCGACTGGCTTCTATGCTAAAGGTCGCGAGTCCCCGCTCGAATAGTTGCTCTAGGTTAGTAAAACTATGCAGACAGGAACACATATGAGGACCCCGGCCGTCTTGCCACTGTGGCTGTGGCGTAGGTTGTCGGTAGAATATGAATTCTGGGTCTTAAGGTGACGCTCAACAAGTCCGTGGCTATTTCCTTCCACGCTTCGGAAAGCGCCGCCGCAGGAGCCTCGCATCATCGTTGGTGACAGTCCGAATCGAGGTGAGCTCCAGCATGAGGTACCTTGGCCTCGTCCTCGATAGCCGCCGGAACTTCCGCGAGCATTCTACGCGCCTGACTCTCAGGTTAACTGGAACTGCAGCTGTGTTAGAACGGTTGCTACCCAACCTTCGGGGTTCCTGACACTAGTAAACACAGACTGTATTTCGGGATGGTGCAGTTGATGGCCCTCTATGGGGCTTCGGTTTCGACAGAGGTCTTGACGGAGAGATCCATCGCTTTTCTGAGAAGACCTTTGAGGGCGATGGCCGTCGGGCCTTACGAAGATATCGCACCATTTTTTTATTTTTTTTTATTATGATAAAAGTGATACCACACTGCGCCCGTCACTCTGAGACATCAGTTCTTAAGTCTCATATTCCTAACGATTGCGCTAGCCCTCAGTGCCCTTTAAACCAAAACACAGTAATGTTTGCACACTGCTGCTTCACGGCAGAATAACTAAACCCTGGGTGGTACCCACCTAGACGGATTCCTGCAATAAGAATCCTTCCACCAGTGCATGATACTTTGTTACTTTAGCGGGATAATTTATATGGCATCGCTTTATCTGCACCAGTGCTCTATCACGTATTCTTACCAACGCACTTCACAAGTGGTTAAAGTACCTAACTACCATACTGCATGTCCTGGGTTCAAATCCCAGCCGGAGCCGACATTTGTGTAAAAACACAATTTGTTGGTTTTTGGGCATGGTTGTGTCAATTCACTACTGTTACAATACAAGTACAAATACTGTTCTTTACAACGGAATAATAATACCTATATAATATTATCTTTTGCCATAGACTTAGAATACACTGCCGTATAGACGGACTGACAGTCCCGAAAACGCGACAATTTTGATTTGTCATTGTGTGCGTTAACTAGTCATGTACATTTCACTATCCAGCACTTCCGAAAAGCAATACATTTCTTCGCATTCATGTAATTTAAACTTAATTTAAAATTAGTAAATTAATTGCAGTTTCTAAAACAATATTCTTGGACAACCTTCTTTATTTCTCTTAACTGATCATATGATGTACAGGGTTCTTAAAAATAGTTATAACTGTTTGAAGGCCAAGTTTAGTACACAAAACTGAACTTCTGAAATTTAATAAAATTGTATTTATTCTGTTTTTCTTTTATATTTATCAGGTAAATGTTTTCTGAAAATGGCGGAGCTCTTCTTTGGACTTACCCGCCCAATTAATCTTATCCATTTTACTCTTATTATGGGATCCAGAGAGAAGGTTTTGGTAATGTATCGATCAAAATCATGCAAATTAATAACAACATGACTTTTTTCATGTAAAATATAAAAATTAACAATACGAATGAAATTATTACATATTTTAAATAGTGTATGACAGAATTTATTTTATATCGGCTCTCTTAGCTACTGAGCTAACGAGTCGTGTAGTGGCTTCTTCAGAGAATCTACCACCCCATCTCATCCCGTGGGTGTCGTAAAAGTCGAGAGACGGAAAATTTAAACCAGAAGATGACCAGCAGCATATTCCTGGAAAATCTGAATAAATAATCTGCGGTCAACCCGCCTGCCGAGCGTGGCAACTATAGCAAAATCCCCCCCACATGAGAGCTACAAACTTGTGGCAATCTATGAGGGAGGTCTACGTTCAGCAGTTAACTAGTGATAGGCTGAAATGATGAACAGGAATTTAAACCAGAAAGAAACGCGTGATGGCAGTGATGACGTCCGTATATTCACCTGTAAATGTGCACTTATCAGAATAATTTCTAAAATTAACACCACAGCCAATCACAGAACTACCACTTATGAAGACTTTTACGTTTGACGTTTGAGGTTACTAAAAATAACCTCTATTCGATACAAGTAATGCAAAAAAGCTGGGAAGCTAACTCCTCGCGTGCTGACTTGTGCTAACCTGTCATTTAAAACGGGTCACAGTGTTTTTTTTATTTATTTGATAAAGTGTAGAGACGAGCATAAACGTTCATCTGAAGGTAAGTGCAATGCCTGCCCGTAACAGACGCCTGTCACCCTGAGACATAAGTTCTTAAGTTTCATATGCCCAGTGATTACACTAGCTCTCAGAGCCCTTCAGACCGTAGTGTTTGCACACTACTGCTTCACGGCAGAATGACTGGCCCTGGGGTGGTACCTACCTAGACGGATTCTTGCAAAGGAATCCTGCCACCGGTAAAAACCGGAATAGCTTTCCTTTTTTATCTTGCTCTTTTGACGTAAAGAACTTTCTTCATCTATTCGCGCTATGGCAGTCTATGTATTCTATATATTTTGAAGCCTAACCTATCAATAATGGGAGACAATCAAAAACAAATATTTCATCAAAAGGTTTACTTCAATGGCTTCTGTTGAAAAATAACCTTTTTTTAAAACTACTTAACAAGTACTTTTATACTTGCGGTTATACTATAAGTATAAAAGATTACTCTCTTATTTTCGGGTAATCGTGTTTGTATTTATATGTACGAGAATGACCGGATAGCACCACAAGCTCGACGATGCGTTACAAACATGGCCGTTTTTAAGCACATATTTCCACCTGAAACAATCCGCAAAATAACCAATAGCGCCAGCAAACAACTGAGCGTCATTAATCTTTCGCACAAAAGGGACAATACAGCGTTGTAGTGAAAGCTTTTTTTCAGTTAGCTCCGGATGCCGGCCGCTTGTATCCGCGCTCCATAATGAATTTCCTGTGAAAACTGCGATGTCTCTTTCGTTTATGGTAAGAGGGAAAAGGCGAGAAAGGTTCGTTTAAAGTTGAAATTCGAACGGGAATCGGGCGTGGTGGGTCCGCAGGAAATAATACTCGATTGCCTGAATTAATGACAGCGCGGATGGCACGCAGAAGCTGAGAACTGTTGGAGATTTTTCATTTCTTATTTATTTTTAATCTATATTAATGAACCAGACTGACTGGTCTATTTAGATTTTATTGTTAATTATACCATTATTGTAAGTACCTTAGCAAAATTCGCATGCTGTCTTCTGTCGCATACGCGTCCGGCTCGCGTCCGATCGTCATCAGTCGTCAAACACATACATAACGCCTTTTTCCCATATAAGGGTTAGGCAGAGGCACACCTGTAGCGCACTTTTGCGCCGCCGCGGGTAACGAGACGTGACGGATGGCGAACCGCTTCACCGCCATTTTGGAACGAAACAAAAAAAATATTACTCCCCATTAACCCACCCACTGGGGAGTAAGAATGTTACCACGAGCCCTATAGTGACAGCTTTGCATAATTTGGTATTATTCTGTACGAAGAAGGGCTGTTCATACAATACCTTAGTCGCCACTTACGACACCTCGGTGGTAAGAGTGAGGTCCTATTCTACTCCGCCATACACCTTTCATCAAACACAGACAATAATATATTTTAAATAATAACACTACTTATCACACGCGTTTATTTTCAAGAATCATGAAGCGTATATTAATAGTGTAATAAAAAAAAATACCGAAAAATTAACCATATGTAAAAAAAGTTTTGCACTCCTGCTTTTAGCAATATTTCAGGCGAACAATAGGAAACGGTGCGCGCGAGGTTTGTTCGGATCAACTGCGAATATTAACTTGCGACCCTACGAGTTCAGTGTTCACAAACCCATTGCTAACAAGTTCAATTACAACTACAGTTTATAAACATTAGCATTTGAACTGAATTTAAAATTGTTTCAAGGAGAGTTGAATAAAATCACTGGGCATATGAGACTTAAGAACTGATGTCTCAGGGTGACGAGCGCGTTTTTGATGCCACACAGAAATATTCTGTTGATACAGCATTTGCTATGGGTGTGTCCATAAGAAACGCTGCGTTGACCATACCGTAAGGCGAGCGATTAGTTCGTGTAGTCACACTCCATAAAAAATCCTAAGAGTGCACCTCCTTACGCACGTTAATACAACACCGTTACTTTAAGTATATTTGATTTATGTTATTTTATATCGAAATAATGGTTTAAATGAAAAACTATATACATATAAAAGAATACTACCACTCCATCTCATCCAATGGATCAGTTATTCGATCGTCCAATCCCCTGGGAAAAGACAGTCAAATACTTAGGTGTCCTATTAGACTCGAGACTCAGCTTCGGTCCACATATTAACCGAGTAAGGAACCGAGCGGCGTTCGTCCTCGGTCGATTACATCCGTTACTAAATAAAAATAGCAAAATGTCCCTACGTAATAAAATTACACTTTACAAAGCCTGTATTCGGCCAATTATGACATACGCAAGCCCCGTATTTGCGCATGCCTCCCCGCGTCAAATTCACCGACTTCAGGTAATACAAAATCGATTCATGCGTAAAGCCACGGGAGCACCGTGGTTCGTGCGTAATGCTAACCTTCATATCGATTTAGGGCTTCCTACCATAGCCCAATATCTAAAGTTGGCCTCTCGCCGATACTTCGACTCTGCCGCCACGCACCCCAACCCACTGGTTGTCAGTGCCGCCACTTACAACCCCCTCGCGATACACCAAAACTCGACCCGCGGAAAAAGGAGACCGAGGCACGTCCTCGAGGACCCTGACGACGCGACCACTATTGCCCAAGCGCTCTACTCAACACTACACAAACACCCATTATCACCATCATACCGCCCCCGCCGTCGGCGTGGGCGTATCAGACAAAGTTATTCGCGATACCGCCGCATCTCAGGCCGGTTCTCCCCTAGCAGTAGTGTCATAAACAGAAGCGTCGCTGGAGTTTCTTGCGCCATTTCTTCTCCAGCGGAAACGCATTCCGAATTGGTGGTAAACTTATCTAATAATAATCATGGTATTAATAATTATAGTAGTAGTAATATTGCCCTCCCGATTGCAGTAACTGACCGAGCCGAGACCGGCCCCCTTGGGCACCCTCGAGTCTGTTACTCTCGCGAACAGGATGACGGTCCAAGCCGAGGTCACCTCTCGGGGGCCCTTGCGCCAGTCATCCATAAATAAAGGTTTCGGCTAAGCGCCCTCAGCGCTATGCCACCTTTCAATCCGGCGAAGCTGGAAAAGCCTTCGGGCTAACAGTGACCATCAGTCCTAAAAAAAAAAAAAAAAACCAATGGATCTCGTAAAAGGCGAGTAAGGAATTAAACTGCACTGTGCACCCAGCAGCGCATGGTGGCGATGGGCTCACCACCTATCACACCAAGTGCGTTATATTGTTTTGGTGAAACGTGGATTGTGGCAGTCATCTGTTTTTGCAGTGAGTGCCCAGTCTCTGACTACCCCTTATGAGATACACTCGTAATCTTATGTATGTATGTATGTATATTTTATTATACTTTAATATTGTGTTTATTTTTGTATTTATTATTGTATTTATGTAGAGCAGAGGTGCTAGAAGTTGAACTGCTGGCGATCTACCTCGATATTGTTAGACTATTACCGATCGACACTGAGATGCTGCAAGTATGTGTGATCTAGGTAGGGTTTATCGTTTTTTTTTAGTGTATAAATTGACGACGTCACCTGATGGCAAGTGCAACGTCCGCCCACAACAAATGCTGTGTCACCCAGATATTTCTGTGTGACACCACACTGCGCACGTCACCCTGAGACATCAGTTCTTAAGTCTCAAATGCCCAGTGATTACGCTAGCTCACAGTGCCCTTCAAACCGAAACACAGTAATGCTTGTACAGTACTGCTTCACGGCAGAATAACTGGCCCTAGGGTGGTACCTACCTAGACGGATTTCGCATAGGAATAGATATTAGTTTTCGGCAAAATATGCATGTTTTTAGTCAAGTGCTCCACATCAACAAATAATAAAATATCTAAAACGAAAGAACTTTTTTATTGGATAACGCTCGTGTGGCCCCATCTTTAGAAAATTCGCCACCACAGGCTCCTTTAAAGAAATTCCTTAAAATGTTTAAAGAATTTAGAGTAGAAACTGCAATATTAAATCTCAATGAATTTAACAGGATTGTAAGTGAAGCTACAAAAGGCTGGGGTCGTTATTAGCGTGCCGGTGCGATCTCATCCGTCCGGTTGTCCGGTGCGACTGAAATTAGAATGAAAAGCCCATCGACGAGCGATCGCTGTTCCGGACTTGTTATCGTTTATTATCCGTTGTTCTCTCATATTCATAATGTTTTTTTTTTTTATTGGATAAAGTGACGAAACGTATAACGTCCCATAAGAAATGCCGTGTCACCCAGAACATTTCCGTGTAACACCACACTGCACGTGACTCTGAGACTTGTCTTCTTGTCTGACTGTTGAGTTCTTGTCTCAGATGCCCAGTGATTACGCTAGTTCACAATGCCTTTGAAACCGAAACTCAACAATATTTGCACATTACTGTTTCACGACGGAATAACTGAATCTGGGATGGTATAATAAGGACTCTTGCATATGAATCCTACGGTTAAAGGTAAATTTATTAATTACTCTTCGAACTACACACGTTGAAAGATTTTTAAAGGATTTTTTTATTTTATTTGATAAAAGTGACGGAACGAGCAAAACGTTCACCTGATGGTAAGTCCAACGTCTGCCCATAACAAATGCTGTGTCTCCCAGAACATTTCTGTGTGACACCACACTGTGCCCGTCACCCTGAGACATCAGTTCTTAAGTCTCATATGCCCAGTGATTACGCTAGCTCTCAGTGCCCTTAAAAGCGAAACACAGTAATGTTTGCACACTACTGCTTCACAGCAGAATAACTGGCCCTGTGGTGGTACCTACCTAGACGGATTCCTGCATAGGAAACCTACCACCAGTACCATAGTTTAAAGAGCATGGTAACAAGGTGGAAGAATAAAGACGTAAGTGCATGGTCACACGTGAATAATAGTGGAATGCGACAATAATCGTTTCTTCGGTTAACTCATAACCATACGAACCATTGCAGCGTTATTCTTTTTGAATGGAAAGAAAAATATGATGATGATGATGATGATGATAACGAGACTCGTCTTTCACATTATTCTAAGTCACTAAAATAGTTTCTGTATCACCAAGAACTTTGCAAGGGAAAAATACATCTAACACTGCACTACGCTCGGCACCATAAGACATCGGACATTGACGACCGCGTTGCCTAGTGGTACCTGAATACCACGCCGCGGGTTCTGGGTTCGAAACCCAGCTGAAGCCATTGAGCAGACAAATTGTTGGTTTTCGGGGCTGTGTTGTCGTGCATACAGTGGTAGCATGATGGGATAGTGGCCACAGAACACAAGCCAGGTTTTGTGTCTTATGGCGGGGAATCTACCACCCCATCTAATGTGGGGCGTAAAAGTCGACAGAGGGAGAATAAGTAAACTTACGTGATTTGGGGGACCTTTGTTCAGCAGTGGACTAGTGATAGGCTGAAACGATGATGATGATGATGATACTCTGTAATTACAGAAGCTTCGTTGCCCTAAAACTTAAACACACGGTAACGGTAGAATAACAGTCACTGTTCAAGCTGACATAACTGCGTGCTGCGTATCTTTTTCCTGTTCTCTCTGTCTGTCTATTAAGCGGACACTGGCTACAAATTATTCAGAACAGCCACCTTAATGGAGAATTTAATGCCCGAACATTGTCGTAGAATTTGTCGGTCCTAGACTTAAACTAGGAACAAACAAGATACGAGGTAATTATATATCATTATATGGTGCCGTGGTAACTCAGGGGCTAGGCGCTCGCTTTAAATTTCCACTAAAATTATTAATTGCAATTTTAAGCTCTGACTTACCACGTGCTCGGCGGTGAAGGAAAACGTCGTGTGGAAACCAGCATGTCTGAGAAATATAAAATATTTCGAAGACATGTGCAGTCCGCCAACCCGCATTGGAGCAGCGTGGCGGATTCTTCTCGCTCCAAAACCCTCTCAGAAATGAGAGGAGGCCTGTGCTCAGCAGTGGAACATTCATAGGCTGAAACTTTACTTTTTACTTTTATATATCATCATGCTAATCGTCGCAAAGTAACCTCTTTTTTGAATTTGTACAATCACGTATCAATATCAAGTAACGTAACAGCCTTTAGGTGTCCGGCAGGAAACAATAGTACCTACCTCTTTCCTACCGAGGTGTCATAAGAGGCGACTAAGTACAAATATTTAATGCTATAACTATACTGCTCGTGGGAACGCAATGGGGAGTAACAATTTTTTGACTCTTACCAAAATGGCCGCGAAGCGGTTCGCCTCACGCCTAGGCTCTTTTCCCTCGGAGATATAAATAGCGCCACGGATGTGGTCTCTACCTACCCCTTATATGAGAAAAAGCTTGAATGTATGTAAGTAACGTAATCACTTCAACATCGTTTTATTTAATCGCAATCGAGTGCGAATCCAACCACCAAAACTCGTTCAACTTGCATCAAACTCGATGAACATACCAAATCACTCGAGCGACTCTCTCACACCGCTGGCCAGATAAAACGTCCGCCGAACGAGAGCCCGAAACTTTTACGTTTGCGTCAACTAATTACGAGCGGGGCCGAGTTAATGACTTATGCCGAAGTCGAAAGAGCCCTCGCGGTCGAAATGAACCCTTCTATACGGAAAAGCGCTTAATGTTTCCGGGGACGTTTGAAGTGTTAAACGATCCATTTATCATTGCTTTCTTTTTTGAGTGTTTATATCAGATTTAGACTGGAACTTTGTAAACAACTTTAGTTCACCGAAGAAAGGTTATGTCGACTAAATAATAATTACTGGATTTAATAATCAATAAAACTAAGTATTCATTACCGGTGGTAGGATTCCTTTACAGGAAATCATATAGGTACAACCCCAGGGCCAGTTATTCTGCCGTGAAGCAGTAGTGTGTTAATATTACTGTGTTTCGGTCTGAAGGGCACTGTGAGCTAGGGTAATCCCTGGGCATATGAGACTTAAGAACTGATGTCTCAGGGCAGGCGCAGTGTGGTTCCACACAGAAATATTCTAGATGACACTACACTTGTTGTGGTTTGACGTTGCACTTAACATGAGGTGAACGTTTTGCTCCTAATGTTAATAAATTTATTTCTTTAAACTTTATTGTTTTCCGTAAAATGATACGATTGGAAGACTTAATGGCAGTTGGCATTCTTTGCCAGTCAACCCAGGGCGTAGTGAAACCTTGTGGCAGGGTATACTCAAAAATGTCGCCGTGAGGTAGCGGCTTAAGGGAATCTACCACCCCATCTCACCCCGTGGATGTCGTACAAGTCGACAGAGAGAAATTAAAACTAGTAAGATGGGCAGCAGCATCTTCCTGGAACATAGAATAAAACTGCGGTTGCCAACCCGCCTGCCAAACGTGGCAACTATGGCAAAATCCCCCCAAAATGAGAGCTGCAAACTTTTGTGGAAAACTGTAGGCTGAAATGATGATGATGATACTCAAAAATAAACTAATTACTAGGATCTTAAAAGCTATATTAGATAAATACAAAATACAGTTAGATAAAATACCAAAAATTCGTATTAAATAAATACATAGCAATATATATTAATGATAAATATACAATAATATACAAATCTAAAAAAGAATTTGTAAAAATAATCCACATGCAATCGGCAATCTTTAAAATAAAGCAGATCTTAATTTAAGCTTTTTTAATGTCATCGGGCGTAAGTGCAACCTGAACGATAAAGGAGTTACCACCGAATTTGGATAAGTGTTGTGGAATCGTAATCTTATAATTTGATGTTCTTTCATGAGTTAAAGAAATATATTGTAAATTATCCTGAATATAATAAGTAGGAGAGATGGAGTAGTTTAAGATGGAGTAGCCAAGAAAGAGGATTCTAGAGTTGCGCCTCTGTTTGAAAGTGAGCAATTTAAGGCGAGACCTGATATTTAGAAATATACTTGTGAAGACTGTAGACAAACCGGGATACAGTTATTAAGAATCTCAATATCAATCCAGGATATTAGTCGTGTGGTCGTTTTAGGTGATGCGATTCTAAAAAAGATGCCTAATGACGCTCTTTTTAAAGTTTTACCGGGAGTTGGGCTCCTATGCAGGAATTCGTCTAGGTAGTTTACCGCCCCAGGCCAGTTATTCTGCCGTGTGTTTCGGTCTGAAGGGGCATTGAGAGCTAGCGCAATTACTGGGCATATGAGACTTAAGAACTAATGTCTCAGTGCGACGGACGGGTTTAATGCCACATAAAAATCCTGGGTGACACAGCATTTGTTATAGGTCGAAGTTGCATTTACCATCAGGTCAATGTTTTGGGGCTTTTGCTCAGATCTTATGATGTCAGAATATTCAGAAATCTAATTAAATGTTATAATTTACAGAATGTCTAAAGAAGAGGTCAACTTCAAGCGTTCGTTACAAGGCAACTACAACGGAGTACCGCTCGGCTGCTATCTTATCGCGTGCGTACGAATCACTGAGCACGCGAGTTACGGACTCGAACTGTACGCGAACGAAGTTCCGTCGCTACGTTTCAAATTTTCGAATTCTAAAATCCGTAGTTAAGGCTCGGCGATATCTTTCAAACAATAAAAAAAAATTAACAAGTTAGTGAAGAGACGAGCAAACCGCTTATGTACAGGTGCAACGTCTGCCCATGAGATTTTTTTTTTATTTTTTTATATATAGTGACGAAACTAGCAAAACGTTCACCTTGTGGTAAATGCCACGTCCGCCCACTACAAATGCTGTGTCACCCAGAATATTTCTGTGTGACACCACACTGCTCCCGTCAGCCTGAGACATCAGTTCTTAAGTCTCAAAAGCCCAGTGATTACGCTAGCTCACAGTGCCCTTCAAACCGAAACACAGTAATGCTTGCACACTTCTGCTTCACGACAGAGTAACTGGCCCTGGAGTGGTACCCACCTAGACGGATTCCTGCGTAGGAATCCTACCACCAGTAAAGTGGTTGTTGAAATAACTTTTGATTGAAAACTTTATCTCATAGCACCGCACTCCCCTGACGCATCAGTCATTAAGTTTTATGTGCCCTGTACACTAATTACAGTACCCATCAAACTGAAACGAGGTTATTGCACACTACGCTTCACAGCTGAGTAACTTGCACTGCGATGTCATTTACCTAGACGGACTCCTGCATAGGTATTTCACCACCACTAAATAAAACTTTTTTAAGGAATTCTTATGTTATTATGCTTAATTCATCATCAACATCAACACTTCAGCCTATCACTAGTCCACTGCTGAACATAGGCCTCCCCCACAGATTGTCACAAAAATATGCGGCTCTCATTTTGGAGGGATTTTGCCATAGTTACCACGCTTGGCAGGCGGGTAGGAAACCGCAGTTTATTTATTCAGGTGTTCCAGGAAGATGCTGCTGCCCATCTCCTGGTTTTCATTTTCCCTCTGTCGACTTTTACGACACGCGCGGGATGAGATGGGGTGGTAGATTCTCTTAGCTGCCACCACACGGCAAATTTTTTAGTGCACACATTATTTTTTTTACTACAGTATCCGCGCGACAATCACGGCCGCTTACACACGATAATTCAACTGCACACTGAATTATATCCGAACGTTACGTGATCCTTAAACAATATGATTTTTTTTTTAAGAAACGATGCCCCACAGTAGGATTTCTCCTGTGTCGTGGGTGCGTTCTACATACATAAATTCCACATGCACAAACACCCCGACACGGAACAACTGTCTGTAGGTCATACAAATATTTGTACCGTGCGGGAATCGAATCCGCGACCCGCGGCGCATAAGTCAAGCGCGTAACCACTGCGCTAACCGAGCCGACAAATAAGAATGTAAAATGCGTTTACTAATTGCGTTTAGTTGCTATCGTGCGTGATAGTCTGGTATAGGTAGTGCTGGTTAATTGACATTTAATACTAAGATCTATCTAATCAAAGGATTCTATTTCGCTTATTTGGCCTAGATGATTGGCAGGATTGGTAGGATTCCTATGCAGGAATCCGTCTGGGTAGGTACCTACCCCAGGGCCAGTTATTCTGCCGTGAAGCAGTAGTGTGCAAACATTACTGTGTTTCGGTTTGAAGGGCACTGTGAGCTAGCGTAATCACAAGGCATTTGAGACTTAAGAACTGATGTCTCAAGGTTATGGGCGCAGTGTGGTGTCACACAGAAATATTCTGGGTGACACAGCATCTGTTGTGGGCGGACGTTGCACTTACCATCAGGTGAACGTTTTGCTCGATTCGTCACTTCATACAATAAAAAAATATATAAAAAGACTTATTTATTTATTTAAACTTTTATGCACTAGTGGTACATATGGCGGAATTATGCCTAAAGGCATTCTCTCCCAGTCAGCCATAAGGCAAAGCGGAGATACACATAATATAATAGGCGGTGCAGCAAACAATAAGAGAATAAAAAATAATTAATTATAACTAAATATATGTTAGGTTAAAATCAACCGAGATGTGTTAAAATACGTTATCTACCATCTTTTTTAGCTTAACATACAATATACATAATACATCGTTAATTGCGGCACACAACAAAATCTCATCGACACCACCTGGATGACTCGCATTCCTAAGAAAAGAGCCTACTCCTTCCTCAAAGACCGGCAACGCATTCGGTATTGCGGATGTTCATGGGCGGCGGTGGTCACTTACCATCAGGTGAGCCGCTTGCTCGTTTGCCCCCTCTCCTATAACAAAAAGAAATATTAATATTAAATGTTGCAAGTATTAAAACTATTGATGGAACTGTGCCTTAACACCCGTTCACCTGCTAATGGCTTATGGAAGCGCGTCCTCAGCCAACAGTCGCACTGGCGCGAGTGTGAACGCGGCATTAACGCCGAGATATCCGCTTAATGTCGCCTATTGAATGTTTTTTCCCTATCTAATGGTATGGAAAAGTTATTGGCTCTGATCGATTATTTTTGTTTATGCATTAAATTGCAACTTTTTTTTCTATTGGATCAAGTGATGAAACGAGCAAAATGTTCACCTGATGGTAAATGCAACGTCTGCCCATAGGAAATGCTGTGTCACACAGAAATGTTCTGGGTGACACTGCACTGCGCCCATCACCCTGAGACATCAGTTCTTAAGTCTCATATGCCCAGTGATTACACTAGCTCACAGTGCCCTTCAGACCGAAACACAACAAGAAATATTATCATTTGCCATTTTTAGTGCCAATTTTCAAACTATGTATTTTGAAACACCTAACCGGTTTCGAATTTTATTCGAGAGCTTTTTGAATAGTTTTACTAATTTATCAAAAACACCGTGTCAATAAAACATGAAGTTCCTTCACGACTTTAAAAAACTATATCCCCACGCTAAGAAAACTGCGGTATCGTTGGAGAAATTAATAGAGCAAATTTGCATATGCACAAACAATCAGACCCGGTTTTATTTAAATTATCTGTCTGATACTTTAAATAAAACTATTTTTTACGGATTTTATCGCGTTAAATTTTAAACTATTTATAACTACTACTGGTGGTAGGATTTCTATGCAGTAATCCGTCTAGGTAGGTACCACCCCAGTGCCAGTTATTCTGCCGTGAAGCAGTAGCGTGCGAACATTACTGTGTTTCGGTTTGAACGGCGCTGAGAGCTAGCGTAATCACTGGGCATATGAGACTTAAGAACCTACGAGTATGTCCCAGGGTGACGGGCACAGTGTGGTGTCACACAGAAATGTTCTGGGTGACACAGCATTTGTTATGGGCAAACGTTGCACTTACCATCAGGTGAACGTTTTGCTCGTTTCGTCACTTTTACTAAATTAAAAAAAAGCCTTGCCTTGATTCATCATCATCATCCGCCCGTGAACAGTCCACTAGTGGACACAGGCAGGTTGCCTTAGTCGCCACGCTCGACGGGCGTATTGCGTACACTTGGCACTTCACTGCTGTCTGTCGCCAGTCTGGATGTTTTAGGTCTAGCATAGTCGCCGTGTGGTGGCGGCCCAAGAAAATCTACCACCCCATCTCGTCCCGTGGGTGTCGCAAAAGTCGATACATGGAAAATGATAATCAGGAGATGGGCAGCAGAATCGTCCTGGAACAGCTAAATAAATAAACTGCGGTTGTCGACCCGACTGCCAAGAGGGGCAACTATGGCAAAATCGCCCCAATCTATGGGGAAGGCCTGTGTTCAGCAGCGGACTTAAAGACTGAAGTGAGCAACGAAGTCTGGGTTGACACTTTTCTTACGCTGCCTTCATTCTGCATTGCTAGTTACTGGCTTCGAACTTTAATAAACAGAAAGATTTAGTAACATCTAAATGCCGTGTTAGAAAATGTTTCTCTGTAGGATTGGTTAAATTGATTGCACGCCATTGTTCGAAACAAAACGTGTAAAAATTAAACGTAACATGGAACGATTTCGGCGAGCCCCACGCCGTTAGCGATCCGCTTAATATTTATGAGATCGCAAAACGCATCAGCCTGCGGTTTGTTTAATAACATTGTTTTTAAGCGACAATTTGTCGGGGAGCGAAACCCTTTAGGCTATGAACGGGGATGGTTAGGGTTGGCGCTGCGATGTTGCGAATGAAGTTTTACCTTTTACTTATTAAAAATGTATTTACTGGCGGTAGGATTCCGTCTAGGTAGCTACCACCTAAGAGCCAGTTATTAAGCCGTGAAGCAGTAGTGCGCCAACATTATGGTGTTACAGCCTGAAGGGTACTGAGGGCTAGTGTAATAACTGGCGTATGAGACTTGAAGAAGAGAGAACTGCACCTCAGGCTCTCAGATCTTCCGCTCGTCACCAAATGCAACGATCTCTGAATTTCTGCACTGATATTTTTAGACATGCTTCTTCCGCCATGGGATCATTCATCCTTGATGATTCATCCAAGATGGAATTTTCTTAGAAAGATCAGTCACATCGACATTTCTTTTGTTAATATAATTTAACTATCTGTGCCTCGCGAACCACGTCGCCGTCATTTTGGTATTAGTCTAAAAATTTTTACTTCGTATTGCGTTCCTACGATGTATTTGCATGTATTCATGTATGTATATTTGTATATATGTGTTCATTGCGCATGAATGTATGTATATATAATGTATATATTATATCGATTTCGGTGTTATTTTTATTACATATTACAGAACAATTTATTTCTGTATGTTTTTGTACTTTTTTTTGGTACTTTCTTTTGGTTATTTCTTTTTTTTTTTGGTTTGATCTTGGCACCCACTACATGTTCTCTGCTCGACCCGCCTTTTTGTACATCTATTTCTTGTGTGTGCAAATAAAGTTTAAAAAAATAAAAAAAAAACGGTAGAGCGACAACATTGCATATTATGTTGTTGTTCTGCACAAATAAAGGCTGTCCGTACAATCACCTCTTACGACACTTTAGTAGAAAAGAGGCAGGTGCTATTCTACTCTGCTGGATCTAATTTTAATATTATAATATTATCTCCGCAGTCAGTGGCAAGTCCACCGTTGACCATAAACCACGTCCGCAGAATGCCACAGAGCACGGGTCTCACTGACAACATGTACTGGTTAAAATAATTTGTTATTTACCCCATCTCATCCCGTGGGTGTCGTAAAAGTCGACAGAGGGAAAATTAAAAACAGAAGATGAAGGGCAGTAGCAACTGAATAAATAAACTGCGGTTGCCAACCCGCCTGCAAAGCGTGGCAACTATGGCAAAATTCCCCCCAAAATGAGAACTACAAACTTTTGTCGCAATCTTTGGGGGAGGCCAATGTTCAGCAGTGGACTAGCGATAGGCTGAAATGATGACGACGTCTTACTCATTTTTCTTTATATACCACTAATATACTATTAATAAAAATGAGGCTTAACTTTACTTACATTTATATTTTGTGTACGTTGGGGCAACCCTAACCGGTGGTGTCAGTCGCTAAACAGTAGCGTACCCGCGCAAATTTAGTTACAACGCCATCTACCGGAACAAGCTTCGCTAACTGATTTACACAGGGAGTTTACGGCACCGACGGCTTTATTCAACAACACTACACTTTATTTGGCAATGCGGTTATATACCAGGTTTTTTATGAAAGTAAATGACATCACGACCAAGTTGTTCATCTATGGCAACTTCCACCCCTTTTTAGGAGAATGTTAGAAGATGAGCAAAACGTTCACTTGATGGTAAGTGCAACGTCAGCCCATAACAAGTGCTGTGTTACCCGGAACATTTCTGTGTGACACCACACTGCGCCCATAACCTTGAGACATCAGTTCTTAAGTCTCAAATGCCCAGTAATTAGACTAGCTCTCAGTGCCCTTCAGACTGAAACGCAGTAAAGTTCGCACACTACTGCTCCAAGACAGAATAACTGGAATTGCGATGATATCTACTTAGGTGGATTCCTGCACACATATCCTTTCACTTCTTTGGATGTTTCATAAAAGCATTTTTTCTCACGATTATGTAACGTTTTAAGTAAATGTTTGTATATAATCGAATGCTACAGCAGTAAGTAGCACTTACCAAAGTTACCGTGTGGTGACGGCTTAAGAGAATCTACCAACCCATCTCACCCGTAGGTGTCGTAAATGTCGACAGAAGGAAAATTAAAACCAAGATGAGAGGCAGCATAATCTTCCTGGAACACCTGAACAAACAAATTGCGGTTGCCAACTAGCTTGGTAAGCGTGGCAACTATGGCAAAATCCCGACAAAATGAGAGCTACAAACTTGTATGGCAGTCTAAAAGGGAGGCCTATGTTTAGCAGTGGGCCGTGTGGTGGCGGCTCGTTAAAAGAATACTATCACTCCATCTCATCCAATGGGTCTCGTAAAAGGCGAGTAAGGGGTTTTAACTGCACTGTGCACCCAACAGCGTATGGTGGCGATGGGCTCACCACTTATCACACCAAGTGCATTATATTGTGTTGGTGAAACGTAGATTATGGCAATCATCTGTTTTTGCAGTGAGTGCCCAATCTCTGACTACCCCTTTTGAGATACAGTCGTGATCTTATGTATGGCCTAGTGATAGGTTGAAATGATGATGATTATAGAGCTTACCATTCGTCGCTCCCGTCTTATTTTTAATTATTAATAATATGATTTAGGTTGTTATTTGCATGGAACTACATCAAGCTCACTAAAAACTTCATTTACGGAGAAATGTCACAGTCAAATAATCATTCAGCTAAATAGAAAAGAACCCAAGTACTTCACTTCAACGTTAAACAAGCTATATTTATTATACTGTTACATTTGGTAGACTTAAGAAGTAATATTTATCCATGTTCACACTCTAAAAGCCTCCTAGCTCTAAGCATCTCTATTACACGTTAAATGTTGTGGTGACACTGGTCGAAGTTAAGCCGAAATATATTTGCATATTCCAATCTCGGGTTGCCCGCGGGCGACTGCCTGGGCCCGCTTCTTGCGACACGCATGTGTACAATGCGACAGTAACGAAAGAAACACGACTAAAACTATCCTATAGAGATATTTAAATGTATATACGTGTTTTAGAAAGAAATAAGAAGTATAGTGAAGTAATTAGAAGATTAGGGTAAGGGGTTAATTAGGCAATATACCAATCCGCTGCAGGAATCACGCACACAGTAGACCGCACTTCACGAACACTTATACTTCGGTCCTATAACTCTATCCGTTCGTTTTGAATCACTACGTCAAAGTAAACTTTATTCTCAGTTCGTTGGCCGCGCTTATAGGAATTTAATGTAATATCATCCACTATTGACTGACCAAAAAAATGCATAATGAGAACTATAATGAGAATTTTCTGCCGATAGGTGACGGGCAGTTTAGAATACCACCTCTTTCCTACCGAGGTGTCGTAAGAGGCAACTAAGGTAATAAACGGACAGCCTTTATTCGTACAGAATGACACTGTAATATGCAATGTTGTCACTATACTGCTCGTGGGAACGCAAAGGGGAGTAAGACTTTTTTGACTCATACTAAAATGGCGGTGACGTGGTTCGCGACCCGTCACATCTCGTTTCCCGCGAGGGCGAAAAGTGGGCTACGTGAATGGCCTCCGCCTACCCCTTGTATGGGAAAAAGGCGTGTCTGTATACACAAGATTCAAACCTTAATTTATTATTTTTGACTCTAAGTAGGATCGACTTTTAAGAATTATGCACCATAGGATTTCTCCTGAATCGTAGGCTGAAACAAACGTTCTTGGACGAACATAGAACACTAAGACTCGAAACTACTGTATGTAAGCAACACAAAGTTTTCTACCTGCAGATAAATTCCGAGCCGATTAAACTTTGAAATAATGCTTATGCTTTCATGAAAGTATCCATAAAAATTGATCAATGTTAAATGTATGAAGCAGATGTATCGTTTCGGAATTGAACGGCGGACCGACCTAAACGTCTTTTCCGTTTCAACGAGTGCGGGTGAATCATATTTCATTATGTAATGAAATGCGTTCGAATCTCTCACGTTTCTGTTACGCACACGACGCCGGAAACGCCGCGTTTTTTGACAAATGTTTCATTCCCGAAAGCTTTTTTAATTTAAAAATTAACAAGGCCCCTCGCGGAATTTCTCCTTTAGTCTTTGGTATACTTTACATAGATAAACTGTACACGCACTAACCTCTACACCCGGAACATCTATCGGCCATACAAATATTTGTCCCGACGCGTCCTAATCAGCGTCGACGATTTAACTAAGTAGGACAATTGATACCCATATCTGACGTAACGCGGTACTCTTACTGGTGGTAAGACTCCTATGCGGGGATCCGTCTAGGTAGCGACCACCACAGCGTCAGTAATTTTGCAGTCTAGCAGTGGTACGCTAGTGTTCATTAATGTATATCGAACTGAAGGGCATATTAGAATTAGAACTGATATCTTAGGGCGACGATCGCAGTGCCACAAAGAAACGTTCTGGGCAACGCAGCGTTTTCTATGGGCAGATATTACATCTGTTATCAGGTGAACTATTTGCATAAATTGTAATATGTGTTAATACGAGGGTGGATTGAAAAGTACTCGGCCTAACCAAGAAAATAAACACATACTAAATCAGTTATATTTTTATTTTTCTACATAATCACCATCAAGTTCAATACACTTTTGCCACCTCCCCTTCCAAGCATTTAGACCGTTAAAAAAAAGGATTCTTCCTTAGAGTCAAAATATGTCGACAGTATACGTCTACAGCTGCTTTGACCTCGTCGTTTGTCGAAAATCTTTGACCTCCCAAGTGCTTTTTTAGGTTAGGGAACAGAAAGAAGTCTGATGGTGCCAGATCAGGTGAATACGGCGGATGCGGTAACAGTTCAAAGCCACAGTTGTGAATTCCAGCCATTGACTGTACTGACGTGTGAACACGGGCGTTATCTTGATGAAACAGGACTTTTCTTCTGAGCATTCCTCGACGTTTTTCTTTTATTTCCTCTCGTAAACGACGTAGTAAGGTGCAGTCGTAATCAGAGTTTATAGTCTGACCCCTTTCAAGATAATCAATCATAATCACACCTTTCGAGTCCCAGAATACTGAAGCCATCACCTTATTTGCCGACAAAATCGACTTAGCCTTTTTAGGGGGTGGTGAACCAGGTCTTCTCCACTGTTTTGATTGTTGTTTTGTTTCCGGTGTACAGTAATGAACCCATGTTTCGTCCATAGTAACAAAACGATTCAAAAAATCATCTGCATCGGCTTCAAATAACTCCAAACAGTCGCGTGAAATAGTCAATCGCGTCCTTTTTTGTTCAACTGAAAGCAGTCGCGGAACCCACCTCGCAGACACCTTGTGGAAACCCAACTCGTTGACAATGATGTTTTGAGTTCGTTCATAAGAGATGCTTATAATCTCGGCTATCTCTCTAATTTTTAATCTGCGGTCTCTCATTATTAAATCAAGTACTTTTTAAATATTTTCGTCAGTAGTTGACGTCGAAGGCCTTCCAGAGCGGGGTTCATCTTTCACACTCTCTCTACCACGCTTAAATTCTGCTATCCATTTTTTGACGGATGAATATGACAGAGCACAATCGCCTAATGTACTGACCATGTCATCATGGATGGCTTTTGACGATAGCCCCTTCTTATGGAGGTACTTAATGACGGCACGCTGCTCGATTTGCTCCATTCGCGGAAATTATGACCGATTACTTTGTTAATAAATTTATAAAATCACAACTAATTATCGCACACGTTTCGAACTTCTTACAATGAACTAGTCTGAACTGAACTAAATAATGTGGGTAGATTTGATTTTTAGAATTGAATGGATCTGTGTTAGGCCAAGTACTTTTCAATCCACCTAGTATTTTAAGATTTTAGTTAGTTTTGTTCCGACATTGTTTAGTCTTATTAAAAAAAAAATATATTAATTGTGTTATATATTTTTTAATCTCATGTTGTTTTGTATAATTATTATTTTATGCGTTCTAATGTTCCTTCTTTTTTTGACGTGAGTAGAGCGATCGCATTAGTTGTTTTTGTCAGTTCATCTGTTATCTTATGGAAGAATAATTTAGCACAATGTTACCACATTTACGAGATAAAATGGGTTGAATAAAATTATGAAAATTAAACCATAGTAAATGAAATGACGGCCATTTGCCATATTATCGCCGTGAGCAAAAAACAAATAGAAATTCATAACACAAAATTGCATTTGTTTTTCGGTAACCTATCCTATACTCGTATATTTACTAATGTTTAAAAAACTTAATTGCTTTCTATGGTTATTTCACACACATACACACACAAATACACACACATGCACACACGCACTCACACACACACACACACACACACACACACACACACACACACACACACACACACACACACACACACACACACACACACACACACACACACACACATACACACACACACTTATTCTGTTACAACGCGGCCATTCTCCTCAAACTGAATATAATATAACTGTGCTGAAACCCTAACATGGATTACTCAGCGCCGTGAGCGTGAGACCTGGAGTCCTGAAATACAGGGTCACCACTAGTGTAAATTTCAGACCACCTAGATAAATAAACAAGCAAGGGAACTGTGGTGGTAAACAATAAATCATTACATTATTTCGTTTTCATATCGTTATTACAAAAACGACTAATTTTATGAACATAAAACTATAATATAGTTCAGTGCTGAAAAAACGCTGCGTTCTCTCCGTCAAGTGCGTTAGCCGGCCGCCCCATTAGCGGATGACGCTAGTAGCGTATCAATCATAGGTCGGCCAATTCATTACCACCACTCGACGCAGATTGCGCGACTGGAGCCCTCCCGTTATATTGCTTACGTCACCAACGTCCCAACGAGTCTCAACTGGCCACTTATATGCCTTTAAATTTACGACTAAAAAAATAATAATTTGTAATAACAAAATAACAGCTTTTTACTCAATGCGTATGAATCTATAAACGGTACCTATAAGAACAAAACAATTTTTAAATTTTTGTCTGTCTGTCAGTCTGTTTGTTCCGGCTAATCTCCGAAACGGCTAGACCGATTTCGACGGGACTTTCACTGGCTGAAAACTGATATTATAGCGGGTAACTTAGGCTACTTTAATTTTAGAAAAATAATTAGCGTTCCGCACAAAGTATTAAAACCGAAAATCCGATTCTAATAGGGAAGTATATATGTATATAATCGATCGGGGTCGGCTTTTTTACGCGGGCGAAACGGCAAGATACACCTAGTAATAAATAAACTTACAAAGAATAGTCTCATAGAAAATCGAAGCACACTTCAGGACAAAATTGTAGACATAATAGCCATACATCTACATAGGTATATTTTACTTTTATAAATGCAACTGCCATTTAATACATTAATTATCTTGATGTTATTATCAGTTTGTACGTCAATAAAATATAACAGTAAGAAACACTTTTCGTGTCCCAAATCCTGTCATGCGATGAAGACAATATTAGTCCATTGGCCGTATTGCTTGAACTCTGACCTGGCCGGGAAACCCCGCCGGCATATGTCAGGCCACTGTGTGTACACACGCAATCCACTTAATGCCGTTGCACTGCGAATACAGACAGCCGCGAATATGAAAGCATTAAAAATAAATAGACAGGAAGAATTCTGAGTAGGTTTTCTGTGTGGGAACGAATCCGTCCGGCCGTCGCGAAATTGTAACTGGTGGTAGGATTTCTATGCGGGAAACCGTGGTAGGTACCACCCAAGGGTAAACTGTTTCGGTCTGAAGGGCACTGACAGCTAGTGTAATTACTGAGCATATGAGACTTAAGAACCGATGTCTCAGTGACGAGCGCAGTGTGGTGCCAGGCAGAAATATTCTGGTGGACACGGCATTTGTTATGAGCAGACGTAGCACTTACCATTAGATGAGAACCTTTTGCTCGTCTCGTCCTCCAATTTTTTTTTTTTACTGTATAAATTGACGAAACGAGCAAAACGTTCACCTGATGGTAAGTGCAACGTTTGCCCATAACAAATGCTGTGTCACCCAGAACATTTCTGTGTGACATCTCATTGTGCCCATCACCCTGAGACATCAGTTCTTAAGTCTCATATGCCCATTGATTACGCTAGCTCTCACTGCCCTTCAAACCGAAACACAGTAATGTTTGAAACACTACTGATTCACGGCAGAATAACTGTCCTGTATAAGTCCAATGCTACAAATATGTAATTGCTGGGCACACGCCTTTTCTATTCGCCGATCGCGTGACCTAGTGGTACCTGACTTCTACACAGCGAGTCCTGGATTCGAATCCCAAGCCGGAGCCAACATTTGAGCAAATACACATATAGTCGGTTTTTGTCTGGTTGTGTAGTGAAAAACGCACCCACGTTGTTTAAAAAAAATCTTTAAATTTGTATAAGGTTTTGATATGCCGGCACTGAAGATCGAATACTACCCCTGACCGTGTCTAATTCTTTGAATTAAAAATAAAATTACTGAAAAAAGGAATTATTGTAATAATATTTATGATCCCCTTCTATCTTTCCTTCTTAACTCTACAATCTGTCTTGACCGATGACAGCGCTGCTGCATCATATTGCTTAATTTAATTGCATTGGCTATGTTTTAAGATTTTGGTAAACTTAGAATTGTACATTCAAAACCATCACATTATTTTCTTTTATTCTGTAAAATATATACCTGTTATAAAAAATATGCAGGAGTCCGTCTAGGTAGGTACCACCCCAGGGCCAGTTATTCTACCGTGAAGCAGTAGTGTGCAAACATTACTGTGTTTCGGTTTGAAGGGCACTGTGAGCTAGCGTAATCACTGCATATGAGACTTAAAAACCTATGTCTCAGGGTGATGGGCACAGTGTAGTGTCACGCAGAAATTTTCTGGGTGACACTAGCATTTGTTATGGGCAGACGTTGCACTTACCATCAGGTGAACGTTTTGCTCGTTTCATCACTTTATGCAAAAAAAAATTATGGAATTTCCGAATGTGTAAAAGACTGTTGTGTAACGTTATATGAAATAAGAAATTTCTAGGCATTTTTACAAATTATATGTGGCAACCATCAGTGGTGCCGTGGGAGCCGTGGTAGCTCAGGGGCTAGGCGCTCGGTTTAAATTTCATAGTACGCGAGTGACCTGGGTTCGATTCTGATTTACCACGTGCTCGGCGGTGAAGGAAAACATCGTGAGGAAACCTGCATGTGTGAGAAATAATAAAAAAATATTTCGAACACATGTGCAGTCCGCCAACCCGCATTGGAGCAGCGTGGCGGATTCTTCCTAGCTCCAAAACCCTCTCAGAAATGAGAGGAGGCCTGTGCTCAGCAGTGGGACATTAATAGGCTGAAACTTTACTTTACTTTTTACTATAACCATCAATAATAGATCATCATTATCATTTAAGCCTATCACTAGTTCACTGCTGAACATTATTTATTTTTATTTTTTATTGAATAAAGTGACGAAACGAGCAAAACGTTCACCTTTTTATAAAGGTACGTGCAACGTCAGCCCACAACAAATGCTGTGTCACCCAGAATATTTCTGTGTAATACCACACTACGCCCGTCACCCTGAGACATCAGTTCTTAAGTCTGAAATGCCCAGTGATTACGCTAGCTCACAGTGCCCTTCAAACCGAAACGCAGTAATGCTTGCACACTACTGCTTCACGGCAGAATAACTGGCCCTGGGGTGGTACCTACCTAGACCCTCATAGATTGCTACAAAAGTTTGTAGCTCTAATTTTAGGGGAATTTTGCCATAGTTGCCCCGCGTGGCAGGCGGGTTGACAACCGCAGTTTATTCATTCATATTTTCCAGGAAGATGCTTCTTGCCCATCTCCCGGTTCTCAGATTCCCATTTGTCCGACTTTTACGACACCGACGAAATGAGATTGGGCAGTATTCTCTTAAGCGGCCACCATACTTATTAAACAATAACTATAATAAGTGGAACTATTCCGAGAGGTCACATTTAATCACTAAAGTGCGTTATTGTAACATGTTTCGGCGCCCTCTGCCGCCTTCAACAGACACTGTAAATCTCAATCAAAATGATGTTAACGGCCGGACTTGTGCAACTGGTTATTCTGTGCAGAACAGACAGTAACGAAGCGTGATCGCCGCAAATGCGACTAAAACTAGAATGAGAATAACATACATACATACATACATAAGATCACGACTGTATCCCATAAGGGGTAGTCAGAGACTGGGCACTCTCTGCGAAAACAGATGACTGCCACAATCCACATTTCACCAAAACAATATAATAATACGGTTTTTTTTTTAATTATTATTATTAAAAAATATGAAGTGAAAACTTTAATGAGATGAAACGGAAACGATAGATACGATATACTCGTACATCCGTAGGATGTAGCCTGCGAGAGATATATTATCCAATTCGTCTAAATACAGATATCGCTCTCATTAGCTTGACAACAAGATTAAAAATAGTAATTGACGCTGTGTTTCAAAGATGTATTGATCAAATCTAAACCAAAGCATTTATTTCATACTTTAGTTACTAATGTAAAATATGTAGGATTAAATGTGAAATAATTTTTAAACATGGTAAATAAACCCTGCAATTATCCTACTCCTGATGCTCTGCATTCGTTTTATTCTCTCCAGAGTCGACAGTCCGAAGTCGACAGTCCGAATAGAGGCCCGCAGCCTCCCTCGGACGGTCATTAGACGACCTAAAATCATTTGAGATATTCGAAATCGCGCAAGCACGCAGCTAACGCGACACAGTCCGAATTTCGATGTTTTTGTAGGAGTTTATTTAAGTATTTATGTTTGGGTCAAACCAAACCTGGCACGCGGGCCCCTGGCTCGTGAGCACAGTATCCGATGAAGCTGTTAAAGCCAAAAAGGCTAACAGCAATTATATCACCGAAATTATATATTCTCTTTAGGGTTTATTTTGCTGAATTTTTTTTACTTTTACCGCGTGTGACCAGCACATATGTTTTTTTTTAAGTAGTAGAAGAGTAAGTAGTAGAAGACATAAAACATTAAAAAACGTAACATATTCTTAAAGCACTATCTATTTTTAAACTGACCAATATTTGATCACTTCACTCTGTTTTTTTATGTAACTTAAATTGAACATACGGAATCGAGCTAACAAGCACCACTCTTTACCTTTTATGCTCATAAATCTAAGGGCAACTATACAGATACGTGGTGTGGTCTTAAAGTTAAAGTAAAAAAGTAAAGTAAAGTTTCAGCCTATAAATGTCCCGCTGCTGAGCACATGCCTCCTCTCATTTATGATAGGGTTTTGGAGCTAGGAAGAATCCGCCACGCTGCCCCAATGCGGGTTGGCGAAATATTCGAAATATTTTTTATTTCTCAGAGATCAGGGTTCCTCTCGATGTTTTCCTTCACCGGCGAGCACGTGGTAAATCGGCACTTAAAATTGCAATTAACAATTTAAAGTGGTGCCGGCACCGGGAATCGAACCCAGGTCACTCGCGTACTATGTAATTTAAAGCGAGCGGCTCACGGTGTGATCATATTCATTAAAAATACTTATAATAGATTTATAATTATAAAGCTAAGCTAAATTAGGCATACTAAACGTTCTATAAAATTACGCTATGGGATACTTCAACATGGTCATGTTGTCGTCCTAATCAAATTTCATATCTACAAAGGTGAAACATCTGTGAATTTGTATACATTTAGGCTGCAAACTTCTGTCAAAAATTAGTTATATCTCTGTCACAAGGCTATAAACGTTGTATATATTTTTATGAATATGACCTTTATTGTTTAGACAACATTTTGAAATAAGTCAACCATTGTAAGTCTTTGAAAATTATACATAACCAGCTGTGCCGTGCGGTTTCACCATTGAGCGTTTTAGCATATAAGTTCGGCTCTTCTCGGTAATGCTTAGTTCACAGAATGCGCCTCTTTAAGTTCGGCTCTTCTCGGTAATGTTTAGTTCACAGAATGCGCCTCTTTAAGTTCGGCTCTTCTCGGTAATGTTTAGTTCACAGAATGCGCCTCTTTAAGTTCGGCTCTTCTCGGTAATGTTTAGTTCACAGAATGCGCCTCTTTAAGTTCGGCTCTTCTCGGTAATGTTTAGTTCACAGAATGCGCCTCATTAAGGCCGCAGCATAAAGCTCTATACCCTCGAACCCATTTCAATATATGAACTATGTTATGCGAAAATACTTTGTCAAATTAGATTAGAATTTCTTGAGTTTAGCACGTTTAAACATACATACTCTCCAACTTTATTATAGTGATAAGACATAAATTTTATAAAATAAAAAAACAGTAAATTTTCATACTAAACGTATACCCGTTTATCATCAAAAATTGAAGCAGCGTCGAATGAAATGTTCCATGCCTTCTCAGACTATGAAATACTAATAAATAAAATTGATATGTCTGTGTGTAATAACGAAATAACAGCTTTTTACTCAATGATTATGGAAGTATATTTGGTAATTATAAAAAAAAAACTATTTTTTAAATTTTTGTCTGATTGAAATTGACGGCTGAACCGATCTTGACGGGACTTTCACTGACAGATAACTGATATTATAGCGGGTAAGTAAGTAAAATTGATTCTAGTGTTGCTATCTATAAAGTATGGAAATCGCTATTTTTTTGTAAACTAATTTGATAGTTTCTAAATTATGTTTTTGTCATGTAAGCAAATATTCAACTGTAAGTATATTTGAAGCTGATTAATTTAAAGATCACAGATACTTCTATTTAATTTATATGTATGTTTCTAATATACTGCGCATCAACTGCATTCACAGAGTAAGGACGGGACAGAGTAAGTTGCGGGCGGTGACGGGTGAATGAAATATGCGCTCTGTATGAATCAGAATATATGACGGGACATTTTAAAATATTAACCTCGCATATTCACCGTGTACACAATACATTGAAATATATAAATGACAACGTAATGCTCAGCAATTAGCTTAACTGGCTGCTGCGTAGAGTCTTCAAATGATATCAGAAGCAATAACTGCGTATTACAGAAATTATAGTTTGTATAATTTAGAAACATTATTATTGTCCCGTTGGCCGTGTGGTAGCGGCTTGGCCGTGTGGTAGCGGCTCATTAAAAGAATACTGCCACTCCATCTCATCCAATGGATCTCGTAAAAGGCGAGTAAGGAATTAAACTGCACTGTGCACCCAACAGCGCATGGTGGCGATGGGCTCACCACCTATCACACCAAGTGCATTATATTGTTTTGGTGAAACGTGGATTGTGGCAGTAATCTGTTTTTGCAGTGAGTGTCCAGTCTCTGACTACCCCTTATGGGATACAGTCGTGATCTTATGTATGTATGTATGTATTATTGTCCCGTAACCCATATCCCAATCTGTTGAACCTGAAACTTCTGACAAAGATATTTTACTGGTGGTAGAATTCCTATGCAGAAAGCCGTCTACGTTTGTACCACCGGCCAGTTATTCTGCCGTGAAGCAGTAGTGTATTTTTATATATATATTTATATATGTGTGTGTGTGTGTTTGTATATACATGTACGCATATTTGTTTCTTTTTGAACATATACTTCGTCGTTAATAATATGTCCGGTAACTGCTCGGTAAACCTGATGCAACGACAGAATAACAGCGCTGTTGCAACACTGCCATAGCATTATGCTGAGTCCGACAGCCTTTTCGTTGCTACAGCCCAATCGTACAGTTTGTAAATGTAATACATAGTATCTAATTGTTTATTTATCTTTTAAACTTTTATTGTATGTTGTGTTGTAGTATTGAATAAAGTTTTTTTCTTTTTTTCCCTTTCAAACATTACTGTGTTTCGGTTTGAAGGGCACTGAGAGCTAGTGTAATCCCTGGGCACATGAGACTTAAAAACTAACTTCTCAGCGGGGACTGGCGCAGTGTGATGCCACACAGAAATATTCTGTGTGACACAGTATTGCTATGGACGAACGTTGAATTTGCCATCGGGTGAACGATATGTCATCGTCTCGTCCCTTTCTCCAATAAAAAAGTAATGAGAAAGTAAAGGCGATTTGGACCAATGTTACAATCTCCGATTCTTCCACCATTTTCCACATATAAATTATAACATGATAACCCTTTAGTCTACCCTCCCTTGCTATCAATACTAAAGTGCTGTACGAAAACAATGCAATAAAGTAAATTGACCAATAAGAGAAGTTCTCGTGCAGTTCAGTACACGTGACGGAAGTGAAACTAAGGTACTCGTATTAGAAATTTTGATTAAAATTAAAATGAATAAACATAATTTATAAATTCTGTATTAGATATACAAAGCACAGCTATCTTTCTCCTTCTCTCTACTGTATCTTTCTTCTCTCTCATGTAAATAAATGTGCCTAAACATGACGCGTCCTTGAAATGTCAATCTCAATTCTCGTCCAATTATCGAATCCCTGCCTAAGAAGTCCCACTTCAATTTTTTTTTATTGCATAAAGTGATGAAACGAGCAAAACGTTCACCTGATGGTAAGTGCAACGTCTGCCCATAACAAATGCTGTGCCACCCAGAAAATTTCTGTGTGACACTACACTGTGCCCATCATCCTGAGACATAGGTTCTTAAGTCTCATATGCCCAGTGATTACGCTAGCTCACAGTGCCCTTCAAACCGAAACACAGTAGTGTTTGCACACCACTGCTGCACGGTAGAATAACTGGCCCTGGAATGGTACCTGCCTAGACGGACTCTTGCAGAGGAATTCTACCGCCAGTAAAAAATACAAAAATATGTATTAAGGGGGAAATAAAAAATACGTGTGTGCACTCTGTGCAGTTCACACGCGGTAGTAGTAAAACCTTCAGAAAACTAAACTTCGAGAGAATGAGTCGAATGGAGAGTATCAGGTGTAGGTTAATAGCAGGATTTATTTATTATCAAGTTGTGGTGGTAGGATTCCTATGCACGAATCCGTCTAGGTAGGTACCACCCCAGGGCCAGTTATTCTGCCGTGAAACAGTAGTGTGCAAGCATTTACTGTGTTTCGGTTTGAAGGGCACTGTGAGCTAGCGTAATCACTGTGCATTTGAGACTTAAGAAGTGATGTCTCAGGGTGACGGGCGCAGTATAGTACAAAGAAATATTCTGGGTGACACAGCATTTGTTGTGGGCGGGCGTTGCACTTGCCATCAGGTGAACATTTTGCTCGTTTCGTCACTTTCTACGATAAAAACAAATTTAAAAAATATATTTTTATTTTATTCTACACAATTACATTACATTACGCAGACTTCAAGTTTGAAATTTTAAGAAATGACACGAGTGGCTTAGTTTAACTAAAGTAAGACGTGGTTCGCCGACCGTCACAG
Source organism: Luehdorfia chinensis (assembly GCA_019845155.1). NCBI lineage: Eukaryota > Metazoa > Arthropoda > Insecta > Lepidoptera > Papilionidae > Luehdorfia > Luehdorfia chinensis. The sequence goes on from JAHVAK010000573.1 coordinate 295,409, forward strand.
TCTCGTTTCGCGCGAGGGCTAAAAGTGGGCTACTTGTGCGGCCTCTGCCTAATTAAGAAAAGAAGTAATTTATTATTCTATTTAAAATGTTTACTAATCCGTGTGACAAAAATGATAACGCTTCAGGACAAACGTTACAATAAAAAAAATATTATACAAAAATAACTGGCATAAACATTTGTCATGGAAATAATAAAAAAGAAAATAGTACAACGACAGCTGATAAATTTTCGCAACAAACAAAATATGGCTGAGCACAACAGAGCACAATACGTGATTCAGAAAAACGAAAACATATCAATGTGGCAAACTTAGCGGGCAATAACTTTAAAGAGTTAGGCGATAAAACATTTGTGGCGGGGCGACGATGTGAGCCACAACCTGCTATGAATGGATTGGCTTCCACATTGTGTAATGGACAATACTAAACGAACGTAAAATCGTGATTACTTTTGACAGTAGAACATTTAGTTTTCAAAATTCATTTATTATTATTAAAACTTAATTTCGATTTTCATTGTACCTCAAATAAACTGGAAACGAACTTTAAGGCTCGTTCTTATGCTCTCTCTCTCTCTCTCTCTCCCCCCACTAGGTTTCTGTGAGTGCTTGAGTGTTCACATCACAAGTTCGGCAAATTTTAGTGTTCAGGATTTGGATGGTTTGACTATTTAAAAGACATTATTTTAGCTCATTAACTACGATGGACCACGGGTTTTCCTATTTTGTATTCACTGAAGCTGGATGTCGATCATGTCGTAGCGCTCTTGTGATTTTGTAATATTATAAAATACGATATTATTTCTCTAACAAACATAAAATGCTAAGACAACACACTTGTTTGGCTACTGGCGACAATATGCGCGTCCAATCTATCCTAAAAGCCATCCGTATGTTTCGGAATATGGTACGAAGGACACGACACAGTTAAGTGATTAAATTCTGTATGTGCGTTTTAGACATACGAAAGATAGAGCAAAACAAAGGGTTTCAGAATTTAATTTATAAATGAATTTATACATTGTACTCGGTGGCTCGTATGTCGAGTTTTTTGTACGAGTGATCCTGGTTTGACCTCCGGCACCACTGAAATGGTTAGTTGCATTTTTTCAACGACATGTGAAGTCCACCAACCGACTCTAGAACAGCGTGACCTACGCTTCCCGGCTCCAAAAAATCTTCCCAATAATTAGAGGGAGTCTGTGGTCACCACAGGAATTTTTCCGCGTGGATTAGGATTTCTAAAATGTGGGAGTGGGAACTATTTAATTTTCCCGGACAAAAACTATCCTATGTCCGTCTCCAGGATGCGTGTTATCTCTGAGCCATATTCGTCAAGATCGATTAAGAGGTTGAGCCGTGAAAAGGTAGCAGGTGGTAGGATTCCTGTGTAGGAATCCGTCCCAGTTATGTCTCAGGGTGACGGGCGCAGTATGGTGTCACACATAAATGTTCTGGGTTACACAGCATTTGTTATGGGCAGACGTTGCACTTACCAGTTTAACGTTTTACTCGTTTCATCACTTTGCATCACTTTAAACGAAAAAAAGAATAATAAAAAAACGTGCTTATATAAGAATGACAATGAAAAGCTCAAAATTAGTTCAGAAAGTATTCAAATTATTTATAACATCAAAAACTACGGTGCAATATACTAAAACCGCACACACATCAGTCGGAAGCTATCTACACTTGCTGGGCGGGGTTGGGCGGCACGGAAGGGGGTCGGCAGGTTGTTCAACAACCCTTGCCGCGGCTTTATTGCCGGGATGCAGATTTGTTACGCTTTCGTTTTGCTCAAGTCTTATTATTGGTTTTGTCTGTTAATCTAAACGAATAAATGAAATTGAAGTGTCCGTCTGTAACAACCAAAAAAACAGCTTTTTACTCAATGCTTATGAAAGTATATACGGTACTTATAACAAGAAATCAATTTTTATAAATTTTATCTGTCCGTCGGTTTGTTCCGGCTAATCTCCGAAACGGCCGACCGATTTTGACGGGACTTCCACTGACAGATAGTTGATATTATAGCGGGTAACTTAGGCTACTTCAATTTTAGAAAAATAATTAGGAATTCGCGGAAAAAACTTAAAAACCTGAAATCCGATTCAAATAGGGAAAGATATATGTATATCATCAATCGAAGTCGGCTTTTTTAAGCGGGTGGAAGCGCAGGGCACAGCTAGTGTGTACGAAAAACAGTATAATCAATTGAAATAACATAGGACGGTCGGATATCCTAGTTGGCTTTCCGTTTAGAGTTGAGGGTCGCCGATTCGAATCCTGATAGAGGCAAATATTTGTGATGAATATAAATATTTGAACCTGTATCAGGTATGGTAAATTGCATATTTCTTTAATGGAAGAAAATGTTGAACCGACCAATCGTTCACCTGAGGGTAAGTGCAACGCTGCCCATAACAAATGCCTGTCTTTTTTGAATAGCATGGGATGAGATGGGGCGGTAGATTCTCTTAGACCGCTACCACATACATACAATACATTTTGCTTTATATATCTTATATCTTGGTTATCTTATAGCTTGTCTATTATATATCTTGAGCCGCTACCACACGGACTAATACTACAGAGCACTAATACCACACAGACTAATCCAATAATACAAAGCCTAGAATTACTGCATTGCTTGTGCTATATTAATGAAGGAAAGAAAGTTAGTTTGCTAAGATCCGCATGCAAAATACCACAAATGCCCGCCCTCCCACAGTAGCGTGCACGAGCAAACTAACACCGCCACCGGGAACCGCCACCACTAAAACACAACCACTAGGCAATATACACCACTGAAGTCGAGACCGACGACACGTAACACTTCAAAACTTGGCATTACCAAGTGATACTGACATAGCATTTTATATTTTGCATGCGGATCTTATCAAATTAACTTTCTTTCCTTCATCATAATGGCAAAGTAACGCCTGTTTCTTACGCTGAGCGTGCTTAAAACGCGACTTATGCTGAGGCGGTCCTTTCCGTCACTTCATCTGTTTAATTTTTTTTTTCTTCTTTTTTAAAAAAAAGCCCCACAGTAGGATTTTCTCCTGTATCGTGGGTGCGTTTTACAAACATATATTTCACATGCACAACACAACCAGACCCGAAAAGCAACAATTTATGATTTTGCACAAATGTTGCCTCCGGCTGGGAATCGAACCCAGGACCGGTGGCGCAGAAGTCAGGTACGCTAACCACTACGCCACGCGGTCGACTAATTATAAATTCGTGAATTGTTGTTATACCCTTTATTTTTTATTTTTTTTAATTTTATTCTTAATCTTATTAATTTTGTTTATTCACCAGTATTGTAACTTGTGACTGAAATCTGAAGTGTCGGAATTAATGTCTTTATGTCTTTATGATTCCATTAACTGTGTCATGTAACGGTTAATAAGAATTATCCACGGCACGCTCAATTATAATGTTATGAACAGGTATAATGTAATGAAGTTAAATATGCAATTAAGAGTAGTCAAAATCACAAATCATGTAGTAATTGAAACTGATATTATACAATAAAAAAGATACACTACAATTAGGTTAGTAAAATTAACTGCAATGAAAAAGTATATCCTTGCAGACAACGATTAATCATACTGGTATTACTGGTGGTAGGATTGCTATGCAGGAATCCGTTTAGGTAGGTACCACCCCAGGGCCAGTTATTCTGCCGTGAAGCAGTAGTGTTCAAACATTACTGTGTTTAGGTTTGAAGGGCACTGTGAGCTAGCGTAATCACTGGGCATTTGAGACTTAAGAACTGATGTCTCTGGGTGACGGGCGCAGTGTGGTGTCACACAGAAATATTCTGGGTGACACAGCATTTGTTGTGGGCGGACGTTGCACTTACCATCAGGTGAACGTTTTGCTCGTAAACCGACGACCGCGTGGCCTAGTGGTAAGAGTACCTGACTCCTACGCCGTGGGTTCTGGGTTCGAATCCCAGCCGGAGCCAAGAGCCGGAGGTTTTCGGGTCTGGTTGTGTTGTGCATGTGAAATATATGTCATGTAAAACGCACTCAAGGTGCTGGAGAAATCCTTGTATGGAGCGTTATGAAAAAAAAACTTAAACTAAAAATTTGATAATGGATAGGTAATCATTATATGATAAACATAATAATAATGAGACAAATGAAACAATGTGGTTATTTTTTTAAACCGTACATATGTCCTATTATTACGTAAGAAAGAATGAAGAAAGAAAGAAAGAAACCCATTCATTCAAGGTCGAATCACAATAGATACAAAACAAAACAAGCTCCACAGTCCATCAAACTAAAACACTGGGCACTGAGGTGATAGGTACCACCTAGTCGGGCTCCGGCACGGGAATCCCATCACCAGTAATACAAGGCTTTATACACGTTTCGCTCGTTTCGTCACTTTATCAAAAAAAAATCATACGCTTTACCTACAACTTGCGTGGACTTTACAATTTTAATAGTTTTATCAGTTCTTTAGTTCCTGACTTCTAAACAGACAGACAGTAGACGGGTCTATTTTATTTATATTTATTGACTGACCCCAATCGATGATATACATATACATCTAGATATACATATATCTAGTTTATTATATGTATGTACTCCTCTATTTGAATCGGATTTTGGGGTTTAACTTTATTGCGCGGAACTCTAATTATTTTCCTAAAAATGAATGATCATGAATCAGCTATCAGTCAGTGAAAGTCCCGTCAAAATAGGTCCAGCCGTTTCTAGCCAAAACAAAGAAAGACAGACAGAACGATTTAAAAAATTGTTTTCTTCTTAAAAGTACTGTATACCGCGTGGCCTAGTGGTCAGAGTATCTGACTTTTACGCCGCGGCTCCTGGGTTCGAATCCCAGCCGGAGCCAACACTTGTGCTAAAACATAAATTGTTGGTTTTCGGGTCTGGTTGTGTTGTGATTGTCCCCGTGTTTCTGACACTGCATCCTAGCCCACTCTGCGATCTTATCGCATCAGCGTTACATCGGGCGCGGGTAAGTTAGGACGAGTGAGTGCCTCTGTGGTTGCGCGTACACTTGTGTGGCACTATAGTATCTCCTGCGCAGTTGTTGGCTCTCGACAGTAGTCGGAAGTTGTCGCCGTGGTCTAAATCGGCTAGGAGAACACCACATCACACTCATAAGCATTGAGTAAAAAACTGTTATGTTGTTGTTACAAACAGACACTTCAATTTTATTTCATTGTATAGATGAGACGTTTCACGAATCCGCGTTTACAACATTTTTTTCTGAAGGTAACCTAGTAAAGTAGAGTATATACCGTATCTTTTCTGAAGGTAACTCCTATAGAAAGTATATACTGTTTCTGTTTTCCAATTCACTTTTTACGTACTCGGTTTACACATCCAATCTCCACCTTCCCGTCAGTCAGGCTGAAATATGCTATTATCATATTCACGGCACAACAAATGAGATGTCCGTAGTATAGTTTAACGCTCCGAGCCCGCCCCTTCATTACCTTAGCGCTAGAGGCTTAACAAAAACATTGGAAAAGGGGCCTCGATCAAAATGTTTTGGATGTGACAGATTTTAAATAGGTAACATTTGAAAAATACCTGAAAATTTACTTCCACTTTTTACAAGCTGATATTCAAAGACTATTATTCGTTTTTTTTTTAAAAATATAACATAATGATTTCTTTTATTTACGCGAACACTACACATTTAAATAAAACTAATTTTACGGATTTTATCGCGTTTAATTAGACTATTTATAACCCGACCTTTCGAGTGCTTTACATCACCCATGGTCACGGGAGGACTGAGGTGACAGATGTCCTGATGTCATAGTTAACCCGGAGTACCTTCAGCTTTTTATTTTTTTTTGTCCCGATCTACGCAGAAAGAGCTAACTAACTGTATCTTGAAGTCTTGCAGGGGCCTTCCAGTCCTCCCGTGAACATGGGTGATGTAAAGCACTCGAAACGTAGGGTTATAAATAGTCTAATTAAACGCGAAAAAATCCGTAAAATTAGTTTCATTTACAAATAAAATATTTCGTAATGCTTGTGAAATCCTTGCTAAAGATCGTTTGATCCCAACGTGCTCATTTGTGACATCAAATTTCTCATTATTACCTTCAGCAACTCTACATATATTCCTAATTTCACCACGTTTCGAGATTAGGCATTTAGCTAAAATACTTGATATCTGGAGTCCAAAATGTGTTTTTTATTAGATAAAGTCACGAGACAAGCAATACGCTCACCGGATGGTAAGTGCAACGTCTGCCCATTACAAACGCTGTGTCACTCAGAATATTTCCATGTGGCACCACACTGCGCCCGTCTCTCTGTGACATCAGTTCTACGTCTTACATGCCTAGTATATACACAGTAGATCTCAATGCCGTTAAGACCGAAATATAGTAATGTTTGCACACGAATGCTTCATGGCAGAATAATTAGTGGTATAAAGACAAATTAAATAAATTAATCATAATAATATGTACAAAAACGAATATATCGTTAGCCTTTTAAATGAAACTAATTTTACGGATTTTATCGCGTTTATTTTTGTTATTTATCACCCGACGTTTCGAGTGCTTTACAGCACCCATGGTCACGGGGGGACCCCCCCCCCCTTCATTTAAATGTGTAGTGTTTCGCGTAAATATAAGAAATCATTATCGTTAGCCTCTTCTAGTGAATTCTACTTTCTTGTAGTTATTCCGTTCGAAGGATGTGAATATTAAGAGGCCGCGAATAAAATATGTAATATCCATATTGGCTACCTACCCGCCAACCCATCCCGGCATATTGGGTCGTGTCCCAGTATTCATTGACTCCCTAAATTTTTTATACTTGTATACAACAGAATCATTTTTTTTCAATGCAGATTATTTACATAACACTTACAAAAAAAAAACAATTTTTTACTCTACTTTACGTGTAGTTTCACAGAAAAATACCTCAGTTGTAGGAAAGACCAGTAAAACCTTTATGCGCTATTTAATATTTTTATATCGTTCAGAAAAATAATACAATTTACTAGGACTTTTGGCGCCAAGTGGAAAAATAGGCAGTAGTGTTTTTATTTAATTTTGTAATTTCTCTGTATATTTGGAGTTTTGACGTTTAATATTGATAGTTTATTATGCAGCAAGTGCTTCTGAAAGTGTCTGACAGTGATTGGAAAATTCAATTCAAGGCCGAAATTGTGCTTTTCGTTTTGTCTCCATCAGTCCAGCAAATCTTCAGTAAAAGTCAACTAACAATTTACTGTCGATCAAAATTTTGAATCTTGCTACTTGATGATTGTATACTTGGATATGTTACTTGTCACTGGAAAATAGTTCATGACTGTTTCCATTAATAAATAAATAAAATAAATACAATTTACTAGTACTTACAACGATAGCTTAGCATCGATCCCTTTGTTGCCAGGGGCTATTTTTGTCCAGGTTTTCCTCAATATTAATTATAAGCGCCAACAGCCTAATGTTTTAGGTTACGGACTGAGAAACATGACGTGGCCGGGGGTAGAAGTGAGGCAACTGTGTCAAAATCCCCCAAAACGGGAGCTACAAAGGTGTGTGGAAATCTACGAGTATGGGCTATGTTCAGCAGTGGACTAGTGATAGGCTGCTATAACAATGCCCCTCAGTAGGATTTCTCTTGTATTGTGGATGCGTTTAACAGGCACACATTTCACACGCAGAACACAAGCAGACCCGAAAACCAACGATTTGAGTTTTTTGGACAAATGTTAGCACTGGTTGGGAATCGAACCCTACACCAGCGGCGTAGAGGTTGGGTACTCTGACCACTAGGCCACGCGGTCGTCAACTTCTTTGAAATTGGATGAAGCTAATGTCCAACAGTGGACTCTGGAGTTACTGGCGACAATTTTACTTGGTCATTATCATATTTGGTAAAATATCACAATATATAATAATGGATTACGTAACCACTTCATCTAAGGTCGACTTTCGCAAAGCTCGTATAAGATGCTCCAACTCACCTTCAGAATATCGTATGCATACTATACGTATATAAGAGCTTCCTCCGCACAGACAAACAAACAGTTGTTCTTGCGAGAGTAACACAGGAAGAGGGTTCCGTACACAGTCTCTTATGTTCAACCAACTGGATTTACTGCGACCCAGGAGTAAAAAATAATTGAGGTGACAATTTTATTTTCATTAACCATTAATTTATTGCTCCGTTTAGAGCCGTGGTAGCTCAGGGGCTAGGCGCTCGCTTTAAATTTCATAGTACGCGAGTGACCTGGGTTCGATTCCCGGTGCCGGCACCACTAAAATTGTTAATTGCAATTTTAGGTGCTGATTCACCACGTGCTCGGCGGTGAAGGAAAACACCGTGAGGAAACCTGCATGTCTGAGAAATATAAAATCTTTGAAGTCATTCGCAGTCCACCAACCCGCATTGGAGCAGCGTTGCGGATTCTTCCTAGCTCCAAAACCCTCTCAGAAATGAGAGAAGGCCTGTGCTCGTTGTTCGACGTTTCAGCCTATCAATAGTCCACTGCTGAACATAGGCCTCCCCCATAGATTGCCACAAAAGTTTGTAGCTCTCGTTTTGGGGGGATTTTGCCATAGTTGCCACGCTTGGCAGACGGGTTGGCAACCGCAGTTTATTTATTCAGATGTTCTAGCAAGATGCTGCTGCCCATCTCCTGGTTTTCATTGTCCCTCTGTCGACTTTTACGACACCCACGGGATGAGATGGGGTGGTAGATTCTCTTAAGCCGCTACCACACGGCCTTTGCTCAGCAGTGGGACATTCATGGGCTGAAACTTTGCTTTACTTTACTTTACTAATTTATTGTTACAATATCACTATAATTGTTCATTAGCGAGAGTTGCTTTTCACAATATTACTCTTCAATTAATAGAATAATTCAATTAATATAATGAAAGAAAGAAAGTTGATTTTCTTTTGTATCACCTAGTTTTTGATAAGCACCGCCCGCCCTTCCACAAAAGCGTGCACATACATGCAGTCACGCCTTTTTCCCATATAAGGGGTAGGCAGAGGCCACTCACGTAGCCCCCTCTTCGCTCTCGCGGGAAAGGTGGCGAACCACGTCGCCGCTATTTTGGTACGAGTGAAAAAAAATCTTTCTCCCCATTGCGTCCCCACGAGCAGTATAGTGACAGCATTGCATATTATGGTGTTATTCTGCACTAATAAAGGCTGTCCGTACAATATTTTTGTCGTCTCTTACGACACCTCGGTAGAAGGTAGGTTCTACTCTGCCGGACACCTATCGGCTAGCAATAATGTGAGCTACAGCGTGCACAAGCAAAACAATACTGCCACCGCTCACTCGGTGGCTGTCTATCGTAGAGTCAATATCACTTGATAGTGCTTCGCTTTGAGGCGAAAAACGTCTCGACTTCAGTGGTTGTGTATTGCCTAGCGTTAGTGTTGTAGTGGTGGAGGGTATCCTATGGCGGTGTCAGTTTACTTGTGCACGCTATTGTGGGAGGGCGATGCTCTACAAAAACTACGTAATACACACCATTTTAAATTGTGCATGGGGATCCCAGCAAATTAACTATCTTTCCTTCATATAACACGTCTCCTGCAGTGTTCCGGTACGTAAGTTTCCGAGCGCTTACCGATGATTGCATATTGCTAGAACGACCTGCGTTAGTTCCTCGGTGGTGTTTTAAGTTCCGATTTACTATTTCGGCCCGAAAACTCAAAAATGGAAGCAGCATAGTTATATAGAGAAGTAATAGTAACAGATTTAACACTTTCACCCTTAACCAGTGCATGCATGGAAAAAAGATTTCATGGTTGCATACCTTGGTTTTTAGGCTAAGTTTTATTTCTGGATAAATGCATCATCATTCCTACCATTATTCCACTGCTGAACATAAGTCTCCCCCTACCACCAGTATCTATATACTGGTGGTAGGATTCCTATGCAGGCATCCGTCTAGGTAGGTACCACCCCAGGGCCAGTCATTCTGCCGCGAAGCACTAGTGTGCAAACATTACTGTGTTTCGGTACTAAAGTATTTTTAAAAAAAAAGACTAAAGTATTTTTTTTTGATAAAGTGATGAAACGAGCAAACGTTTACCTGATGGTAAGTGCAACGTCTGCCCATAACAAATGCTGTGAAACCCAGAAAATATCTGTGTGACCTCACACTGTGTCCATCACCCGGAAACATAAGTTCTTAAGTCTCATATGCCCAGTGATTACGCTAGCCCACAGTGCCCTTCAAACCGAAACACAGTAATGTTTGCACACTGCTGCTTTACGGCAAAACACCAGTCCAAAAGCTAGACTGACAAAATGTTTAACAAAAGTTAACTAAATAATTATCCAGGCTCTGACGAGACTCATGCCAATATAGATTCGCCTCATTTAAATAATCGTTATTATAGATTCGATTTTCGGCAACGGTGACGACTTCCGAATACTGTGGGAAGCTATCAACCGCGCCCCGTGCCCATGTTCGTGCTATAATTTCGGAGATAGGTTAGGACGCAGTGTCAGAGATGAAAGGGACAAACACTACCAAAACCAACTATATACGAGTATGTCTTAGTACAAAGCCGTAGGCTGTGTAATGGAATTCGAACCCAGAAATCGCGGCGTAGAAGTCACACTTCACGTATACGTTATTGGCAATCGCGCAGCGCGTAGCAGCAATAACGTATAAGTGAAGTAAATAGCGCATCCATCCAAGTTTTCTTCTTGAATCTTTGTCGCTTCCGCGGCACATAGCCGAGAGCACCATAACTCGACGTACATTCGGGAGTTATGCAGATTCCAGTCGTATTTATCGGCAAACTTCAGCAGATAGGAGGCGACGCGGCGAATCTGATTCCGTCCGCGATAACCCTCCGATTTATTGCCGATATACTCGTATATTGTCGCGTCAAAGCGTCCTAATGTTTTCGCATATGTAACTTTGTGACGACGGATCGAAAACAATGGAAGGAAAGTTGTGGGGTGAGCTGTACCTGTAGGCATGACCTCTTATTTTTTTTTTATTGTATAAAGTGACGAAACGAGCAAAACGTTCACCTGATGGTAAGTGCGCCCGCCCACAACAAATACTGTGTCACCAAGAATATTTCTGTGTGACACCACACTGTGCTCGTCTCCCTGAGACATCAGTTCTTAAGTCTCAAATGCCCAGTGATTACGCTAGCTCACAGTGCCCTTCAAACCGAAACACAGTAATGCTTGCACACTACTGCTTCACGGCAGAATAACTGACCCTGGGGTGGTACCTACCTAGACGGATTCCTGCATAGGAATCCTACCACCAGTAAGTTTAAGAAGTATGTCATTTGAAGCAGCTGAAAATCTACCCATCGTCATCATCATCGTCATGTCTGCCTAGCTTGGAGTTCATTGCTGAATAGATACCTCTCCTAAGGAGGCAGCCGGACACATTAGTAATCGCAAGGACAAACACCTCGCACCTCAGACGCCGCTGCCCGTCATCGATCGGTGTTATTTCTGTCTAGTGTTTTTTAAGAAGCATTTTCGGCCACCTGTCGTAGCCATTGTTATTGGCAGACGTTGCAGTTATCATCAGGTCAATGATTTACTCGTGTCGTTACTTACACTGACCATTGATGTTCAAGGTATATAGTGTATCTGTCATATTGGAAATACTGTCATGTCGGCTCGGTTGGCGCAGTGGCTAAGCCCTTGGCTTCTGCGCCGCGGGTCGCGGGTTCGATTCCCGCACGGGACGAATATTTGTATGGCCTACAGATAGTTGTTCCGGGTCTGGGTGGTTTGTGCATGTGGAATTTATGTCTGTAAAAACGTACCCACGACACAGGAGAAATCCTACTGTGAGGCTATAAAAAAAAAAAAGAAAAAATCGGCCATCTTGTCGTTTTCCTGTGTGAGTGTATCTATTTGTTAGGATTCGAAAAAGAAAGAAAGAAGTTTTTATGTGTCTGTTCTAAATATACCTGTTTCAGTTTTTTTTCTGCTTTTATTGTTTCTTCCCCCCTTAAAACGTTCTGAATTGTTTCTTATCAGAAACAAAAGAGTTATATCATAAACGACGACGTCTATCTCCGCTCGGTATTCAGAAGGTGTTCTCAGTCGTTACTCGCGGGAACATAGATGCTTAAGTGAGCATTTAATATTTTATTAGAGCAAGATTCACGGGAAGCGTCGCGCTCGCGTCAAGGGTTGAACAGTTTTTAACGTTCGTTCACGAATTTTTTTATATTATTTTTGTGGTTTATTGTGCTGTGTGGTGGCGGCTCGTTAAAAGAATACTACCACTCCATCTCATCCAATGGATCTCGTAAAAGGTAAGTAAGGAATTAAACTGCACTGTGCACCCAACAGCGCATGGTGGCGATGGGCTCACCACCTATCACACCAAGTGCATTATATTGTTTTGGTGAAACGTGGATTGTGGCAGTCATCTGTCTTTGCAGTGAGTGCCCAGTACTCTGACTACCCCTTATGGGATACAGTCGTGATCTTATGTATGTATGTATGTATGTGGTTTATTGTTAAGGGCAACAGACGGTTAATGCCTTGTGGTCATCATCATCATAATTTCAGCGTATCACTAGTTCACTGCTGAACACAGGCCTCCCCCATAGATTGCCACAAAACACTTAAGGTTGTAGCTCTCACGTTAGGAGGATTTTTCCATAATTGCCACGCTTGGCAGGCGGGTTAGCAACCGCAGTTTATTTATTAAGATGTTCCAGGAAGATGCTACTGCTCCTGGTTTTCATTTCCGTCTGATTTTCTCACTCTCTTTTAACGACACCCACAGGCCTTGTGGTAAACTCGCCCAATGGACCATGATCATTATGTAAATTGTTTTAATAGAAATCTTTGGAAAAGCGATATCACACAGTTACTTCACTTCGACGAATAAGTAACTACAACAAATTCCAAGAAGGTGTAGTCTTTCCGCTGTCATATTTTTTTTTTTGAAACAAAGACTTTCTATAGAGGGTTATTGGATGGGCATGGTGTCCGGCAGAGTAGAACAGCACCAACCTCTTTCCTACCGAGGTGTCGTAAAATGCGACTAAACTATTGTACGGACAGCCTTTCTTCGAGCAGAATACACCATAATATGCAATGCTGTCACTATACTGCTCGTGGGAACGCAATGGGGTGTAAGATGGGTTTTTATATTATCAAAATGGCGGCGACGTTGTTCGCCACCTGTCACGTCTCTTTTCCCGCAGGAAAATGGCCTTATATGGCTGGTCTATATGCATGTATGTATGATGAATATTATGAGAAGTATGATAAAAATTAACCCCTCGAGAATATGGTGATCGCTTCCAAGCTATTTCTGTACCTGTGTAGTAAGTAACATATGTATAATAATTGTTTTGCGATGAATTTAATTAAATAAGCTCCCTGGGTTTTTGCTGATTCTTCCGGGTTTGAGGCATTTTTCTTTCGAGCCAGTGGCACAGTAAAACAATTGTCATGCACGTAAGTGCTATGAAAATTATGTGTATTTAAAAAAAAATCATTATATTCCATTCATAAAAAATAACATAGTGTTATATTATTTTTTATTAAAATTAACATTATATGCTGTATACACTGAGGACCCCGCGCTTGCCTTAAGTTGTATAAAATGCGAGTAACCCATACAGCCATGTGGTGGCGGCTTAAGAGATCCTATCCCGTGGGTGCCGTAAAAGTCGACAGAAGGAAAATAAAAATCAGGATATTTACTATGTTTACTGTATAATCACTATATTTACTCTAAATATTAAACCGGAAGAATGAAAAATTGTATTTCTTTTTAAAAACTAAAGACAGATGACAAGGAATCCACAACAACCCTAACCACCAAGGAGTACGCTCTACACTATCTTGATCACGTAACGCGAATACAGCCCGCGCCTTGCATATTCCTCGTCTTAAAACCTTATCGTTTCGTTTGAATTAATTGCGTGGAACAGAGACCCCAGTTATTGTGCAGGTCTTATCTCACGCGTCACTAATTGAATTTGCTTCATTTTGCAAATACTTTTTTTTAACTTAAAATCGGATTACAGGCACAATCATTTAAAATTATAGAAAAACGCTAGTAAACCACGGGGGTCACTTGTGTAAATGCAAGGTCTGCCTATAACAAATGAGGCATTTAAAACATTTCTTAGTGGCACCACACTGCGCTTGTCACCGTGAGACATCAGTTGATAATTATAATATGCAAAGCAATAACGCTAGCCTATCAGTGTCTTCGAACCGGAATACAGTAGTTTGAGAATAACTTGCTCTGCGGTGGTACTCATCTAGATGGATTATACAATAGGTCAAGGAAAAAGTCTTTTCGCATATAGTATGTATAAACTTCTAATAAAATCTCTTTGGATGTACTATTTCTATCTGACTTGTTTTGGTGACATTAAAAAGGATACATATCAAAAAAGGAAACAAACTAGTAACATTTTTATTTGTTTTTCTTTCTGTCAAAATAGTGTGAATCTAATGGATAATCCATAACGTTTTCAAATGTATCGAATTTCTTTGCAATTATGTCATATATTCCTGTTACGGGTTCTTCCCTTATTTCAAGGTACTTCTCCAAGTTAGTATTTCCTTTTTAAACGCTTCATAACCCAAAAAACTTACCATCGTATACTTTTTTTAATAATTTTTTTTATTTCATATAAGTGGAGGAACGAGCAAAACGTTCACATGATGGTAAGTGTAACGTCTGCCCATAAAAATGCTGTGTCACCCAGAAAATTACTGTGTGACACCACAATGCGCCCGTCACCCTGAGACATCAGTTCTTAAGTCTCATATGCCCAGTGATTACGCTAGCTCACAGTGCCCTTCAAACCGAAACACAGTAATGTTTGCACACTACTGCTGAACACGGCAGAATAACTGGCACTGGGGTGGTACCTACCTAGACGGATTCCTGCATAGGAATCCTACCACTAGTAATTGATACATTAAGTTTTGCATATTAAAATATAGAACGTGCCATGATATACTAAATTGTCGCCCGGACATCACAATTTTAACTTAAAAACGGCACGGGCTAAAAGATAAAATAATAAACAAAAAACGGGCAAAGTTCGCTCCCTGAAGGGCGCTATCGGAGGCAATATCTAGTTTATAGTTAGGAAACAATCCCCCTGAGGACGTTATAAGTAGCCAATGATTATTTTGTGCTTGCAGGGGTCTATTCTGTAAGCGGGTGAAATTTCCGGCGAACGTGCGTCGCGCAAATGTCGTACAGTTTTTTTTCAGGCCTTTTTAACTCAGCATCAACTTAGTTTTTAAAATATGTAGTTTTAATTCTTACATTTAAGACTTAAGTTCTAATTACATTTAAGACGCCGATCCGCCCGTTATTAAACGGTGCTTACTGTAAATTGTCTGTTTGGAAGGGGCGCGTGCAGTAGTGAACTGTTTATGTGCTGACAAAGAAAACATTTTGGGAAGGTAACATAAAAAAACGAGGCATTATCAAGTGTCATAGACTGTCTGACGACAGACAGCCGCCGAGTGAAACTTGATAATGCTTCGTTTTGGGGCGAAACACGTGTCGTTTTCTCATGTAAGTATTTACAATGTAAATGCTAAGGGCACGCATGGCACTTACCGTCAGGTAAATGTCTTACTAGTCTTGTCCACTAAAAACCGGCGTTGCAGACTTTGCGCGTCATTTTTTGCTGAGTGAAGTCCATTTCCACTCCACAATACTGCGTCACTTTTGTCTCCAATGTTTTACACATTTTTTTTAATAATATATTATCTTTATATATAATATAAAGATATTCTACTTCTTTTTGTTCCTCCTTTTATTTGGATTCTCTGTGTGATTTTTGTATTGTCTATGTCGAATAAAGTCGGTCCATGTCTATATGGATGTCTTCTTATCCAACTATCATTAATAATAAAAAAAATCTCACAACCTGCATTCCGCTGCCAGAATATACCCCCAGGTCGCCCCTCTTAAGATGCTCATAAACATGTTTTTCTCGCAATAAAAATGATAAATCACCTTTTTTTATATGGTCAATCAGTAGATATGGCTTTTTTCCATTGACAGATAGTATCTATGAAGTGGTATATTTTTATGTTGTTGGGGAAACAGCGAGATCTTAGTTGAGTATAATTACGTTTTGATTGATGGTCCTGTCGGCAGTGTATCATTTTTTATTATGAATAAGGCTATATTGGACCACTGTCGGTATAAGAAGATTTACCACTGCGTATCATTATGACTATCGAACGAGTCTTCTGAGGAAAATACCAGGACGATCTCGTGGCGTCCGGCAAATTAGCGCAATATTCATTTCGAAAAACGCCAGATGACTGCGTAGCTTTGGTCAGAGTACCTGACTTGATCTGACGCGGTTCCTGGGTTCGTATCCCAGTCGGGGATAAAAATACATAAATACAAATCGCTGGTTTTCTGGAGTCTGCTTGTGTTGTGCATGAGATATGTATGTTTGTAAAACAAAACCACAAAATAGGAGAAATCCTAGTGCCAAAAATCTGAAAAATCACTGCAATACTTCAAGGCTCATTCTGAGTAAATGAGGCCAAAAATAATAATTAAAAGTTGAAGGTACCCTAGATTAAGTCGAACTCAAAGTTTCTTTATTCAATTTAGGCTTGTTTAAAGCTAATATGAACGTCATAGTCTACACCAGTTCAAAAAAATACCTTCTCAGAGAAGAAACCGGCAAGAAACACTGGGGTCTTTCATATTACAATTATAAATTACAAAAAAAAAACATCATAAATTTATTGGCCAGGGGGTTTGCAAGTGGTATGTGCTGGTTCCACACATCTTTGTCCTCTATATTATCTATTTTTAATACGCTTTATCTAATAATGTCTTCTTGACAAGTTTTTTGAAATTTATGTCCGATTTTAGTGTCCCGCTTTTAGGAATTATATTATAATACTTTATACTACGTCATTTTAAGGTGTTGTAAAGCGCCCGAAGCGTCGGGTTATAAATAGTTACAAATGAAACTCGACAAAATCCGTAAAATTCATCATCATTATTCATCATTTCAGCCTATCACTAGTCCACTGCTGAACTTAGGCCTCCCCCATGGATTGCCACAAAAGTTTGTTGCTCTCATTTTGGGGGGATTTGCCATAGTTGCCACACTAGGTTGGCAACCGCAATTTATTTTATTCCGATCTTCCAGGAAGATGCTGCTGCCCATCTCCAGGTTTGTTATTTTCCCTCTGTCCACTTTTACGACACCCACGGGATGAGATAGAGTGGTAGATTCTCGTAAGCCGCCACCACATACATACAAACATACAGTCACGCCTCTTTCCCATAGGGGTAGGCAGAGACCACACCTTTCCACTTGCTACGATCCTGACACACATCTTTAGCTTCTTCTAATTCTTCATTAGCGTTTTCATTCACTCTCGTCGGTTGCGGGTAGTTTTAACGTGACCTTTCCTCAAAAGTTCACCGTTCTGATGTGATACCTACGCCTAGGTCGACCTATACCGACTTTCCCATTCACAAATTACACAGCCACCACACATCCGTAGAATTAGTTTTCATAAAATGAGTGTTTGTATGAATTGCGGTATTAACTTTGTGGTTGCGGAATGGAATCAGATGCACCTTTATACGTGTAACGAGCGTGCAGATCTTTACCATAACGTTGATCTGTCCTCGACGCCAATGCCAAAAACTAGCACGTACGATTCCATATTTGAACTTACGACGGCCGCCTTTGTATTCGGAAACTTTCAAAAGGTATGAATAGCCGTATGAGAAGATCTTTTGGTGATTATCATGGGAACCTGGTGAAACGTTTACGGTACACCGCGTATTGTCAAGGGTGAGAGAGAGGCAGTATCAATGCTCAGGGGTTGGCAATTGCCGAACATAATCGATTCAAAAGCATTTACCGCTTAGATTTATCGAAGAATGCTACACCAAAACCGTTTAAGAAAATCTATACCCGACGTGCAAGAAGCAATAACAGAAAATAAAACTAGAAGGATTACCTACAAAGGAAGTGAGATCCCATCAAAAACATTGTAAAAAATATATGCGAAGCCTCGCATATATTTTTTACAATGTTTTTGATGGGATCACAACCCTTAGACCGTAAAAACTTGTGAGATCCCATGTTGAGCCAAATCTGTATTTTTTTTATTTGATAAAGTTAGGAGACGAGCAAAACGCTCACCTGATGGTAAGTGCAACGTCTGCCCATAACAGATGCTGTGTTACTCAGAATATTTCTGTGTTGCACCACACTGCGAACGTCACCTAGAGACATGAGTTCTTAAGTCTCATATGCCCAGTGATTACGCTAGCTCACAGTGTCCTTCAGACCGAAACACAGTAATGTTTGCACACAACTGCTTCACGGCAGTATAACTGGCCCTGGGGTGGTACCTACCTAGACGGATTCCTGCATAGGAATCCTACCACCAGTTCGACACTCAATAACAACACTTTTGTTATAAATTAAGTACATTTCTTAATTAACAACAAATATTTTGGACCTCCCATTATTGTACATCTTTGACTTGACAATTGGACAGCAAATATTACCTATGAACTTATGTACCTGATATCATATTATTAGCGACATGAGAAGAAATGTCTATCCAGAGATGAGTTTGTGCTGTGCAGTTACCAAGATACGATAATTTTTCATATGAACAAAGATGTGTAATAATAAGAGGCCCAAAATCATTTAATCATATCACTAGTCCACTGCCCATAGATTGCTTCAAAAGTGTGTAGCTCTGAGGGGAAATTTGCCATCGTTACCACGCTTGGCAGGCGGGTTGGCGACCGCAGTTTATTTATTCAGATGTACCAGGAAGATGCTGCTGCCCATCTTCAGGTTTTAATTTTTCCGTCTGTCTACTTTTACGACACCCACGGGATGAGATGGAGTGGTAGATTCAGGCCCAAAATATTTGTTGTAAATTAAGATGTGTGGATGCAAGTGGCTCAGGACCGTGCTTTGTGGCAATCTATGGGGGAGGCCTTTGTTCAACATTGGACTAAGATAGGCTGAAATGATGATGACGATTTAGAAGTGTACCTAATGATCTCTTATATTTACGCGAATATTACACATTTATTTAAATTAATTTTACGAATTTTATTGCGTTTCGTGACCGTGTGAACCGTGAGAAGCCGTGGTAGCTCAGGGGCCGGGTGCTCGTCTTTAATTTCATAATACGCGAGTAACCAGGGTTCGATCCCCGGTGCCAGCACCTCTAAAATTGTTCTAAAATTTTAAGTACTGATTTACCACTTGCTCAGCGGTAAAGGAAAAGAAAAAAGGAAAACATCGTGAGGAAACCTGCATATCCGAGGAATAGAAATATTTCGAGGACATGTGAAGTCCGCCAACCCGCATTGGAGCAGCGTGGCGGACTATCCTCCGCTCCAGAACCGTCTCCGAAATGAGAGGAGGCCTGTGCTTTGCAGTGGGACATTTATAGGCTGTTACTTTACTTTTTTTTTCATTTTTAATCCTTATCATTTCTATTCTTTCCGTGACCACGGGCGCTGCAAAGCGCTTGAAACGACGGGTTAAAATAGTTTAAAATTTAACGCGATAATATTCCTAAAATTAGTTTAATTAAATGTTCAAAAAAAACTTAATTTATAACAAACTTCTTGAATTGGTGGCGATTCCGTGGCAATAATATTACATACTTGGCTATTTTTTACATTTTAATGTTTTTGATAGGATAGATGTCACAGTGACTTTAACAGACAATTAATACGATTAGCGTAAAAATTGATTTTATTTTCATAAATGGGTAATTTGAGTTTGGAATAATTATTTCTTATATTTACGCGAACACTACACATTTAAATGAAACTAATTTTACGGATTTTATCGCGTTTATTTTTGTTATTTATAACCCGACGTTTCGAGTGCTTTACAGCACCCAGTACCTTCAGCTTTTACGCAGCACAAATAATAATTAAAAGCTGAAGGTACTCCGAGTTAACTATGACATCAGGACATCTGTCACCTCAGTCCCCCCGTGACCATGGGTGCTGTAAAGCACTCAAAACGTCGGGTTATAAATAACAAAAATAAACGCGATAAAATCCGTAAAATTAGTTTCATTTAAATTTGGAATAATTGTTCTAATACGCCAAAATATTTTATTACATGCCAGTAGTATTTAGTTATATATCGAAACCGCCCGTTTTTACGTAACAAGGTTAATATTGCATTTCATGTTATTGTAAGACGCCTATGTTCATCAGTAGACTTGCGGTGAGGTGCAATGATGATCCGACATTAACTAAATGCTAAATAACAATTTGAATTATATGACGATGAAGTCCAAAGGAAAGGCATATCTCACATGAACGCATAAATAACGGTCTGCTAGCATAGCTTACGTTATGCCTTATTAACTATTCCCGAAAAACAATCTATGAATTATAGCCTGCGATGGCAAATAGGCTTTATATCACGCTCCCAGACAGGCGTAGGCAATTATTATATACATATCTATGCCTGAGGCTCACTTTTGCGTTGAAACAGCTGAAAACCCAAAATAAATTTATGAGCGTTTCAATGTTATGATTTTTCCTTACATTATTCATGTATGTAAAATATAAATAGTCGTAATATACGAGCTGATAGGTGGCAGAGTAGAATAGCACCTACCTCTTTCCTACCGAGGTGGCGTAAGAGGCGACTAAGGTATTGTACGGACAGCCTATAGTCGCGCAGAGTAACACCATAATATGCAATGCTGTCACTGTACTGCTCGTGAGAACGCAGTGGGGATGTTTCAGAGTGACGGATGCGGTGTGCTGTCACACAGAAATGTTCTGGGCGACACGGCAGTTGTTGTGGGCGGACGTTGCACTTACCATCAGGTGAACGTTTTGCTCGTTTCGTCACTTTGTCCGATAAAAAAAAAGACATGCAGGTCTCCTCGCGATTCCCTTCACCGCCGGGCAAGTGATATATATACACTTAAACTTTCAATTAACAATTTTAGCGACACAAGCAATTAATCACCGGGGCTGGCCAATCTACAGCAATAGGCCGGCCATATAGCTCGTAGAACCGATAACAGTTGAGTAAGCAAGGTTCTCGAGTGGCAACCTTGTACCGGCAAATGTGTACCGGCAACGTAGGGCGATCTCGCACTAGTTGGAGCAACGACCTGCACAGTTTTCCTGCAAGCCGATGGATGCAGTTGGCTCAGAACCCTGTTTTGTGGCGATCAATGGGGGATATGGGCCTATGTTCAACAGTGGACTATAATAATGATGATGATGGTGATTATGAAGCTATAAATAAATGTCATACACAAATAAAATTAAAATTAATTCAAAATGGCCTTGCGTCACAAGTCATCTAAAGCCTAAATAAATATTTTAGACACCAATAAGATACCAAAATCATACACATAAAGCTTCATCATCATTATCATCATTTCAGCCCATCACTAGTCCACTGCTGAACATAGGCCTCCCTCATAGATTGCCACAACAGTTTGTAGCTTTCATTTTAGGGGATTTTGCCATAGTTGCCACGCTTGGCACTAGTGGCAACCGCAGTTTATTTATTGACATGTTCCAGGAAGATGCTGCTACCCAGGTCCTGGTTTTAATTTTCCCTCTATCGACTTTCACGACACCCACGGGATGAGATGGGGTGCTAGATTCTGTTAAGCTTAAATACATACAAATATAAGGGATAAGGAATATTATGTAATATTAAAAAAAATACAATTTTTAAATAGAAAAAGGTCTTGCCACCTTAGTAAACTGAATATAAATATGAGATTATAAAGGATGAAATGTATGATTCCCACAGGCAATAGCTGAATGAAAAATGAAACAAATATAAAAAGGTTACATGATTGAATCTTTATATTTGCGCGAGCCTTCAGGACTAAAAACATAAATGGCGTCGCCAGTATCGACGGGATTTAAGGGCTGAAGGGGTCAGTCAGCGCTTTGTAGAGCAGAAGGTGGTGATGAACGTAAATCGAAAAATAAAATCCCCAAAAATAACTGTCGGACTAATACCTTGATATACTTCGTAGTTTCAGCCTATCACAAGTCCACTGCTGAACATAGGCCTCCCCCATAGAGAGCACAAAAGTACAAAAGTTTGCAGCTCTCATATTGGAGGGATTTAGCCATAGTTGCCACGCTTGGCAGGCGGGTTGGCAACCGCAGTTTATTTATTCAGATGTTCCAGGAAGATGCTACTGCCCATCTCCTGGTTTTAATTTCCCTCTGTCGACTTTTACGACACCCACGGGATGGGATGGGGTGGTAGATTCTCTTAGGCCGCTAGCACACGACACTTAGATGGTAGTTTTTAAATAAAGATACTACACTATAGACATTAAACATATTTATTAAATAAGGAATTATAAAACTCTTTATTACGAAAAGTAACAGCCTATAAATGCTTCACTGCTGAGCACAGGCCTCCTCTCATTTCTGAGAGGGTTTTGGAGCCGGTCTTCGAAATATTTATTATTCCTCAGACATGCAGGTTTCCTCACTATGTTTTTCTTCGCCGCCGAGTACATATTAAATCAAGATTAAAATTGCAAATAATAATTTTTAGTGGTGCCGACATCGTGAATCCGGGTAAAAAACTATATTCGACAAAAAAACATCTGTCGTAAAGAACATGTATAAACAAAAAAGAAATATTAAAAACTAGATGATGCCCGCGACTTCGTCCGAGTGGACATAGGTTTGAGGAAGTATGTGATTTTCCGGGATAAAAATTATTCTTTGTCCGTCTCCAGGATGCAAGTTATCTCTGTGCCCAATTTCGTAGAGTTCGGTTCGTTGGTTGAGCAGTGAAAAGGTAACAAACAGATGGATGGACAGAGAGAGTTACTTTCGCTTTTATAATATTAGTATGGATAACCAAAAGTTGATGGTTACTGCTTATCTTAACTAACTTATACGTTTGGCTATTGTAAGTCGCGAGCTATGCCGAAAGGGTGGTCATCACTCAGCATATTGTAAAAAGGAAATGCACTAAAAGAAGGAAGAAAATAAAATAAAACTTTTGCCAGCAATTTATATATTAGTTTTTTTATAGGAGAAGGCGACGAGACCACCAAATCATTCATCTGGTGGTAAGTGCAACGTATGCCCGTTAGAAATGCTGTGTCGCCCTCAAAAATTCTGTGTGGCGCTGCGCCCGTCTCCCTGAGACATCAGTTCTTAAGTCTCAATACCCAGTACACTAGCTTTCAGTGCCCTTCAGACCGAAACACAATAATGTTTGCACACTACTGCTTCACGGCAGGATAACTGGCCCTGCAGTAGTACCTAGACCATCAGTTAGGGTTCCTATGCAGTTTAGATTTACGAACAACCGCCATGCCCAGTGGACACAGTATGACTTCCATTCCGCAAGCCGACAGGAAGCTCAATCGGAGTCAACATTTGTGCAAAAAAGCTAACTGTTGCTTTCCGGGTCTGGTTGTCATTGTCCCCGTGTCTCTGACACTGCAGCCGAGCCTCCCACATCTCATCGAATGAGATTTACATCGGACGCGGGTTATAACGAGTGAGTGCCTCTGTGTTTGTTAAGCTTCCGTCAATATTCGGATGTTGCTATGATCGAAAATCACCCAGAATGATTTGTAATCATATGCAAATGATTTTTTATTCAAATAAATATTAGAATAGAATAGAACAATCTTTAATGATCGTTTACAAACGCCACCACCAAGTGCCGTGTGGTGGCGGCTCTATAAAAGAATACTACCACTCCATCTCATCCAATGGATCTCGTAAAAGGCGAGTAAGGAATTAAACTGCACTGTGCACCCAACAGCGCATGATGGCGATGGGCTCACCACCTATCACACCAAGTGCATTATATTGTTTTGATGAAACGTGGATTGTGACAGTCATCTGTTTTTGAGGTGAGTGCCCAGTCTCTGATTACTCCTTATGGGATACCCCCTTATAGATTATGGGATATTTACAAAAAAAACGACTACATAGTAAGAGAACAAAAAACAACTAATTTATATAGCTAAATGAAATAATAACGATTTAATACAATGTTGGTGTATTCACTTTATATAAAAATAAATAAAAAAATATATCAAAACGGCATTTACTTTGTATGTAAGATCCGCGAGCGTATTTCCTATTAATTTATTTATTAACTAAAAGAAATTTAATACAAACGAAAAAAACGCGTGGCGTAGTGGTTAGCGTACCTGACTTCTGCGCCACCGGTCCTGGGTTCGATTCCCAGCCGGAGGTAACATTTGTGCAAAAACACAAATTGTTGCTTTTCGGGTCTGGTTGTGTTGTGCATGTGAAATATATGTTTGTAAAACGCACCCACGATACAGGAGAAAATCCTAGTGTGGGGCTTCGTATTTAAAAAAAAAAAAAAAAAAAAACAGTTTTTATGATAGTTACTAAATTAGATAAAATCATATTCCTGACAAAAGTTTCCCAAATTCAAAATCTTGTTTACTCAGTAGCTATAACAACATCGCAGTGAGCGCCTTCCCTTTAAATTACAAACAAAACTAGTTAACCAAACGACACAATAAGTCAGAAATGAACGTCCGGCAATAAACGCATCGAGAATTAAACAAAACAAGATTAGCGAAGTTGTATATTTTTATTTTCAACAGCTCCTGTAACTAGAGGGTTTCAACTATCGACACTGTGGCGAAAAGAGTTTAAATCTCGACATTATTGCCGTACGAAAAAAAGAATACGATGGGGGTGGTGTGCGGAAGTGAAGTCGGGTACACTATGGCGTTCCCGACGCCAAGTTTTGATGATTATTGCTTTATTAACCAATATTGAACGGCGGAATCGCGACCCGAGGCCGGCGATACGACCACGGTTTAATTACATTGAATTTAAAAATACATATATGTTTAAATAAATCTATTTTTACGGATTTTATCGCGCTTAATTTATAACTATTTTTAACCCGACGTTTCGGTTGCTTTACAGCACCCATGGTCACTGGGGGACTGAGGTGACACCACCGGCTTGGGATCCTATTATTAATAAAATTAAATCAAAAACCAAGCATACCACTGCAAGGCTTCAAGACACAGTAAGCTCTTTCTGCGTAGATCGGACTAAAAATAATAATTAAAAGCTGAAGGTACTCCGGGTTAACTATGATATCGGGACAACGGGGAGGTGACAACCTCAGTCCCCCCGTGACCATGGGTGCTGTAAAGCGCCCGGAACGTCGGGTTAAAAATAGTTATAAATTAAACGCGATAAAATCCGTAAAAATAGTTTTATTTAAATGTGTAATATTCGCGTAAATAAAAGAAAACATTAATACATATATGGTTAGCAAACATTATTTAAAGTAATCGATTTCAAAATACTTGAATTTTTATTACACATTGTATTAATTATTGATTGTCCAGACTGAACATCGGCCTTCCACAGACTGCCATAACACACGGTCCTGAGACACCTGCGTCCATCGATTTCCTGCAGGTCGTCGCTCCGTCTAGTAACAGCTTTCTCCAACGGTTGTCACTTCAGCTTGCTAATCCCTATAATTACAGGTAATATCAAATAATAAAAAAAGACGTAATATCTACTTGGTTACATACAGCGAGCGATGGTCCCGGAAATCGATAGTGAGAGCCGAAAAAGTAAAAAAGTAAAGTTTCAGCTTCTATAAATGTCCCACTGCTGAGCACAGGCATCCTCTCATTTCTGATAGGGTTTTTGGAGCTAGGAAGAATCCGCCACGCTGCTCCAATGCGGGTTGGCGGACTGCACATGTCTTCGAAATATATTTTTTTTTAATTCTCAGACATGCAGGTTTCCTCACGATGTTTTCCTTCACCGCCGAGCACGTGGTAATTCAGCACTTAAAATTGCAATTAACAATTTTAGTGGTGCCGACACCGGGAATCGAACCCAGGCCACTACGCGTACTATGAAATTTAAAGCGAGCCGCCTAGCCCCTGAGCTATTATTGTCGAACTGCTGAGGAAAGCTCATTTCTGTGGAGCGGGGAAAAGTCTGCCACGCTGCTCGAATGTGGGTTGGGGGACTTCACTTGTCTTCGAAATATTTTTTATTTCCTAGAAATGCAGGTTTCCACACGATGTCTGCCTTTTCCGCTGAGCACTTGGTAAATCAGCATTTAAAAATTAGATCTGCTAGTTTTCTGAAGCTGTATGTATTTTATACGACGACTGCATGGCCTATTGGTCAGAGTGCCTGATTTTTAAGCCGCGGGTCCTGGGTTTAATTACCAGCTGAAGTCACACAGTTGGTTTTCGGGTCTAATTGTATTGTGTCTATTCTCGTGTCTAATTGTATCGTAGCGATCTCCGATCCTATCGCATGAGTGTCGCATCATCAGATAACTGTGTGTGTCTCTTTATTTGCACCTTCATTTGTGGCACTATATTATTTCCTACGTAGTTGATAACTTCCGACAGTATTTGAAAACTGTCGCAGCGGCTTTAAAACTGCCAAGATGACACTGTATCCCCTCATAAAAGAAAAACACAGCAACGTTTCGTTCGGGCCAACTTGGCATTGCACTTTATTTATCTCTCTCTCTCTCTCTTCTTAAGGTATCCTAACTTTTCTACAATACTTACCGACAATAGATATTATGAAGCGGCAATAGCTTAATGGTTAAGGGTACGGACTGCGAAATATGACGACGCATGATCGAGCCCGCCATTCGAATATTGTCGTGAACCATCTCCTAGCACAAGCTTTTTTAGAGTTCGTTTAAGCTTCGTTGGAATGGTTAACAGGAATATTATTAGTAATGTTATTTTTTTTTATTGTATAAAGTGACGAAACGAGCAAAACGTTCAGCCTGATGGTAAGTGCAACGTCCACCCACAACAAATGCTGTGTCATTCAGAATATTTCTGTGGGACACTACACTGCGCCCGTCACCTTGAGACATCAGTTCTTAAGTCTCAAATGCCCAGTGATTACGCTGGCTCACAGTGCCCGTCAAACCGAAACACAGTAATGCTTGCACACTACTGCTTCACGGCAGAATAACTAGGCCCTGGGGTGGTACCTACCTAGACGGATTCCTGCATAGGAATCCTACCACCAGTAATAATTGCATGTTATGTTGTGTGAATGTGTAAAACATTCATGTGTTATATATAAGTGTTTTATAAAAGACACACTAAGTCTAGTGTGCTAGTCAGCACAGGTATCGTTTGCTAAATAAAAAGTACGATTTACTTAATGCATTGTTTTTTTTTATTGGTGGTAGGATTCCTATGCAGGAATCCGTCTAGGTAGGTACCACCCCAGGGCCAGTTATTCTGGCGTGTAGCAGTCGTGTGCAAACATTACTGTGTTTCGGTCTGAAGGGCACTGAGAGCTAGCGTAATCACTGGGCATATGAGACTTAAGAACTTATGTCTAAGGGTGACGGGCGCAGTGTGGTGCTACACAGAATATAAAACACAGCATCTGTTATGGTCAAACGTTGCACTTACCATCAGGTGAACGTTTTGCTCGTCTCGACACTTTATCAAATAAAAAAAATCAGGAACAATGAAAACACTTAAACCAAGCTTAACTGTTGATGGTGCGAGCGGCCCGGCTTCCCCAGAGAGCGGCAGTTAGCCGAGGCGACGCCGCCGTTTGATTGGGATCCTCGTAAACCAATCTACACGAACTACAGCTAAATAGAGCTGTACGGTATAAATATCGATAATTATAATTAAATTATTAATAACAGAAAAAATCGTAAATCGTAAACTTTCAACAACACTTCTTCTTTGTTAACATTCCACCGATGGACGTAGGCCTCTTCAGAGTAGGGAGGATTGGCTGTAATCATTACTTGGCGATCATAGTACCAGACGCACCACTGCTGTTCGTCACTGGTCTATGTAATTTCAGTCTGGCATTGCTGAGATAGTTATTCTGCCACATATTGATAGCCAGATACAAGATGGACAGGAGGAACAGGATTTTCTTACGCCATCACCACGTGATTGTCTTTTTTATTACAGATTAAAAAACGGCGATTACGTACGTAAAAGGATTTTACTTACTTAAATATTGCATTTTTTCAACTTGTCTAATGTATAAAAAAAAACAAAAAAAATCATTACTTTGTAATCATAGTTGCCTCAGGGTAACGGGCGCAGTGTGGTGTCATAGAGTGAGACTTAGGCACAGACTCTAGGCCAGGGAGTACTAGACCTAGTTGCCTTGTTTGGCAAATACGGTAGGGTAAGCGACTCATGCCTCCTTAACCACTGCTGTCTCCTCCTGCTTCTTCCGAAATAGTAGTATCCTGCATTCCCTATTCCATGTCCATTTCCTAACTAATCCTCTTTCCTTCATCTCCGCCAAGCCAGTGGTCGCCGTCCTGCTAGGCTGCTAGGTTAGGTGCGAGCGCAGTCGTTAGCGTGCCGATCTGCTTTGCGACCGGCCGACCATAGAATAAAGCTAGCCTTATCCAAGCATTGAGACTCTGTTTGAGTGGACAACATCTTTCCTAGCTACTCGTGGGAACGCAACGAGGAGGCAGAATTTTAACTGGTACCACCAAATGGCGACGACGTGTTTCGCCACCTGTCACGTCTAGTTTTCCGCGGGGGCGGTCACTACCTACCCGTTATTAGGGGAAAAGCCGTGACTGTATGTATGTATATTTATCTTGATTGTCACAGTACTATATCAAGATTATCAAGTCAGCGGTCTAGAAATTTTGTTTTTTGTATATGAAAGTCGTATGCGTTTCGTAAAAATAATTGGTATTTTTTAACGAAAAACATCGATATCATTTTTCAAACACTATTTACATTTTTAAGGTAACGGCTTTCAAAGCTTTCTAATTTTATATGTGAACGATGTTTGTTGTGTAGCATTTATTAATAATTAATTGTTAAATTACTATAATAATGTTCACTCCGCCGAAATCGTATGGTTCAAAAAGAAAAAAAAAATACACGTAGATATATTGTTATGCTCTAAGTACCAATGCAGTTAGTTGTGCTTTTTTCGTAACCGTTTAATAAAAGAAGGTAAGGACCTTCATCGTGAAGTTGACATTTGAGTGACGCGACGAGCAAATCGTTCACCTGGTGGTAAGTGTCAAAAGTCTGCCCATAACAGTGCGGTGACACCTAGAATATTTAATAGCAAAGTTCTGGGTCATCGCACTGGGCTCCTGCCGAAACGTCAGCTCTAAGTATCTAATGCCCCGTAATACATAGTTAAAATACAAATATTACATAGTGATGAACTTTGGACCTCGCGGGTCGCTACGAGACTATTCAGAGAGACTAATGCGACACGCTAGAGATTTGTGTTTAGGTTGGCTAAAACTAAGAAGACTTTTCTTCTTATTAGACCTATAAAATTCCTAAAAGTTTGACACAAAAATCGGTCGTAGATTTCAAAAAACTTGTCACAAAGACATTATCAGATAAAGCGTATTGTAAAATAGATCATTATATAGAGGACAAAGATGTTTAGTAATAACTTTTCACGTACAAACGCCCTGGCTACTAAATTTATAACTGTTGTAGTCATTTTCATGTAACTTATAGATGACATGTAATATGACAAGAAAGAACCCAGAGATTCTCTGTGGAGATCATGTTTTGACGTTGATAAGAGCTTTAACACTAAACCTATCAGAGCGGTCAAATGACCGCTTTACAGACTTTAATCAAAATTGTGAAAAGTAGGATTTTGTTATAATCCATAACATATTTTGTTTGAAATGACATCAGTTCGTATCTTCTAACTTTATTTATATTGGCTTTTGATGTTTAATTACCATACTATCTTCTTAAATAATATAGTATAAATAGACATACTATAACAACGTTATTCACAATTGGTATAACATCCCGGCACCTACCACATGCTACTTTGATGTGATAAACACAGCGGTGAAGCTTTAATGATAAAATTTAATACTTAAAATGTCCATACAAAACTTTAAAGTTATTTGTTTTGTAAAACTTTACGCGGCTCTAACTCAGAATGTCGTTGTCCCGAACCAGACAAATTCAAAATACGTTTTCTTCTCCATTTAATTTATGTTACCCTACTACGGCTTCATACTAACAGATTTACTTCGTAACAGATTTCCTTAAGCTTCATGTTATTCTAGTAATTGCGAGTTCTTTCGGTGGCAGCTCAATAGAGAAAAACCTAATTAAATTTATGAGTTCATTGCCTCGATCAGCTATATAACGAGGTAGTCACCTATGAGTTTTAAGCAAATTATTTAAGTCGATTCCTATGCAGGAATCCGTCTCACCCAGGGCCAGTTATTCTGCCGTAAAGCAGTGGTGTAGAAAACATTGCTGTGTTTCGGTTTGAAGGGCACTGTGAGCTAGCGTAATCACTGGGCATATGAGACTTAAGAACTTATGTCTTAGGATGATGGGCACAGTGTGGTTTCACACAGGAATTTTCTGGGTGACACAGCATTTATTATGGGCAGACGTTACACTTACCATCACACACACTTACCATTACGTTTTGCTCGTTTCATAACTTTATACAATAAAAAAAATATATAAATAAAAATTTATATTAAATAAATAAAAAGTCGTGCTATGTAAACGACCACGACTCAACGATTCTCAAGCTGTGAATACATTCACGTCCCGAAATGTGTTTGCTTGACAACTCGCTGGTGTAATCCGCTCATTATTTTTGGCGCTTGTTTCATTGAGTTTATCTGTATTTCATATATTTTATCTGTGTGCTCTTAGAACCAACGTTGTTATGTTGTAAAATTTACAAGCTTGATGTCGTGTTCAAAACATTTTCGAGTGGATCGAGACAATTTATTTTACGCTTTCAAATAAGTAAAACGGTTTGAGTCCCTTAATTTATTGATACAATAACGTATAATTTTACTTTATTTATTTATATAAATATAGGTATAACTTATGATTATCGGGCTGTTATTTTTTTCGTGAAAAATATTTTATCGCCTCCATTTTATTTTTGGACATGTCTCCAATGCTAAAATTTATCAATAGAAAATAAATATCAAGAGATTTAGTATTCTCTGAAAAAAAGATAATTAAATATTTTAAGTGTGTGGAATTTATTACATTTAATATATGTTTAAAATACATTTTTCTTTCAAACTGCCATGCACTACGATTTCTATTGAATCGTGGTGGAGTATTATTATACCAAAGACTAGTTTATTTCACTGGTATGTGGTATTACTGACATAAATTATTGCACGTGCACGTCGTCGACTTAGACCAGGAACAACTATGTGCTATAAATCAAAAAGTTTCATTTGATTTTTAAGTCGACATCACCAGCCGCACCACTCTTCTGCAAAGGTCATTAATGTTGGACCTTAAACAGAAAATTTCTTCATGTCACTTCGTACAGTTCGGATGTGTGAAACACCATCCTCCTTAATATAGCCATTATTAAACTACATTGTTTCGCTGTGATGCCCAGCGACGGAATTTCCTGAAGAATGGGTTTTTAGCGGATTTTGTCGCCGTGGTTAAAATTTGGCCAAGATAAAATCACTACAATATCTAAATAGTAACTTAGCAAATAATGTAATATAAAACTGACAAAAATATTTAGGTTAAACTTAGTAAAAAATATATATATAACCGAGTAAAATTTGTTTCTGGTAACTAGCGCCATCTCTTATAGTTAAATAGAATTAGATCTTACATCTTGACGTAAATGTAATATTTTGATAATTGCGGTGACGTAGAACAATGTTAGCGTTAGTTTATGAAAATATATTTTATAATAAAAATTATTATGTATCTTAGTAAATTAAAGAACGTAAAAATTAACGTTTAATTCAAACTTTTATAAAATAAAAATAAGCAGTTAACTACTAATAAAGAATTGGTAAATAATAAACATAATACTTTAGTAGACCATCAATCCAATTGTTTTGATTCTAATTATTTGCATATATTTTATTATAATAACTGCTTAATGTTTAAATAATTTGTAAAGTATTATAATGCTGCCATCTAGTCGAAAAGCCAAACATTAAGGATGGAATTACGAGAGTGACATCTTAGTAATGTATTCACTTGACAAGAGATGTCATCACTTGCGATAAGCGTGTTATCTGCTATTACCGCAAGATGGCAGTAATACTAGTAAGCAGTAATACAAGAAAACGATTAAGATTAATAACGAAAACAATAAATTGAGACTGTTTTCTTATTTTTTTATTTTTATTTTTTAAATTCATAATAAAGAGGTTGTAGTGTTAATTTTAGTACTATTTTATAAACCGATTAGATGTTTACTGGTGTTTCTCTCAAAATAAATAGCTGTGTAATTCATAAATACTAAAATATGCGTAATTAATAATAAATTAAAAAGAAAGGCAGGTACTTTTCCAATTAAAAAAGGTTTTCAGATATTTCAGACAATGTCGAAATAAATAACTATAATTTTTATTTTGTGCGGTTTTGCGAGTATTCGATGGATGCAGGTTCGGTAGTGCCCTTCTGTTAGGCTGAAATGATAATGGTGATGATATACTTAAGCCTAATAATACTCAGCCGTGTGGTGGCGGCTCGTTAAAAGAATACTGCCACTCCATCTCATCCAATGGATCTCGTAAAAGGCGAGTAAGGAATTAAACTGCACTGTGCACCCAACAGCGCATGGTGGCGATGGGCTCACCACCTATCACACCAAGTTCATTATATTGTTTTGGTGAAATGTGGATTGTGGCAGTCATCTGTTTTTGCAGTGAGTGCCCAGTCTCTGACTACCCTTTATGGGATACAGTCGTGATCTTATGTATATATGTACTTAATACGTATTGCTTTCCTTCCATATCTAAAACAGGTAGAATGGGAACCATCGCGAACTCGGCGTTATTATTAGTGTTCCCTAAATTGACAGACAGAAAGTTTATTTGCTAAGATCCGCGTGCAATTTTTTTTTTTATTGCATATAGTGACGAAACGAGCAAAACGTTCACCTGATGTAAAGTGCAACGTCTACCCATAACAAATGCCAGGTCACCCAGAACATTTCTGTAGGACACTACACTGCGCCCGTCACCCTGAGACATTAGTTCTTAAGTCTCATATGCCCAGTGATTGCGCTAGCTCGCAGTGCTCTTCAAACCGAAACACAGTAATGTTTGCACACTACTGCTGCACGGCAGAATAACTGTGGCCCTGGGGTGGTACCTACCTACACGGATTCCTGCATAGGAATCCTACCACCAGTAAAAAAGAGTTTAATGACAAATAAAAATAAAGGATTTACAAAAAAAGAGGATACCTACTGAGTTTCTTACGCCTGTGTCTCTTCTATCAGAGGAACCTCATTACCAAACGGTGGTAGATTGTAGAAAAATTACGTTCTCAAACGAAATTTATATTTCTTTCGTCGAAAAAAAAATGAAATTACATTTCATACGTTTCGCTCTTCTTGTCACTTTGTTTTATAGAAAAGAAGACTTTCCAAGTCCACTGATGGGCATATTTCAAAAATGCGCGAACACTTTCCTTGGATTTAATGAATGATACCCACGACTGGCAGATGTTAGGATCAGAAACAACAGCCGCACAATAAAGGTGCCGCTTCCCGCCACAATTATGTACGCCTTGGCTACGGCACATCCGGCTATATTTCGCCGTCAGTTGGTCACCAGAGCCTCTTCCACGAGCCAGTAGGCCGTTTCATCAGCCGTTTGCGCTAAATTGCCAAATATATACATCTGACGGCGGAATACCCACTTGAGATATGCCAGACCTGAATTATCCAGACGGGCGATGTAAAAGGCTAGAGAGTTAGTGGTGGTAGGATTCCTATGCAGGAATCCGTCTAGGTAGGTACCACCCCAAGGCCAGTTATTCTGCCGTGAAGCAGTAGTGTGCAAACATTACTGTGTTTCGGTCTGAAGGGCACTGAGAGCTAGCGTAATCACAGGGCATATGAGACTTAAGAACTTATGTCTCAGGGTGACGGGCGCATTGTGGTGCTACACAGAAATATACAATAGTAACACAGCATCTGTTATTGGCAACTTACCATCAGGTGAACGTTTTGGACGTCTCGACACTTTATCAAATAAAAAAAATAAAAAATATGATATAGTTAATCCACAAGCTTAGCGATTACAGCAAATTCTCCTAACTTGGGAGAGGCCCATGCCCTTATTTTTCTTATTTTTTTCTTATTTTGTTTAAAAAACGAAGCCCCACAGTAGGATTTTCTCCTGGATCGTGTGTGCGTTTTACAAACATACATTTCACATGCACAACACAACCAGACCCGAAAAGCAACAATTTGTGTTTTTGCACAAATTCTTAGATATACATGCATACATACAGTCACGCCTTTTTCCTAATAAGGGTTAGGTAGAGGTCAATCGCGTAGCCTACTTCTTCTGCCCTCGCGGGAAATGAGACGTGACTGGTGGCGAACCAAGTCGCCGCCATTTTGCTACGAGTCAAAAAATTCTTACTATGGTGTTATTCTGTACGAACAAAGGCTGTCCGTACAATAGCTTAGTCGCCCCTTACGACACCTCGGTAAGAAAGAAGCAGGTATTCTACTCTGCCGGACACCTATCCGCTTCTTAGAAAGATTTTCTTAATATCTTAAAGAGAGAAAGAAAAGTTTATTCGGCAAAAAAAATCTGTCGTACAATTAAAAACGTATTTTACATTAAAGAAAAAATAAACAGTAGTATATCACTCATCACTTAAGTTTACTACTATTGACCTATTTTGTATTTATTGGACTTGCTGGCTACTACTCCACGGCATTTTTTTCCAAATCCGATGACGTCATAAAAAGATAAACGTAGGTGACTGGCAGGACGCTCGCTTATTGTCAGAGTTAACAACATGCAAAAACGTTTGTCCCTAGACAACAAATTTACTTACAAAAAATTTACATATCGAAATGGGGATGCCATTTCGTAATAAACAATACCGATTCCCATAATAGCGCCCAGTAAGCTTATTCAGCCACCGGGAACTACCGCCACATGCCCTTGCCCACTAGGCAATAAACACAACTGTAGTCGAGTACACGACACGAGTTTCACCTCAAAACGACGAATTATCGAGTGTTATTAAAACAGATAGCCGACACTAGTGGATAGATCATCAATGTTAACTTTTCTTCTGTCTTTACTCTCTCTTAACTCTCTCCACTGACTACAAACATAACGGATTTGCGCGAAGTAACGCCTGCTTCTATTAACTGTCGTAAATAACTCAGGTCGTACGTTTGTAAGCGCCGTTTTAACTATTTCTAGAAACTACAAGTTATTGTAATCATTTCTCAATCTCTCTCTCTCTCTCTCTCGCACATACACACACACTTTCCCTTTCTCTCTGTTCCTCACAATGGTTCCTTTAAAAATTAGATAACATTATGATTGATAAGGTTAAACTGCGATCAAATCTAAGCTTCCTTTATAAAATGCCGTAATTTACCAACAATAACGTTGCATTCAACTCAAGTTATAAATCATAAACGGCATCCGAAAATAGTTACCAAAATAACTCGAAACCATTTCCGAAGCAAAAGCAATAATGCAAGCCGTTACTGGGATCGAAGGTTTAACAATATTTATTAACAATTCTTCATAGGATTAAAAATGTAATGGCGAAATATGGCGTCGACTCGATAAAGCATCTAAAGAAATTAGGGTTACCATTTTTTTTAGGGGTTTTACTAAGAAAGAATAGAGCACGTGCTACTCCGTACACGTGACTCAAGTGAACCTTGTATAATTAGAAATTATATAAGTTTTTATTTTATAAAAATAAGTATAAAATGAATTAACTAATGTATTGGTCGCTCTATAATGAATGCTCAGTATTAAATCAGTTATCAATTAATCTATAAATTAATATCAAGAGTAACAAAAACGTTGCACTCAAATTGGACCTTGAAAATTTACTCTCTTCTTCTTCTTGTTCATTTAAATTCTGGCCTTTCTGCCAATGTCAAGTCCAGTCACGGGATTGACAATAGACAATTCAATAAGTTTTCTTTTTTCTTATATCGATCAACAGTAAAATGATAGTTGACTTTTATTGAAGATTTGCTGGACTGACTGATGGAGACAAAACCAAAAGATGCAATTCTGTTCTTAAATTAAATTTTCTATCACCGTTCATATTTACAAGCACTTGCTGCATAATAAACTATCAATGTTAAACATCTCAATCAGACTAACCAAAATTCAATTAAAACTTTTACTTTTCAAGTTGACGTCAATAGTCCAAAATCTACTCTCATCGCGTTCGAAAAAGTTTCCACTTCAAAAATAATAATCGAAATACCGACTTCCGCGTAGTATATCCGAAATGCATTATCAGATCTCCAAATAGTGGAGAGATGAACCATGGAATTGGGTTCAGAAATGACGGGACTATGAGGAAACACAAAAGTGCACAATGGTGCTAGCGTAAAGAAATCTGCCTCCTTCCTTATTCCTCCCACGGGTATCTTAAGACTCTCTAATTTAGTTCTCATAGATTCCGATAGATGGCGCAATAATGATTACTAAAAATATTAGACTGAAAATGCATAGCCCGGTGACAGCGAGCTATCGCCAATCCGCCTGGAGATAACAACGAATTCACCTTTCTTGGGAAGAGGTCTATGTCCAGTAAACTATTATCCGTCCGTCTAAAACGGGCTACTTTCCGATGGTTTCAGATTTTTTTTTATTTAATAGCGACGGCAGCCAGGTCTCTCGAGAACCATAATATTTACAACTTTATCAATTTTAATTAAAAATACTTACAACTTAGTGTTACTATAAGGCGGCTTACTTAGTGTCACGATCGGCCAGTCGACCTTGGATTATGAAATAAAAATTTTGATAGATGGAAACTTGAGAGATAATAAAAAAATAGGTATATAAAGTTCACGGTTCTGTATGTTGCTAATTAGTGATTTGAAACTGATTTCATTGCTGAAAATAATCTTAACAATGTTAATTGTTGATTCCAGCACTGTTGTGCGAAGAAGTACATAATTAATAAAAGAATTCCTACTATTTGATGCTTAAATTCTTTGTTAAGACATTTATATTCAATTATGTTAACTAAATTAGTTATGGCAACCCTAACACCAACCGCTTCCGTATTAACGTATTCGCCTTTGATCGCGTCCAATTTATATATAGACGCGTTCTAGATTTTCATTTCGAGTCATAGTGGTCTAGAGGTGTATTTTTAATCTGTGCTGGCTGTGCCGTCTTCCATTTTATTGCGCGCCTTTTTTTGGAAACAATAAACATTATAATAGTAGAAAGTTCAAACACTTTCAGCGTTTGAAGCGAATACTGTATATATGCAATATTTTCTTTCCGTTTGTTAAATTTTAATGTTTCATGCCTAATGTGATTTATTTCTAGTTAAATACTGGCTCTTTGATATTTTCTGATAATTATCACCTGTACACGTGTCGACAGCGTAGCTAACCGACAAGATTAATAGTTGTATTATTAGCTTTCTTTAAAAAACGTGACCACGCACTAGATATTCTAAATATCATAATAGGAACACATTCAAGAGAATAATTCGAGAATATTACCTAAATGATCATTGACGTTATTCGGCTTAATTCATTTTCGGTTATTATTATTTTATATATTTATTTATTGTAATTTATTGTAGTGTATTAAATTTATTATACCGTAAAAGGATACAATGGGCGGACTTAATGCCTGTTGGAATTCTCCGCCAGTCAACCCAGGGCGTAACGAAACTTTGTGGCACGTGTAAAATCCTAAGAAACGATTTTTTTTTTATTGGATAAAGTGATGAAACGAGCAAAACATTCACCTGATGGTAAGTGCAACGTCTGCCCATAACAAATGCTGTGTCACCCAGAAAATTTCTGTGTGTCACCACACTGTGTCCATCACCCTGAGACATAAGTTCTTAAATCTCATATGCCCAGTGATTACGCTAGCTCTCAGCGCCCTTCAAACCGAAACACAGTAATGTAGCCAGGTCTCTCGAGAACCATAATATTTACAACTTTATCAATTTTAATTAAAAATACTTACAACTTAGTGTTACTATAAGGCGGCTTACTTAGGGTCACGATCGGCCAGTCGACCTTGGATTATGAAATAAAAATTTTGATAGATGGAAACTTGAGAGATAATAAAAAAATAGGTATATAAAGTTCACGGTTCTGTATGTTGCTAATTAGTGATTTGAAACTGATTTCTTTGCTGAAAATAATCTTAACAATGTTAATTGTTGATTCCAGCACTGTTGTGCGAAGAAGTACATAATTAATAAAAGAATTCCTACTATTTGATGCTTAAATTCTTTGTTAAGACATTTATATTCAATTATGTTAACTAAATTAGTTATGGCAACCCTAACACCAACCGCTTCCGTATTAACGTATTCGCCTTTGATCGCGTCCAATTTATATATAGACGCGTTCTAGATTTTCATTTCGAGTCATAGTGGTCTAGAGGTGTATTTTTAATCTGTGCTGGCTGTGCCGTCTTCCATTTTATTGCGCGCCTTTTTTTGGAAACAATAAACATTATAATAGTAGAAAGTTCAAACACTTTCAGCGTTTGAAGCGAATACTGTATATATGCAATATTTTCTTTCCGTTTGTTAAATTTTAATGTTTCATGCCTAATGTGATTTATTTCTAGTTAAATACTGGCTCTTTGATATTTTCTGATAATTATCACCTGTACACGTGTCGACAGCGTAGCTAACCGACAAGATTAATAGTTGTATTATTAGCTTTCTTTAAAAAACGTGACCACGCACTAGATATTCTAAATATCATAATAGGAACACATTCAAGAGAATAATTCGAGAACATTACCTAAATGATCATTGACGTTATTCGGCTTAATTCATTTTCGGTTATTATTATTTTATATATTTATTTATTGAAACTTTATTGAATACCGTAAAAGGATACAATGGGCGGACTTAATGCCTGTTGGAATTCTCCGCCAGTCAACCCAGGGCGTAACGAAACATTGTGGCAGGTGTAAAATCCTAAGAAACGATTTTTTTTTATTGGATAAAGTGATGAAACGAGCAAAACATTCACCTGATGGTAAGTGCAACGTCTGCCCATAACAAATGCTGTGTCACCCAGAAAATTTCTGTGTGACACCACACTGTGTCCATCACCGACATAAGTTCTTAAGTCTCATATGCCCAGTGATTACGCTAGCTCATAGTGCCCTTCAGACCGAAACACAGTAATGTTTGCACACTACTGCTTCACGGCAGAATAACTGGCCCCAACTTAGTTGAACCTTAAAATCTATTAATAAATATAAAATACAATTCAAAAAATACTCAAAATACATATTAAATAAATAAATAGCAATATATAATTATGATACATATACAATGGTACACAAATATGGACATACATATAAACTAACATATACAGAAATACACGTAATGGTCCGACATAAATTTGTAAAAAAGAATCCACAAACAATTTTATCTGTAATCTGCATTTACGCTCCCGTACTAACCTTTTAAAGCAGATCTTACTTTGAGCTTTTCTAATTTTCTAATGTGTATGTGTTTTGTAATGTAAGTGTAAGGAGTTTCAGCAGTGCAGCCTTAACGATAAATGAGTTACCAACAAATTTGTAGAAGTGTAGTGTAGTGTGAAGCAGTAATGTGAAACATTACTGTGTTTCGGTTTGAAGGGCGCTGAGAGCTAGCGTAATCACTGGGCATATGAGACTTAAGAACTGATGTCTCAGGGTGACGGGCGTAGTGTGGTGTCACACAGAAATGTTCTGGGTGACACAATATTTGTTATTGGCAGACGTTGCACTTACCATCAGGTGAACGTTCTGCTCGTTCCGACACATTTATCAAATTAAAAAAAAACTCTTTCATGAGTTAAAGAAATGTATTGAAATTTGTCCTGAAGACAAGTAGGAGTGGAATCATTTAAGATGAAGTAGAGAATTCAAGAGTTGAGCTTCTGTTTGACAGAGAGCCATTTAAGGCTAGACCGATGTTCGAAATATGGTCGTACTTGCGAAGACCGAAGATAAACCGGATACAGTTACTAAGAAGGCGCTCTAGTTTATTAAGCAGCACTTGGTTAAAATTTGGATAACACACATCGGCATAATCAATAATGGGTACAACAAGTGATTGCAAACGTTACTGTGTTTCGGTTTGAAGGGTACTGAGAGCTAGCGTAATCACTGGGCATATGAGACTTAAGAACTGATGTCTCAGGGTGACGGGCGCAGTGTGGTGATACAGCAGTTGTTATGGGCAGACGTTGCACTTACCATCAGGTGGACGTTTTGCTCGTTTCGTCACTTTTTGAAATAAAAAATAAAAAAAATAGACTCGAAGCGCAGAAGATAGTCTTTTAACCACCGCGCCAAATGAGTCGAGCAATTAAGACAGATTCTGGTTTCGAACTTCCCCAACTTGTCCTAACTATGTATACGACTAGCGATCCGCCCCGGCTTCGCACGGGTAGATAGATATTAGAAAGATAAATTAGTACTTTCTTTGGACAACCACAATTCCTTACACTAACATTTTTTGTAGCGTCTATTCTCATCGGCGGCTCTGCTGCTGGTCGGATAAGATTACGTTATTTTACCAAAATAATGTTTTATTTATGGGAACATAAGCCATGAAACATAGCCAATATTTGATGTCGGGGTAGCAAAATAAAACGACCGCTCTCGACCGCTGCGCAAAGGGAGCCGCGCACCTCGATGATGCCCAAGTTGCATGAAGCCGGGCGGCGGCGCGGCGTCCGAGGGACACCGCCGGCCGCTGTATTTTTTATAGAGCGTTTCAAAGTTTTAAATAAAAAAATAATACATAATTAAAATTACAAACCACTATTCAATTGTTTCTAGTTTACAAAATATAATATGAGTAGGTAAGTAATTAACAGATCTTAGTCTATTCGCGAGTAGCGCGGGCGAGCGTAGGGCTGTTTCGCTCACACCGGCGGCATTTTCCCTTACTTTTAGCATTTTTATACCTGTCGTATCTTCCAAACGATAAGTCCGATTCGAATAATTTAAAGAGGACTTGTACACAATCAACCTTGAAAATGAAAATATTTAGTAGGATAAGGATTAATATCACTAGATAATAATCTAATTTGAAAAAAAAGCGATTATTGTGTCTCAACTATAATAGTCAGACATATAGCCCCGCGGACTTTTTTGTGAGTAATGATGAGTAACTGTGAAAATGTACTACATTATTTTCATTATCATCAATAGTTTTTGCAGCGCACGCCAAATAATGACTTTTATCAGTAAATTTTTGATACCTTGAGTTACATCATAGCATTTATTGTAGGAGATCTCGGTTTTTTTAATTAAATACAACTCATGTTAGTCGGTGATAATGTAGTTGTATATAGGTGAAAGAATTTTTAAAATCAGGTTCAGTCGTTTTTGAGTTTATTCATTACAACCAAACATACAAAAAATCAAATCTTTCCTCTTTATAATATTAGTTTAGATTTAGATGAGGACGAAGGTGCGAGCAATAAATAAATAAATATATAAATAAAATGTATTGTAAAATATTATGAATGCGTCAATTAGTGTGTAATTATTAAATCATTCAACTTCTACACGAATTACCCGACACTGTATTTTAGCGTAAACTTTGCTAATTAGCGGACATATGGACCATTAACAACACTTTCCCGCCACAATTGACACGGTGTTATCGCACTTGGATCGCCAAAGCAAACTTATCGCACACATTTCACAACGATGCCGGTGGCATTACATTTCTCAATCCTTCCTTTCCCCTTCACCCCTCGCCCCTTACGTGAGGCAATAAATCACTCGACTGGTTAATTATTTTGATCAAAACTGAGGTGCGGAAGTCGCGGGACCGTTTCTGGGACACATTTTGAACTTCGAGAAATGAAGGAGCTAACATTTGGCCACTTTGTTCTTATTATATAGCGTATAGTATATAGCTTATAGTATATAGCTTATAGTATATACAGTGGTGGCGGCTCCTTTAAAGAATACTACCACTCCATCTCATCCAATGGATCTCGTAAAAGGCGAGTAAGGAATTAAACTGCACTGTGCACCCAACAGCGCATGGTGGCGATGGGCTCACCACCTATCACACCAAGTGCATTATATTGTATTGGTGAAACGTGGATTGTGGCAGTCCTCTGGTTTTGTGGCAACAATTGCAAAATAAGAGCTACAAACTTTTGTGTCACAATCTATGGGGGAGGACTATGTTGAGCAGTGTAGTGATAGGACGATGATGATAATTTATATGTTGAATACCATGTGCCCGGCGGTTAGGGAAAATCGCGAGGAAACCAGTATTTCTGCACGATAAAAATATTTTTAGTTCTTCCCGGCTCCAAGAACCCTCACAGAATTGAGACGAGGCGTGTGCCCAGTAGTGGGAGATTTAAAGGATTTACTTTTACTTTTTATTATTAATTGACTGATCTCCTCCAGAGTCATTTTCAGCCACTGCGACAACTTTCTAATGCTATTGAATAGAATAGAAGAGAATAAAACATTTTTATTCGTAGCTGCTAAAACGATTAACAATTAAAAGTACAAGCAGTAGTATCTTAACTTAAAAACTTCGTAATGAAAAAAAATACTGGTGGTAGGATTCCTATGCAGGAATCCGTCTAGGTAGGTACCACCCCAGGGCCAGTTATTCTGCCGTGAAGCAGTAGTGTGCAAACATTACTGTGTTTCGGTCTGATGGGCACTGTGAGCTAGCGTTATCACTGGGCATATGAGACTTAAGAACTTATGTCTCGGGGTGACGAGCGCGGTGTGATGCTGCAAAGAAATATTCTGAGTAACACAGCATCTGTTATGGGCAGACGTTGCACTTACCATCAGGTGAACGTTTCGCTCGCCTCGTCACTCTGTCAAATATATATATATATATATATATATATATATATATATATATATATATATATATATATATATATATATTGTTATAATTACTTTTTAGTTTCTTAAAATAAGAACTAATAAGTAAGTATTTATACTTACTTAAGACGAGACAGCAAATAAAAAAAAATAAGATAAGTAATAATTTTAATATTATTATGACATATATGTATGTCAAAGTGACATTCGTTGGCTGACAACTGCGCAGGAGTATTAAACTGCCACGAGTGTACGCGCAAACCGCAGAACAGAAAATAACAAGAATTAATCTTACCACTACTCCTACCTTTCATTCGCCTTTGAGCACGTGGTAAATACGCTCCTAAAATAACAATTTTAGACTTTTTTTTTATTTCATAAAAGTGACGGAACGAGCAAAACGTTCACCTGATGGTAAGTGCAACGTCTGCTCACAACAAATGCTGTGTCACCCAGAAAATTACTGTGTGACACCACACCACACGCCCGTCACCCTGAGACATCAGTTCTTAAGTCTCATATGCCCAGTGATTACGCTAACTCACAGTGCCCTTCAAACCGAAACACAGTAATGTTTGCACACTACTGCTTCACGGCAGAACAACTGGCCCTGGGGCGGTACCTACCTAGATGGATTCCTGCATAGGAATCCTACCACCAGTAAAAATCTCCGGGAATCGAGTCACTCGCGTACTATTCAATTTAACGCGAGCACTCGGCTCAGCCCCGTCCGAATTAATAAGCGGAAAAACAACTGTTGCCGATGGTCGCGATATGATCGTTCGTTGCTGCGTTTTGACGACTTAATTTTTACATACATACATAAGATCACGACTGTATCCCATAAGGGGTAGTCAGAGACTGGGCACTCACTGCAAAAACAGATGACTGCCACAATCTACGTTTCACCAAAACAATATAATGCACTTAGTGTGATAGGTGGTGAGCCCATCGCCACCATGCGCTATTGGGTGCACAGTGCAGTTTTACTCCTTACTCGTCTTTTACGAGATCCATTGGATGAGATGGAGTGGTAGTATTCTTTTAACGAGCCGCCACCACACGGCACAATTTTTTACTTAAACTTTTACTGTACAAAATTAATTTTCTGTAAATAAAAAAATGTGAAACAACATAAAATATAGTATTATATGAAAGAAAGAAATGAAAGAAAGAAAAAAACTTTATTCAATACTACAACACAACATACATTAACAATTCAAAAAATAAGTAAACAATAAGATACGACGTATTACATTTGCAAACTGTACGTTGGGCTGTAGCAACGAAAAGGCTGTCGACTCAGCATAATGCTATGGCAGAGTTGCCACAGCGCTGTTATTCTGTCGATGCCTCAGGTTTACCGAGCAGTTTCCGGACATATTATTAAACGACTTAGTATATTGTAAAAGAAATAAATAAATAAAAGAAATAAATAAAATGGAACGATGTATGTCCGTTACGATCCGCGCCGAGAAGTTCAGTTATCATTTATACAAATAAATAAAATTGAAGTAGTCCTGTTAATAACAATTTTTTACTCAATGCTTGTGAAACTATATACGGTACTTTTAATAAAGAAACAATTTTTAAATATTTTGTCTGTGTGTCTGTCTGTTGATTATGGCTAATCTCCGAAACGGCTACACTGATTTTGACGGGATTTTGACTGACAGATAGCTGATATTATAGC
Organism: Luehdorfia chinensis; assembly: GCA_019845155.1. Taxonomy (NCBI): domain Eukaryota; kingdom Metazoa; phylum Arthropoda; class Insecta; order Lepidoptera; family Papilionidae; genus Luehdorfia; species Luehdorfia chinensis. Next base: position 340,001 of record JAHVAK010000573.1, read on the forward strand.
GGGTAGCTCAGGCTACTTTATTTTTTTTTTTAAATAATTAGATTTCCGCGCAAAAACAATTAAAAACCCCAATATCCGTTTCAAATGGGGAAGTAAATACTCGTATGTATATCATCGATGGGGGTCGGAAACCGCGGGCACAGCTAGTCTAAATTAAAATTGCTTAGTTAACTAAATCAGTGTCAATAAAAGTTAATTAAGTTAATAAAAGTTAAACTTGAAAAAGTTAAGAGCATTTCTCATAGAAAAATGTTTTTATAATATTTTACAACTAATACTGGTGGTAGGATTCCTTTGTAGGAATCCGTCTATGTAGGTACCACCCGGAGCCAGTTACTCTGCCGTGAAGTAGTAGTGTGCAAACATTACTGTTTCGGCATGAAGGGCGCATGATTTCAGAATTAAGAACTGATGTCTCAGGGTGACGGGCGCAGTGTAGTGTCACACAGAAATGTTCTGGGCGACATAGCATTTGTTATGTTTAGACGTTGCACTTTACATCAGGTGAACGTTTCGCTCGTACATACATTCATTGGTATGCCCGGCAGGGTACATGAATTTGTCATGTAAAACATATTAAAGCATTGTAATGAATGAATAAATAAATTTCACGACGTTACGGGTATATCTTCTTTGTAGAATAGAATAGAACAGAATAGAAGAGATTTATTTGACAACGCATGTACAACAATAACAGTGAGAAAACCAATGAGCACGCAAGAAAAAACATCAGCAAATTTTAAAAAGTGAAATTCCAAATAAATAAAAACTACGATAAAGCAAAACAGAATTCTAATAAAAAAAAATTATCAGGAGGTCGTGGAAAGGGACAAATAAGATTCAAATGATTGTTAACAAATAGCTTCGTGCAGGAGTCCACATTCACTGACTAAACACTAACACCAACCAAGACAGTCGCCAGTCGACAGATTGCCGTGTGGTTGCGGCTTAAGAGAATCTACCACCGCATCTCATCCCGTGGGTGTCGTAAAATTCGACAGAGGGAAAATTTAAATCACAAGATGGGCAGCAGCATCTTCCTGGAACGTCTGACAAGCGTGGCAACTATTGCAAAATCCTCTCATAATGACAGCTACAACCATTTGTGGTATTCTATGGCGGAGGCCTATGGTCAGCAGTGGACTGGTGAATGGCTGAAATGATGATGATGAGGAACCAAGACAAGTTGACCTTTAGTGCCATTAGACCCTTGTCTCCGAAATATCCCTACGTGTGGAGTTGTTGTTCTCAACTAAATGGTATTTGTCACACTGCGAAGAGAAGAGAGAAATCCTGCGACCACCGCGTTCGAGTAGCAGGTAGCAAGCAGTATAAGAATATTTAATAAAACTGCTTTTACGGATTTTATCGAGTTTAATTTTTAAACTATTTATAACCCGACGTTTCGAGTACTTTACAGCACCGATGGTCACGGGGGAATGAGGTGACAGATGTCCCGATTTCATAGTTAATCCGGGGTACCTTCACCTTTATCTATTATTTTTGGTCCGATCTACGTTGTTGTATGTTTAACTAAAACGCATAATACATAAAAGCTGAAGGTACCCGGGTTAACTATAACATCGGGACATCTGTCACCTGAGTCCCCCCGTGACCATGGGTGATGTAAAGTACTCGAAAAATCCGTAAAAGCAGTTTTATTAAATGTATAATATTCGCGTCGTCGTCGTCGTCGTTTCAGCCTATCATAAGTCCACTGCTGAACATAGGCCTCCCCCATAGATCGCCACAAAAGTTTGTAGCTCCCATTTTGGGGGGCATTTTGCCATAGTTGCCACGCTTGGCAGGCGGGTTGGCAACCGCAGTTTATTTATTCAGATGTTTCAGGAAAATGCTGCCTGCCCATCTCCTGGTTTTCATTTTCCCTCTGTCGACTTTTACAACACCCACGGGATGAGATGGGGTGGTAGATTCTCTTAAGCCGCTACCACACGGCGTAATATTCGCGTAAATATTAAAAATCATTAGTACAAGAGTATTCTCAGAAGACGCGGTAACCCAACAAGCTGGCGGAGACATTCCGTGGAAAATGAGCTGAATATGAATATTTACATAGACCCCCCATACCCCCATACCCCCATAGACAGCCACAAAGTTTGGTTTTTCAAATTTTGCCATAGTTGCCCCGCTTGGTAGGCGATTAGACAACCGCAGTTTATTTATTCAGACGTTCCAGGAAGACGCTGCTGCCCCTCTCCTGGTTTCAATTATCCCTATGTCGACTTTTACGAATCTCTTACGCCGCCAACACACGGCCGAAGCTGAAGATGAAAGAACTTAATTGGATAAGGCTAAAATGATTTTATATTATTTGAAATGAAATGAAAATACTTTATTTTGCGACTTTAGAAATATAATTTCGTTTGTCGAACTCCATTTTTTTACAATCTACCACGTAATTATTTCTTATATTTACGCGAACACTACTCATTTAAATGAAACTAATTTTACGGATTTTACACGTAGCTGACGTGAAGCATCGTCGTTCTAGGAAGTCTGCAGTCTGTGACCATGTTCTGGATCAATCCAACCATTACATCAGATTTGATAAACCACAGATCCTTGCAAAAGAACACCGATTCCTACCAAGGATGATTCGCGTGGCTATTGAAATCAAAAAACATCCTAATTTCAATAGAGAAGATGGCTGGGTATTACCACCAGCTTGGGATCCAATAATAAATAAAATTAAATCAAAACCCAAGCATACCACTGCAAGACTGCAAGACACTGTCAGCTCTTTCTGCGTAGATCAGACCACAAGTAATAATTAAAAGCTGAAGGTACCCCAGGTTAACTATGACATCAGGACATCTGCCACCTCAGTCCTCCCGTGACCATGGGTGCTGTAAAGCACTCGAAACGTCGGGTTATAAATAGTAAAAAATTAAACGCGATAAAATCCGTAAAATTAGTTTCATTTAAATCTACCACGTAGTAACCCTTAGTAATAAGCTTTACTAGTGTTTGTCGATCCCCGGACTCGCGGTGCAGAAGTCACTACTACTACCGTTCTTTGATTATTAGGCCCCGCGATAGTCATTTGTTAGATTTTTTTTCTTACAAACAAAATCAATCCAATACGAACAGAGCTTAGATAAAAACAAAAAAATTGCGCAAACAGAAACCGTGCGCATTACAGTCGCGACCAAATAATCATTTCCACCAAAACTAAAGCCTTTAAAGGTCAATGCTTAATGAGGTCGTCCGCTGAATTTAATGCCTTATTCGCGGTGGCTTGAATACGAGCTCGCGGTGGGTCCGAATGCCTGAGCTGGCATGAAACCTAATTTGTTTCGGAGGTGACAATTACGAACGAATCGAGTTGTGTTAAGTAAGAAATTTCAACTTTTTTTTTTTCCTCTTTACGTACATGCTAGTGTCGTTGGGAATTAGAAATCAAGTTGTCGTTAAATAAATACTTAAAGATAACTTGCCGTTTTATATTTGTCTGCAATATTTGATTCAGTCATACCTATGGACTCCTAATACTTTACTTAATACTCGGGTCCCCGACCCGACCCCGGTCGATGATATACATATACACTTCCCTATTTCAAACGGATTTTGGGGTTTTAATTTTGAACGGAACCCTAATTAAAGCCTATGTTACCCGCTACAATATCAGCTATCTGTCAGTGAAAGTCCGGTCAAAATTGGTCCAGCCGTTTCGGAGATTAGCCGGAACAAACAGACAGACATACAAAAACTTTAAACATGTTTTTAACTTATAAGTACCCTATATACTTTCATTAGCATTGATTAAAGAAAGTGTTATTTTGTTAATTCAAACAGACACTACATTTTATTTATTTGTATAGTTATATGTATTTGTATAGATTAATTTTAAGGCCGTGTGGTAGCGGCTTAAGAGAATCTACCACCCCATCACGTCCCGTGGGTGTCGTAATAGTCGACAGAGGGAAAATTAAAAGCAGAAGATGGGCAGCAGCATCTTCCTGGAACATCGTAATAAATAAACTGCGGTTGCCAACCCGCCTGCCAAGCGTGGCAACTATGGCAAAATCTCCCCGAAATGAGAGCTACAAACTTTTGTTGCACTCTATGGGGGAAGCCTATGTTCAGCAGTGGACTAATGGTAGGCTGAAATGGTGGTGGTGGTGGTGGTATAGATTAATTTTAAATAACCTTACGCATATGTTACTGCTGATGGATGGATTTCGTTTTTTTTCTATAATGTCGGAACTATTTAATTTTCCGGAATAAAAAGTATCCCATGTCCGTCTCCAAGACGCGAGCTATTTCTGTTCCTAATTTCATCAAAATCGCCTCAACGGTTGAGCCGTGAAAAGATAACAAACAGACAGTGGGACAGAGAGTAACTATCGCATTTATAATATTAGTATAGATATATATTGTTAATAAGTTGTGTGTAAGTTTTCGTACAATTATAATTACTTAAGTTAAAAAAATACCTATTATCTGCAAGGAAAGTGTCCGAAAACTAATTTGCCCAATATATTTTACTTGTGTATATATTTTAAATATATTTAAAAGCCGTGTGGTGGCGGCTCGTTAAAAGAATACTACCACTCCATCTCATCCAATGGATCTCGTAAAAGGCGAGTAAGGAATTAAACTGCACTGTGCACCCAACAGAGCATGGTGGCGATGGGCTCACCACCTATCACACCAAATGCAATTAGACGACAAGGACGTCTCAGCCATTCCTGACCACGATACTGTCAGTCACGATCCAGGCCACACTGTACACACAGTCAATAGCTTTAATATAACACGCACCACGACGCGCGACCGCCGTAGAGAGCGGCGCGCAATAGTCAATAATCGCACCGCGTACACACGATTCACCCGTGTTCCAGGGCGGTTCTCACCGCTCAGAGTTACCGACACACAAGTCGACAGTCCGAATGGACGCGCGCAGCCTCCCTCGGACGGTCATTAGACGACTTAAAATATTTAAGATTTTCGAAATCGCGAAAGCACGCAGCGAACGCGACACAGTCCGAACTTCGAGGTTTTTGTAGGAGTTTTTATTTATTTATTTATGTTTGGGTGAAACCAAACCTGGCACGCGGGCCCCTGGCCCGCGAGCACAGTATCCGATGAAGCTGTAAAAGCCGAGAAGGCTAACAGCAATTACATCACCGAAAATACACACACCAAGTGCATTGTATTGTTTTGGTGAAACGTGGATTGTGGCAGTCATCTGTTTTTGCAGTGAGTGCCCAGTCTCTGACTACCCCTTATGGGATACAGTCGTGATCTTATGTATGTATGTATTTTATTAGTTGACACCCGCGAGTTCGTCCACGTGGAAAAGGGTATTTTAAATATCCCCTGGGAACTATTTCATTTTCCGAGTTAAAAAGTATCCTACGTCCGTTCTCAGTAGGCAAGCTATCTCTGTGCCGAATATCGTCAAGATCGGTTCAGCGGTTGAACCTGTGAAAAGGTAACAAACAGACAGAGGGACAGAGAAAGTTACTTTCGCATTTATATATTAGTATGGATTATAATTACAAATAAAGCAAAATTATTACAAAGGCGGCGAACCGTGTCTTATTTCTATTAAGTTGGGAATTAGAAATCCAATTGTTGCTAAACAAATCTTCGTTCAACTTGTCAATAATATAAGATTTAATCACATCTATGTAGGTATTATTTGCGGGGAAAGTGTGCTGAAAGTAATTTGCACGAGGCACATTAATAAAAGTGCAGTTCAGCCTATAAATGTCCCACTGCTGAGCACCGGCCTCCTCTCATTTTTGAAAGGGCATCGGATCGGATTGGCGGAATTTTCTTTCCCCAGACATACAGGTTCCCTCACGATGTTTGCCTTCGAGAGCGCCCGGCCCCTGAGCTACCACGGCACATGGGAAAGAAAAATTATTTAAAAGACGTAGAACTCTGCTTTTTGACTTAATTTAAAATTTTAAAATTTAAAATTAAGTCAAAAACCAAGCATACCACTGCAAGACTTCAAGACACAGTTAGCTCTTACTGGGTAGATCGGACCACAAATAATAATGAAAAGATGAAGATACTCCGGGTTAACTATGACATCAGGACATCTGTCACCTCAGTCCCCCCGTGACCTATGGGTGCTGTAAAGCACTCGAAACGTCGGGTTATAAATAACAAAATTAAACGCGATAAAATCCGTAAAATTAGTTTCATTTAAACTCTGCGTTTTGCTAAAAAATGTTTGCAGGTATGTGTCGAGACGAGCAACGCCTAATAACAACTGAGGTGCGGCTAAAAACAACTCAAAAGCTCTTCGTTGTAACTCCGCACCGCGCTCGACATCACGAGACATCGGTTCTTATGTCTCATATAATAACACTAGCTTCAATGATCTTCCCAACCGAAATACGGAGATGCTTGGACATCACTGGGATGGGGTTGTAGATTCTCTTAAGCCGGGGTGGTACATACCTAGACGGATTCCTGCATAAAAATTCTAGCACCAGTCGAAAATACAATATTCTTTAAGCATATTTCATGCTGCACTGGTTATCTTTTATCATCTTCACATCGAACAATACCAAAGCAGTAGGAATTTTATCATACAAGGGTGTTAGAAATTAGCTTACGACCGCGGTAGCTCAAAGGCTGTCAACGTCACCCAGAATCTGTGAGACATCAGTTCTAAAGTCTCGTATGCCCAGCGATTACACCAGCTGTCAATGCCTTTTAAACGGAAACACAGTTTAGTTTGTACACTACTGCGTCCTACATAATAACAGGCCCTTGGGTTGTAATTACCTAGTCAGAAGTGTTCCATTGCAGAAAAAGTTTGGAAGCCTCTGCTCTACAAACCTTCTCTATGAAATAATACATATGTGCCAACTTTCACGGTGATCGGTCTTACGGTGTCGAAGTCTATTAATCTTAAACAGACATACCAACATCCATTTTTTATTTAGATACGAGTATATAAATACTTGTTAGTCGACTATAACATCACCTCCACCCACGGTATCCGAGTGACCAGGTTTCGACCTTCAGTACAATATTTTTTCTGATTATCGTGATGCCGTGTGGTGGCGGCCGAAGAGAACCTACCACCCCATCTCATCCCGTGGGTGTCTTAAAAGTCGACAGACGGAAAATTAAAACCAGGAGTCGGGCAGCAGCATCTTCCTGGAACATGTGAATAAATAAACTGCGGTTGCCAACCCGCCTGCCATGCAGCTATGGAAAAACCCCCCCAAAATAAGCTACAAACTTTTGTAGCTATCTATGCGGGAGGCCGATGTTCAGCAGTGAATACGCTGTGATAGGCTGAGATATGCTGAACTGATGATGATGACGATGATGACAAATGTCGGCTCCTGCTGAGATTCTTCTGTTATATAGTTCGAAACCATGGCGGAGGTCAATGTTAAGCAGTGACCTAGTTATAGGCTGAAATGATGATGGTGATAGAACTTGCTCAACTCTGAAGATAGGTATCGTGAAGAAATTATAGTATCTGAGGCGGACCATTGCCAACTCCAAAATCATCACAGCACTGATACTCAGCAGGTCAGCAGTAGAAAATTTACAGGCAAACAACTAGATATATCTACACATCTTCAAGAGCAAATACCCATCCATTCTTTAAACAAAACGTACACTTGGCATATCTATTGTGACGCCCAGCAAACCAAAGTCACCCCTAACTCAAAAGACGTAAGGTGTAATACCCATGTTCAGTTGACCGCGACTTAAATAAGACGTAAAATCTTTAATGATATTCGTAGATATAAACTTTTAATATTACAACGTGCCGTATCTGTGATCCTTTAAAAAAAAAAAACAAAAAACGTTGTTTATAAACACAGGTTAAAAATACAAAAAGAACTCTTAATAAGTTAATAAAGTACGTAAACCGCATCGGGATATAGCTCAATAGTCTGTGTACGTGTGCGAGCGAGCCCACACCACTTAAATCGGCTAATAAATAAATAAACATATAAGTGATTACCGGCGACCGCCGGCGAACTGCAAAAAGTCTGAAAAAAAAAGCTCCGCGAAAGCCGTACAACTCAATTTTGGAGGCACAACGCGGTGGATATAAACTGGAAAAAAAATTGCTTGCGCCTTTATTCGTGTGCGGCGAACGGTATTTATTGCGTATTTATTATTTATCTGTATAAAAGTAAATTAATCAATTTTAGTTCCGCATATAGAATATGTAATAAAACTAAATTAACGAATTTTAATTCCGCAATAAAATCTGTAAAATTAGTTTTATTCAGTAAGTACTCGCGTAAATATATGATATCATTATATCTACATTAAACGTTTATCCCAATGAAATGCATTCATCATCATTACCATTCATTTTCACCACTATCACTATCACTAGTCCAAAACTGAACATGTCACAAAAATTTGTAGCTCTCACTTTGGGGGGATTTTGCCATAGTTGCCACGCAGTTGCTTGGCAGGCGGATTAGCAACCGCAGTTTATTTGTTCAGATTTTCAAGGAAGATGCTGCTGCCCATCTACTGGTTTTCATTTTCCCTTCGACCTTTACGACACCCTCGCTATGAGATGGAGATATAGATTCTCTTGAGCCACCACAACACAACAATGCGAATAAACATAAAATAACTTCAAGTTATTTTTCATAAAAGTTATTCTTGTAGTTTTACTTGACCACGGGTTAGAAATTCTTAACTTCTGGCCAGAAACTCTGTGTTTTATAGATATACTAATATTTTAATAGAAATCAAACTTAGTACAGTCAACTTTTACGTCTCAGTATAGAGTGTTGTCTTCCACTTATTACAAGTGGAAATGGTGCATGAAGCTTGTGGCAACACAGCCATTATAGGTTTCATAATGGAATTACCAAAGTTGTGAAATTGTGCCGTGTGGTGGCGGCTCGTTAAAAGAATACTACCACTCCATCTCATCCAATGGATCTCGTAAAAGGCGAGTAAGGAATTAAACTGCACTGTGCACCCAACAGCGCATGGTGGCGATGGGCTCACCACCTATCACACCAAGTGCATTATATTGTTTTGGTGAAACGTGGATTGTGGCAGTCATCTGTTTTTGCAGTGAGTGCCCAGTCTCTGACTACCCCTTATGGGATACAGTCGTGGTCTTATGCATGTATGTATGTGAAACATACGATTTCCTTAACCAATTCTAATATACTGTCGCAACAAGGTTCTACTGGGCTAAGTCGTCATCATCAACAACCTGCAAAAACTCCACTATTGGAAATATGGATGTTCCAACTTCCACCAAGTAATCGCTGCGCTTGGCAGCCGGAATGGCAATCGCAAAACCAAACTGTTCGCATCTTAGACTCTTAGATGCTAACGAGAAAAGTACATATTACTGGTGGTAGGATTCCTATGCAGGAATCCGTCTAGATAGCTACCACCCCATGGCCAGGTATTCTGCCGTGAAGCAGTAGTGCGCAAGCATTACTGTGTTTTGGTTTGAAGGGCACTGTGAGCTAGCGTAATCACAGGGCATATGGGACTTAAGAACTGATGTCTCAGGGTGATGGGCATAGTGAGGTGTCACACAGAAATGTTCTGGGTGACACAGCATTTGTTACGGGCAGACGTTGCACTTACCATCAGCTGAACGTTTTGCTCGTTATATCACTTTATACAAAAAAAAAATGTGAAATCAAGAACAAACGATATTTTAATTTGTTCTCCGCTATTAGCCAGTCTTACACAGCTTCGTCGGAAGAGACTCGCGAGCAGGAGACCCGAGTAAACGGTCTAATATGTTCTTTTATTCTGTCAATTCAGCATGAGATAATTTCTTCGCTAATAATAAAAAAAAATAAAGTAAACAAAAATCACTAGTAGGTAGGATTCCTATGCAGGGAATCCGTCTAGGTAGGTACCACCCCAGGGCCAGTTACTCTGCCATGAAGCAGTAGTGTGCAAACATTACTGTTTCGTTTTGAAGGGCACTGAGAGCTATATGGACCAGTGATTACACACTGGGCATATGAGACTTAAGAACTGATGTCTCAGTGTGACGGGCGCAGTGTGGTGTCGCTCAGATTTGTTCTGGGTGACACAGCATTTGTTATTGGCAGACGTTACACTTATCATTTGGTTAACGTTTTGCTCATTTCTCCACGATATCAAATAAAAAATTACATTTTAAATATTCCATAATATTACCCTGCGGGGCCTTTGTAAAAGGAAGAGTTTAGAATTGTCATTCTTTTCTGCTGCTTTATTAAAATGCATTTGTATAAATTGTTTTGTGTGCCGTCGTGGCCGCCATTCTCTTTTAAACTTTATTACAAAACGTTCAGATGTTATAATGATAATATTTAAAAAGTAACGAATTACAACAAAGACAAACGCTAAAAATATGTAAGTATCTAAACGGCACACTAAAAAAGACCCAGCACAAAGCTGCGCGCGCCCCCAGATTACAGAACATCGCCGCGCGCGCAGCGGTGGTCCACACCCCTCTCTCTCCTCCCCGCAGGCCTCAGTCCCCTTCCCCCAGTCCACACACCTAACAAGCCTAAGGGAGCCCGATTAATTTGCGGGTAACCCGATGTAAAGTAAGCAGTGCGCAAACTAATGTAGACTTGTTGTGTAAATGTTAAAATGTATGTCATAGTCTAAAATTGTTACACGTTATTAACTTAGTTCTTATATAAAGACTTCAAGATTGTTTTGATAGAACAGCTTCACACAAACGTTGTCGAATACTGAGAGCTAGTGTAATCACAGGGCATATCATTTCAGCCTATCACTAGTCCACTACTGGACATAGGCCTGCCCCATAGACTGCCGCAAAAGTTTATAGCTCTCCTTTTGGAGGGATTTCGCCAGAGTTGTCACGCTTGGCAGGCGATTCGGCAACCGCAGTTTATTTATACGGGATGAGATGGGGTGGTAGATTCTCTTAAGCCGCCACCACACGGCTTCATTATAGTAGTATTATAGGATCCCAATACGGTGGTACCCAACCATCTCTATTGATATTAGGATGTTTTTTTTAATTTCAATAGCCTAGAATACGTGTTTTTTTGCGAGGGTTTGTGGCCCATCAAATCTGATTTAATTGTTGGGATGATTCAGAACATGGTCACAGACCGCAGACTTCCGAGTTATGCTACGAGTATATGTTCTTTTACGCGGGGTTTTTTATTGAACATGATGGGTTCTGTAAAACGCTCGAAACATCGGGCTGTAATAAAAATCAACGCGATAAAATCTGTAAAATTAGTTTAATAAATAAATTACTTAATTTAAACCTTCAGAAGGCTGATTTAGAAAAAAGCTCGTCGTATTATTTTGGGAATAAAAATATTTATTTAAAGGTAATACTCGGTTTCAATACAATTATCTTTGAATTTCTTTCTTCTTCGTGTTTCTATGCGTCTTTCGTACTTTTATTTTTAGTTCGATCCGTGACATTTTACTTATGATTGATCAACCCTTAAATCTGTAAAAACGCATTTTTTTAGCCAATTGTGTAATACCAAGTTCCACGTTGTCTTACATAAATAATGACGCGCTTCTGTTTAAAATGTCGTCCCTTATTTTGAATGAATCATTTCATGGCTAATTGCTATCATTTATTCATTTTTGAGGCGCGTGTACTTACGCCGTACTTAAGCCGTGTGGTGGCGGCTCGTTAAAAGAATACTACCACTCCACCTCATCCAATGGATCTCGTAAAAGGCGAGTAAGGAATTAAACTGCACTGTGCACCCAACAGCGCATGGTGGCGATGGGCTCACCACCTATCACACCAAGTGCACTATATTGTTTTGGTGAAACGTGGATTGTGACAGTCTCTGACTACCCCTTATGGGATACAGTCGTGATCTTATGTATGTATGTATGTGTACTTACGGAACTGGAGCTATTTTAATGACACAGTCAATTAAAACATAATGGCTTATTGGAATACTGAAACATGGAATAGGTTCAATAGTTTAAAAAAGTAGTAGTTTCAGCCTATAGATGTCTCACTGCTGAGCACAGGCCTCCTCTCATTTCTGAGTGGGTTCTGGAGCTAGGAAGAATCCGCCGCGCTGCTCCAATGCCGGTTGGCGGACTTCACATGTCCTCGAAATATTTCTATTACTCGGACATGCAGGTTTCCTCACGATGTTTTCCTTCACCGCTAAGCAAGTGGTAAATTCAGCACTTAAAATTATAGAACAATTTTAGAGGTGCTGGCACCGGGGATCGAACCCAGGTTACTCGCTTACTATGAAATTAAATGCGAGCACCAGGCACCTGAGCTGCCTCGTTCAAAAGTTTGCATAATTGTAATTGCTCACTAGACGTCACCGCATAATACAACGAATTCCTTAATACGCATTATCCCTGGTGGTAGGATTCCTATGCAGTATTCCGTCTAGGTAGGTACCACCCCAGGGCCAGTTATTCTGCCGTGAAGCAGTAGTGTGCAAGCATTACGGTGTTTCGGTTTGAAGGGCACTGTGAGCTAGCGTAATCACTGGGCATTTGAGACTTAAGAACTGATGTCTCAGGGTGACGGGCACAGCGTGGTGTCACACAGAAATATTCTGGGTGACACAGCATTTGTTGTGGGCGGACGTTGCACTTACCATCAGGTGAACGTTTTGCTCGTTTCGTCACTTTATACAATAAAAAAAATCCCAATCGTTCTTGGTTACTTAAGTTACATCGGAACTTGGGGAATTTCAAAAACATATTACAAGACGATGTCATGGTATAGTTACAAGAATATCAACATAACACAAATTATCATGGTGGCGGCGTAAAGGAATCTAGGTGACTCAATCGGTTAATACGGTGACCGCTATATACATATTAGTTCCTTACATATGAAATTGGCGTTTTGTCGTATTGGCCACTTTGATCTGAAATATATCCTCTTTTGTTAATAATTCCAAATTCAAATTTATAAATATATTTAGCTTCATATTTGACTTTCGAAAACAGTGATTCATTTGTTTTTTTCCTTATTATTATTTTCTTTGGCGTCGCTCATCTCGCACAATGGAAAACTTGAAATATCGCTTTATTTACGAGTACGAGTTCTACCGTGGCACCAGTGCTGCAGAAACAGCTCGAGGATTAACCATGTGTATGGCGCTGGTTCCGCAAAAGAAAACACGGTACGTTTTTGGTTCCAACGTTTTCGTTCTGGAAATTTCGACCTTCAGAACACGCCCCGTGGACGGCCGGAGACCAAAGTGGATAATGAAGAATTAAAGGCTATTGTGGAAGCGGATCCATCGCAGACCACTTCAGAGTTGGCTGCAGGCATCGCTGTGAGTGATAAAACTTTTTTTAATCCACTTGAAGCAAACAGGGAAAGTATAAAAGCTTGAACGGTGGGAACCTCATGAATTGAGTGAAGCAAACCAGCGAACACGAGTCGACTGATGCGTTACATTGAATTTAAATTTGAAGTAAAATTTGATTGCGGCACAATAATGGGATTTCAAATCGGGTCATCACCTGTGATGAAATGTGGATCCTGTACGATAATCGGAAGCGCTCGTCGCAATGGCTGAACCTTGGAGAACCAGCCACATCCAGCCCCAAGCGAAAATTTACTCAGAAAAAGTTACTTGTGAGTGTTTGGTGGACTGGTGCCGGTGTCGTTCACTACAGCTTTCTAAAATATGGTCAAACGATTACGGCAGATATCTATTGTCAGCAACTGCAAACCGTGATGGAAGAACTAGCTGCTAAGCAACGCTCTAGGCACTGCTGCTTCAGGACAACGCTAGACCACACACTGCACAACAGACGGCCGCTAAGCAACGCTCTAGAAACTGCTGCTTCAGGACAACGCTAGACCACACACTGCACAACAGACGGCCGCTAAACAACGCTCTAGGCACTGCTGCTTCAGGACAACGCTAGACCACACACTGCACAACAGACGGCCGCTAAGCAACGCTCTAGACACTGCTGCTTCAGGACAACGCTAGACCACACACTGCACAACAGACGGCCGCTAAACAACGCTCTAGGCACTGCTGCTTCAGGAGAACGCTAGACCACACACTGCACAACAGACGGCCGCTAAACAACGCTCTAGGCACTGCTGCTTCAGGACAACGCTAGACCACACACTGCACAACAGACGGCCGCTAAACAACGCTCTAGGCACTGCTGCTTCAGGACAACGCTAGACCACACACTGCACAACAGACGGCCGCTAAACTAGAGGAGCTGCAATTGGAATGTCTGCGACATCCACCGTACTCCCCTGACCTTGCTCCAACAGATTACCATTTTCTTCGTAATTTGCAAGGAAAAAAATCATCTACGATGTGGCAGTCCAAACCGCCATCAGAGAGTTTATTGGTTCTCGCCCCCATGATTTTTTTTTTTAGTAAAGGGATCAATGAACTATCCATGAGATGGCAAAAGTGCAAAGATAACAATGCGACTATATTACTCCCATACAAAACGCTAATTTTATATGTAAGGACCTAATATTATGAAGTAAATAGACATATAACAAAAGCATTATATACAGCGACCCCGTGGCCCAGTGGTCAGTATACCTGACTTTTATACTGCAGGACTTGGATTCGAATGACAGCCTATAATTGTACAATGTGTGCAGAGGAAACCCTATAGAAATTATTTATGAAAAAAATATTGTATTTTCTCGAATATAGGACAAGCGCTAGCAAAATAAAATATACTAGTAGTTAATAGAATCAGGCGTTACTTTGCGGAAATCCATTATAATGAAGGAAGGTAAGTTACATTTTGCAGGCGGATATGACATGATAATGCCTCGTTTTGGGGCGAAACAGGTGTCGTGTTCTCGACTTCAGTGGTGTATATTATCTAGTGGTAGTATTGTAGTGGTTGGTGGAGGGTACCTGGTGGCGGTTCCTGGTGGCGGTGTTAGTTTGCTTGTGCACGCTACTGAGGGAGGGCGGGCGGCGCTCTTCAAAAAACTAGGTAATATACACCATTTTTATATTTTGCATGCGGATCTTAGCAAAGCAACTTACCATCCTTCAAAATAAAATATTGGAACAAAAAATATTTTTACTCAAACTTTCGCCGTTTCCCACAAAACGTCGCAGTCGATTCGTGACTACCGACAAACGGCGGTGCGACCAAAAAACCGCCATCAAAGACACCTCGGGGCGTCCAAACGTGTCATTCCCATGTTTCGATATCCCTCCACTCAATAGTTCCTTGTAGTGCTTACAATTAATTATTTAATCTTCGGAACTGTGCGCCCAACACGTTCCGGGTCGCGGAATTGTAATGGTGCGATCATTTTTAATATTGACGGAGAATTTATTTAAACAAGTTTTGTTTTGATGTAATTGACTTTTTAGATTTAAAGAAACTTTATTTAAAAATAAAATATTACTCTTTCAATGGAAAGTACACAAGGTTTACATGGGGTAGCAAATTACTGGTGGTAGGATTCCTATGCAGGAATCCGTCTAGGTAGGTAGCACTCCAGCGCCAGTTATTCTGCCGTGAAGCAGTAGTGTGTAAACATTACTGTGTTTCGGTATGAAGAGCACTGTGAGCTTGTGTACTCACTGGGCATATGACACTTAAGAACTTATTTCTCTGGGTGATAGGCGCAGTGTAGTGTCACAAAGAAATGGTCTGGGTGACACAGAATTTGCTCTGGGCAGACGTTGCAGTTACAATCAGGTGAACGTTTTGCTCGTTTCATCACTATATTCAATAATAAAAAACATTAAGCAACACCATGAATTGAGTGTTCTAAAACTTTTTCAATAGTTGTTTGCGTCGCTTAATATTTTTGTAGCTTTTTACGTTTGCTTATTTAAAACGATAAAGTGAATATGTTAGCGGAGTAAAGGAAAATACCGCCCTACGTCATCCTGTTTGTATTATAAATGGAAAAACCAAATAAAACTTGTGGCGTCCGACACATGAAGGAATAAACATCTCAAATTAACCGGACTTACAATGTCCAGGCCACTGACAATGTGGGTCTAAGATGCGTGGTTTGTGGTAACGATGCGATCGTGAATGCGCCCGCGATGCGTGGAAGCTACTTTTTGTAATAGAAAGTGGCGAGACAAGCAAAAAGTTTACCTGATAGTTAGTGCAACGTCTGCTCATAACGTAGGGTGTGCAGCCCAGAACATTTCAGTGTGTCAGCGTGCGTCCGTCGCCCTGAGACATCATTTCTCAAGTCTCACATTCCCAGTAATTATAGTAGCTCTCAGTGCCCTTCAGACCGAAACACAGTAACGTTTGCACACTACTGTTTCATGGCTGAATAACTGGCCCTGGGGCGGTACCTACATAGACGGATTACTGCATAGGAATCCTACCACCAGTGCATACACTCTTTTGCCATATATATTTTTACGGTTTTGTTTAAATTTTACTAGATTTTCACGAGCATCAGTGTAGACTGTAAGTTTTCCAAATTTGTTAACCTTTTCTCTTTAAGTGCAACAAAAAATATATATCTATCTCGTTCTCCCAAATACTCGCCACGAACATCACTAATATGTTGGAGCGGCACAGAGCACAGAGATAACTTTATTACTGTACAATTGTCACAGGGCAAGGTCAGGTAATCCTGTCATGTGTTTGACTGTAGCTACGTACATAGACGGATTCCTGCATAGGAATCCTACCACCAGTAAATTTAATTACTTTTTAATAATTATATATTTATTAATAATAATTTTTTAACTTTATTTTCTCTTTCTTATATATGTAATTTGTTAAACAATTTCGTTTTAATGCTAAATCATGTGTATGTTTAAAAAAAAGTAAAACTATGTCTATGTTTATTTTTCGTACTAACATTACGTCTTTAAAAATCCTAACTTCTCACTTCAGATGTAAAACGGCAGCATAAGTACATGCAATGCCCTCTAGTCTAGATCACGACGCAAAAATTTGGCGCTATCGTGGTTACATACAGTCTAAAAAAAAAGTAAAGTTTCAGCCTATTAATGTCCCACTGCTGAGCACAGGCCTCCTCTCATTTAGGAGAGGGTTTTGGAGCTAGGAAGAATACGACACGCTGCTCCAATGCGGGTTGGCGGACTTCACATGTCTTCGAAATATTTTTTTATCTCTCAGACATGCAGGTTTCCTCACGATGTTTTCCTTCACCGCCGAGCACGTGGTAAATCAGCACTTAAAATTGCAATTAATAATTTTAGTGGTGCCGGCACCGGGAATCGAACCCAGGTCACTCGCGTACAATGAAATTTAAAGCGAGCGCCTAGCCCCTGAGCTACCACGGCTCACATACAGCCATACAGTCTAATACAGACTAATTGGTGTCCAAGATTTTTTTTTCAGTTAGTATTTTTATATGTATATTGATATAATCAGATGTATTTATGATAGTATCTTCTTGTTATTTGTGGTCTTTGTGGTCAATAAAAGTTGTTATAGAATTCTTGATCCTAAATTAAACGCATGATTGTACATAAATAGATAATTGTTGTTAATGCACAAAGAACTCAAACGTCCATTGAAAAAAAAACATAAATTATACAAATATCAAGAACGCGTAGCGCGCTATATGAATAACAGCTGATACCTACGTGCCGCCGCCGCGCATTTCGCGTGTATTTTGCTCGAGACATTTTGATATTTATAAAAGGTTGCCTTAACTTCTGTGTAACAATTAAAAAAAACTTACTACTTCGAATGATTAAGTAAGTTATATAGTCTGGTGTTATTATGAATACCAAAGTCAATAACTTTTTTTTTATAGTAGAAAGTGACGAAACGAGCAAAAAGTTCATCTCATGGTAAATGCAACGCCCGTCCACAACAAATGCCGTGTCACCCAGAATATTTCTGCACACCACACTGCGCCCGCCACCTTGAGACATCAGTTCTTAAGTCTCAAATGTCCAGTGATTACGCTAGCTCACAGTGCCCCTCAAACCGAAACACAGTAACTTGCACATTACTGCTTCACGGCAGAATAACTGGCCCTGAGGTGGAACCTATCTAGACGGATTCCTGTATAGGAATCCTACCACCAGTAGGATATACTTCGCTACTATAAACGTGACCAGTTTCAATAGAAGGTGCCTACTGTCAAAGGATGCCCATGAATTCGGGAATTACGGAAATGTTGACCTTGACGAGTCGAGTATAAAGCACAGCCTCTTTGAGGGGAGCAAAAGTAAAGGAAAACTCTCTCCAATAAATGGTGGAAAAATAATTCAAGGAATCTGGCATCAGATCACTGCCAAGCTTAGCTTATACAGTTAATAGAATCAGGCGTTACTTTGCGGAAATCCATTATAGTAAAGGAGAGAAAGTTAATTTGCTAAGATCCGCATGCAAAATGTAAAATGGTGTGTATTACCTGGTTTTGAAGAGCACCGCCCGCCTTCCCTCAACAGCGTGCGAAAGAAAACCAATACCGCCACCGGGAGCCGCCACCAGATACCCTCCACCACTACAGCTAGGCTTTTTGCCTAGTTGTAGTGGTCTTAGCAAATTAACTTTCTCTCCTCTCCTAGTCACGCATTTTCAGACCCCGTAGCCCACCTTTCGCCCCCGTAGGAAACGAGTCGTAACAAGTGGCATACCACGTCGCCGCCATTCTATTAAGAGGCAAAAAATTACAATTCAACACCTTAGCCGCCTCTTACGACACCTCGGTAGAGAAGAGGTAGGTGCTATTCTACTCTGCTTGACACCAATCGGCGATACAATAATATTATACTTTAAATACTTATTATATAGGAAGGATTTTGGCATAGTTGCCACGCTTGAAAGCGGGATGGCAACCGCAGTTTATTTATTCAGATTATCCAGCAAGATGCTGCTGCCCATTTCCTGGTTTTAATTTCCCTCTGTCGACTTTTACGACACCCACGGGATGGGATGGGGTGGCAGCTAGGTCTCTTAGGCCGCTACCACACGGCGACTAGGGCAAAATCCCTCCAATATGATAGCTACAAACTTATGTGCCTATCTATGGGGGAGGCCTATGTTCAGCAGTGAACTTGTGATAGGCTGAAACGACGACGACGACGATAAATACTTGGTTTATGAGCTGGTGACGACGAAATACGAAATTCAATTTCGTCGTCACCAGTCGCCATTTTTTATTGGATAAAGTGACGAAACGAGCAGAACGATCAACTGATTGTAAGTGCACTGGCTGCCCATAACAAATGCCCCAGAATATTTCTGTGTGACACCACACTGCGCTCGTCACGCTGTGACATCAGTTCTTAAGTCTCATATGCCCAGTGATTATTCTAACTCTCAGTGCCCTTCAAACCGAAGCACAGCAATGCTTGCACACTGCTGCTTCACGGCAGAATAACAATAAAAAAATGTCTCGTTTGGTGCATTGGGTGAGCGATTGGCTCCTACGTGACGGGTCATGGGATCGATTCCCGCACGGATATAATATTTATATGGCCTACAGATAGCACCGCCCGCTCTCCCTCAGTAGCGGGCACAAGCAAACCAAAACCATCACCAAGAACCACCAACAGATACCCTCCACTACTACAATACTACAACTAGGTAATATACACCGTCCTTAGTCGAGAACACGACACGTGTTTCGCCCCAAAACGAGGCATCAAGTGTCATAGACTCTACGATAGACAGCCGCCGATCTGCAGCAGTCGGATCTTAGCTAATTAACTTCTTTTCCTTTATAAGAATTTTTAGAATGCGTCTAGTCATTTGATAGTAGAGTCTTTTACTATAGTTAAGCTGGAGAGTTTGTATTTTTGAAGGAAATACTAATCCGATTTGAAAAAGTAGTTTTGCATTAGATAGTCCATTTATCGAGAAAAGTTTCCAGGGCCAGTTATTCTGCCGTGAAGCTAGTGTGCAAACATTACTGTTTCGATTTGAAGGGCACTGAGGGCTCGCGTAATCACTGGGCATATGAGACTTAAGAACTGATGTCTCAGGGTGACGGGCGCAGTGTCGTGTCATACTAAATAGTTCTGGATGGCACAGCATTTGTTATGGGCAGACGTTGCAATTACCATGAGGTGAACGTTTTGCACGTTTCGTCACTTTATCAAATAGAAACAAAGTAAAAGTCATTATGCCACTGCCGTAATGTGCCGCATCTTGAAAACCCAACATTACCAAGAAGGACCAAACTGTCAATGCTCAGGTCAGCGAGTTACCATGTCGTATGGCGCAATCATTTGGTCGGCTTATTTTACGCGGGTGGAACCGTACACTACTTTTTAAAATATAAACATAAGAGAGAAACTTGCAACATTGTCTTCAAAGATGTCTGCAAAAATGTCCACAACCGTTTCGGTGAGCCTTCCCTAAAGCAGTTATACGATTTTTGGCTGTACCAGTCCAGATATGGAAAGAAAGAAATAAAGAAACAAATGGCTATGACTTGCGCGGCACAGTTCACTCTTTAGTGTGTTCAGTAGCAATAATAATTAAACGTAAAATATATTTTAACTAATCGATCTCAATAAATCTTAATTTATTCCCAAGAAAAAAAAACAATACAACAAGTTCTGGATGTAAGTGTACTATTCACAATTAGAAAAAAAAAATATGAAGACCGTATTTGTATTTAAAATATTTACTTTGGCGTAATAAACCGACATTCCTAAGAGCACTTAACCAGCGCAACCAATTTACACTGAATTATGCGGTTATAATTAAAACTTAATTAAAATTCAAATTCAAAGCCGAAATGCTTGTGCATTCCGTGCATAATCACGGCACACACACACGATCACACTAACAGACATAAGATGTATAGTCTGTGTCCCACTGGAGGCTGTAAGGTTCGTCCTGAGTCCATTCGATGCAAATTCTCACATCGACCGTCTTAACGTTCGGTTTAAGTGATAAGCGTTTTCGTTTTCGTTTCTTATTTTATTCAATTTGAAAATATGAAATTAAAGTCATAAATGTCCGACTTCTGCTTTTGGTTGGGGTTTGGATGATAGCGCCACTCTTTGGCAGACTTTTTCACATTTCCTATGAAATAAAGGGCGAGCGCTTGGTCGTCGAGCTATCGAGACTCTTGAGATTTAAATATATAGTCAAATTTGTTCTTACATTGAAACCAACACTAATGCTTGTGTTGGTTTCAATGTAATGAATTGGCTCCGGCTGGGATTCGACACCGCGGGGGCTTAGAAGTCGTCAAATTATTCATTATTATTTATCGATTGAATACGGTGAGGAGCTGAGTTTCCTTAACACACGCTATCCTAGCTAGGAGAGCAGAACCGTAAACCACACTTTTTTACCTAACTTAACACACTTTGTGCTTCAAATCCTTAGTAAAAAGTTATTAAAGTTATTATTAAAGTAAATAATAATTGTTTATATAATTAGCAGATGATGATTTCACTGGTGATAGGATTCGTATGCAGTAATCCGTTTAGGTAGCTACGACCCCAGGGCCAGTTATTTTGTCGTGAAGCAGTAGTGTGCAAACATTACTGTGTTTCGGTTTGAAGGGCACTGAGAGCTAGCGTAATTACTGGGCATATAAGACTTAAGAACTTATGTCTCAGGATGATTGGCGCATTGCGGTGTCACACAGAAATGTTCTGGGTGACAAAGGATTTGTTGTGGGCGGACGTTGCACTTACCATCAGGTGAACGTTTTGCTCGTTTCGTCACATTATACAATAAAAAAAATATCCCAATCGTGCTTGGTTACTTAAGTTACATCGGAACTTGGGGAATTTCAAAATTAAATTACAAGACGATGTCATGGTATAGTTACAAGAATACCAACGTAACACAAATTATCATGGTGGCGGCGTAAAGGAATCTAGGTGACTCAATCGGTTAATACGGTGACCGCTATATACATATTAGTTCCTTACATATGAAATTGGCGTTTTGTCGTACTGGCCACTTTGATCTGAAATATATCCTCTTTTGTTAATAATTCCAAATTCAAATTTATAAATCTATTTAGCTTTATATTTGAGTTTCAAAAACAGTGATTCATTTGTTTTTTTCCTCATTATTATTTTCTTTGGCGTCGCTCATCTCGCACAATGGAAAACTTGAAATATCGCTTTATTTACGAGCACGAGTTCTACCGTGGCACCAGTGTTGCAGAAACCTACCTGATTGTAAGTATAACGTCTGCCCATAGCAGGGCAGACGTTATACTTACAATCAGGTGAACGTTTTGCAGGTTTCATCACTTTATTTAAAAGTTAATTTATAGTGACTAATATTTTTGTTAATCATGTTTATTTGTTTTTATTTTAATTAACTTAATAATATATATTTATCTATAAATTTCCATTCTGTCACGTATACTTAGTTTCACATACTCTTGTGTTATATAATAAATGTAATTATTTATAAAGTTTCGTATACAAATTCCGTATATCTTAAAATTTCTGCGAAAACTGGTGTTTTTCTCAGAAACTTTCATAAATTGTTTCATTAATTCATAGCATCGGTGTCGTATACTAGCAGCGTAGAAACTGGCAACATCTGCGGGTGTCTTATTTATTGACTAAGGGAAAGGTCAAGAAAGTCTGGCTGAATCGCTAATCCGAATGACAAGTATCAGTCATTCTGCCGTTAAGCAGTGGTGTGCAAACATTAGACACGTCCGAAGTGCACTGATAGGTAGTGTGATTACTGGGCTTAGCAGACTAGTCTCTGGGTAACGAGCGCAGTGTGGTGCCACACAGAATTATTCTAGGTGACACAGCATTTGTTATATACGTTTCGCTTACCGTACGATTTGCTCGTCTCATCATGTTGTAGCATAATAAAGCATTGAAATTAGAATAAATCCTCACAGCTTCGTTGAAGCCTCTCAATTGGAACAGAACATTTTACTGGTGGTAGGATTTCTATGCAGGGATCCGTCTAGGTAGGTACCACCCCAGGGCCAGTTATTCTGCCGTGAAGCAGTAGTATGCAAGTATTACTGTGTTTTGGTTTGTAGGGCACTGTGAGCTAGCGTAATCACTGGGCATTTGAGACTTAAGAACTGTTGTCTCAGGGTGACGGGCACAGTGTTGTGTCACACAGAAATACGGGATAAGATGGAGTGGTAGAATTCTCTTAAGGCGCTACCACACGGCACCATTCGCTAATATCCGTAAGCGAAACCAAAAAAAATGGCTCCCAGTTCTACTAGAAGGCAATACACACCACAAAAATCAAGAACACGACATGTGTTTCACTTTACGAGGCATTGTCAAGTGATGTAGACTGTACGACAGATAGCCACCAAAGTGTGGTGTTGGGCATTTGTTGGCGGTTCACGGTGGGAGTACAAGTTTGCTTGTGCACAGCAGAGCGGTGCTATTCAAAAACTTTTACACATTATTTTCTCATTTCGCATGCGGATCTTAGTAAACTTACTTCGTTTCTTTCTTTTTACATGTTTATATTTTAACGCTTTCTTCCTATGCCTTCCAGTTCAAATCTCATTAGTGAATTTTGTTCTGCTTTCTAATGTCCGATTGAGCTACAATTTGGCATTTAGCTTCGGTGACATGGTCTGATGATGGAGATTGAAGTTTTGCATGTTATCTTCTCAACTAAGCAAGATAACTCCGATAGTTCGGGCTCGTTGGATTGCTTTTGACAAGTACTATAGTCCTAGCAACATTTGAAGTCTACTGCTGGACATCGGCCACACAAATAGAAGCTTGTAAAAAAATACATACGAGTACATACATACATAAGATCACGACTGTATCCCATAAGGGGTAGTCAGAGACTGGGCACTCACTGCAAAAACAGATGACTCCACAATCCACGTTTCACCAAAACAATATAATGCACTTGGTGTGATAGGTGGTGAGCCCATCGCCACGCGCTGTTGGGAGCACAGTGCAGTTTAATTCCTTACTCGCCTTTTACGAGATCCATTGGATGAGGTGGAGTGGTAGTATTCTTTTAACGAGCCGCCACCACACGGCAGAAAAATAAAAAAATAAAAACTTAGACTTTTACTTAAACGCTTATGACTTGCACCAACGCTCATGGAATCCGAGGAACGCAATATTCGCTTCTACGGTGTAAGTGCCGCCTTTAACTTTAAACAGCGATGTTAGCCAATGAAGGATTGTGTGATCGGGAGACGATTGTTTTTATATGATACGTGTGTGAACGTTTTTGTAGAAACATTTATGGGTTCTTAAGTATGAGGTTCGTGCGTTTGATATTTTACTTCTAAACTTGTTAAATGTTGCATGTTAAAAGATAACAAATTGTTTCTTGGATCACGAGATAAAATATTTTTGCGTTTTGTGGAAGTCAACGATGTTCCCTGATAATAATCGAAAGATGTCATCTGAGCAAGATATGAAAGACTCGTATTTCATAATATGCAGGTGCTTTTACCCCTGACCAACATAATCACAAAAAGCAATAAAATGGTTAAGTAACAGATTATTTTTAATTATTTATTATTTTTTGCCAACCTCACATAAAAAAGGTAACAAAGGGCGGACTTAATGCCTCCCGGCATTATAAATGTCCCACTGCTGAGCATAGGACTACTCTCAATTTTAGATTGGTTTCAGAGCTGGGAAGAGTCCGCAACGCTGCTCCAATTCGGATTTACCGACTTCACATAATATACTTGACATATTTTAAGTCCTCATGATACTTTTAAATTGGCACTTTTTATTTAACCCCCGCGTACTCTACGGCTCTCAAAAGCAATAGACTCCTTAATAAAGAAAAATACTGATGGTGGAATTCCTATGCAAGAATCCGTCTAGTTAGGTACCACCCCAGGGCCAGTTATTCTGCCGTGAAGCAGAACATTACTGTGTTTCGGTCTGAAGAGGGCACTGACAGCTAGCGTTATCACTGGGCATATGAGACTTAAGAGCTGATGTCTCAAGGTGACGGGCACAGTGTGGTGCCACACAGAAATATTCTGATTAAAACAGCATCTGTTATGGGCCGTCGTTGCACTTGCCATCAGGTAAACGTTTTGCTAGTCACTTTATGAAATAAAAAAATATATTATAAAAAATAAGGTTATTGGGCAACCCATTGGACGATTCCTATTCAGTAGACTTGTTTTTTTTTTTAGTGTATAAAGTGACGAAACGAGCAAAACGTTCACCTGATGGTATACGTCCACCCACAACAAACGCTGTGTCACCCATAATATTTCTGTGTGACACCACACTGCGCCCGTCACCCTGAGACATCGGTTCTTAAATCTCAAATGCCCAGTGATTACGATAGCTCACAGTGCGCTTCAAACCGAAACACAATAATGTCTGCACACTACTGCTTCACGACAAAATAACTGGCCCTGGGATGGTACCTACCTAGACGGATTCCTGCATAGGAATCCTACCATCAGTAAAAACTAAAACTAAAAGTACTTGTGATTGACTGTAAAGATGATTGTACTAAAAAGTGTACTTAAGCAAGGTGCACTCTATCTGGCACCACGAACTCTCGCACAAAATGTGTGTGAGACGTGTGCCGAGCAGACGGACGTTCATTATTATTTATCACAATAATAAAACGATTTGTTCAATGTCCACTGGCCGATTCGATTACTTCCAAATACTGTTGATAGTTATCAACTGCTCGGGAGATATTATAGTCATCATCATCATCGTCATTTCAGTCTATCAATAGTCCACTGCTGAACATAGGCCTCCAAGATTGCCACAAGTATGTAGCTCTCATTTTGGGGGGATTTTGCCATAGTTGCCACGCTTGGCAGGCGGGTTGGCAACCGCAGTTTATTTATACAGATGTTCCAGGAAGATGCTGCTGCCCATCTCCTGGTTTACGTTTTACGTAAACTCTCCTCTGTCGACTTTTACGACACCCGCGGGTTGGTAGATTCTCTTTAGCCGCTACCACACGACACTATTATAGAGCCACAAGTATACGCCTAAATACAGAGATACACGTCTTACCATATTCGCATCCGTTATAGCGCACGTGCGATAAGTTCGGAGGTAGGGGTGTCCTGGTGTTAGGATTCCTATGCAGGAATCCGTCTAGGTAGGTACGAAAGCAGCTTTAATTATTCTGCCGTGAAGCTGTAATGCAAACATTATTGTGTTTCGGTCTGAACGGCACTGAGAGCTAGTGTAATTACTGAGCATATGAAACATAGGAACTAATGTCTCAAGCGGACAGGCGCAGTTGGTTTCACATAGTAATGTCACAGGTGACACAGTATTTCTTAAGGTCAGTAGTTGCACTTGCAATCAGGTGGACGTCCCGTCTCGTTACTTTCTAATATAAAAAGCCTTGCATGTGGTATCAGAAACATCGGGAAACCAACAAATTGTGCTTTCGCACAAATGCTGTCTACGGTTGGGATTCGAACCCAGGATCCGGGCCGTATAAGAAATGTATTCAGAATTAGAAACAAAACTGCCTGGTTGACATTTATTTTAGATAGCATACAACGATTTATTATAAATGTAATGGTGCTCTCACAATACTTTTTTCCAATTTAGATAAAATCACGGAGCTCTCCGAACCAGTAAACTTAATGCATTCAATTGCGGCGATTCCGTTTACGGCGCATATGTATGTAACATTGTAATTTGCAAATTTTATTTCCAAGCCGATGAGCAAAGTCGGGCGTTGGTACTGATTCTTATCAACTGCAGCATCCTCTCCCTATTTAAGCGAAATTTTAGTATACTTTTTTATAGGATAAAGAGACAAGACGAGCGAAACGTTCACCTGATGGTAAGCGCATCATTTGACCACAACAAATGCTGCGTCACCTAGAACATTTCTTTGTGGCACCATACTGCGCCTATCACCGTCCCCCTGAGACATCAGTTCTTAAGAGCATAAAAGGTCGAGTAAATACACTAGCTCTAAGTGCCCTTCAGACCGAAACACAATAATGAATCCAGCCCGCATTGGTACCTATCCAGACTACGTCAAGCATTAGTGTGCAAAGATTACTCTGTTTTGTCTGAAGGGCACTGATAGCTGGTGTAACTACTGGGCATATGAGACTTAGGAACTGTGTGACGAGGGTAGTGTGGTGCCACACAGAAATGATCTGGGTGACACTGCATTTGTTATGGGCAGACGTTGCACTTACTGTCACGTGGGTCGGCTCGAACCGGCAATCTGCCTTATCAAAGTAAAAACCCTCCGATCGAATAGTCAGTTATTAGTCGGTGATCAAATGAGTGGAAAATGAACACCCATGAAAACAAATTAACAATTTTTGGCTTCCGATCGATCTTATACTCATTTATTCGCAAAACATTATGGTACATATTTATTTCGTGACACTTCCTATCGTGCAAAGGAAATGTCGATATTTACCAACATACACATTTTAAGCCTTCAGCTAAACAACCTAAAGCATAAAATAGTTTGCACTACGGAAAGGACAGGTTACTACGTACTAGCTTCATGACGTAGAGATCTCGTATAATAACAAAAACAGCCTGGCGACATAAATAAACTATGCAAAGCGGGAGATGCGACGCCCGATGGATTAATCTCGCGGAATCCGAGTTCCCACGGTACGCGCCAACGGGCTTAGTGTGTTAGGTGTGTTGCTATCGAATCGAATTTAGATTTTCGAAAAAGACTAGTAGAGTAGAGTAGTGTGCAGTTCCTAAAAAAAATTGTAAAGTAACAGCCTATTTATGTCCCACTGCTGGGCACAGGCCTCCCCTTTTTTTCGAGAGGGTTTTGGAGCTGTTAAGAATCCG
This sequence comes from Luehdorfia chinensis, assembly GCA_019845155.1. Lineage (NCBI taxonomy): Eukaryota > Metazoa > Arthropoda > Insecta > Lepidoptera > Papilionidae > Luehdorfia > Luehdorfia chinensis. Next base: position 367,648 of record JAHVAK010000573.1, read on the forward strand.
TAACGGTGCTCTAATGCGGGTTGGCGGATTTCACATTTCTCAGACAGGCAGGTTTCCTCACGATGTTTTCCATCACCGCCGAGCACGTGGTAAATCAGCACTTAAAATTGCAATTAACAATTTTAGTGGTGCTGGCATCGGGTATCGAACCCAGGTCACTCGCGTACTATGAAATTTAAAGCAAGCGCCTGAGCTACCACAGCTCTCGGTTTGTTCCTATTTTGTGTAAAATGTAAAATAGCCTATAAATATTGAACACAAGCCTCTCACTTTTGAGAGGGTTTCGGAGCGAGGAAGAGTTCGCCAGGCTCCTCTTGTGCGAGCTGAGGGACTTTGGACATCGAAATACCTTTTGTTTCTCAACCAAGCTGCTTTCCTCGCTTTGTCTTTCTTCACCGCCAAGCATCCCCCCAAAATGAGAGATACAAACTTTTATGGCAATCTATGGGGGAGGCTTATGTTCAGCAGTGGATTTGTCATAAGCTGAAACGACGACGAAGCATTTGGTGATGGCGCCGAGATACGAACACAGATTATTTGCTTACTGTGTTTTTAAATTTACACTAAGCGCCATTTCGTTAAGCTACAACGGCTCTTATTGGATCTTATTGATTATTATTAGCCGTGTGGTGGCGGCTCGTTAAAAGAACACTACCACTCCATCTCATCCAATGGATCTCATAAAAGGCGAGTAAGGAATTAAACTGCTCTGTGCACCCAACAGCGCATGGTTGCGATGGGCTCACCACCTATCACACCAAGTGCATTATATTGTTTTGGTGAAACGTGGATTGTGGCAGTCATCTGTTTTTGCAGTGAGTGCCCAGTTTCTGACTACCCCTTATGGGATACAGTCGTGATCTTATGTATGTATGTATTATTATTACGAGTATCTTACTTATTTGGATCTTATTTATTTATTTATTTATGATTGATGAGCACAGGTATCCGATGAAGATGTAAAAGCCAAAAAGGCTAACAGCATTAATATCACCGAAAATATAGCTTATTGTATACCTTCTTCTTACATCCGTCCTTGATGGAGAATTCGGATATAGATGCGTTATTCCACAGAAAAGTAATAGTATCACTTTTTTATTTTGTTTTTGTTTTTTATTTACTATTCAATTCATCTAATTGGTATTGATTTCATAATTAATTAGGGATGTGTACTCGTTTTATCGAGTATGAGACAATCTGAGTATTTATGAAATTCGACAGCTGTCACCTGATACACAGCAGCATATACATTTATTTACCATTAGCCGGAGTTTATTGGCAGAGATAATACACATAATCCCTGCCTTTGTTACCCTTAGTTAAAGCCCTTAGCAATATAAAAATAAATCGAAGGAAATGAATATTTAAAAGAACTGTTAATAATTTAAAACATTGATTGGAAGGTTTTTAAGATACTCTAATTTCCGATCCGTTCCGTTGTGGGGAAACGGGCCGGTCGTTTAAAAATAATATATACGACAAAAAGGGTTACTTCAAAAATTTTATCTTTAGAGGAAGAGCACTTTACTTAGAAATTATGTCTTATAAATGTGAGTAGCCCGACAGGATACCAAATCAGGCCCTCGCTTTTACTGTAAAAGTGATTACATAATGAGATAGAAACATTTTTTAAGACACAACACTACCATTTATGTGACAATCAAAATCATAGAATTCCAGATCTTATGTTTTTCAATAATTATTACAATTCTTAATATATTTGTAACGTATATTAAATAAAATATTGTCAATTTCGATATCGAAAGTACCTCACTAAATCCACTCCATATACGCACACTAGTGTAAATTTGCTCGGGCGAGCGACACTCCGCACTGGCCATGGGTGGTCGGCGAGCGCGGGAATGGACCGGTCACTTTGCATTTTGCCTAAATTGATCATTTTCCGTTCACATCTTAATTTGCGTACAGTGATTAACTGTAACGTACAATATGAGAGAGTTATTATTTATAATCTGTTATTACTGTGTGGCCTAGTTGTTCCCGTTCCTGACCACTGCGCTGCAGGTTCTAGGTTCAGATCCCAGCTGAAAATTTGTGCAAAAACTAAATTTGTTGGTTTTTAAAGATGGTTGTTGTGATTGTCTTATAGCGTGAGCTTTGCATTGTAGTTAATCCTATCTGACCACTAGACCACGCGATCGTTGTTAGTAAAATTAAAAACGATAAATCCGTAAATTTGGTTTTATTCAATGATTGTAAACCTTTACCTATCTCACGGCAGGGCGCGGATCTCCTCCCAAAAGAGAATTTTCGTAGACTAAAAAATGTCACTGGTCTTTGTGACACTTTATTTATCGATAATTATACACACATGCTTACGTTCACACTCTTTTCCCATTGGGGTAGGCAAAGACCACATCCTTAGCCCACTTTTCACCCCAAAGGAAACGGGCGTGACGGGTGGCGAGCCACGACGCCGACGTTTTGGTATGAGTTAAAATTCTTGTTCCTCATGGCGTTCCCACGAGTAGATAGAAAAGATGTTGTCCACACAAACTGAACCCCGCATGATTGGGTACCACCACCACCACCATTTCAGCCTACCATTAGTCGACTGCTGAACATAGGCCTCCCCCACAGAGTGCAACAAAAGTTTGTATCTCTCATTTTTGGGGGATTTTGCCATAGTTGCCACGCTTGGCAGGCGGGTTGGCAACCGCAGTTTATTTATTACAATGTCCCAGGAAGATGCTGCTGCCCATCTTCTGCTTTTAATTTTCCCTCTGTCGACTTTTACGACACCCACGGGACGAGATGGAGTGGTAGATTCTCATAAGCCGCTACCACACGGTTGTAGTACCACATGATTGGGTAACGTTAGTCTATATATGGATTCGCCCGGTTCCAGAGCAGATCAGCACGGCCCTAGCCGCACAGCTATTGGAATTGGAAAAGGATTAGTTAGGAAATGGACTTCGGGTAAGCGGAAGTTCGGAAAGGAACTATGAGCTGATGCTACTACCTCGGAAGAAGCAGGCGGAGACAGCAGCTTACCCGGTACTCTACCGTATTGGCTGGAACATGTTTAAAGGAGGCCAGTTCTCAGCAATGGGACATTTACAGCCACAGTACTGTTTACAGTAATATCAATTTTAACAATTTAATCTTGTCTCAGTTTAATTTAATCTTTGTCGTAACTAAAATAAAACCCCTATTTAAACTTTCCGGTACTTTATAGGATAAACATGGAACTTTTTATTTTGGAAACGTTAACACGAGTATGTATGAAGAAGTCATAATTGTTGATCTGCTTTGTAAAATTAGTTTTGTGGGTAATATGTTAGTGAAAAACTTTATACGCTTATCGTGCCAATACAAGCTTTATTTTTATTGCATAAAGTGACGAGACGAGCAAAACATTCACCTGATGCTACGTGCAACGTCTGCCCATAACAAACGCTGTGTCACCCAGAACATTTCTGTGTGGCATCACTTTCCGCCCGCCACCCCGAGGTAAAAAAAAGTAAAATTTCAGCCTATAAATGTCCCACTACTGAGCACAGGCCTCCTCTCATTTCTGAGAGGGTTTTGGAGCTAGGAAGAATCCGCCACGCTGCTCCAATGCGGTTTGGCGGACTTCACATGTCTTCGAAATATTTTTAATTTCTCAGACATGCAGGTTTCCTCACGATGTCTTCCTTCACCGCCGAGCACGTGGTAAGTCAGCACTTAAAATTGCAATTAACAATTTTAGTGGTGCCGGCACCGGGAATCGAACCCAGGTCACTCGCGTACTATGAAATTAAAAGCGAGCGCCTAGCCCCTGAGCTACCACGGCTCTCATCACCCCGAGGTATCAGTTCTTAAATCTCGTGCCCAGTGCTTACACTACCTCACAGTGCCCTTCAGACCGAAACACAGTAATGTTTGCACACTACTGCTTCACGACAGAATAACTGGCCCTGGGGTAGTACCTACCTAGACGTATTCCCGCATAGGAATCCGACCAATAGTGATTATTAAAGTGCTTATCAATTATCTCTTTTAACTATATCACACTTCACCCCCTCCCTTCTTACACTAGCTTGTTAACAAAAAGGCATTAAACAAGTCAAAGACCGGTTAACGACGAACGGTCGGAGACAAAGCAACAGACTTCTACGCTGTGGGTCCTGTGTTCGAATTACAGCTGAAGTGTGCCAAGTGTTCCATTTGTGCAAATCACAAATTGTTGGTTTTCAGCTCTGGTTGTGCTATCCATTTGTAATTAGTATCTGTAAAACAAGTACAACAGTACAAGAGAAATCCTACTGTGGGTATCGTTTTTAAAAAACAACAAAGAACATAGCTTACAATAGAATTATTTGGAATAACACAGTCACATATAAATTATTATTATTGGGCCACTTCCAGTAAAATTTAAGTCCCAGTTTTACTTGGGGTAGCCAACCGGCGCCCTAACAGCGAGCGGGCGCCGTCGAGGCTGTCGCACCGTCTGCGCAGTCTGCAGCTTAATGATATAATGATTCAATCGCTCGCCGATAACGATGCTCGGTCATTAAAACGATCGCGATTACTCTGTTTTGATTACTCTATGTATGATAGTTTATATCTCTATTATTCCGTTTATTATACTATATTTTGGCATGTATAGCAAATAATAATAATCATAATAATATTATGAATGAATGAGAATGTAACTCTCTCTGTCCCTCGGTCTGTTTGTTAACTTTTCACGGTTCAACCGCTGAACCGATCTTGACGATATTTGGCACAGAGACAGCTTGCATCTTGGTGAAGGACATATGATAACGTTTATCCCCAAAAATAGTTCACAGAAATCCACACCGACGAAGTCGCGGGCATGAGATAGTAATAACATTTGTACAATAAGCCGTGAGGTGGCGGCTTAAGAGAATCTACCGCCCTATTTCATCCCGAGGGTGTGGTAAAAGTCGACAGAGGGAAAATTAAAACCAGGATATGAGTAACAGGGGTTGGTCACTTACATACATACATACATAAGATCACGACTGTATCCCATAAGGGGTAGTCAGAGACTGGGCACTCACTGCAAAAACAGATGAGTGCCACAGTCCACGTTTCACCAAAACAATATAATGCACTTGGTGTGATAGGTGGTGAGCCCATCGCCACCATCGCTGTTGGGTGCACAGTGCAGTTTAATTCCTTACTCGCCTTTTACGAGATCCATTGGATGAGATGGAGTGGTAGTATTCTTTTAACGAGCCGCCACCACACGGCTTATTTTGGTTGGTCACTTAGAGCATTGAAAAGTGACCATTAATAATACCCAGTTTTTTGAAGAGCACCGCCCGCCACCCCTTAGTAGCGTGCACAAGCAAACTAACACCGCCACCAGATACCCTCCACCAACCACTACAATACTACCACTAGTTAATATACACCACTGAAGTCGAGAACACAAAACGCGTTTCGCCCCAAAACGAGGCATTGTCAAGTGTAATAGACTCTACGACAGACAGTCGTCTGTCGGCGGCTACTGAGGGAGGGCGGGCGGTGCTCTTCACGGTGGCGGTGGTAGGATTGACTATGCAGGAGTCCGTCTAGGTAGCTACCACCCCAGGGCCAGTTATTCTACCGTGAAGCAGTGCAAACATTACTGTGTTTCGGTTTGAAGGGCACTGTGAGCTAGCGTAATCACTGGGCATATGAGACTTAAGAACCTATGTCTCAGGGTGATGGGCACAGTGTAGTGTCACACAGATTTTTTCTGGGTGGCACAGCATTTGTTGTGGGCAGTCGTTGCACTTACTAGCAGGTGAATGTTTTGCTCGTTTCATCAGTTTATGCAATAAAAAAAAACTAGGTAACTTATACCATTTCATATTTTGCATGCGGATCTTAGCAAATTAACTTATTTTCCTTCATCATAATGAATTTCCGCAAAGCAACGCCTGTTTTTACCATTAGACAGCCACAACACCATTACCATTAGAAAGTAAATATATAAATTTTTAAGCCTCTGGGCTTATCCCAGTAATTACATTAGCTCCACTGCTCTTCGAACCGAAACATAGTAATGTCCGCACTTAACTGAACGGCAGAATATCTGGGTGTTACGTACCTAGGCAGCATTCCGCATGGTTATTCTACCACCAGCAGGTAATATCAACACCAGTAAATAATCGGCGGATAAAAATGAAATTAGTTTGATTTTTTATTTTGTTATTATAAGAGATATTTTTTTTAAACGATGCACGAAACGATTAAGCGAACACTAGGATTTTCTCCTGTGTCGTGAGTGTGTTTTACAACAGATAAATTACACGTGCAAAACACAACCGGACCCGAAAATCAACATTTTGGTTTTTGCACGAGCCCAGGACCCGCGAAGTGGGAATCAGGTACGCTAACCACTAGGCCACGCGGTGGAACGGCTCCAGAAATCTCTCAGAAATGACAGGAGGCCTGCATTTGCCAGTAAGGCATTGCAAACTTTCATTTAAAAAAATTACAGAAAAATTAAAGTTTATGTCTTAAGTCTGGGAAGAAAGGTTCTGGAATGGCAACCTCGTAACGGTAAACGTAGTGTAGGGCGACCTTCTCACTAGATGGAGCGACGACCTGCACAGTTCTGCGGGAAGCCAATGGATGCAGTTGGCTGTGTTTTGGAAATGATGACGATGAATGTTTGTTGACTTTGACTCGCATTGTTATTAGGTAAAAAAAAAACAGTTTATTTTTTTGGAGAAGATGACATTTAGCGTTTATAAAATTACCTTCCTATGTAAATGAAAACTAATAATAATAATATGTTCTGTGAAAACCAATAATATATTCTGTGATTCGGATAAACCAGTACATAAGCGATAAAGAAAGCAAAGCCGAAGAAGATACAAGAAACTAAAAAATTGAAACGTTTAGATGTGAAAGACCTGGATTTATGATGGCATATCGGCCCATCTCCCGCGATTTGGATTGCAGACGCCACGCTTCACGTCGGAGGGTAGATTGCAGTGGCGATTGTCGCCGGGAGCCGTGGAACAATGGGGGCAATGCTACGTGCACGCGAAATAATTTGCATCGCTGCATGAGGCTGATGTTTCCGATACGGTTTAAAGTTTCCAATATTTTGATTTTTGACAAAAAACTCTTTCGTCCAATTTACTACTATATTAGGCTGGCTTATGGCTGCCATAGGCCTACTGATGATGCCCCCCCCCCCCACTCTCTCCCTGCAAAGTACCAAAAACTTAATTATGTATAAAATTCTATGCAGGAATCCGTCTAGGTAGGTACCACCCCAGGGCCAGTTATTCTGCCGTGATGCAGTAGTGTGTAAGCATAACTGTGTTTCGGTTTGAAGGGCACTGTGAGCTATCGTAATCACCGGGCATTTGAGGCTTAAGAACTGATGTCTCAGGGTGTTGGGCGCAGTGGGGTGTCACACAGAAATGTTCTGAGTGACACTGCATTTACTATGGGAAGACGTTACACTTACCATAACTTGAAGTTTTGCTCGTTCCATCACTTTCTCCAAAAAAAAAACTAAATTAAAGTTAATAACCACAAATCATCATTATCATCATCATTTCAGCCAATCTTAGTCCACTGTTGAACATAGGCCTCCCCCATAGATTGCCACAAAAACCACAAATGTCTCCACCTAAATAATAAAATTATAACAATCAGAGCGTTTAGATACTGATGCTTACCTTTTTTGTTTGTGAGTTTCATTCAGGTGTCCATACTTCACACGACACAATAAAACTAATAACGTGATAATTGCACAAACATTTGCTTCGACTGGAATCATAATTCAGCATCATCATCATAATCATTTCAGCCTGTCACTAGTTCACTGGTGAACAAAGGCCTCCTCCGTAGATTGCCACAAAGTTTGTAACTCTCATTTTGGGGGGATTTTGCCATAGTTGCCACGCTTGGCAGGCGGGGTGGCAACCGCAGTTTTTTCAAGATCGGTCCAGCAGTTGAACGATAATAAGGCAACGAACAGACAGGAATAGATAGAGTTACTTTCGAATTTCTAAAGTTTAGTATCCATACTATTTATCATGCGTTAAAAGCAAAATGTTTTATAGTATGCATTATATATTTTGCTATGTTATTTGCGCTGTTTCTCCAACGTTCTTTTATGCCCAATTTCATTCCCCCTAATTCCCGAGATTTGGCATTTTTACCTCCAAATTTACGAACACGCTTACACTTTCATAAAAATATGGCCTACTTTTAAAGTTAATTTGAGAAATCGTTGCAATCCGCCGAATCGTCTCTGCGACGTAAATAATGATTATATAAAACAAGTAAAGTAACAGCCTATAAATGTCCCACTGCTGAGCACAGGTCTCCTCTCGTTTCTGAGAGGGTTTTGTAGCCGGGAAGTGTCCGCCACGCTGCTCCAATGCCGGTTGGCGGACTTCACATGTCTTCGAGATATTTATTATTCCTCAGACATTCAGGTTTTCCTTCACCGATGAGCACGTGGTAAATCGAGACATAAAACTGCAATTAACAATTTTAGTGGTACCGGCACCGGGAATCGAACCCAGGTCACTCGAGTACTATTAAAATTAAAGCGAACGCCTAGCCCCTGAGCTACTGGATAACTTAATAACCATAAATTAACAAAATCAAATATTTCTCTGAAGCGTTTTTTTTTTAAATTAGTCAAGTGTTTTTTTTTCACACTACTACCCTTTCAGAATGAGGTTCCTCTGACAGGGAAGAAACAGGCGAAATAAACTCCGCAAGGTGTCCTCTTTTCAGCCCTTTATTTTCAACGTTTGGTATTTATGAAATTGTGTTTTACTAGCTGATGCCCGCGACTCCGTCCGCTAGGATATAGGTTTGAAACTATACCAAGGGAACTATTTGTTTTTCTGGAGTAAAAAGTATCCTTTGCTCGTCTATCTCTGTGCCAAATTTTGTAAAGATCGGTTCAGCGGTTGAACCGTGCGAAGATAACAAACAGACAGACGGACAGAGAGACAGTCACTTTCGCAGTTATTATGTATTACATTATACACATTAGTATGTATTACATAAAAGTATGAGTTGTGTCGCCGACGGACATCGGACAGGGATGAGCGGCAGCATTTTCCTGGAACATCTGAATAAATAAACTGCTGTTGCCCACCCGCCTGCCAAGCGTCGCAACTATGGCAATATCCCCCTTAAATTAGTGCTACCGTTTGTTAGCAAGTCAGTTTTGTGGCAAGTGAATTAGTTATAGGCTGAAATGATGATGATGATGACATAAAATTAGAGAACATCTTATAAATGTCCCACCAAAATAAAACTGGAGAGTTTGTACGTTTGAACGTGGTAATCTCAAAAAATATTAATACTATTTGGAAAACTCATTCCTGATTAGAAGGTCCGTTTATTAAGAATGGTTCTAGAATATAAAACTTTTTATTTATTTTTATTGTAAAAAAGTGACGAAACGAGCAAAACGTTCACCTGAAGGTTAGTGCAACGTCCGCCCGTCTTTTTGAGACATCAGTTCTTAAGTCTCAAATGTCCAGTGATTACGCTAGCTCACAGTGCCCTTCAAATCGAAACACAGTAATGCTTGCACACTACTGCTTCACGGCAGAATAACTGGCCCTGGGGTGGTACCTTAAGGCGCCGCACGCTGGAAACCAAATATTACCGAGGAGTACCGAACTTTGAATGCTCAGATCAGCGAGGTACTGTTAGGACTTCGACGCGCTGAGCCACCGACATCTCATGGGGGTCTGCGAGCCGTGCTGGGCGTAGGCATATTATAAAGTATATTTTTTTTAAATATGATAAAGTGACGAAACGAGCAAAACGTTCACCTGATGGTAATTGCAACGTCTTTCAAAACAAATAGACGCACTGCGCCCATCACCCTGAGACATGAGTTCTTAAGTCTCATATGTCCAGTGATTACGCTAGCTCTCGATGCCTTTCAAAACAAACACAGTAATGTTTGCACAATAGGCTTCACGGCAGAATAACTGGCCCTGGGGTGGTACCTACTTAGACGGATTCCTGCATAGGAATCTTACCACCAGTGAACTAAATTATACAACATAAAAAATATTCCCATCCGACAGTGATTCAAGCTGAGGTTCGTACTTCCTTCCAATAGTTCTCAGTGCCCTTCATACCGAAACACAGTAATGTTTGCACTCAACTGCTTCATGGCAGAATAACTGGCCTGAGCTGGTTCCTGCTTGAGAATTCTACCATCAGTGCCATCATTACCATTTGTCTTCAAACCGAAACACCAATAACTGATTAGTAACATCATTTTAACGTCCCACTATTGGATACAGACTTCGTCCACATTTTTTGAGAAGGTCCACCCTGACCCTCATATTTTCCTAGATGGACTTAATGTAAATCTGATAGGAAACATACCGGTGATGGGCGTCTAACACTGCTAACGTCAATGGGCTACGTCGGCGGATTAGCGGCGGCTAAATACCACATAAAGTAAAAAAAAATAACAGCCTATAAATGTCCCACTGCTGAACACAGACCTCCTCTCATTTCTGAGAGGATTTTGGAGCCGGTAATAGTTACGCTGGTTCGTCGCGGATGGGCGGACTCCACATGTCCTCGAAATATCTTTTATTTCTCAGACATGCAGGTTTCCTCTCTATGTTTTCCTTCACCGCCTGGCATGTGGTCTATCGGTATTTAAAATTAACTAATTTTAGTGGTGCCGGCGTACCTAGGTCACTCGCGTACTATGAAATTTAAAGCGAGCGTCTAGCCCTTGAGCTACTACGGCTCTAATACGGCATATTATTCTTGGAAGGGCCCATGCTTAGCTCCCGACGATTGTACTGAAGAAAAATACAAAATGAAAAAACACTTAATACCAATCGTGAATGCTTTTATGGTTAGAAAACTCTTATAAAAAAAGCTCATAACATTGTACTGCCCGATCTTACTTTCACGCGGCAATCTTGATGCCCGTTACGGACGGTGCATTCGCTCCACTGCGTGAATTTTATCGCGGTGATTAGTTCGTCTAGGGGCGCTCCGCGATGCGTGGCGGCGAGTTCGCGGCTGCCTGCCCAACCTCCACTGAAATCAAATTGTTCACACGGATTGTTTGTATTGTCACACTACGAGTCATTTTATAAAAATGTTACATTTAATTGTAACATTCTAATATTTTTAACGCTCGCCAAAGATATTCCGTACCTTCAATAAATGCATTGCATGCCTACTGTTGGTAGGATTTCCTGGAATTGGTCTAGGTAGGTGTCTACGTGAAGCAGTAGTGTGCAAACATTACTGCTTTTTTTATTGTAATAAGTGACAAGACGAGCATAACGTTCACCTGATGGTAAGTGCAACGTCCGCCCACAACAATTGCTGTGTCACACAAAACATTTCTGTGCGTCAACACACTGCGCTCGTCACACTGAGACATCAGTTCTTAAATCTCTTGTGCCCAGTGATTACGCTAGCTCTCAGTGCTCTTCAAACTGAAACACTGTTTCGGTCTGTCCCTTTCACCTATAAAAATATATTTCAACGTGACGATCAATTTATTCTGTACTTTATTGTAATATATCATACTTTTCTACATTCACACAGATTTTCCATTTTCTGTAAAGTCGAATTAAATTTCTTTTTTTATCATAAAGAGTGACGAAGCGAGCGAAACGTTCACCGATGGTAAGTAAAACGTCTGCCCATAACAAATGCTGTGTCACCTACAACATTTCTGTGTGACACCACACTGCGCCCGTCACCCTGAGATAGCAGTTCTTAAGTCACATATGCCCAGTGATTACGCTAGCTCTCAGCGCCCTTCAAACCGAAACGCAGTAATGTTGGCACGCTACTGCTTCACGGTAGAATAACTGGCCCAGGGGTGGTACCTACCTAGGCGGATTCCTGCATAGGAATCCTACCACCAGTAAAAGCGATTTATGGTATAGTCTAACGGCAAAGTAAAAATGCATTGATTTTTGGTCCCACGCAGCCAATCTGCGTTTCGGCAACTTTTATTTTTATTTGCATTCTATTGTCCTTTTTTTAAAGCCTTTATTGTTAACGCGCCGCCGACTCGCAAATGATCTGCAGTTTAAGGGGCAGTAGAGGACTTTAAAATTATTTATCCATACCAATATTATAAATTCGAAACTAACTATCTGTCCCTCTGTCTGTTTATTACTTTTTCAAGGCTAAACCGTTGAGCCGATCTTGACGACATTCGGCACAGATATAGTTTACATCCTGGATGATATGGGATAATAATAATGTTTATTAATTTATTTCTTACATCTAGAGTACACGGGTGAGCCCTCCTAGTAAGTAAATAAGTACTTGTAACAGAAGATCTCGCTCTTCCATAGCAATAAAATTGTTTTTATAAATAAACATAAAACTTAAGTAATTTAATTTAAAACATTATAGGAAAGTAGAGTAAAATAAAACGAAAAGGATTCTATGTTTTATTTATACATTACAATGAAAATGCAGTGACAGGTACGTGTGTGTGAGTGTCTATGTTTGTCTATGAGTGAGTTTGCGCGTGTTCATAGATGGGTTGTGAAGTTAAAACATTATAACCTAATACTTATTAGGCCATGGTTTTAAACTATTGGTTTAATTAAAAATTGTAGAGAATTAAGGTTTCTATTTTCTCGTATGTAATTTTTTCAATCCAAGTTGTTATACATTTTTTGCATTCATAATTGTTCATTGGAGATATGTGTAGCATTTTGTTTATTTTATTATATAGGTTAACTGATTGCTTTCCAAATTGTCGACCAGCAAATGCAGTTCTAAGGCGGTCTATACTTGCAACAAAATAATTTCTTTTTTCATTAACGTCATTAGATTCATACTTCAGAGATTTATGCATTCTTAAGACAGTATGTAAGAGCTTTCTTACTGTTAATAATTTACAAATTGAATACAGTTGTCTAGTAGGGAACCTGTATGGTTTGAAATAAATAACTTTTAATAGGTATCGCTGTGCCCGTTCTACTTCTAGTAATATTGTTTTAGCGGCCCCACGCCAAATTGGAATGCAATATGTTATGCCGGATTGTGCAAAAGCTACATATATTTTATTAATTAGATCTGTTGTAGCTACATGTCTTATATTTTTAAAGATTCAAGATAACTTTCTAACCCTATTGGCTAACAAGATCAATGTGAATCTTAATATTCCGGTAAATCAAAGAGTTCCCAGGGTTCACACATTTTTCACACACTGGCCCTAGGGGTGGCCTACCTAGACGGATTCCAGCATAGAATTCCTTCCCTCATAGCGCCATCAAAGAAGTTTCATTTTAATCATACAAAACAATATTTTAATTTCATTGTATACAAGCCGTGCATTTGTATTGGCCACATCAGCGAATCTGGCGTCCCGTTTCATCCATGGGATGTCGTAAGATTCGACTAAGGAAAATGCCTAAAAAATCACATATCTTCCGACAGATGGCGTAAGCAACGCATTTGGTAATACAATCGCCAAGGGAGCGAGCCTTGTGGTGGCAGTGTTAGAGAATCTGCCACCCATTAATTCCAGTGGATGTCCTAAATGTTGACTAAGGGCCAGAAAAATCGCGACTCCGATTGATGGCATATTTACCGTTTCTATTTTGCGAAACAGTTATCATCCACCTGTGATGAGCAGCAAGGTCTAAGGTGTGAAGCGATCACCAAGCGTGCGATCACTGCATATCTTCCCTTCATGGGACAGGCTTATGTCCAGGTGTGCTATATTGACAAACTGATGGAGATATGTAATTATGTTATACCTGCCTTTTCTCCAAATGTCAACCTCACCTGCACGTAGTGTGGTGGTTGTAAACGTCGCTATGACAGATTAAAGTTTAGACCAAATTTACCGAACCCAAATCCCCCTGTCCAGTGACCAATCCGCTTGCTCCACATTGAACTTCGAAAAAGATTTATTTATTATAATTTTAGTAAAACTTACACAAAATGTTAACTATATAAATAACGAAGGCCATTTTTTTATTGTATATAGTGACGAAACGAGCAAAACGTTCACCTGATGGTAAGTGCAACGTCCGCCCACACGAAATGCTGCTTCACCCAGAATATATCTGTGTGACACCACACTGCGCCCGTCACCCTGAGACATCAGTTCTAAAGTCTCAAATGCCCAGTGATTGCGCTAGCTCTCAGTGCCCTTTAAACCGAAAACACAGTAATGTTTGCACACTAGTGCTTCACGGCAGAATAACCTACCTAGACGGATTCCTGCATAGGAATCCTACCACTACACACACACACACTAATAAATTAAAGGATGTAAAACTATATAAGAAACGTAGTAACGAAGGACGGACAAACATAATAAAGAGATGATTTTTAAATGGATGTAGTCGAATATTCTAAAATAAAATATACACCTACATAAGATCACGACTGTATCCCATAAGAGGTAGTCAGAGACTAAGTACTCACTGCAAAAGCAGATGACTGCCACAATCCACGTTTCATCAAAACAATATAATGCACTTGGTGTGATAGGTGGTGAGCCCATCGCCACCATGCTCTGTTGGGTGCACAGTGCAGTTTTATTCCTTACTCGCCTTTTACGAGATCCATTGGATGATACTACTGGTGGTAGGATTCCTATGCAGAATTCCGTCTAGGTAGGTGAAGCAGTAGTGTGCAAGCATTACTGTGTTTCAGTTTGAAGGGCATTGTGAGCTAGCGTAATCACTGGGCATTTTAGACTTGAGAAGGGTGACGGGCACAGTGTGGTGTCTCACAGAAATATTCTGGGTGACACAGCATTTGTTGTGGGCGTACGTTGCACTTACGATCAGGTGAACGTTTTGCTCGTTTCGTCACTTTAAACAATAAAAAAAAAGATGGAGTTCTAGTGTTCTATTAACGAGCCGCCACCACACGACAAAGAAAAATATACAAGCTAAATTAATTTTATGAAATCATGGCTATGTTTTAATATTCACTAAAACATATACCACCTTAAAATTTAAATTAACGAAATAATTAAATAAGCATGACGTTTAAAATTCAGTAGAAAGTTTCATAGGCCACAGTAAACACAGATGCGGTATTCTACCGTTAAACAGAAGCGTGCAGACGTTAACAGTTTCCGTCTGAAGGGCACTGCAAGCTAGTGTAATTACTGCACATATGAGACAGCACAGAAATGTTCTGGGTGACAGCAATTGTTATGGACAGCACTTACCACCGCGTGAACGTATTTCTTGTCTCGTCACTTCATCATAAAAAAAAGAAAAATATAATATATTTTTAATTGCGTTTTTAAATGCGTTTTTATAGTTGTGTTTTTATAATAGCGGCTTAAGAGAATCTACCACCCCACCTCAACCCGTGGGTGTCGTAAAAGTCGACAGAGGGAAAATTAAAACAAGAAGATGGGCAGCAGCATCTTCCTGGAACATCATAATAAATAAACTGCAGTTGCCAACCCACGTGGCAACTATGGCAAAATCCCCCAAAATGAGAGCTACAAACTTTTGTGGCAATCTATGGGGGGGCCTATGTTCAGCAGTGGACTAATGGTAGGCTGAAATGGTGATGGTGATGGTGAATTGATTAGAAGCCGTATCACTAGTGCGAGAGTAATGACACTGAGCTCATCTACCCAACTGGCCACCGTGATGAGTATTTTTTTTTATTGCATAAAGTGATGAAACGAGCAAAACGTTCACCTGATGGTAAGTGCAACGTCTGCCCACAACAAATGCTGTGCCATCCAGAACATATCTGTGTGACACTGCACTGTGCCTATCACCCTGAGACATAGGTTCTTAAGTCTCATATGCCCAGTGATTACGCTAGCTCACAGTGCCCTTCAAACCGAAACACAGTAATGCTTGCACACTACTGCTTCACGCCAGAATAGCTGGCCCTGGTGTGGTACCTACCTAGACAGACTTCTGCATAGGAATCCTACCACCAGTATGACAAAACCTATGAAATTTGTGGCAGCCTTTGCTTTATAGAAAAATTCTTCATCCAGCCGTCGACTCCGAAAAACTTGCATTAAGCATTTAATTAAAAAGGGTAACAAAGTATGGTCTTTTAAAAAATGTGTGTGGTAAAAAATTGTTATAGATGGAACATAAAATGAATATGAAAAATAGAGCATATAATCAGTATGGATTATATAATTATATATATATATATATATATATATATATATATAATATTAATATAAATTCGAAAGTAAATCTCTCTGTTGTTTGTTACCTCTTCACGGTTCAATCGCTGAACCGATCTTGACGAAATTTGCCACAAATAGGTAATACATCCTGGAGACGGAGATTTCGGAGGTTACTTTTTATCCCGGAAAATCTAATAGCTTCCACGGGATATTTAAAAAACCTACATACGTGCGGACGGACGCGGGCATTATCTAGTGAATGATAATGAGCTCACTCATTGTATTTTTTTACTTCTCTCAATTATTTTTTTAAATGGATCACGTAAAAGGCGAGTGAGGAATTAAACTGCACTGTGCACCCAACAGCGCATGGTGGCGATGGGCTCACCACCAATCACACCAAGTGCATTATATTGTTTTGGTGAAACGTGGATTGTGGCAGTCATCTGTTTTTGCAATGAGTGCCCAGTCTCTGACTACCCCTTATGTGATACAGTCGTGATCTTATGTATGTTTGTATGTTGACATATTGATATATTGACAATAAAAATTTATTGATGTCTTTGGTCTTCCAAAAAATAAATTTAAAGCACAAATTTATAAAGCTATTCTCTCTGTAGACAGATCTAAGTGAACCATTATTTATTCCTAAATTATACAAAAGAAAATCATTAAACTAGAGAATGTGTTTACATGTTTTTTCCATGTTATAATATTGTGTATATATATATATATATATATATATATATATATATATATTTATGTATTATTGAGTTTTTTTTTTTAAAAACGCGTTTGGTGCGTTTTACAAACATACATTTCACATGCACAACACAACCAGACCCGAAAAGCAACAATTGTGTTTTTGCACAAATGTTACCTACGGCTGGGATCGAACCCAGGACCGGTGGCGCAGAAGTCAGGTACGCTAACCACCACGCCACGCGGTCGACATATATAATATTGTATGTATTTATTTATTTCTCAGAAACTACAACAATTTAAATATTCACGTGCATTTATATCACTAGGGTAAGTATGGATTGATCTTAAACTATAGTCAATTTGTAATGACTATGAATGTACTGTCATTGAATTTTAAAAGTAATGTTTCTGTGATGTATCTGGTTGCTTGATATTGAATTTTAAAAGTAATGTTTCTGTGATGTATCTGGTTGCTTGATATAGAATTTTAAAAGTAATGTTTCTGTGATGTATCTGGTTGCTTGATATTGAATTTTAAAAGTAATGTTTCTGTGATGTATCTGGTTGCTTGATATTGAATTTTAAAAGTAATGTTTCTGTGATGTATCTGGTTGCTTGATATTGAATTTTAAAAGTAATGTTTCTGTGATGTATCTGGTTGCTTGATATTGAATTTTAAAAGTAATGTTTCTGTGATGTATCTGGTTGCTTGATATTGAATTTTAAAAGTAATGTTTCTGTGATGTATCTGGTTGCTTGATATTGAATTTTAAAAGTAATGTTTCTGTGATGTATCTGGTTGCTTGATATTGAATTTTAAAAGTAATGTTTCTGTGATGTATCTGGTTGCTTGATATTGAATTTTAAAAGTAATGTTTCTGTGATGTATCTGGTTGCTTGATATTGAGTAATAATAACAGTATATCATTTTTTAAGCATAATAGGATATGTATAAATAGTAATCTTTAATTGGCCTTACTGTTAATGTCAATTTTTTTATATAACCATATGTTACGCTGTTGGTTTTGTTAAATAAAATTAAAAAAAAACGGGTTGGCAATAAAGAATATAGTAATAATAACCAACAAACTTAATATCTTAAAGTAAATACGTGACGAAGATTAAAAAATACGTTTCTTTATTTAAATATTAAATTAATATACATAAGGAACGAGATATTCTCGTAGTGTAAAGCGCATACCCTTAACCGCTACCGATATGCATGCAAAAAGTAAAAAATGAACTGCAGAGATTTATTGCCCCACAACGAGGCCTAGTCGCGAGCTGCCGCCGATTGAGTCAGTCTTCTTAGAACATGAAGGAATCCGTACAATTTCGTAAATAAATAAAATCGCCGCGCTTCGAGGTGTGAAGGACGTTTATTTTATTTATTTATTTATGGAAACAGTCATAAACTATTTTCCAGTGTCAAGTAACATATCCAAGTACGTAATCTTCAAGCAGCAAGACTTCAAATTTGATCGGCGGTAAAATGATAGTTGATTTTTACTGAAGATTTGCTAGACAGATGGAGACAAAACGAAAAGCCAATTTTGGTCTTGAATTGAATTATACAATGAATATACACTTTCAGAGCACTTGCTGCATAATAAACTATCAATATTAAACATCAAAAGTTTAAATATACACAAATTACAAAATTAAATAAAATCATTACTGCCACTTTTCAAGTTGGCGCCAAAAGTAGACGTTATTTTTATTGAAATTGATATGAATAGTAATTAGGTTTCCCGACTTGCGCGAGACGTCCCGATTTTTAAGGGTCCGGTGACACGTCCCGATTCACCTTTGATCGGGACGCCAAATGTCTCGATTTTTCAATGACCTCTAAATTTATCCAGTTTAAGTTTTATTTGTTTTGTTTATTGTACTAACCAATGATAATATACCATTAAAAAAAACTGACCGTGCGATAAAAATAGATGATGATTCACAAAAACCTGTTTTTTCTGGCTATTCTAGCTGTCCCGATTATTTTTACCTTCCGTTCCGAAATTTGACACTCTGGACCTGGCAGCACTAATAGTAATGAACTTCTGTTTTAATTCCTTTTTAGCTATTTTTTATATTATATAAAGAATACTGGCAATGGTATCACCGCTCTAAGTTTAAAAGCTTGTGCTGGTTGATGGTTCATGACAATAGTCGAGTGGCGGGCACGAACTTGCGTCGTCCGGATCCTAAACCATTATAATAATAATAATAATAATAATATCTCATTTAATCAATCCAGCACAGATGGTATATAAAACACAAAAGGAAAATGGAACACAATAGTAAACATATTACCTTAAATCTATAGTAAATTTAAAAAGAAGAATTGCGATGCTGGATCGATAAGGTTTCAGCTCAGCATTATGTTGGCCAGAAAGCCAACGCTGGTATTCTGCTGACACCGCTAGGTACCTTCCGTGTGTCAAATGGCAGAATTTATATGTACATGTAGTTCATAACGCAATCACCTAACGAAAGAATATAATAATAAAATAAATAATACATACTATGTGAAAGAAAAGCAAAGAATAAAGTTAAATAGACAAGAAATTATACAATCAAGTAATATGATAAGATAATATATTTATTTACGATTACTATTGAAATTATTTTAAAACATAGCAGGCGGTTTAATCATTTCCCTGCGTTTTAATTAAAAATAGTTTCATTTTGTTTTTAAATGCGCATTTGACTCGCAGGACTCTAACGGGCGGTGGAATATTGTTCCAACACTTGGCTGCTGCATATCGGAAGCTACCTCGGAACGCTGCGGAACCGTGTTTCTGTGTGGCGAGTTGTTGACAGCGCTGCCGAGTCTCACAACGCCTTCCCTCACCAATCCACTCCAGTTTGCGTTCTAGGTACCTGGGTTTATGGTATTTTATTATATCAAAAAGTAGACACGCTAAATGGAGTCTCCTGCGAAGCGACAAGCTTATTATAAAAGAAGCCCATGTTCAGTTCAGTGCTGTACATATTTCTTCAGTAATGATTGGCAAAGAAAAGAACAGTGTAGAATATTTTTTATTCAACAGAGCCGTGGTAGCTCAGGGGCAAGGCGCTCGCTTTAAATATCATGGTACGTGAGTGACCAGGGTTCAATACCCTGTACCGGCACCAACTAAAATTGTTAATTGCAATTTTAAGTGCTGATTTACCACGTGCTCGGCGGTGAAAGAAAACATCGTGAGGAAACCTGCATATATTAATAAATAAATAAATATCTGAGAAATAAAAAATGTTTTGAAGACATGTGCAGTCCGCCAACCCGCATTGGAGCAGCGTGGCGGATTCTTCCTAGCTCCAAAACCCTCTCAGAAATGAGAGGAGGCCAGTGCTCAGTAGTGGGACATTTATAGGCTGAAACTTTACTTTCATATGTATGTTTGGCAGACAATGTTGCCAAGGAAAAAGGTACAGATCAGACCACGCGCCAGATCAGGTGGTCTGATCTGTGGATGACATCGCCTACTTTTTTTATTTATGCTCTATATGTACCATATGTAGGTTGAAGGATAGAGAGTGCCCATAGACGTTAAGTCAGTCCTTTGTGATATTTTCGTGGATTATGGTAATGCAATAAAAAATAAATAATTTTCGTAAGCGTTGACAGGCGAATTGCCTCCCAAATGTAAATTCAGCATGTAAATGTCCCACTGCTGGTCTCATTTCTGGAAGGATTCATCTTGGCGGACTTTATGTCTAAAATAATCGTTTTTCTAAGACATGCCGGTTTACTCATTTTATTGAAGAAAACCAGCACTAGAAACTACAGTTACCATTTTCGTTGGTACCAGGTCAGGGTGGTGGCGGCCTAAGAGAATCTACCACCCCATCACATCCCATGTGTGCCGGGAAAGTCGACTGACGGAAAATCAAAACAGCATCTTCCTGGAGCATCTGAATAAATAAACTGCGGTTGCCAACCCGCCTGCCAAGCGTGGCAACTATGGCAAAATCCCTCCAAAATGAGAGCAGGGCCTATGTTCAGCAGAGAGGGAGGCCTATGTTCAGCAGTGGACTTGTGATAGGCTGAAATGTCAGGTCAGGTATCGAACCCAGCTCACTCGCATTTAATGAAACTCTTCAGCGAGTTCCCGGATACTGAGCTGCCATGGGTTTTCCATGCCACGGTTTCCAAATATGACATATTTCTCTTTCGAACTTCACTGCGCCCGTTGACGGAAAGACGTTTTAAAACTGTAAAATTACTATAACTTGTATGGCCATCACGGCCCGTAGACACTTCCCCGATCCCCTTCGACACGAAACTCAACAGCATTTTGCTACTTGGCAATGTGAAAGTGTCATCTTTCCCCGGTCGAGTCAACCCATTTTTGTGCCGCAGCCATTAGCCGCAGCGTGACTTCCAAGTAAAAACTTCAATAATCGATTAAATATAGGTTATCACGTTTTACCTACTACGTTACTAAACCAGTTCTTACAAATGTTCAAATCAACCGCGGCCAATATATTGAAGGGACCTCAACGGAATCCGGGCAAAAGGACTACGCAAAAGAAAATTTCGAGGGTCATCATGATGCGAGGTATAAACCGACAATGTGCGGCGCCTTCATTAAAATACTTCTTTGTTGCATTCTAATAAATTATCGGGAATTTATAGAACGGGGTCCAGTTGGACACTTTTATTTTCACTATGTTGGTGGCAAAATCGTACGCGTAGTAAATTAGGGAATATTTCTCGAGCTGAAGTCGATTATTTTTCATTTTTAGTGTGTAGAATATACATTTGATGACCGCGTGGTCTAGCGGTCAAAGAACTGGACTTCTATGACGCGTTACAGGGTTTCAATCGCAGCTGGAGCCAAAATTATTGCAAAAACACAAATTATTGGTTTGAGGGTCTGGCTGTGTCGTGCATATGATGCCTAAAAATGTATGCCCTCAGCGATTCAGGGGCAATCCTAATATGGGCTAAGTTTTTATATAAATTTTAAACAAAAATCTTATTTTTTTTAACTAGCTTTAATTTCTGAAAATTATTCCCGGCGGTGGACTTCATGTTTCTAGGGCTATAGCACTTGTCGAAACAAATCCAATAAGCCCAACTTGCGCCTCTATCGTTTAACCAACTTGGTTTGTAAAGAAAAGTAAAGTTTCAGCCTATAAATGTCCCACCGCTGAGCTCAGGCATCCTCTCATTTCCGAGAGGGGTTTAGAGCTAGGAAGAATCCGCCACGCTGCTCCAATGCGGGTTGGTTGACTTCACATGTCTTCGATTTATTTTTGATTTCTCAGACATGCAGGTTTCCTCACGATGTTTTCCTTCACCGCAGAGCACGTGGTAAATCAGCACTTAAATTTGCAAACAATTTTAGTGTTGCCGGCTCCGGGAATCACACCCAGGTCCAGGTCACGCGTACTATGAAATTTAAAGCGAGCGCCTAGCCCCTGAGCTACCACGGTGCCAAGTAAAACATGAAAATTGTATGCCATGCTACAGTAACAAATAAGGTACAACTTAAAACATATAAAAACAATCACAATCTTTCCACTCATACTAGCTAGAAAAATACTTGCTTACATGTAATATTATCAAGAAAAAAAGCATAATTTTAGGTTTTGCGCAATCCGCAATTATCGGAAACAAACAAAACGTTCACCTGATGGTAAGTGAAACGTCGGCCCATAACAAATGCTGTGTCACCTAGAAAATTTTTCTATAACATCACACTGTGCCCATCATCTTGAGACATAAGTTCTTAAGTCTCAAATGCCCAGTGTTTCCGCTAGGTCACAGTGCCCTTCAAACCGAAACACAGTGATGTTTGCTCTGGGGTGATACCTATCTAGACGGATTTCTGCATAGGAATCCTACCACCAGTCGAAATAGTATTGAGGTTCAAATATTTCGACTCATTTCCATTTCAGATGAAAAAAAAATCAAATATATTAATTTGATTATTTTTTCTACTAATTACAAGTGATACACAATAGGAAACCAGTAGATAAAATTCTGGACACGAAAAAAACCCGGTCTCGATCAGTCAATTTTTTTGGGAGTTATCGCGACAGCCCTAAAAAAAATGTTTTTAAACTGTTTTTTTCAAAGTAGCAATATTAGATGATTTTTCAAAATAATTTAAATGAATTAATTAAAGTGTTTTCTTGACATGAGTCCATTTAAATTTGCATATAAAAGCAATATAATTGTGATAGAGGCATTTGAACACCGCCGAATCGCTTGACCTTGACATGTCGGGTATAAAGCACTATCTTACGCCGCTTCGCGCCATGAGACGTACGATACATACAGACGAACATAGAACGTCCTCCTTTTTGAGGTCGGTTAATGAGGTTCCGAACGGCTTCGACCACAACGCCATGTAAGTATTTTATATCTGCTATTTTGAAATAGTGTTTCTTTTATTTTCAGCAGCCTCGCGGATCATCCTTCTTAGGAATCGGTGTTCTTTTGCAAGGATTTGTGGTTCTTTCAAATTTAATATAATGGTTGGGATTATATGTGCTACAATCTAAAACTAACCTAACCTAACCTAGAAAGATTCGAGTTCCTATAGGAATCCTACCACCAGATCTTCGACAGATAGCGCAATTTCGACAGATAACGTCTGCCCATAGCAAATACTGTGTCACCTAGAACATTTCTATGTGACACCAAACTGCGCCCGTCACCCTGAGACACGAGTTCTTAAGTCTCATAGGCCCAGTGATTACGCTAGCTCTCAGTGCCCTTCAAACCGAAACACAGTAATGTTTGCACACTACAGCTTCACGGCAGAATAACTGGCCCCGGGGTGGTACCTACCTAGACGGATTCCTGCATAGAAATCCTACCACCAGTACAATTAATTTTATCAAGAACAGTGTTAATCAAGTAAGTAGTATAGTATAGTACGTGTCTAAATTAGGAGGTATCTGGTAAAACGATCGCCAATAAGCTTAAAAAGCGTGGTGATTAGACTAAATCCTCCCAGTTCAGAAAACACTAGTCCAGCCGTGGACTGATTTATACGCAAAATGCTGCATCCATACTTATATTATAAATGCGTAAGTAACTCTCTCTGTCCTGTCTGTTTGTTACCTTTTCACGGTACAACCGCTGAACTGATCTTGACGAAATATGGCACAGAGACAGCTTGCATTCTGGGGACGGATATAGGATACTTTTCATCCCTGAAAATCAAATAGTTTCCCGTGGGATATTTAAAAAATCTTTATTCATGCGGAGTCGCGGGTATTAGCTAGTTTTATTATACTCTAATCTTCACAAGAACAAAACCACGCACATGACTTGAATTATCGAAACGTTCATTAAAACTGAGAAACTTTTATTAAATACCGTTCAGTAAAAGCTGGACAGCAATGACTATTAAATTAATATATCGATCGGAGTTGGTCGGTGAAATGTTCGATTAAAATCGCTCTAAACTACCGCTGGCCCCCCTCGTGCTAAAGTTTGGTTAAAGTGAAAGCGACCGTGTGGTAGCGGCCTAAGAGAATCTACCACACCATCCCATCCCGTGGGTGTCGTAAAAGTCGACAGAGGGAAATTCAAACAAGGAGATGGGCAGCAGCATCTTCCTGGAACGTCTGAATAAATAAGCTGCGGTTGCCAACCCGCCTGCTAAGCGTGGCAACTATGGCAAAATCCCTCCAATATGTGAGCTACAAACTTGTGGCTATCTATGGGGGAGGCCTATGTTCAGCAGTGGACTTGTGATAGGCTGAAACGACGAAAGCGATGTGCAATAGATATACCGGCGTTTATAACTATTATTATTAATAGGAGAAAGCGATGAGACAAGCAAAACGTCCTGATGATATGTGCAAGGTCTACCCGTAACAAATCCTGGGTCACCCAGAATATTTAAGTGTGTTCATGATCAGTTCTTAAGTCTCATGACTTTCTTAAGTCATATAATTACACTAGCTCTCAGTCTGCCCTGAAGACCGAAACACAGTAATAAGTGCACACGACTGCTTCACGGCGGAATGCTGCTTCTGACTAGACGGATTTCTGCTTATGTTCTCACATTTACTGATGTTAGTGTTTATACATACATACATAAGATCACGACTGAATCCCATAAGGGGTAGTCAGAGACTGGGCACTCACTGCAAGAACAGTTGACTGCCACAATCCACGTTTCACCAAAACAATATAATGCACTTGGTGTGATAGGTGGTGAGCCCATCACCACCATGCGCTGTTGGGTGCACAGTGCAGTTTGATTCCTTACTCGCCTTTTACGAGATCCATTGGATGAGATGGAGTGGTAGTATTCTTTTAACGAGCCGCCACCACACGGAGTTAGTATTTATAAGCAATAAAATTACATTTGCCAATTTCCCTGCTTTAAACATTTTAAACAAAACATATTATTGCTTATAAGTAAGCAATAATATGTTTTGTTTAAAATGTAGGTACTGTATAGCTTTGTGTGTGCACAACGTTAGCCCGCGGTTTCGCCGGAGGCAGTGTGGCCACCCGCCGAATTTATGAAAATAAGTTCGTAAAGGTATTATTCTATATACGCCTTCTCAAGTCAATCATCATTCATTGCACAGTTGTTTGAAGTCGAGAATCATGAAGTACGTTTAAAAGTATATTGATGATAAAATTATGTCATGATACAGAAATTACTGTAGTTATATAATTAAATTTACAAAGGGCATTCAGTTCCGTTTCGTTTATGTAGGTCGATTTTCACAGCCAGAAGAAATGACCAGGTAAATAAAACTAATTTTTATGGATTTTTTTATTTAAACTATTTATAACCCGACGTTTCGGACGCTTTACAGCACCCGTGGTTACAGAGGGTTGGTTACAGAGGTGACAGATGTCCTGATGTCATATTTAACATAGTTAACTGTGTATTGAAGCCTTGCAGTGGTATGCTTGGTTTTTGATTTAATTTTATTAATAATAGGATCCCAAGCCGGTGGTAGTACCCAACCATCTTCCCTATTGAAATTTGGATGTTTTTTTAATTTCAATAGCCTCGCAAATCATCTTTGGTAGGAATCGGTGTACTTTTGCAAGGATCTGTGGTATATTAAATCTAATGTAATGGTTGGGATGATCCAGAACATGGTCACAGACTGCAGTCTTCCTGGAGCGTCGATACTTCACATCAGCTATATGTTCTTTAACGAGGGTTTTTATGGATCTTTTAGTTTGCCCTATGTAAGAGAGACGACATTCACAGTGAGTCATAAATATATATGTATATATATATATATATATATATATTTATATATATATATATATATATATATATATATATATATATATATATATATATATATATATATATATATATATATATATATATATATATATATATATATATATCACTCAGTCGGGTTATATATATTTTAAATAAAACGCGATAAAATTTATAAAAAATAGTTTTATTTAAATGTGTAGTATTCGTGTAAATAAAAGAAAAAATTACAGAACCAGGTAAAATTCCTCTCTCGGCCTCCTAGGGCACTCTCGAGCCAGTTACTCTCGTGCATAGGATGACGGTCCAAACCGAAGCCCCTCTCTCGTCCTCCTCTGCCACCTTTCAATCCGGTGAAGCTGTAAAAGCCTTCTGCCTAACAGTACCATCAGTCATAAAAAAATCAAAAGTAATTCTCTCTGTCCCTCTGTCTGCTTGTCCTCTTTTCACGGTTCAACCGCTCATCCAATATTGACAAAATTCGCCTCAAAGATAGTTTGCATCCCGGAGACAGACATTGGATACTTTTTATTTCGGAAAATGAAGGAGTTCCCACGGTATTTAAAAAACCTAAACCCAAGCGGACGTTGTCGCGGGCTTCAGCCAGTACTTTATAATTAAAGCGGCAGCATGACTGGAACATTTGTTATCGCACCGTCATTATTTCAATTTAACATATCATTAATTATATATCATAATATCACTACATCATTACCGAAAATACAGTACGAAATTATTTAAAATTTGTCCTCTGTCAAAAAGTATATACTGTCGCAATAACTTACGGGCCGTGCTAACCTCATATATATATCGCTTCTATAGCTCATTAGTATCGCGACTTAGGCCCTAGGCGTCGGTATGACCATTCCTTAAACATTCTCGAGATAGCTTTTTTCGGTACGTGGGTTTTGCAGTCAAAAAATTCTCATGCACAACACAACTGGACTTGGAAACCAACAGATTGTGTTTTTGGACTAAATGTTAACTCCGGCTGGGATTCGAACCCGTGGACCTGCGGCGTAGAAATCAAGTACTTACCACAAGGTCACGCGGTGGTCGCAAATCTACATAAGTCGAAAAATTGTCTTAGAAGTATAAGAAGCCCCGGCAGCAGCAGGAAGTTTATACTTTACGTTATAATAGATAACATTTGAAGATTTTTTTTTATTGGATAAAGTGACCCTGATTGAAAGTCCAACGTCAGCCGATAACAAATGCTGTGTCACTCATGAACATTTCTGTGTGACACCACATTGCGCCCGTCACCTAGAGACATTCTTAAGTCTCATATGCCCAGTGATTACGCTAGCTCTCAGTGCCCTTCAAACCGAAACACAGTAATGTTTGGACACTAATGCTTAACGGCAAAATAACTGGCACTGCGGTGGTACCAACCTAGACGGATTCCCCGCATAAGAATCCTACCACCTCCTATTAAGACTAATTATTAAAAAATTACAAAAATACGCGTAAATCATACCACTAAAAACAGAAATGAAACGGATATCCGCTAACTAGTCCGTAAGATAGTATATATCCGGCTGGATTACGGAGTTTATACATTTACAACTAATTTTAAATAATAGGATAACGTGGTGATCTTGATAAAATTCTTTTCTCTAACAATAGAAAAAAAAATTTGCGTGTGCGGATGATATACTACCGAATAGTGAAAAATTAACGGCGCTTTTAAAATATTTTAGGTGGTAGAATTCTTATGCAGGAGTCCGTCTAGTAAGGTCAGGGGTGGGGGGGGGGGGGCTGGGGTGGCCAGTCAGTTATTCTGCCGTGAAGCAGTAGTTTGCAAATATTACTATGTTTCGGTTTCAAGGGTACTGTGAGCTAGCTTAATCGCTGGGCATATGAGACTTAAGAACTGATGTCTCAGGGTGACGGGCGCAGTGTAGTGTCACACAGAAATGTTCTGGTTGACAAAGCATTTATGGGTAGACGTTGCACTTTACATCAGGTGAACGTTTTGATCGTTCCGTCATACTATCCAATAAAAAACAAATTCACCCAGGACGCTATATGTATATGTACATGTACTACATAATACTAAATGGTATCTTAACTTTTACAAGTGGTAGGATTCCTATGCAGGAATCTATCTATGTATGTACCACCACAGTGTCAGTTATTCTGCGGTGAGTTAGCAGTGTGCTAACATTACTGTGTTTCGGCACTAATAGCATGTAATAATTGGGTATATGAGACTTAAGTACATTGTCTCAGGGTGACGAGTGCTGTGTCGTGCCACACAGAAATGTTTTGAGTGGCATATCAATTGTAATGGGCAGACGTTACACTTACCATCATGTGATAGAGATGTTCATCTCGTCCCTTTCGTCGATAGAAAAAATCGAACGTAACGTCTACACTTCAAGTAAAATTGCATTTCATTTCTCATTGAATATGAAGTATGCAGGAATCCGTCTAGGTAGGTACCACCCCAGTGCCAGTTATTCTGCCGTGAAGCAGTAGTGTGCAAACATTACTGTGTTTCGGTTTGAAGGGCACTGTGAGCTAGCGTAATCACTGGGCATATGAGACTTAAGAACTGATGTCTCAGGGTGACGGGCGAATCGTGGTGTCACATTGTTCTGGGTGACATAGCATTTGTTATGGGCAGACGTTGCACTTACCATCAGGTGAACGCTTTGCTCGTTCCGTCACTTTTAAATAAAAAAAAATGAACCAAGCCGCCTCATCACCATTATCATTTCAGCCTAAGTCTAACTTCTAGCAAAAGTTTGTGGCTCTCATTTTGGGGGGATTTTGTGATAGTTACCACGCTTGGCAGACGGGTTGGCAACCGCAGTTCAGTTATTCAGATGTTCCAAGAAGATTTCATTTTCCTTCTTCCGACATTTACGACACCCACAGGATGAGTTCGGGTGGTAGATTCTCTTAAGCCGCCACCACTCGGCCCGCCTCAATTACTTTGCAATTAATATTTAGTATTTTTTAATAACTTTAAGAAATATTTATTCTATAACATACTCTACACGTTTGTTCTTTTAAATAATTATTATAACCCAAAAATGATGGCCGAGTTAAATTTACATGTGAGTGCGAAAGAAATTAACCACAGCCGACCTACCCACTGAATGCTTTGGCGGCCGATATGTAGGTGTAGGACAGATGCTCCATATATTGCTACGTCATACTGAACACGCTGCCTACGTCTAACGTCCTTCGATTTGAATTTGTTGATAGTTGTAAAGCAAATAAGGTAAGATACATACATACACATACATAAGATCACAACTGTATCCCATAAGGGGTAGTCAGAGACTCACTGCAAAAACAGATGACTGCCACAATCCACGTTTCACTAAAACAATATAATGCACTAAGGTAAGATATTGGAAAGAATGCAATGCAATTCATTTAAAAGACAAACGATGAAACTGACTTGCATTGTCGTGGAATTCTATATTTCATTTATGTATCGCTGTGGGCGAAACACGTGTCGTGTTCTCGCCTATGGTTTTTTTTTATTACATAAAGCGATGAAACGAGCAAAACGTTCACCTGATGGTAAGTGCAACGTCTGCCCATAACAAATGCTGTGTCACCCAGAAAATTTCTGTGTGACACCACACTGTGCCCATCACCCTGAGACATAGTTTCTTAAGTCTCATATGCCCAGTGATTACGCTAGCTCACAATGCCTTTCAAACCGAAACACAGTAATGTTTGCACACTACTGCTTCACGCAGAATAACTGGCCCT
The DNA here is from genome assembly GCA_019845155.1 of Luehdorfia chinensis. Lineage (NCBI taxonomy): Eukaryota > Metazoa > Arthropoda > Insecta > Lepidoptera > Papilionidae > Luehdorfia > Luehdorfia chinensis. The sequence goes on from JAHVAK010000573.1 coordinate 397,429, forward strand.
GGGGTGGTACCTACCTAGACGGATTCCTGCATAGGAATCCTACCACCAGTAAAAAGGTGGTGTGTGTTGCCCAGTATTTCTGCTTGTAGTAGAGGTGAGGGAATTTTGGAGGCGCTCCCCGCTGACGGCAGTATTTACTTTGTGCACGCTACTGCACCATACACGTTATTTTTAATTTGGGACGCAAATTCTAGCAAATTATTTATTTATTCTTCATACGTTAATTATACACATTATTCATACAGTAATTATATTTTTTCATCTCATTTACTGGTGGTAGCATTCCTATGCAGGAATCCGTTTAGGTAGGTACCACCCCAGAGCTAGTTATTCTGCCGTGAAGCAGTAGTCACTTTACAATAAAAAAAGACAATATTATAAATGCGAAAGTAACTCTCTCTGTCCCTCTGTCTGTTCGCCCAACCTACCCGGGCCCGATGTAACGCTGATGCGATAAGATCGGAGGCAGGCTAGGGTGCAGTGTCAGAAACACGGGGACAATCACAACACAACCAGGCCCGAAAACCAACAATTTGTGTTTTAGCACAAATGTTGGCTCCGGCTGGGATTCGAACCCAGGACCCGCGGCGTAGAAGTCAGGTACTTAGACCACTAGGCCGCGCGGCCGGGCGGAATCTGTAACTACTGCATTAAATAAACTCAACCTAGAGTTGATAATAATTTACTGGTGGTAGGATTCCAATGCAGGAATCCGTCTAGGTAGGTACCACCCCAGGGCCAGTTATTCTGCCTTGAAGCAGTAGTGTGCAAGCATTACTGTGTTTCGGTCTGAAGGGCACTGAGAGCTAGTGTAATCACTGGACATATGAGACTTAAGAACTGATGTCGCAGGGTGACGGGCGCAGTGTGGTGTCACACAGAAATTTTCTAGGTGACACAGCATTTGTTATGGGCAGACGTTGCACTTAACAAAAATAATTTTTGTGTTTACATAGTTGTGCAATTGACAATGACGTCGAAAATTGGGCGTTCAGAATTTGAACCGCGTTTAGCATTGACTGCGTTCATTTGACGTTGATGAAATGCAAACTGTAGCATTGAACTCAGTTAAACGCTTAAACTTCGTTTTTATTCAATTGATCGCGGGTAGTTTCAACGGTGAAATCCGCCCTAAGGCTATGTTCTATGAATCGGTGGGAAGCGTCTCCCTTCCAATAATTATTATTGTCACTATCGGAACGGGGTGGATAATAAATATTTACTGTCGCGGGCAATGCGGGCGACATGATGACAATTTCAACAATTACACAGTTAACGAGAAACAACGGCGACTGGTCCGGAGGGAGGTTGTTGAAGCACGTGTAATGTTGCTCTACTCCGCGTCACATTTTATTACAATTTCACGTCAAATATCTCAAATTCATAAAGCGAATCAAGCAAAATTTCTATGACATATTTATCTGTGTAAGACTTATTGTAATCTGGTAGCAGACACAGAGGCTTGACAAAATTTGACACTGAGATACGAGTAGCTTGCATCCTGGAGACGGGCATACGATACTGTTTATAATACTGTTTATCCCCACTTAGTAGCTCCGACGGGATATTCGAAACAACAGTAAAAGCATTTGAGGAAAAACTCTGAAATTTATGTGTGTAAAACGCACTCGCGACACATGATATATCCTAATGCAAGGAAAATGAAAAGGACAACAATAACGTGTTATGAGTTATTATATATTACAGTATCAATTCTATTATAACTCATAACTTAGTTAATAAATCATTAAATTATATCTAATTCATAAACATATAAGTGACAATAATTTAGTTTTATCATTCAATTTGCGTTGCGCAGTGATATAATATGTTATTAGCACATTATATTTTATCGCGTACGTAAGTAGAGCAACTTGCGCACAAGATTCGATTACCTACGGCGGAGGTTAACGTATTTTGCCGTTGCGTATCACATAATGACCGGCTACCGCAAAATTTTAATGAAGACATCAACCGATATTAAAATACAGGAAAACCACTTGCTTAATTATTAAATTATTATTATTTAAATCAATGTTTTGCGATGACATGGTTCTCATACATGCATACAGTCACGCCTTTTTCCCATTTAAGGGGTAGTCAGGCCACACGCGTAGCCCACTTTTCACCCTCGCGGGAAACGACGGTATGATTGGGTGGCGAACCACGTCGCCGTCATTTTGCTAACTGTCAAAAAGTTCTTGCTCCCCATTGCGTGCCGTGTAGTGGCGGCTCCTTAAAAGAATACTACCACTCCAACTCATCCAATGGATCTCGTAAAAGGCGAGTAAGGAATTAAACTGCACTGTGCACCCAACAGCGCGATGGCCTCACCACCTATCACACCAAGTGCATTATATTGTTTTGGTGAAACGTGGATTGTGGCAGTCATCTGTTTTTGCAGTGAGTGCCTAGTCTCTGACTACCCCTTATGGGATACAGTCGTGATCTTATGTATGTATGAAGTATATATATTATTCTGCATGGATTAAGGCTGTCTGTACAATACCTTACTCTCTGACGACACTTATTTAGGTAAAGAGGTAAGTGCTATTCTACTCTGTTCCTTACAACAGAGTTAATTCAAGCACTATATTTAAAAAAAAACAATATAGAATAGCCATTATTATCGTTTAGGTGAGGAGCTTAAGAGTGCTCACGTAAGATTCAAACAGCATTTTGTTCCCACGTCACAAACATTGTTTGTTGTATTAAGTAAAATGAATATAAAAGAAATATAAATCACGTTGCAGCACCTGTGCCAGCCGGACTCAAAGACAATAAGATTAAAGGCATTACAAGATCCATAAAGCACATAAATAAACATCTCCCGCAAATGTAACTAGCATTGTCAATAGAATGTTTGACGAAGTTGGCCGAAAACAATCCATTGTCCGAAATCTTTCCCACAACCTCACTAATTGCTTGCACATGTTGGTGAACAAAAGTTTGGAATACCTTTACAATTAAACTAAATTAACCCATTGCTGGCTAGAAGATAAGAATTTTGCGAGCTATTATTAAATAAATTATATTAATGATGAAAAACGTTTAAACCGAACTTAGTAACAAATAACGAATACCTGAGTTTTTTGTTAAAAAAATCATTCGTAAAAAAAACCGAGGTGCGTATTAACTGAGTCATAGATATGAAAAAATAATGGTGTTCAGTTTAGTGTTAGTAAGCTATGTTCGCTACGACTTTAGTAGTCATCTAACTCCATAACATCGATGTCCTCCTGGTCGATTTTCACCCTCGGCGACAACTACCAAATGCTGTCGGAAGTTATGAAAGCTCTTGATAAGCTGCGGAGATTCTTCCACGCATGTCATCATGAGAGGAAACAATATGAGGACTGATGAGATTGACCAGAGAGATGTGTTCCAGAAGTGTAACTTTGGAGCATGCCCCAGAATGGGGAGAGATGTATCAATAGAGAAAAAGGATAGAACAGAGATTTGTAGGAGATTTGAATTTGAGGGAGAGAGTGCACCGAGGCAGTACTGTGAGCTACTTCCATGATTTGAGCCGTATGCCGCAAGACAGATAGTGCCATGGGGTGTACGAGGGAATGTCCATCTAGTGACATTTATATCAGCCACGGGACGAGATGGGATGGTCGATTATCTCACGTCTCGAATACAGCAAAAGAGCACTGTGCGGGAAGTAAATAGAAACGGATGGCTCAGAACTCCAATATGTTCTGTAAGAAATATGAAGTTTTTTTTTGTTTTTTTTTATTGTATAAATTGACGAAACGAGCAAAACGTTCACCTGATGGTAAGTGCAACGTCCGCCCACAACAATTGCTGTGTCACCCAAAATATTTCTGTGTGACACTACACTGCGCCCGTCACCCTGAGACATCAGTTCTTAAGTCTCAAATGCCGAGTGATTACGCTAGCTCACAGTGCCCTTCAAACCGAAACACAGTAATGCTTGCACGCTACTGCTTCACGGCAGAATAACTGGTCCTGGGGTGGTACCTACCTAGGACGGATTCCTGCATAGGAATCCTACGTAGGCATGAGGAGTGAGGAGTACGAGGCGACGCATATGTTCAGCACAGTACTTGAGATAGGCTGCAATTATAATGACGATAATAATCAAAATAGTTTCCGGGTTATTATCTACCGTTTGTTCTAATTTAATGTCAAATTTACTGATCGACGACGTCTATTTTAAATCGTTCACCCGATTTTGAGTGCGACGTCTGCTCTTAACAAATGCTATGCCAACTCCAACATTTCTGTGCACCACAGTATGCCCGTCCCCCTGAGACATCGGTTCTTAAGTCTCATATGCCTAGAAATTACACTAGCTCCACTGCTCTTTAAACCGAAACATAGTGGTGTTCAGTGCTCTTCAGACCTAATATTTGCACACTACTGTTTCACGGCAGAATAACTAGCCCTGCTGTGGCACCTACCTAGACTGATTCCGGCAAAAAAATCCTACCACCAGTAAATTTATCATTTGTCTTCCACCATCTAGTCCCTTTAAAACATATTAATTTAATTATCCGTTGTGGTGGCCGCTCGTTAAAAGAATACTACCACTCCATTCATCCATGGATCTCGTAAAACGTGGACTGCTTGTGCACCCACAGCGCATGGTGGCATGGGCTCACACCTATGCCATAATTGTTGGGTGAAATGTGCAGTCTGCTTTGCAATGTCCGTTGACTACCGTTTATGGGATACAATCGATATCTTTTGTATGTATGTATGTATCTTTATTCAGAAAAATAACCACCACACTGCGCCCGTCACTCTGAGACATATTCTTACTATCGGTACCCTTCAAACCGAAACACACTACTGAATAACCCGAATAACCTCCACTGAGGCGGCTAGCTGGATTCTTATCACCTACCACCTTTTATTGTTTTTAACAAAGTGGTATAATTTTTGCCTATATAAACTAGTCTATAAATTACTAATAAAAAACGTTATAACGTTTGATGATAATAGATAAAATAGGTCTCCATTTAATTATATTTATATGTTAACTTAATTTGAGTTTATTTAGTCATTGTTTGTGAGTTCTTGAGAATATTCCCATTGTGTAAAAACTATATTAAATAGCTGATAATGTTAAAAAAATTAACATTGTTGATGCCAACGACGACTACTCAACTTCCGTTACACGTGGTCAGAGTATCTGAATATTGAACCAATGTTCCAGGGTTCGAATCCTGGCTTTAGCCAAATATTTTGTTTTCGGGTCTGAATCTTTTGTGGTTGTTTTTTTTATAGAATAGGGGGCAAACGAGCAGGTGGCTCACGTGATGGTAAGTGATCACCGCCGCCCATGAAAACCTACAATACTAGAGGAATAGCAGATGCGTTGCCAGCCTTTGAGAAAGGAATAGGCTCTTTTCTTGAAGGTCCCCAAGGCGTATCCCGCGGCTATGACACTAAATCCTAGTATATTTGCCATGTTATCGTTTGATCGTTAAAAGGGGGTTTTACTGGTGGTAGGATTCCTATGCAGGAATCCGTCTAGGTTTGTACCACCCCAGGGCCAGTTATTCTGCCGTGAAGCAGTAGTGTGCAAACATTACTGTGTTTCGGTCTAAAGGGCACTGAGAGCTAGCGTAATCACTGGGCATATGAGACGTAGGAACTTATGTCTCAGGGTGCAGTGTGGTGCTACACAGATATGTTCTGAGTGACACAAGCATGAGATTCTATGTTCGCAGTGTGCACTTATAAAAAATAAGTAAAAAAGTTTCATTAACAATATTTTTGTTTTACAAAGTGGAGTATTATCCGATGGACAAGCCTTTCCAGTGGGTGACTATTACGATTACAATTTACAGGTTGCATTTACTTGGTCGTCATCGTGTCATCATGTGTTATTTCCATTTATAATTTTCGTACATGAACATACACAGATACAAACGCACGCACAAACAAAAACGATAGCACACGCATAAACAAAAACAGCAGCGAATTGCGGGCTCTAGGATCTGCATATCAACCGAAGCCAATCTTTTCCTATTATGGTTTTCCGGTTGATGGATGTATTGTAATTGTCTTGCCGACATTGCATTCGATATTTCTTCCGGTTTTACTACATCGAATAAAAGTAACAGCCTATAAATGTCAGACTGCTGTGCACAATCCTCCTCTCATTTCCGAGAGGGTTTTTGGAGTTGGGAAGAATCCGCCAGGCTCCATTGCGGGTTGGCGGACTTCACATGTCTTCGAAATATTTATTTTGTCTCAGACATGCAGGATTCCTCACGATGTTTTCCTTGACCGCCGAGCCACATGCTTATCCAGAATATAAAAGTGCAATTAAAAATTTTAGTGGTGCCGGCACAGGGAATCGAACGCTGGTCACTTCCCTACTATGAAATTTAAAGCGAGCACCTAGTCCCTGAGCTACCTCGGCTTGAATCTGATTACATCGAATACTTAGGCTTAATATGAGACTGCACTATCTTCTGAATGCGGTCTATCTACCGTAGCACTACGAAAGAAGAGCAGAGAAATAATCGAATTCGGCCTGAGAGAATCTACCACCCCATCCCATCCCGTGGGTGTCGTAAAAGTCGACAGAGGGAAATTAAAACCAGGAGATGGGCAGCAGCATCTTCCTGGAACATCTGAATAAATAAACTGCGGTTGCCAACCCGCCTGCCAAGCGTGGCAACTATGGCCCAATAATAATCCCACCAATATGAGAGCTACAAACTTGTGGCTATCTATGGGGGAGGCCTATGTTCAGCAGTGGACTTTTGATAGGCTGAAACGACGATATTTCTAGATGGTGAAAGTGTCAGCCACTCTAGTCGCATTATAAAACGATAATTTTTGTTACGACGGAGTCTATGACAAAGTCATGTCAATTACTGTAATAGCGATACAAATTATCATCGTTAATTTGTTATGAAGAAAGGTAGGGAGCTTGCCCTTCTCTGACATTATTAGTAAGACAGAGACATTTGCCAAGTTCCCGGGACCTCGATAGCACTATTATCACTGGTGGTAGGATTCCTATGCAGGATTCCGTCTAGGTAGATACCACCCCAGTTATTCTAGCTAGTTATCCCACGCTAGTTATTTCGCCGTGAAGAAGTAGTGTGCAAACATTACTGTGTTTCGGTTTGAAGGGCACTGAGAGCTAGCGTAACCACTGGGCATATCAGACTTAACAACTGATGTCTCAGGGTGACAGGGCGCAGTGTGGTGTCACACAGAAATGTTCTGGGTGACACAGCATTTGTTATAGGCAGACGTTGTTACTATCAGGAGAACGTTCTGCTCGTTCCGTCACTTGTATCAAATAAAAAAAAAAAAGCATGTCAAGATTAAGGATATTAGGAACTTCAATCAATCGCTATGTGTCAAAATGAGATAAAGTTTATACTTTTTTACACAATTACATACACATAAGGGACGGGCAGAGGTCACTCACGTAGCCCAATTTTCGCCCTCTCGAGAAACGAGATGCAACGGGTGGCGAACGACGTCGCCTCGATTTTGATACAAATCAAAAAATTCTTTCTCCACATTGCGCTCCCCCCGAGCAGTACAGTCACAGCATTGCACATTATGGTGTAATACTGCACGGATAAAAAATTACACGAATAATTTTGATATCTGAAGGAAGGGTTTAACAAATGTTTCGAATTCGGAACCATTGGCCAGAGGGTACGCAGAAATCCCCCTCATCTATAAAAAAAAAAATTAGAAGACGAGACAGACATTAACCTGATGGTAAGTGCAAATCTTGCTAACAATAGTTGCGGTAACACTCAGTACATTGCGTTAGAAAATTCTGTTTAGAACCACACTGCACTCTTCACCATGAGACATCGGTTCTTAAGTGTAATGCCCTTAACGTAATGCCCTGTTATTTGTATAACACTAGCTTCATTCCCTTTCAAACCGAAGCGCAATGGTATTTGCAAGCCACTGCTTGACGTAAAAAGAACTGGTACTCCCTAGACGGATTCCTGCTCATGAATTCTACCACCAGTAAATGTTCTCAACGGACTTTCATTTTAAAATAAAATTTGCTGGGTACCTTTACCTCGGATTCCTGCATGGAAATCCTACCACCAGTGTATATACATACATACAGAGTCACGCCTCATTTCCTTTGGAGTAAGCAGAGACCACATCTTTCCACTTGATACGATCCTGACAGACATCACTCTGTAAATAGAACGGATATATAAGTATCTACAATTTAACTTCGATAGGACTGTCGAAAGGTGGATTCGGTTCACTGTCGTATTCTTAGCAACGTACTCAATTAACATAAATAAAGTTGTGAATGCTCGAACGTGCGTAAATTATTATTTATCATTGCCTATTTAACACCTACAAAACAACCACAGAAAACATGAAAGTTTCGATATTCAATTTCATACCATAATCAACGGTAATATGTGTGGTATTACAATGCGCGGACTAACAGGTATCTCGTCATTTGTCCTAGTGGTACGTAAAGCCGCAATCACACCAATTTTTTTTTTCTTCGTAAAAAAGAGCGGTCATTCATAAATAGTTATGAATGAATGTACTACCTGAGTCGAACGCATTTAGGGGTGTCTGAGTAAGCCTCTGTGACGTTTTTGTTTGTCTTTTTTAAGGCCGGATGTGAGGCAAATTGGTGTCCGTTAGGTTGTTCTTCATCCGGCGTTAGGGTTCCCCGAGGTTACGTGTAGAACCGTTATGGTGTTTGGATATTATATAGTAAAATTGTATATTACGTGTTGTCCATGACAGCTTACTGCGTTTATAAAGTTGCGATGTCAACTCAAATTATTGTTAGCGAAGGGAATAATACAGGTGTGTCAGCCAACAGATGCAGGTGTTATGGATTGCCAGAAGCAAAAGGCCAATAGTTTGTGTTATATTTTTTTTGTATAACACAAACAATATAGAGCCGTGGTAGCTCTGGGGCTAGGCGCACGCTTTAAATTTCATAATACGCGAGTGACCTGGGTTCGATTCCCGATGTCGGAACCACAAAAATTGTTAATTGAAATTTTAAGTGCTGATTTACCACGTGCTCGGCGGTGAAGGAAAACATCGTGAGGAAACCCTGCATGTCTGAGAAATAAAAAATATTTCGAAGACATATGCAGTCCGCCAACCCGCATTGGAGCAGCGTGCCGGATTCTTCCTAGCTCTAAACCCTCTCAGAAATGAGAAGAGGCCTGTGCTCAGCAGTGGGAAATTTATAGGCTGAAACTTTAGTTTTTTATATTTTTTTTGGACGACTCTTTCAGTGTGTCAGTATTATAGAGAAAGAGTAGCTAAAACAGTTACGTCGAACATTATTTAGCATTAAAGTCCAAATTAATGCATATTAAATGTATAATGTTACAGGTGGTAGCACAGCGTCTTAAATTCCGTAGTTCTCGTTTGTGGTTGTCTGGTGGTCTTGTGCGTACGGCGTAACTGGTTCGATCCTCGGTGTAGGCATCACTGAAATCGTTAATTGCTATATTGTGTGCCAGCTCGCCCACCAGATGCTCAGCGGTGAACGGAATCAACGGAGTCAACTTCGATGTGGTGGGGCTATTCACGGCACAGCATCCGAACTATTACCGGTTCGAAAGCTCTCTCGAAAATGAGGCCTATACTCAGCTGATCATTTTTTACTATTTCTATGCAGAAATCCATCTAGGTAGATAACACTGCAGTACAAATTACTCTGCTGTGGAACAGTAGTACGCAAACATAACTGTATTTCGGCTTGAAGGGCATGAATGTGGCTAAAGAACTGATTTCTTAGGGGAACTGCTGTCTTAGGGTAGCTGTGTGGTGCAATATAGAAACGTTTATTGTATAAAGAGACGAAACGAGCTAAACATTCACCTGATGGTAAGTGCAACGTCCGCTCACAACAAATGCTGTGTCACCCAGACCATTTCTGTGTGACACCACACTGCGCCGGTCACCCTGAGACATCACTTCTCAAGTCTCATATGCCCAGTGATTACGCTAGCTCACAGTGCCCTTCAAACCGAAACACAGTAATGCTTGTACACTACTACTTCACGGCAGAATAACTGGCCCTGGGGCGGTACCTACCTAGACGGATTCCTGCATAGGAATCCTACCACCAGTAACATCATTAGCATTTATTATAAGCGAAACATATTTTCACTTACCATCAGGTGAACGTTTTGCCAGTCTCGTAACTTTCTCCTGTAAAAATACATTTATACGCTGTTACATTACTTTGCTATGTATGTTATCGTATGCAGGTCGATAAACATATTGAAAATGGCATCACTAACAAAAAAAAATGTACGGAACCACTCTGAATTGCGAAAATATATTTGTGGTACCTGTTTAATTTACTTTAGAGCTGTGGGAAATATTTTTACTTTCTTTTCTTAGCGACATATTTTTTTTTTGTCGGGCTTTGACGATTTGCTTGGAATTTCGGGAAGTGTACTGCAGTCATTGTTTTTAAGGCAACCATTCATAGAGCTGATTTTTGTTTTCGACTTAGCAGTATTTATTGAAATAAGAATATTTTTATTATATACTAGCAACCCGCCCCGGCTTCGCACGGGTGCACTTTATTATAAATAAAATGAAAAGCAGAACGCAGTAAAGAAACAAATAAGTATATTTATTACATAACACGCCTCTGTATCCAGTGGTTTAGGCTGTGCGTTGTCTGTCAGTCAGTCAGTCTTTTGAATGCAGCAAAGATATGATCACCACCGAATACTGTCGGAAGCTATCAACTCCGCAGGAGACAGGCACTCTCCTGTCCAAACCTACTCGCGCACGATGACACAGTGTCAGAGACACGGGGACGAGCACAACACAACAAAACTCGAAAACCAACAACTTGTGCTTTTGCATAAAAGTTGGCTTTGGCTGGGATTTGAAGCACCTGCGGCGTGGAAGTCGGGTACTCTAACCACTAGGTCACGCGGTCGTCACTATTGCCAATAGCAATCGTCGTTTGTTCGTTAATAGTTCACTTTTGAGCTGTCCTCTCCAGCAGGTTTACTGGTGCCCCAGGACCAGTTATTCTGTCGTGAAGCAGTAGTGTGCAAGCATTGCTGTTTTTCGGTTTGAAGGGCGCTGTGAGCTAGCGTAATCACTGGGCATTTGAGACTTAAGAACTGATGTCTCAGGGTGACGGGCGCTGTGTGGTGTCACACCGAAATATTCTGGGTGACACACCATTTGTTGTGGGCAAACGTTGCAGTTACCACCAGGTGAACGTTTTGCTCGTTTCGTCACTTTATACAGTAAAAAAAAGGTAAGGCACCTGGAAACAGACACTATTGCCAGTCACTGGCCAATGTTTTAGGTCTTCTTTTTAGATTTTCCAGGCCTTCCTCTTAGTCGACTCTTACGACTGCCAATGGGGTGAAAAGGAATCGCAAGTTTCCTAACACTCCCCACGACTAAGTGTTAAGTAATATACTTACTTGGGGTAGGCAGAGGTCAAACGCGAAGCCCTCTTATCGCCCCTTGGGGAAACGAAACGTGACGGGTGGTGAATCACGTCGCCGCCATTTTAGTCGTTTTTTCGTCGTTTCAGCCTATCAATAGTCCGCTGCTGAACATAGGTCTTCCCCATAGATTGCCACAAAAGTTTGTAGCTCTCGTTTTGGAGGGATTTTGCCATAGTTGCCACGCTTGGCAGACGGGTTGGCAACCGCAGTTTGTTTACTCAGATGTTCCAGCAAGATGCTGCTGCCGATCTCCTAGTTTTCATTTTCCCTCTGTCGACTTTTACGACACCCACGGGATGAGATGATGTGGTAGATTCTCTTAAGCCGCTTCCAGTCAAAAAATCTTACTCCCTATTGCGTTCCAACAAGCAGGTTCTTAAGTCTCAAATGCCCAGTGATTACGCTAGCTCACACTGCCCTTCAAACCGAAACACAGTAATGCTTGCACACTACTGCTTCGTGTGGTCGAGACCGATATGGAGACCGATTTATTACTTGCTCTTCAGTTACGCCCTTATATTTCTTATACTACACACATAATATATGCTTTTAATGCTACGTACACACAATACAGAGGTTGGTGAAAATACGTAAAATGTATGTATGACACACACGACGTACATATAACATGTTTTCTTAGTCGCTACGTACAAAAGCTAAGTTCTACTCTTATTTACTACTTCCCGTTTATTATTTAGTATCGCAACATTTGGTTCAAGGTGTTCTGAAACTATATAAGATCCTTTAAACAATATCTTTAAATTTCCACCAGTTTCGTTTTTCACTACTAGTAAATTTCATCTTTGCTATACATCACTGCATACACTCTTTTGTCATATATATTTTTACGGTTTTGTTTAAATTTTACTAGATTTTCACGAGCATCAGTGTAGACTGTAAGTTTTCCAAATTTGTTAACCTTTTCTCTTTAAGTGCAACAAAAAAATATATATCTATCTCGTCTCCCAAATACTCGCCACGAACATCACTAACATGTTGGAGCGGCACAGAGCACAGAGATAACTTTATTACTGTACAATTGTCACAGGGCAAGGTCAGGTAATCCTGTCATGTGTTTGACTGTAGCTTCTCTTGGGAACGTCCGAGAAGAAGGACAGCTTGTTGGGTCATTTCATTCTGGTCAAACGTCAAGAAGAGGTCGAATTGCGAGTTAGGAATGTTGACCGCTCTTCCCCTATCTCCGGAGTCGGAAGGTCAAAATATTACCTCTTCGAAATGACAATGAAATGATTCGGGATAATTATACCTCGCGGTGGCGCGCGCAATGTTCCGAATACGCCTCTGTATAGCGAAAGGGTAGAATACTCCACCTCCGCCACCTGAACGAGGAGGGGCCAACGCCGTCGACGCTACGGTAGTGTGCGACAGCGTTCCCGCAGTCCCGACAAATAGCGACGCGAGATTTTGGCCGATAGAAGTTCATCCCAACTCTTTCTAGAGTTACAATTGTCACATTAATTCGTCGAATTTAATCAAAATTTTACATCACAGTTTAACCACTTAGTGTTAATATTTAGTAAATTAACTTTATAGTAAGCAGTTAGAGTACAAAATTATCGTAAGCGTCGGTGCTTCATATAAATTTTATCAAAGACGTCCTTTGGTAATATAATTGGATGCCTAACAATAAGAATAAAAACTTATCTGCATTTTTCAGCGGCGATTATAAGCATACAATTTACAAGATTATAAAAACATATACTTGTCTGCTTTTCGCACATATTACCACACCAAAGCTACGACACTTCTACGCGCTGCAGCCGCCTACGTAGAGCCGCTACGAAGCGAAAGCCGTTAGATGAAAACCTTTGCTACGAAACAACTTTGTAAGTACGATGTGTGAATTATGGGAACTATTACGAAAATCGCGTAAATTTCTTTAAATTAGTTACAAACTTTTTAGATGTTACAAGAAAATTTATGTAATAACGGAAAAGGAGAGAAATATTTTAATTTTGGTATTGGATAAAACCGGTATTTTTTCACTACAATAAATAAATCTTTAAGTCACACATCAAAAAAAAACTTGATGTTAAATATCGTAATCGAGATACCAAAATCAGGTATATTAGATTGTATATTAAATCTAAATAGGTATAAATATATTCATATATATATATATATATATATGTGTGTGTGTGTGTGTGTAAAAACAAAAAAACATAGGCATCTGACACGAAGTACTTTTATAGTTAATGCACTTGTAAAATTTGTTAAGTAGAACAGTTAGTAGTAACATTTGCGAGATCTACGTAAGCGGACTCCGATTACCTTCCATCAGGCTTCGTCTATCTTTTTTTTTATTTCTTACCTATCAAGCTTATTTGAAATAAATATATACTCGTATTAATAATGTAATATATCTGCCGGTTATTCTGCCGTGAAGCAGAAGTGTGCAAACATTACTGTGTTTCAGTTTGAAGGGAACTGTGTTAGGAGAGCTAGTGTAATCACTGGGCATATGAGACTTAACAACTGATGCCTCAGCGTGACGTGCGCAGTGTGTGTCACACAGAAATGTTCTGGGTGACGTAGCGTTTTTTATGGGCAGACGTTGCACTTACCATGAGGTGAACGGCTTGCTCGTCTCGGTACCTGTTTCCGATAAGATATGAAATCAATACAGCGAATATTAATACAATGAACCAAGTCGGTGTTTACTTATACACATGATATACCTTCTTTAATATCCCATAGGAATATTATTTTTTCCGGGGTAAAAGTATCGTATGTCCGTCGACAAAGTACAAGCTATCTCTGTGCAAAAGTTCATTAAGATCAGTTCAGTGGCAGGGCGTGAAAAGGTAACAAACAGACAGAGGGACAGATAGAGTTACTTTCGCAGTTATAATATTAGTACGGATGCCAGATATTATTGATTTTTTGTTATTTATATTGTGTCTGCGGTTCTGTCTACTCCATATCCATGTCGCACTGGTACTCATATTGTTTATGAAAGTTAAGGCGTACTTCTAGCCCCAGATCTACCTTGACTCTACAGTTTATAGTTTTACTATTGCTGTCAAGTTACCAATACAGTAAATTTTAACTAAACGTCGTTTTGGACTTAGGTACTGTATGGAATAAAGTTAAGAGACTAGCGTAACGTTCTTCTAATGGTAAGTGCAACCTGCCCATAACAATTGCTTCATCGCCCAGAATGTTTCTATGTGGCACCACACTGCGGTCGGTCACCCTGAAACGTTTTTTCTCTCAATCTCATATGCCCAGTAATTACACGTAATTATTGACTTTTTTAATATATTGCATTTTTTATATTTGAAAAAAGCAATAATATATTTTTTACATTATTGTTTTTTCCATATTATTGCATTTTTTTTATATCAATCCGAATGATAAACGAACGGTTTACCTGATAGTAAGTGGTAACTGTGGTCCATAGAAACGACAATCATCATCTTGAAGCTGGCAAAAATAGGGTTAGAACATCATAAAGTTCCAGTAATAGCATTTTTTTAAATGAATAAATAAACACTTGCACAACTAATACAGCCGCAGGTTAAACAAAATTATCGATTAAAAAATTATGACCTCACAAAAGAATACGGCAAAAAATTATTCATATTATTTACTGGTGGTAGGAATCCTATGCAGGAATCCGTCTATGTAGGCCCTAGAGCCAGTTATTCTGCCGTGAAGCAGTAGTGTGCAAACATTAATGTGTTTTGGTTTGAAGTGCACTGAGAGCTAGCGTAATCACTGGGCATATGAGACTTATCTCTGGGGGACGGGCGAAGTGTGGTGCCACACAGAAATATTCTGGGTATCTGATATAGCATTGCCATGGGCGGACGTTGCACTTGCCATCAGGTGAACTTTCTGCTCTTTCGATGCCTTTAAAAAAACTGCTGTAATAAAAAAAAAACTAAATAATAATAATAAATAGAAAGATTAAAAAACTTTGTTGTTCACTATGTGTAATACAGACCTAATATATTCATCTATATTTTCTGTTGAGTAGTGAATTTTTAATTAGGGCACGTTAATTAAGAAAAAAAGAAAATATTAAAGTGTTCAAATAAGTAAGAAATAATAATTATAATCATGATAAATGTATTTATGTTTATTTATTTATTTATTTACACTTTATTGTTTCCCCTTAAAGGATACAATGGGCGGACTTAATGCCAGTTGGCATTCTCTGCCAGGTCAACCCAAGGCGTAGCGAAACAATGTGGCAGGTGTAAAACTTAAAAAACTAAAAATTACATTTTAAAGACTACTGATAAATATGATATATATTAAATACAATATAAAAATACTCAAAATACATATAAATAAATACATATCAATATATAATTATGATAAATAAACAATAATACATAAATATGTACATACATATAAACTAACATACATACACACATACATATACATAAATATACGTGGTGGTTCGACATAAATTTGAAAAAAAAAACAGTCTATAAACAATTTTAAATTAAATCTTTAAAATAATGCTCCCGTACTAACCTCTTAAAACTGATCTTATTTTGTGCTTTTTTAATGTCATCGGGCAAGGAGTTCCAGAGCAGTGCAGCCTGAACGATAAACGAGTTACCAACGAATTTGGAGAAGTGTTGAGGAATTGCAATCGTATAATTTGAAGCGGAACGAAGAACTCTTTCATGAGTTAAAGAAACGTATTGAAATTTGTCCTGAAGATAAGTAGGAGAAGTGGAATCATTTAAGATGGAGTAGAGAATATAGAGAATTCTAGAGTTGCGCCTCTGTTTGATAGTTATATATGTTAATATATAACTATCAAAATTATATGTTAATATATTATAATCCGAATATTTAATAGGAAATTCGATTATCACATTTGATTTCAAAATAAGTATTTTACAACATAACCAGACAGCAAATAAATAAAAAATGACGCATTGAAACAAAAACCTGCGATTTTTGCGTATTTTGATATTTATAAAAAATACTTTTTAGTTAAATATAATTATTCATTATAATTATTCAGACTGATATGATAGAGTCCATATTTTTTGACAGGAAATGATAATAATAATAATCATCATAACTTCATCCCATCACAAGTACACTGCTGAACATAGGCCTCCCCTATAGATTGCCACAAAACACTGTCTTGAGACACCTGTAACCTTCGTGAAAAAAGGTCAAGAAATAATGTATACTAATATTATGAAGCTAAAGAGTTTGTTTGGTTGAACGCGCTAATCTCAGGAACTAGTGGTTCGAATTGAAAAATTATTTTAGTGTTGGATAGCCCATTTATCGAAGAAGGCTATAAGCTATATGACATCCCGCTGTGACCCTTAGAGCGATTTATATTAAATTAAACCATGGTTGAAACCGCGGGCACAGCTAGTACCAATATAAAATTTCTGCAGGTAAGATCACTCAAGAAGAAAATAACTTTTGTAAATGTAATGTAAATGTAAAAATGTAAAAATGTAAAACATTAAGCTTTAATGACTAAGCTCGTTTTAATTTTCTTGTTAATAAAGCTCCGATATTATTTTTACGAATATTGCCTATTATCCAATAATTAAAAAATGATAAATACTTTGTACCGTGACAAAGTTAATTAATTCGTTTAATGTAATTAATTACTCAGTATCTATGTAGTACAAAATAAATAACTAGTACCATGAGTTGTACTAGTATTCGTTTAAAAACCTGTACATATAGTATGCGTCATTATCGCAGCAAAGGTCAAAGCGCGTCAGCGTCACCCACATTCGACTCCCTGAGGTCTGGGCCTGCGAACGCACCCCGCACCGTTAGAGCGCCACCCCGCCACCCGCTAATTACAAACCCGCTCGCAAATTAATCATCTTGCGAGATAAATCGGCTCGTGCTCGCTTCGAGACTATTTTGGTGGAGGCGGGGCGTGAATCAAGTTGAGGGGCCAGTCGCGCGCCGGCCGCCGACGTGTGAGCATCGCGTGTGGAGAGCGCGGGATAGTGTTGCGATGGAGCGATGAGGGCGTGCGGGCGCGCGGCGTTTTGCTGGGCCCTGCTGTGCCTCGCCGGTGGCCTGGCGGCGCCGCGCCGCCTCTATTGCGAGCGCGCCGACGTGGCGTGGCGGGCCTACCGCGCCCCGGCCGCGTTCGAGGCCCGCGTGCAGTCGCTGGCGCACGACGCCGCCACCGTGCAGGTGCGCCGCGTGCTCCGCCGCCAGGGCCGCTGGCCCCGGGAGGACTCCGTCGTCCGCCTCAAGCTACCCCGGGAGGCCCTCGAGTGTTCAGGACGTTTCGAAGTGCCGTTGCAGAACAGAAGGAACTATATCGTGTTCGCGGAACGGCGCGGGCACGCGGCGGTCGCCCTCGGGCCGCCGCTGCGTCGCACCGCGAAGTTGGTGCGGAGGATACGCGCCGTCTACAAGCCGGGCTACAGTGAGTGTTGCGTGTTTATATCGTAGCGACTTGAAAGTTGCGGCCGCATAGAAGCATGAAGTGTCCGGGATTCGAATAGTGCACACAGGCCATGTTAAAAGCATACAGAATCTATCGATTCCGGATCAATATCAACTTCTGTGTGGTCGATGCATGCTTAGTTATTAATTTTATCTTTATTTTTCTTAGCCTTATTTTCGTCGCTGCACACCTTAACATTTAAAATGATCTTCGGTGATTTCTTATGTACAAAAAACTTTACTAAAACCATTGAATAAAAACATTACGCACCATATAATATATAAATCGTAATTGCATCAATAACGATCGTCTCTATCCTCGAACATTTAAAATAGAGAAACATTAGCCGAGCCGAGCTGTATTATTATATTTTTAAGATGCCAATAAATTTTACTGCTAACAAATATGCAGCAGGCAGGTGCATCGCGGGAACAAGTAGCTATTACGAGTCCATTTTAGGCGCAAGAGTAAATAGTGACCGGGCAGTGTGGTCAGTGTAGCAAGACGTACAAAGCGTGCGCGCGAGTCTCATTTATGCACCCTTATTAACGGTCAGGTGGACAAGGGAGCGGTAACGAAAGCCTGCTTACTACGGCACGAGGTACTACATTACTTAATAAACATTCTAACTTCGTAAACAAATTTGCCAAATGACATCCTTACTACCAATTACCCCATTACCATAACCATCTTGTTAATGATTTCTTATCGATAATCATTTTAATCAGAATTCTAGTACTTATTATTTATAGTACGAATTATACGGTAGATAAACTGTAACCCGCGTTGCTCCCGTTAAAGCATCTATCTACTCGCTTGTGGAATTTGGATTCTAATTCCGGTCTAAATAAATATCTTGCAATATATAAATCATTCAACTTTGATCGCACCCGTGCATTCGACAATGCATTCGTCCCCTTTCTGTCTTACCGTTGAAGCGTTCTAATAGTCAAGAACGTAAAGACGTCTATATTGAGCGAATATTTTAACGTGTAATCAACGCTTAAACAAAATACAGACTAAATAAAACATGAATAAGGACAGACACAGGGAAGGACCATCTTATAACAAATACAGCTTAAGTTCACTGGGACCACAAACAGATAAACTGTGAGTGAATTTATAAATATACCCCGAGTAATTGACAACCGTTTCTAACCAGAAGATGTCACCCTGGTCAAAGACGTTAAGTGCAAATAATAAATCTTAAACAATGAATAGACTACGATTGCAAATCCAAGACACTATCTGGGATTAAAATCAACCACAACTCGATGAACAATTATGCATTATTACTGATGGCATAATGACAAAAAAATAACGTCTAATAACTGTCGTGATGAAATCATTCCATTATAGTAATTGTTTTATGTTCCTTCCCTGCTTGATATAGATCTATAAAGTGGAAGTAGTTTTACGTTGCCACTATATTTTGCCCCTCATATAACAATAATAACTTCATCAAAAGATTCCTTAATATATACCGAAATAGTTATCAATATTTTGAAACGAGCAACGCATTCACATAAATTGAAAACATAACAATAATATAAAACCTTTTGAGTCGGCACTGCTCCGGAAATATCCAAGCAAGTGCCAAAAAAACGATCCGCGAGAGTTCACGTAGGATCGTAACTTCGTAACGCTACATCTGACAGACGGGCCCCGACAGGTCGCAACTAGAGCGTGCAATGACGTCACCTCCATTGAAGTGTCGTCTGTCGCTAATGGCATCAAGGAATTAGCTATCAGTTCCTGTGATACACTAAGCCGATCTTAGTTAAAAAAAAAACCTCAGCGAATGTTGCTCAGCGAAAATTTTGATTCGGTCATCAAATATCTCAAACTATACTTTCTATAATGATTACATATATTTACGCAAAAACTACACATTTAATAAAATTAGATGTACGGATTTTATGGCGTTTTATTTCACTATTTATGACCCGACGTCTCCAGCGCTTTACAGCACCCATGGTCATGGGAGGTCTGAGATGTTTGACGTCCTGATGTCTTAGTTGACCCGGAGTGGAGTACCTTCAATTAAATCCGTGAATCTTGTTTTACTAAACGTTCTATTTCACAAAATTTATTAATTATTTCAAGTTATTTCAGAATTTTATTAATTATTTCAGAGGCCAATGTAAAGAAACTCATCTCAAAGTAATTTTATCCATTCCATTGTTAATTTCTTTTATATTATATATGACA
The DNA here is from genome assembly GCA_019845155.1 of Luehdorfia chinensis. Taxonomy (NCBI): domain Eukaryota; kingdom Metazoa; phylum Arthropoda; class Insecta; order Lepidoptera; family Papilionidae; genus Luehdorfia; species Luehdorfia chinensis. The sequence goes on from JAHVAK010000573.1 coordinate 417,526, forward strand.
ATCTTAAGACGTTCGCCACCAACACACGCAACGAAACATGCTTTACAAAAATGTTTGTTTGTCAATGTTATGTAAAAAAAAATTCTGTGTCCATAATAAAAATGTATATTTCTATCAGTCCGTTAAAAAAATACTACCCGATATTCGCAAGCTATAAGAGAAGATAACTATACAACTAAAAGCCCATTTAAAACTTAAACCAAAACTATATTTTCAATTTCACAAAAAGGTTACTAAAATAGTCGTGCAGATTCTCTCCGGATCTACTATCGCTGCTTAGTTTCTTTTTGAATCTTATCTAGACAGCTATCTACAAATAGTGAATAATATACTTTAAAAATATATAATGTACTTATATATAATATACTTTTAATATGTACTAAACTTTAAAAAAAATTAAAATTTATGCAGCGCAGATACATATATTTATCGGATACAATTCACACCTATCACACCAAGTGCATTATATTGTTTTGGTGAAACGTGGATTGTGGCAGTCATCTGTTTTTGCAGTGAGTGCCCAGTCTCTGACTACCCCTTATGGGATATAGTCGTGATCTTATGTATGTACAATTCTATCTTCAAATGTGTGACATTTATGGACAATACTGTACACATGTGGAGCATAAGTTAGTGTTTTTGATACTATAATATGATGTTCTTCTGTCCGATTTTCGACCATGGCGACAACTTCCGAATACTGTCGGAAACAATCAACTGCGCAGGAGATATTATAGTGCCACAAGTGTACACGCAAATACAGAGGCACTTACTCGTCCGAACCTACCCGCTCTCGATGTAATGCTCTTGCGATTAGATCGGAGGTAGGCTAGAGTCCAGTGTCAGAGGCACAGGGCCCAACACAACCAGATCCAAAAACCAACAGTTTGTGTTGTGCACAAACGTTGGCGCCGGCTGGGGCTCAAACCCAGGACCCGCAGCGTAAACGTCAGGTATTTTGAACGCTAAGCTACGCGGTCGTCATAATCGGATTCTATATACCACTTTATTGAGTGCGTAATCGAATCGGCAGCCTTTTACGTAATACCAATAAAATAATAATCTTATATCACTTACTAAGATTTTTGAAATTTTCATTAAATTATGTGCAAAACTAATTTACGATTAATAAAATTTCTAAAATTTTCTTTACGAAGTAATATAGGATTTCTCGAAGCGTTTAATGTTTTTTAAATTTCACAGCACTACATCATGCCCATAGCCGGCGTCTCGTAAATGAGAGAGTGGCGCTTGTAGTCTCCCGAGTGTTTACTTTCGGCGCTTGTTTGTTAGCTAAATGTTTATCCTTCTGGATGCTATCCATCGTTTTTCCTTTGTTAATGTTCGTTTCACTTTCATTATTCGATTGTAAATCTGTCTCGGCTTGATCTACAAACTGTTTATCATAAACCTCATGTCAAAACTGCACGCTCGTACTCAGCCGACATTAGCAATTTTTTGCTATCTATAAATAATCGGACTGTGTTTATACTATTGGCATTCTCCGTGATATTAATCACCGGGAATACAAGTGGTCTAAAAGCAGACAGTCGATTCCTGGATTGATAAACATCTAATCGTTGTGAACATTGCTCTGTTTTACAATTATCAACACGAATGTGGAATAAAACGTTCTCGCCTCTTTGCTGTCACTGTGTGAAGTAGAGAAAAAAACTACAACCATATGCCGGTAGGTAACCTATTTTACGTGAGGTTAACGTATGTTAAATAAACAATGTATAGTGAAATTGCTTGTGCTTCTATGCTATCTCCATTCGTTAGTAAAATTTGGATCAAAATCTTACTACTACTACTCATGGATATATACAGTATGTGAATTATTTCTTTTCTTCTGTGGTTTCTTTATCATTTAAATTAAGTTTTCCTATAACTTAAGTAAGCTGTTTACGTTCTTTAGATTAACTTTAAGTTTGTCTTTAAGTCACAAACTCACTACAAATTAATTATTTCACAACACTACTAATATTACAACTTACGGTTCGTAGACCTAACGCCGGCTCTGTGACTCGGAGCCGGCGTTAGCGGATTGTCTCTAGATTATATATTTAGAAGATATATTACTTCACAGTGTTAGTCAGTCTATTTCTTCTTTTATATTTAGACAGTTTGGTCTGATTTATTCTTCGTCCCCGGCGATATATCATAAAATTGTGAGTCGTGTGTACGGGATTGACCTTCGCATCGACATCACAGGAGTATTCTGTAGTACTCGGCATCTTATTAAAAAGCTTTTATTTTACAAAAGCGGTCGGCTGCCGTTACGGCTTGGCAATTCTCCATTATTCCCGCTCCGCTTCGGCGCGTTTAGAGTCCTATTAGAAATATTAACATGAGTCGTATTATATTATTTTATTATCAGCGGTAGTTTTAATCACTTTAGATGCACGGATAAGTTCTCTGTCTATTTGACGAAACGAGTTCAAATATTTCGAAACGTCTACATATTATCTTCTAGTACTGTTACGTAGAGCCGTGGTAGCTCAGGGGCTAGGCGCTCGCTTTAGAATTCATAGTACGCGAGTGACCTGGGTTCGATTCCCGGTGCCGGCACCACTAAAATTGTTTATTGCAATTTTAAGTGCTGATTTACCACGTGCTCGGCGGTGAAGGAAAACATCGCGAGGAAACCTGCATGTCTGAGGAATAATAAATATTTCGAAGACATGTGAAGTCCGCCAACCCGCATTGGAGCAGCGTGCCGGATTCTTCCTAGCTCCAAAACCCTCTCAGAAATGAGCGGGAGGCCTGTGCTCAGTAGTGGGACATTTATAGGCTGAAACTTTACTTTACTTTTACTGTTACGTAATTTCTTAGCGTCCCAGTAAACAAAAATAATTAAACAATCAAAACGTTTCACAATATTTTTAAATATTAACATTTAGGTAATAAATATTTCCATTATGTTTTTCCTGGTCATCTTCACTGCCAACTATAAAGCATACACGCGTGAATGCATACAGAGAACACACAATTCTCTGTATAGTTTTACACGTGTAACAAAAACGTGAAAACTATGAACTTTTTCTATTAATACTATTAATCAGGCCTTGCTCATAAACTCGCGCACTGGCCTTAAATTGTATAGTGTGCTAGTACCCTACTTTCAATTTGTTGGAATAATGTTATATATTATTTTTCTTCTCCAGCTTATTGGTACAATATTGGACATAAGCTTCTTCCAGGAAGTCAGTATTATCGATCTCCTCCAGCTTATTGACAGTAGGACCAGGACACCTCGCACCGTAGTCGCTCCTGTACATTAAGTTCGGTCTAGCATTTATCGTGATGGTTATCCCGCCATCTATCGAAAGCCATTACATTGCATTACTCTTAGACGACGTTACAAAACTCATGGAATGAGACGGTCAGACAGATTTTCTTAAGACGCTCGCACTAAACTCGCGCCATTCCATTTTTAAGGCTGATTGCGCTGTTAACATCCGCGAAGGAAAACATCGTGAAGAAACCTATATTTCTGTTGCTTTACTTCACAAAACACTTTTACTTATTTATTTGTTTCTTCTGCTCTCCTTGTACTTTAATTAAAAGCAACTCTATTATTCTTATCTTCTGATCTATTCTCATTTACTATAATCTTTATCTAATTAATCTTTTTTATTAAAAAAACTAGCGACCGCCCCGGCATCGCTCGGGTGTAATTAACCTATGAAGACGTGCGCATAGCAAAAAAAAAGAATGTTTATTTTAAGCCGTCTCTATCTCCAGACTGTCAAACTGAACGTCACTTTCCTGTTCACATTTTAATACAAAAATACCATCCCAATTTCCGACTTTTCCAGAGGATTTTCCTGAAATTTTCCTTCATACAAACCATGTCCCGACAATTACGAACATAACAAAAAAATCAGCCAAAGCGCTGCGGCAATTGTATTTTATATATATAGATCGATAGATAGATTGCTCGGATCTCTACAGTTTATAATGCAAAAACACTGATCTATACAGACTACAATGTTATTACCATGTACATATGTACCTGATCTGTCATATAAATTAAATTATTGCATTTGACGCCTTCCCATAATTTCATTACACATAAATGAAAATCAGAACATTTGCTAATCGCATCGAGAAACTTATTTCATTAAGACTATCATTTAGTTTCTGATTTATCGTTTGTTTTTTTTCTCTCTTTTGGGATAAATGAAATACAGATAATATATAAAAAAAAAGATTAGCGACAGCCTATGAATATCATTTTATTTCTCAGACGTGCAGATTTCGTCACAATGTTTTCTTTTACTATCAGACACGTGGTAAATCCATACTAATATTATAAATGCGAAAGTAACTCTCTGTGTCCCTTTGTTACCTTTTCACGGTTCAACCGATAAGACAATCGTGACGAATTTTGGTACAGAGATAGCTTGCATCCTGGAGACGGACATAGGTCACTATTTATCCCGGAAAATCAACAAGTTCCTTCAGGATATTTAAAAAACCTATATCCACGTCGCGGGCATTAGCTAACACATAAAATGGGTAATTAACAAATTTAGTCATGCCGGAACCAGGTATCGAATCCAGGACGCTCACGTAATAAACAAGACATCATTGGCAGTTAAATACCGGTAGGATTCCTATGCAAGAATCCGTCTAGGTAGGTACCACCCCATCGCCAGTTATACTGCCGTGAAGCAGTAGTGTAAAAGCATTACTGTGTTATGGTTTGAAGGGCACTGTGAGCTAGCTAGCTAATTACTGGGCATATGAGTCTTAAGAACTGATGTCTCAGGTTGACGGGCGCAGTGTGGTGTCACACAGATATGTGCTGGGCAGACGTTGCACTTACCATATGGTGAAGGTTTTGCTCGTTTCGTCACTTCATCAAATAAAAAAAATAAAAAAGCGCGCTCATATGGAAGTCTATGGGCGACGCTGTTTACTGCATAAATTAAGAAATGGATGTTCCCAAAGCATTACGATTATATCTCAGTCGACTTTAACAATCGTTAATTTTTTAGGTGAACGTTCTATATTTTAGGTAGACGTTTTGGTCGTTTCGTCACTTTCGCCAATAAAAGAAAACCTAGAGCAGGAATTGGAACAGAATTAGTCAAATGTGACATACACTTATTCGGGGGGTAAACCGGTAGTTGGAACTCTGTCGGTGCGTTTGAGCGACGGCGGTGGCGCGTAGAGAAAAAATACCAACAATCTATGGGAGCATTGAATCGAGACCATTATGTCGACGGGTACGGATGTACGCGTTAATCGCAAGGCCGACGGTCCAATAATCCAGCCGATTCCATTGTTCGGGTCCAGCCATCGATGTCGGGCGCACATGGAGCCCAGGCGACCCGAGTAAGTGCCGCTGTTTCAATGGACGTTTGCTTTACTGCTAAATAAATTAATTTCTAAATACACCAAACAGATCTGTCTTCTCACTTTATGGCAGTCCGAACAAATGTAACTAACGATTTCTTATATTTACGCGAATAATACACATTAAATTTTACGGATTTTAAAGCGTCTAAATTAACTTTTCATAACCGGACGTTTCGAGTGCTTTACAGCACCCGTGGGCGACGTGGGTTTGAAGTGACAGATATCTTGATTTCATAATTAATCCGGGATACCTTCAGCTTTTAATTATTATTTTTGGTGCGATCTACGTAGAATGAGCTTACTGTGTCTTGAAGACTTGCAGTGCTTGGTTTTTAATTTTAATTTAATAATAATACCACCGGATTGCGATACTATTATCCTTTTTTTTAAGTTTACTTCTTTAATTAGAAGGGAAACCAAAACAATTGTAAACTGTATTTTTACTCCCATTTTACAAACAAAATAATCATTAAAATAAACAAAGAGCGAAATTGGAAAATGAATAAGACTGGAAGATAAAATGCTGGTTGCGTTAAAACTGTCAAGAAAGTATTTTGACAGATTTTCTTTTAACAGAATAAATTGACGCGACTAGCAAGTCGTTCACCTGGTAAGTGCAACGTCTGTCCACAACAAAAACTGTGTTATCCACATTTCTGTGTGGCACAACACTGCGCTCGTAACCCCGAGACGTAACTTCTTAAGTCTCACATGCCCAGTAATTATACTATCAGTGCCCTTTAGACCGAATCACAGTAGTGTTGAAATACTACTGTTTACAGCAGAAAAACTGGTACTGCGGTGGTACCTTCCTGAGCAGATTCCTGTATAGGAATCCTACCACCATAAGCTACTCAATACATTGCACCGCCAAGACATAATCATAACAAAATGTGTATATCGAAGAACGTTGAATAGACTTTGCAGTCTATTCAACGTTAGTACTCGTAAAACCTAATCCAGAATTGGCGATACGAATTAAGAACTCTCAATATAAGATTCTATTCCTCTGTCTAAGGCGGGCAACGTACCAGAAATTCCCGTGGCGTTGCGGTCTTCTTGGGCAGCGGTGATCCGCAAAGGGGATAATTATAAACCGTTAGTTTACTTTTGCCGTGGCGGCTTAAGAGGGAAAATAAAACCAGGAGATGCACAGCAGTATATCTGAATAAATAAACTGCGGTTGCAAACCCGACTGCCAATCGTGGCAACTATGGCAAAATCCCTCCAAAACGAGAGCTACAAACTTTTGTGGCAATCTATGAGGGCAGGCCTATGTTCAGCATCGCACTAGTTATGGGCTGAAATGATGATGATTTTACTTTTTCCCGATAGAGTCGTAGATAGAAAATCCGAACTAATTTCAGACGGTTTAGAACTGCGACATTTATCAATATATCTCTTATAAAAGCACAGATAAAATATAATAGCATATATTTTTCATAGAGATTCCAGACACCAGCCGCTTTCTCGACTCACGTTTATTAATAAGAGCCATTAACTTTTATTCGGCTTCGCTCGGTCGATAAGTTTGATGGGCGGAATTCTCAGGCGACACATTACGTCGTCGCGGTATTTTTGCGCTACTCTATTTGATTACTAAATGGCCGTCTGTATGTCTGGTCGGGGTATAATTTTAATGATAATTTCAACACTGCCTTGACATTTATTGTTCGATACTATTCATTTGGCGAATGGCGTGTCACGCAAAAAAAAAATTTACCGCTACTAATTTGGAAGGATTCCTATGCAGGAATCCGTCTAGGTAGGTCCCACCCCAGGGCCAGTTATTCTTGTGTTAATATTACTGTGTTTTGGTTTGAAGGGCACTGTGAGCTAGCGTATTCACTCGGCATTTGAGACTTAAGAACTGATGTCTCAGGGTGATGGGCGCAGTGTGGTATCACACAGAAATGTTTCGAGTGACACTGCATTTGCTATTGGCAGACGTTACACTTACCATCAGGTGAACGTTTTGCTCGTTTCATCACTTTATCCAATAAAAAAAAATACCTAAATATCTTTTTGCTGCTCCATCATAATAACTCGTTACGTTACATCACCAAAAAGTTCTATTACTAATTAAATTTATTTAAATAAGTTTTTTTATTTACATTTTTGAACATTGAATATTCATTCACGAAAACTTTTTGTAAGTAGCGTGGCATTCTTATAGGTATATGTGATAGATATATGCTGGCACAGTAACAGAATCTATACATATAAATAAAATTACAGTGTCTGTTTGTAATAACAAAATGACAGCTTTTTAGTCAATGATTGTGAAAGTATATACTACTTAAAACTAAAAAACTTTTTTTTTTATTTTATCTGTCGGTTTTTTTTATTGGATAGGGATCGCTGACAGATCATTGATATTGTAGCGGATAAATTAGGCTACTTTAATTTAAGATAAATAATAATTGAGGCTTCGCGAAAAAAATTCAAACCCCAAAATTGGAATCAAATAGGAAAGGCATATATGTATGTTATCGATCGGGACGGCTTTATTACGCGGGCGAAACCGCGGTACACAGTTAGTATAAAATATATTTCCTCTTTTAATCAATGTATTAAGAATATGTCGGAGTCAGCGATGGCTGAGCGATAGCGCCGCCTACCTCTTGATTAGGCGGTACAGGGTTCCTTGTGTAGATAGCGCAGAATAAAAATTTCAAATGCACCTTGTGTAATAATTTCACCTTACTACGCTTAACCACCGATTAACTAGGTAAACCGACAGTTTCGTTTCGTTGGAGTCACAAGGTCGGTGTCTCGAATTCAACTGCCCCCTGCACTATCCGAACTCTTAAATAAGACTCTTTGCACGCTCAAAACACTAGGCTGACTTTATAGCCTGTAGGCACTTTTGATTAAGTCTAATTTCATCTCAGTCTCTTTAGACGCTAAAGCTTTAAGCCCAATGAAACAACAACATAACTGATAATTATTCAAATCGTAGGAATTTAAAAAAAATCAAGTAATAGTCGTTGCGTATGGCGCACACACAGATGACAGAGACTTATACGGTTTATATCTCAGTTGAAACTATAATTTTACAACACTAATATTATGGGGACTTAATGTATACAGTTATAATACTTAATGTATATAGTTAGTATAGACTTAATGTATACACCTTGTGCGAAAAAATTTGTTAAAACGAGGAGATGGGCAGAAGCGTCTTCCTGGAACAGCCAAACAAATAATCTGCGGTTGCCAATTCTAGAGTGGCATCTATAGCAAAATCCCATTAATAATTATAGGGGAGGCCTATGTTCAGCAAGGGATTAGTGATAGGCTGAAATGATGCTGATGGTGAATATAGTAAGCTTAAACTTTCATACAAATTAATATTTAAAGAACGTTTAAATCACGACTATCATTATTTATTAATAAACATTTCGGAAAAATATATCGACAGACAATTCCTGTTCCGAATCATAAAAAAACTATTTTTTTCTACAAAATAGCATTTAAAGGTGCTGATTTACCACGTGGTCAGTAAAACAACATTGTAAGGAAACCCACACTGCAATATATTATTTCGTAAACCTCTTATGAACGGGAAACTACTGTCGAGTAGTGAGATATATATTACGCAATTTACAGTAAACGTCCCACTGTTGAGCACAAGCTTCCTGTAATTTTTAGACAGATTTTTTTCTCCCAAAAAATTTTTTAAGTCTCGTGTCTAGAATAAAAAAGAATAGAATAATTTTTTATTCAATATAGATTATTTACATAATACTTATTGAAAGTCCTTTTTTTTTTCATTTTTTTAAGCTGGTTCGCAAAAAAATGCCTCTGTCCTGAGAAGAATCAGTAAGAAACCCAGCGGGATTTTTTTTTTTAGTCATGTTTAGAATAATGTACAATAATAGCAGTATTATAAAGATGTAGAAATAGCTTGGCGGCGATCACCTCATTCCCAGGGGTTATCATCATCTATGTATTCTTTAATATTATAATAACCCTTTTTATGAAGTCTTTGTTTAATATAAAATTTGAACTTTTTGTTATGTTGCTTTTTGCTATGTCTTCCTTCTACTTTACATATTATCTCGCCCTGTCGCACTGCTCATGGGAACGTATTGGGGGGTAAGAAGTTGATTCGTATCAAAATGGCGGCGACGTGGTTCTCCACCCGTCACGTTTCCTCGTCCCACTAGTTTCCCCGGGGGCGCCGAGAAGTGTGCTACGTGTGGTCTCTGCCTACCTCTTATATGAGAAGAACGCGTGATTGTGTGTATGTATCAATCTCGCATCATTAGTGTAAAGCTAATTTCATACGTAAACCTTACCTCAGCGTTCTACGTCCCGTGCCAATCGCAAACACCGCAATACAAGACGTGCTAAGTATCAATAAATCAAACATTACGGAGCCGATGTATAATCATTGGGCATATAGGAGATGCTCCCCCAGCTGCGGTAGGGCCGTGCGTAATCAGGTTGGACATTAGCGGCCACCCGCGAATACGTAATCAGCGCGTGTTTACACTGACGAGCGGACAGCGGAAGCCGATTTTGCGAGCTTTCTCAATGACACTTTCTTTTTTTTTATTTGACTAAATGACGTAACGAGCAGAACGTTCACCTGATGGTAAGAGCAACGGCCATAACTAATGCCGTGTCACCCAGAACATTTCTGTATGACACCACACTGCACCTGTCGACCCGAGGCATCACTTCTTAAGTCTCATATGCCCAGTGATTACGCTAGCTCTCAGTGCCCTTCAAACCGAAACACAGTAATGTTTGCACACTACTGCTTCACGGCAGAATAACTGGCCCTGGGGTGGTACCTACCAGCACTATGGTTCAGATAGCTCAATGCGATTGGCTTTCTGGCTCAAGCTGATAAAACTTGGTCGTCCGTCCGTCTGCGAGCGACTCGTTCAATTTGTATGGCCTACATATAGTGGTTTCTGGTCTGAGTGATTGTGTGTCTGTAAAAAGCAGTCGGGCAATATTTTGTTGCTGCGATTTGAGGCTACTCGTGTTTACTATCGAAATATTAGCAGTTGATTATTAGTAGATCGTTAATACCGATAATGACCGTGTGGTGGCGGCTCGTGCAAAAGAATACTACCACTCCATCTCATCCACTGGATCTCGTAAAAGGCGAGTAAGGAATTAAACTGCACTGTGCACCCAAGAGCGCATAGTGGCGATGGGCTCACCACCTATCACACCCAAGTGCATTATAAGTGAAACGTGGATAGTGGCAGTCATCTGCCTTTGCAGTGAGTGCCCAGTTCTGACTACCCCTTATGGGATACAGTCGTGATCTTATGTATGTATGTAATACTGAAACACGATAACGGAATGTATTAATAATTATTTTATTTGTATTTGAATTTTTTTTTTTTTTTTTTTCATAAAAGTGACGGAACGAGCAAAACGTTCACCTGACGGTAAGTGCAACGTCTGCAATCAACAATGCCGTTGTGTCACCCAAGGAAAATTGAGCTGTTGTTGACACCACACTGCGCCCGTCACCCTTAGACATCGTTCTTAAGTCTCATTATGCCCAGTGATTTTAACGCTAGCTCACAAGTGCCCTTCAACCGAAACACAGTAATGATTTGCACACTACTGCTTCACGGCAGAATAACTGGCCCTGGGGTGGTACCTACCTAGATGTATTCCTGCATAGAATTCCTACCACCAGTAAATGAATGTATAATTGAATGTAAATGGTCATATGAGTCTTAAGAACTGATGTCTCAGAGGGGCATACGAGACGTGAGAACTAATTTCCCGAAGTGACGAGCGCAGTGTGGTGGCCCACAGAAATGTTCTGGGTGACACAGCATTTCCTATGGGCGGACGTTGCTCTTACCATCAGGTGAACGTTCTGATCGTCTCGTTTGTTTTTCAGATAAAAAAAATGCGTTACTAAACTGCACGTCGTATTTTACAGCACGGAACTAACTAACTGGTGGTGGGATTCCTATGCAGGAATCCGTCTAGGTAGGTACCACCCCAGGGCCAGTAATTCTGCTGTGAAGCAGTAGTGTGCAAACATTACTGTGTTTCGGTTTGAAGGGCACTGAGAGCTAGCATAATCACTGAGCATATGAGACTTAAGAAGTGATGTCTCAGGGTAACGGGCGCAGTGCGGTGTCACACCGAAATGTTTTGGGTGACACAGCATTTGTTATGGGCAGAAGTTAACACTTACCATCACTTGAACGTTTTCGCTAGTTCCGTCACTTTTATCAGAAAAAAACGGAGTTTAAGTACGTTGCATTCGTAATTAATATTAAGGTTTAAATAAACATTAATATATTAATTTCTATACTAAACACAAAAAAAAAACCCGATTAACGTTTTTTTTTTAATCCTATGTGTCTTTACTATTTTATTCGCTTCCCTTTCAGCTCGCTACTAAACTGTCATACTAATATCTGAGGACCTTTAATAAACCGCTTCCAGTTTCCACCGCATAACGTTAATTTTGAGTAATATCACATACATTGATCACTGGCAACGTCGCGAAGCGGAATACCGTACTTGTAGCACAATCGTTGAACGTGCGTGAGAAATTTTCACCCGCAAGGCTTACGCTCACATGCTACTAGACACGCGTTCGCGACCGGGTGTATCTGAACAATCCTAGCGTTTTCCCACGCTCGTATGTTTTAGATTCTTATAGCATTACATCTGATATTTTCTGTAGTTTGTTGTTGTTTTATTTTCTGTCTCGTGAACAATATATTTATAACTAGCCGTGCACCGCGGCTTCGCCCGCGTAAAAAGCCGACCCCGATCGATTATATACATATATACGAGTACTTCCCTATTTGAATCGGATTTTGGGGCTTTCATTTCTTTTGCGCGGAACCCTATTAATCTTTCCAAAATTAAAGTTACCTAAGTTACCCGCTATAATATCAGCTATCTGTCAGTGGAAGTCCCGTCAAAATCGGTCCATTTGTTTCGGAGATTAGCCGCAACAAACAGACAGACAGACAGATTTTATTTACATAATTTTTTTTCTACCATACCGTATACACAGAGATATTGTTATTACACAGACATTGTAAACCGACAATTCAATTTTATTTATTTGTATAGATTTATTGCAGTTACTCTTTAATTTTTTTGTAATTTGTTTGAAGTAGGTAAATCCATACTAATATTATGAATGCGGAAGTAACTCCCAGTCTCCCTCTGTCTGTTTGTAACCTTTTCATGGTTCAACCTCTGAACCGATCTTGTTAAAATTTGGCAGAGATAGTTTGCAACCTGGAGACTGATATAGGGTACCGTTTATCCCGGATAATGAAATCGTTTCCACGGGCTATTTAGAAAACCTATTTCCACGTAGACGAAGGCGCGGGCGTCAGCTAGTAATATTATCAATGCGAAAATAACTCTCTGTCCCTCGGTCTGTTTGTCAACCTTTCACGGTTCAACCGCTGAACGGATCTTGACGAAATTTGGCACACAGATAGCTTGCATCCCGAAGACGGACATGGGAGGATACTTTTAATTCCATTAGGTGGAATCTATTTCCCACGGGATATTTAAAAGATCGAGTATGTAATTACAAAGCAGCACACAATTATTTTTGTCCAATAGGTTCGCGCCGGTGCCAACAACAACTGTCCAAAGTTTCAACTCAATCGGATGAGCGATGCGCGAACGCATAGAAGATCAACAATATCCGACACGACTCACGCGCCATCTTTTGTAAAATTGTTGTACTAACTAAAAAAAAAACCTTCGCGCGGAAAACGTCAAAGTCAAACTACTCACAAAATTTTAATCACAATCGGACGAATAACAGGAACGCAAACATAAGGGGCAAACAAAACCTTAATTTTTTAGGGTTACTTAGTGGGTCTGTCTATGTCACAACCATTATTAGATATATATAGAACTTAATCGTAAGTTCTATATAGTTTCTAAATCTACCGTGTGCCGGCTACCGTGTGGTGGCGGCTACCGTTTGGTGGCGGCTACCGTTTGGTGGCGGCTACCGTTTGGTGGCGGCTACCGTTTGGTGGCGGCTACCGTTTTGGTGGCGGCTACCGTGTTGTGGCGGCTTACGGTGTGGTGGCGCTTAAGATAATTTACCACTCCTATCTCATCCCGTGGGTGTCGTAAAAGTCGACAGAGGGAAAATAAAAACAAGGAGATGAGCAGCGGCATCTTCCTAGAACATCTGAATAAAAACTGCGGTTGCCAACCCGCCTGCCAAGCGTGGCAAACTGCAGGGCCTATGTTCAGCAGTGGACTAGTGATAGGCTTAAATGGTGTCGATAATGATGCCCCACAGTAGGATTTCCAATGTAATGTTGGTGCGTTTTACATAAAGAAATGTTAGCACCGGCTGGAGTTCGAACTAGGACCCGCGGCGTAGAAGTCAGGTACGCTAACCACAGGCCACGCGGTCGCCAATGTCGGTTGCCAATTTATCTCAGTCTATTTTTCCATCGTAAATTTAATGAACTCAAATGATTACCTGTGGACGACATATTGTGTAAGAGTTGACCGCGCTTCAGGCGGCTTTCGGTAAAAATTACCACTTGCAAATGTCGAGGGCGTGCGTTGAGTACAAGTTAAAAGCTCCTGGCGATAACAGAATGGTATCATGTATTTGCAAAATGTTTAACAAGATTTTAAATAAATATTTTGATTATGATGTTCTCCTAGCCGATTTCGACCTACGGCGACAACTTCCGAATACTGTCGAGAGCCATCAACTGCGCAGGAGATATAGTGCCATAAGTGTACGCGCAAACACGGAGGCACTCACTCGTCCCAACCTGCCCGCGCCCGATATAACGCTTATGCGATAAGATCGGAGGTAGGCTAGAATGCCGTGCAGTGCAGAATGCAGAATGCAGTGTCAGAAACACGGGGACAATCACAACACAACCAGACCCGAAACCCAACAATTTGTGTTTTAGCACAAATGTTGGCGCCAGCTGTGATTCGACACCCAGGACCCGCGCCGTAGAAGTCAGGTACTCTGACCACTAGGCCACGCGGTCGTCATTTTGATTATATTATACTGGTGATAGAATTCCTATGCAGGACATCCGTTTGGATAGATAAACCGCAGGTCCAGTTATTCAGCCGCGATAAAGTAGCCTGCCAAGCGTGGTTATAATGACGAATTCTCGTCGAGTAATGCATGTATGTCATGTCCTGCTGTAATTTTTTACAGGGCAATGAAGAAGGTGCAACTGGTTCTGGATTTGTTGGTGACATATTCTTTTTTTTATACGTGAATATGACGAAGCGAGCAAAACTTTTTACTGGTGGTAGGATTCCTATGCAGGAATCCGTCTAGGTAGGTACCACCCCAGGGCCAGTTATTCTGCCGTGAAGCAGTAGTGTGCTAAACATTACTGTGTTAACATTAAGAACTTATGTCTCAGTGTGACGGGCGCGGTGTGGTGCTACACAGAAATATTCTGAGTAACACAGCATCTCTTATGGGCAAACGTTGCACTTACCATCAGGTGAACGTTTTGCTCGTCTCGACACTTTATCACATAAAAAAAAGACAGTAATGTTTGCACATACTGCTTCACGACAGAATAAGTGCCTCTGGGGTGGTACCAACCTAGACGGACTCCTGCATAGGAATCCTACCACCATTACTGCCTATCCACACGGGCGAAGTCTAATTATATTATGCCGCAGAGCAAACATTCTACTGCTCGCGGGGACGTAACCCAAACATGATCTCTGCTTACCACTTATATGGGAAAAAGGCGTGACTGTATGCATGTATAATAATCAACTCTCTTATGAGAGAGAATGTATGCGCATGCGTCATATATTTTTAGTCCACAATTAATTCGTCGAACCAATGTCCATTACTCACTTAAAGGTCACATATCGCCATGCTCTAGATATAAAATCGCTGCCCGCTCCGCTCAACGCTGTAATCTGATCACTCGAAGTAAACTAAAAACCCCAATTCGTATGACATTTAGAATTAATTGGTAGGCGCGGTCGAATAAGTGAAAATGTCTACCGGTCATAATGTAGCGTTGAAGAAAGTGCCACACCCTATAACGGGGAGAAATATTTCGTTCCAAGTGTCAAAGATTGCTCCGAAGTCTGTTCTGACATGCTTTAATAAAGCTCAATAATGTATCAGGTGTAAGGTCACGATATAAATCAACTTTATATATATGATGTCCACCTGGCGACAACTTCCAAATAAAGGATGCGAATGCGATAAGATCAAGGTAGACTAGGAAACAGTGTCAGAGAGACGGGGACAAAAAAAATTGTATTTTTACACAAATTGTTCCCGACTGGGATTCGAAACCAGGCCTCGCGGTGTAGGAGTCAGGTACTGCACCAGGACCACTCGGCCACGTGAGTTTTTTTATATACATATACAGCATGTAAATAATAAATATTCTATATATGTAGTCGATAGGCAATGTTCTTAGTATGTATTACCTTTTACTGATTTACAATCTGAATCATAATAATCATCATCATCATCATCAGCTCTGTGCTTTCAATTATCTGCTGGGGTATATGCAGAACTTTCCGAAGAACGAAAGATTTGATCACAATTCCAGACGCCTGTAGTGCTAAACGTAATTTCGCAACCTTTTTTTTTTTTATTGGATAAAGTGATGAAACGAGCAAAACGTTTCCCTGATAGTAAGTGCAACGACTGCCCATAACAAATGCTATATCACCCAGAAAATTCTGTGTGACACCACACTGTGCCCATCACCCTGAGACATAAGTTCTCAAGTCTCATATGCCCAGTGATTACGCTAGCTCACAGTGCCCTTCAAACCGAAATACAGTAATGTTTGCACACTACTGTTTCACGGCAGAATAACTGGCCCTGGGGTGGTACCTACCTAGACGGATTCCTGCATAGGAATCCTACCACCAGTAGAAAGCTGTCCGAAACCTACAACTTTTCCAAGGACTTCCCCTTATCGTAGTTTTCCATGGGATAAGACGAGGAAGCAGTTTCATTACGCGACCATTACACCACAATTATTTGAACGCTTTCACCATATTTGCTTTGAAATTATAATTTCTATACACATGATGATGTTCTCCTAGCCGGTTTCAACCACGGCGACAACTTCCGACTACAGTCGAGAGCCATCAACTGCGCAGGATAGATTATAGTGCCACAAGTGTATGCGCACAAACACAGACGCACTCACTCGTCCCAACCTACCCGCGCCCGATGTAACGCTGATAACATCGGAGGTAGGCTAGGATGCAGTGTCAGAAACACGGGGACAATCACAACACAACCTGACCCGAAAACTAACAATTTATGTTTTAGCACAAATGTTGGCTCCGGCTGGGATTCGAACCCAGGACCCGCGGCTTAGAAGTCAGGTACTCTGACCATTAGGCCACGCGGTCGTCGACCCGTCACGGTGTCTTCTACACACATATAGTTATATCGAAATTATAACAACAATTAAATTATAAAGACTTCACTAAAATACAAAAGCCTAATCAATTTAATTAGATATCGTGTTTCTCTTTACTTACTATGGAAAATACATACATATCTAAATCCATACTAATATTATAAATGCGAAAGCAACTCTCCCTGTCCCTCTGTCTGTTACCTTACCACACCTTGAACCAATCTTGACAAAATTCGGTACCGAGATATCTTGCATCCTGCAGATAATCTTTATTCCGGAAAATCAAAGAATTCCCATGGAGATTGTAAAAAAAAACAAATCACGCAGACGAAGCGACGGGCATCCGATAGTTAATAATAATTTAGTATAACCATTTATTGTTATCTTTTTTATTACTATGAGATTTTACTCATTTTAGCAAATGGTTTCGCCTTACAACATTGCGACGCTGTCAAACGTTTAAACGAACAACAAGCCACCACAATAAGATAATAAATATTTAACTTGAATATCACATAGAGGCCTCCCCCATAGATGGCCACAAAAGTTTGTAATTCTCATTATAGGGGATTTTGCCATAGAGGACACGCTTGGCAGTCGCAGTTAATTTAATCAGATGTTCTAGGAAGATTGCCATTTTCTAGTTTTAGTTGTTCCTCTCTGTACTTTTACGACAACCACGGTATGAGATGGGGTGGTAGATTCCCATAAGCCGCCACCACACTTAATAATTATCTGTAAAATAATATTACAATTAAATATATACAATACTAGCATATGCCTGCGACTTAGTCCGCGTGGCTACAGTTTTTTTTTTATCTCTTGGGAAACAATTGATTTTCGGGGATAAAAAGTATCCTGTGTCCGCTCCCCAGGATGCAAGCTATCTATGTGCTAAATCTCATCAAGATCGGTTGAGCGATTCAACCGTGAAAAGGTAACAAACAGACATAGGGACAGAGAGAGTAACTTTAGCATATATAATATTAGTATGGATATTATTATTTTATTGTGTGACGTGATGATGTGATGATGATGTTCTCCTAGCCGATTTCGACCACGGCGACTCCTGCCGACTACTGTCGAGAGCCATCAACTGCGCAGGAGATATTATAGTGCCACAAGTGTACGCGCAAACACAGAGGCACTCACTCGTCCCAACCTACCCGCGCCCGATGTAACGCTGATAAGATCGGAGGTAGGCTAGGATGCAGTGTCAGAAACACGGGGACAATCACAACACAACCAGACCCGAAAACCAACAATTTATGTTTTAGCACAAATGTTGGCTCCGGCTGGGATTCGAACCCAGGACCCGCGGCTTAGAAGTCAGGTACTCTGACCACTAGGCCACGCGGTCGTCGTTTTATTGTGTAAAATGTGCTTAAATCTAAGTTAGTAAGATAATAATTATACTAAATCCTAAAATATCCACCATGGCATCTGATAACTGTAGTCATTTCACCCTATCATTACATTCATAAGGGTGACTCCCAAGTGCTTTTTTAGGTTAGGGAACAGAAAGAAGTCTGATGGTGCCAGATCAGGTGAATACGGCGGATGCGGTAACAGTTCAAAGCCACAGTTGTGAATTCCAGCCATTGACTGTACTGACGTGTGAACACGGGCGTTATCTTGATGAAACAGGACTTTTCTTCTGAGCATTCCTCGACGTTTTTCTTTTATTTCCTCTCGTAAACGACGTAGTAAGGTGCAGTAGTAATCAGAGTTTATAGTCTGACCCCTTTCAAGATAATCAATCATAATCACACCTTTCGAGTCCCAGAATACTGAAGCCATCACCTTATTTGCCGACAAAATCGACTTAGCCTTTTTAGGGGGTGGTGAACCAGGTCTTCTCCACTGTTTTGATTGTTGTTTTGTTTCCGGTGTACAGTAATGAACCCATGTTTCGTCCATAGTAACAAAACGATTCAAAAAATCATCTGCATCGGCTTCAAATAACTCCAAACAGTCGCGTGAAATAGTCAATCGCGTCCTTTTTTGTTCAACTGAAAGCAGTCGCGGAACCCACCTCGCAGACACCTTGTGGAAACCCAACTCGTTGACAATGATGTTTTGAGTTCGTTCATAAGAGATGCCTATAATCTCGGCTATCTCTCTAATTTTTAATCTGCGGTCTTCCATTATTAAATCAAGTACTTTTTTAATATTTTCGTCAGTAGTTGACGTCGAAGGCCTTCCAGAGCGGGGTTCATCTTTCACACTCTCTCTACCACGCTTAAATTCTGCTATCCATTTTTTGACGGATGAATATGACAGAGCACAATCGCCTAATGTACTGACCATGTCATCATGGATGGCTTTTGATGATAGCCCCTTCTTATGGAGGTACTTAATGACGGCACGCTGCTCGATTTGCTCCATTCGCGGAAATTATGACCGATTACTTTGTTAATAAATTTATAAAATCACAACTAATTATCGCACACGTTTCGAACTTCACACAATGAACTAGTCTGAACTGAACTAAATAATGTGGGTAGATTTGATTTTTAGAATTGAATGGATCTGTGTTAGGCCGAGTACTTTTCAATCCACCTAGTATCATCATCATCATCATCATTTCAGCCTATCACTAGTCCACTGCTGAAAATAGGTCTCCTCCATATATTGCCACAAAAGTTTGTAGCCCTCATTATGGGGGGATTTTGCCATAGTTGCCACGTTTGGCAGGCGGATTGGCAACCGCAGTTTATTTATTTAGATGTTCCAGGAAAATGCTGCTGCCCATGAGATGAGATGAGGTGGTACTCATAGATTGTCTTAAGCCGCTACCACACGGGAACATTTTTTACTTACATATTACGTATTATTACATATTATTTTTCATTACATATTATTACATTCATATATTCTAGCGTTATCCAAAATAAAGCTTTCTTCCATCGCTTACATACAAATTGTAATATTCGAAGCAACTTAAATCAGCCGACAAATTTCATATCGAAGCGTCATACATATGTATAATCCTACTCGCAATATCCTAGGCACGTACGACGCAGACCGATCGAGCTGATCGCGTACACTGGCGCCGCCTCCTTAAAGGGCGACGCGGTTTTTCTATTGATTCGAAAATTAATGTCATTACCACCCATCCTTCGAGGTCCGCTTTATCCTTGTTGGTGCGAAATGGAAGTTAATGCGATCTTTTACATTGTTAGTCGGTGCTAGCCATTAAATGTAATGTAACTTAACGTACGTGAAACGTAATGGAATCGTAAAAAAGGTGAATTTAAAAGCCATAAGCAAGCGTACTCACATTCATCGAGGCACCTACTCGTCCTTTTTTTTATTTGACAAAGTGACAATACGAGCAAAACGTCCATCTCATGGTAAGTGCAACGTCTGCCCATAACAAATGCCGTGTCACTCAGAACATTTCTGTGTAAGACCACACTTCGCCCGTCACCCTGAGACATCAGTTCTTAAGTCCATGCCCAGTTATATGCCCAGTGATTACGCTAGCTCTCAGTGCCCGTCAAACCGAAACACAGTGATGTTTGCACACTACTGCTTCGCGGCAGAATAACTGGCCCTGGGATGGTACCTACCTAGACGGATTCCTGCATAGGAATCCTACCACCAGTAACCTTCGCCCGATTCTAGCGATTCTGTATCAGCACGGAGAAAATCATAAAACAATAAAAAATCAACAATGTGATTTTGCACAAATGTTGGAGAGTGGTAGTGAGTGCCGCTTGCACTTGCCGAGTGGTAGCGGCTTAAGAGAATCTACCACACCACCCCATTCCGTGGGTGTCGTAAAAGTCGACAGAGGTAAAATTAAAACTAGGAGATGGACAGCAGCATCTATGCAAAATCTATGCAGCAACTATGGCAAAATCCCCCCAAAATGAGAGCTACAAATTTTGTGGTAATACAACAGTGGACTAGTGATAGGCGGAAGTGATGATTATTTAAAATATATATTTACTAGCTATGCCCCGCGGTTAAGTCCGATCACATGATTGTGCCGTACGGCATTGTACCTCACTTATCTGAGAATTAACAGGTTTGCAGCGTGCGGTTCGTTTTTTGCGCGGAACCCTATTTTTTCTAAAATAAAAGTAGCCTAAGTTACTTCTTATAATATCAGCTATCTGCCAGTGAAAGTCCCGTTAAACGCTTCAGTCGTTTCGGAGATTAGCCGGAACAAACAGACCGAAAATTATTAATAATTGTTTTTTTTTAGTATCGTATATACTTTAATTTGCATTTAGTAAATTTTTTACTTACTTTATTTTTTACTTTACTTTACAATCGGACACTTCAATCTCATTTCTTTGTTCAATAATTTTTATTTATTTGTTTGTTATAGATAAAAATAGCTATTATAAACGGGTTATTATCATGCATAATATATGCGTGGAAGCAATGTGATTGCTGCCATTTCTAAATATTATTACTCATATAATTTTTTTAATAATATTACATATTTAGTATAATAATAAAAATTAATTCAAAATGTGACTAAAAGAGAGGATACCTACGGAGTTACTTTTGATCGCTTCTTCTTTGGGATAGAAGAACCTCAATAAGAAAAGTAAAAATATTTGATAAACGAAAATTTAATTTCCTACATGTTATTTCATTTAAAACATTAATTTAATTTCGTTTAAAACAATTATTTTTATTATGAGAAAATAGATCAGCGAAAATATGTATTTCAGAAAAACTAAGAAGATGCGATAGAAACATAAAAGGCGCTCGCCTCGAAATTAATTGTGTGTGACCTGAATTCGATTCCGTTGCCGACACGTTTAAAATTTGTTATTGCAATTTTTAGTGTTAAAACACCGTTGCATATCGGAGATATAAAAAAAACCAAAGAAGGGAATTTTTTCAGCGAACTAAACTTCTAATTGTAAGTAGATCGTAAGGTGTAAAATGACGGAGAGAGATAGAGACAGAAGAAAATATTCTGAGATACTTACATCATTTAAGGATAGTATATAAAGGATCAAAATGCTAGGCGGATTCCTGCATGTTAATCCTACCACAACCACTATAATTACTTTTATAACTATAATAGAATATAACTTTTTTATTCAATATAGATCATTTACATAATACTTTTTGGACGTCATTATTTTAAGCTACTCTGGTTCGCAAAGAAACGCCTCTGTCCTGGGAAGAACCAGTAAGAAACCTGGCGGGATTTTTTTTCACTCATTTTAAAAATAAAATACAATTACTGCAGTATTATAAAAATTTAGAAATAGCTTGGCAGCGATCACCTCATCCCCAGGGGTTATCATAATCCATGTGTTCGTTGATATTATAATAACCCTTCTTAAAAAGCCTCGTTGAATAAATAGTTTGAACTTTCTTGATTGAAAGACTTTGTGCACTTTCTTGGATTTTGTTGGAAAAACGTATACATCGCCTGTTTCTGGTTTTTTCATTATGAACATCACTTTTTTATTAAAGTGATTAATATTCTTATTTACACACAAAAAAATGTACCTTATGTAACTTCAATCGACGTCTATCTTTAAATTAGCAGCGATGGCATTCCTTTGGAATAAAATCGGCTCTTCCTATAATTTACTTATAAATCTATTAACACTTCAACATTTTTACACTAAAGGAACATAGTCTATTCGCACAGCTATAAACGTCAAAAGAAGACATCATCGGAAACGCTAAGAAGCGGCGACATTTTTAAAACGCCTTTAATTCCGGCATTAAAGCAGAATAAGAACATGCACCTTCTCTAATATTGTCCAAAAGGAAGCGACGCGCCGAGTGATATGTGACACGTGGCACACCGACAGCGTAACGACACGACTCACATTTTTACGACATTACAAAATAAACTCTACTGCTACATCTATAAAGCATGCAGTGGTACCACGATCCCAGACGGTCTCTGAACTCTGAAAATAATATTTCAGACGGAGCCACTTGCGTTACGCAACCGATGTTGTAATTACGGAGTTAGGACGCGGTATTAAAGCAAAGTTCGGTAATATCTAACATAATACCGAAGTCCTCTCCCATACGCTAATATGATTACAAGACACATGTTCTGTTGAATATACATGTTGTTAATTATATATCAACTATCTTTACCATGCCACGCGTTGCTGTGGCTGTAGTTAGTGAAAAAAAAAAGAATTTGACATTACTTGTTGGTATACAATTTTTTTAGTGCAGATATAGAGATTATCTGCGTCCCTAGAACATGCAACATATTATAATTGTCCATGTCAATTTTTCAAAACAGCAATAGACATGATGTCATGTGATACCGATAATATTGTTGTGATTGAAATTAAAAAACAATAAAACATAAAAAAAATGTTACTGAAACATGCAAGTTTTGAGAAAAATCGTTACATCTCTGGAAATATTGATTTTAACGCGAAAATAACGATAAAAACACCTCCCTTGACAACCCGCAGTATCCTTCGCTGTACCTCTGTATGTTAGACGATCCAGTCTCTTGATTTAATAAAAACATGCGCGTATACTGAATGCAACGTTGTGTAGAAATTTCAAAAAGATCGGTTAAGAACTTTAAGAGATTTGCGATTTTGAACAAACGTAATTTTTATATACTAGTATACTAGTAGATATTCAAGAGCGTATGCATTTTTATCTATTAACTTCATTATAAAAATTATAAGTGACATGTTATCTTACGATATAACTATTTCTGTATTAGTTCAATCCATGAAATGGTATTACACGATGCACGCCCTGATTTAACTTAACAAATTACTACAAAAGAAACTAAACCGCACCGTACATGCCAAATGTCATGTTCGCGCGTCTTGGGCTCGCGTATTTCACTCGCTACTAAGCTCCACAGGTTACATGTGCCGTGTAATTAATGCTTGGTCTTCCTGACAGATAATTTTTATTATACAACAAATATAACATGTTGACAAACACGATACAGTAGCGGAGGGTGGAGGTGATTATTTATGTCTTTTTGTGGAATTGGTGGTAGGATTCCTATGCAGGAATCTGTCTAGGTAGGTACCGTCCCAGGGCCAGTTATTCTGCCGTGAAGCAGTAGTGTACAAGCATTACTGTGTTTCGGTTTGAAGGGGACTGTGAGCTAGCGCAATCACTGGGCATTTGAGACTTAAGAACTGATGTCGCAGGGTGACGGGCGCAGTGTGGTGTCACACAGAAATACTCTGGGTGACACAGCATTGGTTGTGGGCGGAGGTTGCACTTACCATCAGGTGAACGTTTTGCTCGTTTCGTCACATTATACAATAAAAAAAAAGTAAATGACGAGACGACCAAGTCCTTCACCTGATTTTAAATGACATACCAGTCCATAATAGTTGCGGCATCACCTAGAACTTTGCATTGGATAATTCTTTGTAATACCTCACTGCGCACGTCACTATGAGACATCCATACGGATAGTATGCTCCATACTATCCATACTTCATACTAAAATTATAAATGCGAAAGTAACTACTCTCCGTCCCTCTGTATGTTTATAACCCTTTAAGGCCTCAACCGCTGAATTGATCTTAACGAACTTTACAGAGATAGCTTTCATCCTGGAGACGGACATAGGATATTTTTATCCCGGAAATACAAAAAAATCCCACGGGATATTAAAAAAAACTGTAATGACAGTAGCTAGCCACAGCACTGATATTTGCACACTGCTTGACCTACTATAACTGGTACTGCTGTGGTATTCCCATAGGCGAATCCCTGTGTAAGAATCATACATCAACTAATGTTAGGTTAACTCTTAATCTTAACATCTACATCAAACCCCTTGATCCAATAAGACACCTAAGGGCTAAAAAAATATATTTCTGCTGATTATTTGGTACAATATGCTGCTTACTGCGCTCGTCACCTCAGTCATGAGTTCTGTAGTTACTTATGAAACGTAATAACACGTGCTATCAGTGTCATTCTACTGCTTCACGGCAAATGCTAACTGACACTGCGGTGGTCACTACCTGGACGGATACCAGTATAGATATCCTACCACCAGTAAAATAAATTTCAGCAAAAGAAAAATATACATAATTATGTGTATTTATTTAGAAATGGTCGCCCTGTACTCGAAATTACACTGTAATTCATATTTTTTTGAACTTCATTTCAAAATGATTTGGTGACCATCTTTACTCTTGTCTTGTGTTTCTGTTGTTGACATTGGCAGAATGAACGTAATCAAACGACAGACTATTATGTGTTTGACATTCAGTATTCACGTAAATAATTACTTAATAGGACTTTTGGCGCCAACTCGAAAAGTGGCGGTAGTGTTTTTTTTTTAATTTGGTAATTTCTGTGTATATTTAGAGTTTTGATGTTTAGTATTGATAGTTTATTATGCAGAGAGTGCTCCTGAAAGTGTACAGTGATTGGAAAAATCAATTCTAGACCAATATTGTGCTTTTCGTTTTGTCGCTATCAGTCCAGCAAATCTTCAGTAAAAGTCAACTATCATTTTACTGTTGATCGAAATCGAAATTTTAACGAAGATTCGAAGATTGTATACTTGGATATATGGCTGACGCATAAACCGTGCAGGCCAAGAAATGGAGAAATAAATAAATTACTTAATATACATTTTTGCTTCGTCGCTTCTTTACAAAAAATTTATTAACTATACCAAAAAAAATATGCTACAAAAGGGGTACAAAGTTTTCCATTCACGCATTATTATATAGATATAACTTAATAAATATAAACGATTTTATAATAATAAAAACGATCTGTTTCTTACCGGTTTATAATAAAAATCGTAATTTTCATGATAGGGTAGATAAGGATTGTATTAAAGACGAAAATCGATTTAGTTCAGTGCAAAAGTAACCTTGCAGGTCTGTAACGGGCCCGCGACCGAGCGAAATACGAGTATGTGTGACAGAAGGCGAGTGAGTAGAAAAAGAAGCCGCCACCGTATTAGCCGATACCATTATTGCCCGTCCGTATGCGGAGGGGCCCGTACAGTAAGTGGAATCGTTTGTGTCACACGGTTGGGAACGGGCGGCAAGTGGGTAAATCACTTTCAATTTTTCGACGCTTTGACACTGGCTTTTTGGCTATACCCAGTGCAAGTAAATAATAGAGGCTAGGCAGCTAAGCGGCGCTCGCATCAATTTTCACAATACGCGAGCGACCTGGGTCAGTCCCCGGTGCCAGCGCCGACAAATTGTTATTGTATTTTTTCGCTCTGATTCCTGAGATCTGCATTTCAAACAGATTAAAAATATTTCAATGATGTCCGTCATCTTTTCAGCCTAAGACGAAAAAAGGATTGCTGCTAAATTTCATAATAATTTTACTGGTGGTAGGATGCCTATGCAGGAATCCGTCTAGGTAGGTTAGTACCCCAGGGCCAGTTATTTTGCCGTGAAGCAGTAGTGTGCAAACATTACTGTGTTTCGGTTTGAAGGGCACTGTGAGCTAGCGTAATCACAGGGCATGTGAGACTTAAGAACTGATAATGATTTCTTTTCACTTAAGAACTGATGTCTCAGGGTGATGGGCACAGTGAGGTGTCACACAGAAATGTTATGGGCAGACGTTGCACTTACCATCAGGTGAACGTTTTGCTCGTTTCATCACTTTATACTATAAGAAAAAATTGGCTAGTAAGGAATTGCTTTTGCAAATACAAACACAGAAACCTTTAAATAAATGATGTATGTTATGTCTGTATGTTATTCCTTTTATTCTATTCTATTAATTTTTTTCAATAATTGCAATAAAGGTATTAATATGTTTGGTAAACATATTAATTCATATATTGCTTTTTACAATAGATTGAAGTCACTTCAATAGTTAAAATTAAGACGTGGGATTACAAAACGTATAATTTGGACTCGTCAATTGCATTTAATAGCTAAATTGGCGGTAAAATGTCACCAACCAATTAACCAACATCTGTCTGTCAGTTCGTACGTATCAACGACGTCGTATAATTTCACTGGCGATTTTATAATTCGAGAGTAATTTCGAGACGTATCGTAAAAATTGTTACGTAATGAGAATCCGAATGGGTTTTTTTTTGCACCGGACCGAATTTGTAAAAATGGACGGTCAGTTTATTCAGAGCCCGAAATGGCGATTGTCACTGCTGTTAACATCGAAGACTGAAATATGATGAAGTGATTTTTGAATGAGGTATTTGTATGATGTGCATCCCTATGTTACCTACTGGTGGTAGGATTCCTATGCAGGAATCCGCCTAGGTGATCTACCTACAAATCTACCACCCCTTATCATCCGGTTGGTGTCGAAAAAGTCGACAGAGGAAAAAAAAGCCACAAAATGGGCAGCAGCATCGCCCTGATCGCGCGTTTGCAACGCAAAATGAGAGCTGCTAACTTTCGTGGCAATCTATGGGGGAGGGCCATGCTCAGCAGTGGACTAGTGATAGACTGAAATTATGACTCTAATGAGGTACCAACGTAGTGCCATTAATTCTGCCGTCAAGCGATGTGCAAACATTGTATTGCAAGCAGTATATGAAAAATTGCATCGCAAGCATTATGTGACCAATTGCATTGCAAGCATTATGTGACTAATTGCATTGCAAGCATTATGTGGAACATTGTATTGCAAGCATTATGTGAAACATTGCATTGCAAGCATTATGTGACACATTGCATTGCAAGCATTAGGTGAACGATAGCTCGTCTCTTCACTTTGTTACTAAACCAAATATCTCAGGGATACGACAAACAGATACGCAACGAACATACTCTGTAATCACGACGGCTGAATTTCCGTATGGAGTCACAGTTTGTATGTCCTATCAATAGTAGTTTCGGGTCCAGGTGGTTGTGTGTGCAATTTATGTGAACGCACCGACGATACAAAAGTAATTCTAATGTAAAATTTCATCTATTTGTTTTTATTTTAAATAAAATACAATTTTCTACCACGTGAATTTGACGACCACATGGCTTAGTGCTCAAACATTCTGACTTCTACGCCGTGGCGTAGTAGTCCTGGGTTTGAATCCCATCCGGAGTTAACATTTGTGCAAAAAACACAAATTATTGGTGGTTTTCGGGTCCGATAGTGTTGTGCTTGTGATATTTATGTCAGTAAAACGCACCCACAATTGAGAAGAAAACAGTGTAGGGCATCTTGTTTTTTTTTTTGAATTTTAATGCATTTTTCTTGTTCGTAATTTAAAAAGAAACGTTAATAAAATTACGCGACTACTTGAAAGACTGTTTTTTCACTTTATTTCTGGTTCCCACGCGACACACATCTGAGTTTGGACAAAAGAATGCGAATGATTGTTGATGTTAAACAGCAATAAATATTAACATGAACAATAAGCAATAACATTACAAATAAAACATAATTGTCTCCTTGCATCACTCTCACAAAGGGATCGGAGCAATTCCATGTTGCTTGGACTTCTTTGCACATGAGACATCAGTTACCTTATGGCAATAGCAATTAAATAGTGTAAGTAAAGTGGTAGCTCAGGGGCCTGGTGCTCGCCTTTAATTTCATAGTGAGCGAGTAACCTGGGTTCGATCCCCGGTGCCAGCACCTCTAATATTGTTCTACAATTTTAAGTGCTGATTTACCACGTGCTTAGCGGTGAAGGAAAACATCGTGAGGAAACCTGCATGTCCGAGGAATAGAAATATTTCGAGGACATGTGAAGTCCGCCAACCCGCATTGGAGCAGCGTGGCGGATTCTTCCTAGCTCCAAAACCCTCTCAGAAATGAGAGGAGGCCTGTGCTCAGCAGTGGGACATTTATAGGCTGAAACTTTACCTTTTTTTTTAAGTAAACAATAATCAGATGGCGCTGTACGAAACGACTAATTAATGCCTGAATAATGGATGAATTCCCGCCACTGAATTCCACCATCGCACAACGTGCCCAGCACAAAACCGTTGCTGGTGCTGTGCTTTGTCAGAAATTTTCTGCCACGCACAACCACTTTGTGGAATCTGTCGTCGCCAGCGGCTTATCCGGACCTTTGCGACTTAGGGACCTCCAAGAAGAAAGCCTACTCCTTTCTCAAAGGCCGATAACGCACCCGCTACTCCTCTGGTATTGCGGATGTTCATGGGCGGCGGTAATCGCTTACAATCAGATGAGCCACTTGCTCGTTTGGCCCTTCTCCTGTAAAAAAACGACCGCATAGCCTAGTGGCCAGAGTCCTAAATTCGAATCAAAATACTAATCGGTGGTTTTGGGATCTGGGGTTTACTGTGTAACGGTTTTGTTTCGGCGTCCGAACCACAATCGTTGTTTAATGGGATCAAATGAAACCGATCCCGAAACCTTCACTGGTGGTGGGATTCCTATGCAGGAATCCGTCTAGGTAGGTACCATCCCAGGTACAGTATTCTGTCGTGAAGCAGTAATATACAACGTTGCTGTGTTTCGGTCCGAAGGCCACTAGTGTAATTAGTGGGCATATACTTACGAACTCTGCACACACAAATCTGAGTGACACAGCATTTGTTATGGGCAGACAGAACTAACCTCGTCACTTTTGTATACAAAATAATACGCACCTTACAGCTTTTGGTAGTTAGTCAAAATCGGCCAGCGGTTTGTAAATAGTTCGGTGTCTCTCCAATAGCAATCCATATCACTGATTGCCCACAGTTTATCTTTGAGAAATGAGCACTGTAAATATACGCATCTACTTCTTGGAAATGCAATATTGTGTGCTAGCGTCGAAGTGTTAGAGGTAAAAAGTATCAAACAGGTTGCAGTAAGAGCACTGGGCTTCATTGCGAACGCGCGTCACATAGTCTGGTCACCGCCTAATATGTAAGGGCGACCTCGGCCGTACTACGCTCAACCCGGCACAAGTTATAGGAATCGAGCGTAAAAAACACACGTGGATTGATAAATAACAATCTAGAATGAACGTAGCGATGGAACGTAGTTATCTGGTTTGTAGGTTTGCTTGGAGGTATCTTTTTTATAGACGTGCAAGTTACCGACGCCAATGAAGATCGCACGGTAGCACTATAGGAACAATTTGGAAAGTAAATACATCGGTGCAGAATTAAAGGTCAACTGCTTTATATCGAATGGCGGATAATAGCTAAGTGTTGCGCAATAATTCCGGAAATAAGTGAAGTGTTCCGGAAAAATCCTCCGGGTTCGCGAATTGTTCCATTGCAGATTTAGGTTAACAACCCCTACTCTAGGGTAACATGTCTACTATATTTATGTACGACCAGAATTCTAAGCCGCGGGTCCTGGGTACGAATCCCAGCCGGAGCCAACATTTGTGCTAAAACATAAATTGTTGGTTTTTGGGTCTGGTTGTGTTGTGATTGTCCCCGTGTTTTTGACACTGCATCCTAGCCTACCTCCGATCTTATCGCATCAGCGTTACATCGGGCGCGGGTAGGTTGGGACGAGTAGTGCCTCTGTGTTTGCGCGTACACTTGTGGCACTATAATATCTCCTGCGCAGTTGATGGCTCTCGACAGTAGTCGGCAGTTGTCGCCGTGGTCGAAATCGGCTAAGAGAACATCATATTGGACGTAACGACTTATCCAGCTGACGATACCAAACGTTAACTCCGTCATTCTATTCAGTCAGCTCTGTTGGCGCATTGGATAAGCGATTGCCTTTTGCGCTAGAGGTCGTGTGATCGATTACCGCGCGGGACAACTATTTGTATAGATAAAGACGACGTTAGCGAAGTCTTGATCACAACATTTTCTTAAAGTTAATACAAGAAAGTTACATAGCTTTTGATAATTACTCTAAAAGTTTCGTTTTATTGGCGAAATACATTCACTCAGTTTTGCAATACATAACTATCAGATGTGACTAGATATTTAAAAAAAATATAAAAAAATAATATCTAAATCAAATCTACATATATCATAAAGTAATAACATATATGATCTGCTTACTTTAATTATATTCAAAATCTAATGCTAAATATTTCCGTCACCAAACGTTTCTATTAACCACAATTGCGCAAGTTACAGTTATGGTACCTGTATGTATGCATGTAAATTTGTTTATTCGCTATATAAATTAAATTTTCAAGGCTCTAACCTAATTTTTAACATTGATTAATAAAATTAACACAAACCGTGATAAGAATACTACACTCATATTACATTACTAAAAAGTGTCACTAGCGTAATGATTTAGTCAGATTCGAACACGACATTCAACTGGGGTGAACCATCTCGTATCACATAATTCTAAGGTTCATCATCATCATCATCATTTCAGCCTATCACTAGTCCACTGCTGAACATAGGCCTCCCATATACACAGCCACAAAAGTTTGTAGCTCTCATTTAGGGGGGATTTTGTCATAGTTGCCACGCTTGGCAGTAGGGTTGGCAACCGCAGCTTATTCGTTGAGATGCTGCAGGATGATGCTGCTGCCCATCTTCTGGTTTTTAATTTTCCCACAGTTGCGTAGGTTACAGTTATGGTGTCTATGAGGCTACTAAGGTATTGTACGGACAGCGTTTATTCGGGCTGAACACCATAATATGCAATGCTGTCATTATTTTGCTGGGAACGCAATGGGGAGTAAGATTTTTTATTTGTGACTCGCACAAAATGGCGGCGACTTATTCGCCACCCGTCGACTCTCGTTACCCGCGGAAGCGAAATATAGCTACGTGTGTTTTTTTATTGTATAAAGTGACGAAACGAGCAAAACGTTCGTCTCATGGTAAGTGCAAAGTCCGCCCACAACAAATGCCGTGTCACCCAGAATATTTCTGCATGACACCACACTGCGCCCGTCACCCTGAGACATCAGTTCTCAAGTCTCAAATGCCCAGTGATTACGCTAGCTCACAGTGCCCTTCAAACCGAAACACAGTTATGCTTGCACACTACTGCTTCACGGCAGAATAACTGGCCCTGGGGTGGTACCTACCCCTTATATGGGAAAAAGCCGTGATTGTGTTTATGTTACAGTTATGTTTGTAAATATTATTATAGTAACGAGCGTTAACTCACTCCTTTATTGTGTCCGCTATCTCTTATTATTTACATACACGAGTCATAACCATTCCAATACCAACGCAGTTAGTTCTCGATTAGCTGACGATTTGTAGAAAACACGTTCCAGCATATCAAACACTGAATTTTGTATTCTTTCAAAACATTCTAAACTCATATATTTTTGACACAAGAGTGTTGTATCGAATATTCGTATTCGCGTTTGCATTCGCGAATATTCGCATGTTTATTGACATTCGCATTCGCAAAATCATGCGAATATTTTGCGAATGCGATTGTCACAAATCTTTCATATTTGACGTTAAAAAATTAATAAAATAATATAAAATAACAAAAAAGAACCTTAGTATTATAATGAACTTTAATGATAACATATTGTTTTATAAAACATTCTCTTTTTTATTAAAATAGTTTAACTATATCTTTCAATTAAAATAAGAGAAGTTTATAAATGTAGTTCTTTTATTTTCCTAAAATAATTTAACATTTAGTGGTGTCTGCGAACAAAAGTGAGTGCTCCCAACGGCGAACTATTATGCACAAGAATAGAAAATTCGCATTCGCGTATGTCGATGGCAATAATGCTTAAAAATGTACATTCATTACATCACTAATACATACATACAGTCACGCAACGCAAAAACCAACACTTTGTGTTTTTGCACGTCGCAGGTTCGAGCCCGCCATTCGATTATTGTCGTGAGCTATCTCCTCATTTAAGCTTGAAAGGCAATAAAAGTAATGCTATGTGAGTAGCCTCTGTCTACCCCTTATATGAGAAAAAGCCGTGACTGTATGTATGCATGTAAATTTGTTTATTCGCTATATAAATTAAATTTTCAAGTTTTTAACCTAATTTTTAACATTGATTAATAAAATTAATACAAACCGTGAATAGATTACTACACTCATATTACATACATACATAAGATCACGACTGTATCCCAGGGTAGTCAGAGACTGGGCGCTCACTGCAAAAACAGATGACTGCCACAATCCACGTTTCACCAAAGAAATATAATGCACTTGGTGTGATAGGTGGTGAGCCCATCGCCACCACGCGCTGTTGGGTGCACAGTGCGGTTATAGCCGTGTGGTGGCGGCTCGTTAAAAGAATACTACCACTCCATCTCATCCAATGGATCTCGTAAAAAGCGAGTAAGGAATTAAACTGCACTCATATTATATCACTAAAAAGAGTCACTAGCGTAATGATTTTGTCAGGTTCGAACACGACATTCAGCAACTTAGGTGAACCATCTCCTATCACATAATTCTTAGGTTCATCATCATCATCATCATTTCAGCCTATCACTAGTCCACTGCCGAACACAGGCCTCCCATATAGACAGCCACAAAAGTTTGTAGCTCTCATTTAGGGGGGAACTTGCCATAGTTGCCACGCTTGGCAGGCGGGTTGGCAACCGCAGCTTATTTATTCGGATATCCCAGGAAGATGCTGCTGCCCATCTCCTGGTTTTTATTTTTCCTCTGTCGACTTTTACGACACCCACGGGATGAGATGGGGTACTAGATACTCTTACGCCGCTACCAAACGGTTTCCACTAAGTTTAGTCAGACTAAAAGTAAAAAAAGTAAAGTAACAGCCTATTAATGTCCCTCTGCTGGGCACAGGCCTCCTCTCATTTTCGAGAGGGTTTCGGAGCTGGAAAGAATCCGCCACGCTGCGGGTTGGCGGATTTCTCTGGATCTGCATATCAATCGAAGCCAATCTTTTCCTATTATGGTTTTCCGGTTGATGGATGTATTGTAATTGTCTTGCATTCCGACATTGCATTCGATATTTCTTTCGGTGTCATTATATCGAATAGAAGCAACAGCCTATAAATGTCAGACTGCTGTGCACAATCCTCCTCTCATTTTCGAGAGGGTTTCGGAGCTGGGAAGTATCCGCGACGCTGCTCCAATGCGTTGGCGGATTTCACATATCTTCGAAATATTTTTTTATTTCTCAGACATGCTGGTTTCCTCACGAAGTTTTCCTTCACCGTCGAGCACGTGGTAAATCAGCACTTAAAATTGCAATTAACAATTTTAGTGGTGCCAGCACCGAGAATCGAACTCAGGTCACTCGCGTTCTATGAAATTTAAAGGGAGCGCCTATCACTGAGCTACGTAATGAGAAATTTAAAAAAAACTAATTCAAATGAGAAAATCTGTCTCACAGACATTACTCGGTCAAACCTTACCGTATTTAACCTAGACATAGTTTTTCTAACCTTTGCAACTATGTGAGATGAATTATTCTGTATTGACGTATTTATTTAACAATGTTTAAATAATGTTTTTTTTTATTTACGCGAATATTACACATTTAAATAAAACTACTTTTTTACGGATTTTATCGCGTTTAATTTTTGAACTATTTTTACCCGACGTTTCGGACGCTTTACAGCACCCATGGTCACGGGGGGACTGAGGTGACAGTTGTCCCGATGTCATAGTTAACCCGGAGTACCTTCAGCTTTTAATTATTATTTGTAGTCCGATCTACGCAGAAAGAGCTTACTGTGTCTTGAAGCCTTGCAGTGGTATGTTTGGTTTTTGATTTAATTTTATTAATAATAGGATCCCAAGCCGGTGGTAATACCCAACCATCTTCCCTATTGAAATTAGGATGTTTTTTAATTTCAATAGCCTCGCGAATCATCCTTGGTAGGAATCGGTGTTCTTTTGCAAGGATTTGTGGTCTATCAAATCTGATGTAATGGTTGGGATGATCCATAACATGGTCACAGACTGCAGACTTCCTAGAGCGTCGATGCTTCACATCAGCTATGTGTTCTTTAACGCGGGTTTTAATGGATCTTTTAGTTTGCCCTATGTAAGAGAGACCACATTCACAATCCAGCTTGTATACTCCTGCATCTTGTAGAGGGATGTTACACTTGACAGATGGTAAAAACTGACTTATCTTCTTCGGCGGCTTGAAAAATGTTCTTATAGAAGCTCGCTTCAAGATATAGCCAATCTTGTCCGTGACTCCTCTGACATATGGAAGAACAGCAGGTACACGCTCGACTGTGGCCGGCTTCACTCGGTCACTGCGACGATGGCGCGAAACCCGAAGCTTGTTGTATTGCAAAACTTGCTTGGCATGCTGAAGCTCGGCGGCCAGGTGTTTACTGTCACAGATCCCTTGTGCTCTCTGAAACAAAGATTTACCCACGGTAGCTAACTGTGAAGGATGGTGGTGAGATTCACCATTTAAATACCTATATGTATGGGTCTTTTTTCTATACACATTGTGACACAAGGTGTTATTAGGATTCCGAATTACTAACACATCCAGAAAAGCTAAAGAGTTATTTGCCTCTAACTCCATTGTAAATTGAATTTTAGAGTTTAGGGAGTTAAGGTGGTCTAGAAATGCAGTTACTTTATTTATAAGTACTTTTGTTATAAGTACACATATAAGGCGCCCGCTTTAAATATCATGGTACGCGAGTGACCTGGGTTCGATTCCCAGTGCCGGCGCCACTAAAATTGTTAATTGCAATTTTAAGTGCTGATTTACCACGTGCTCGGGGGTGAAGGAAAACATAGTGAGGAAACCTGCATGTCTGAGAAATAAAAAAAAGTAACTGCATTTCTAGACCACCTTAACTCCCTAAACTCTAAAATTCAATTTACAATGGAGTTAGAGGCAAATAACTCTTTAGCTTTTCTGGATGTGTTAGTAATTCGGAATCCTAATAACACCTTGTGTCACACTGTGTATAGAAAAAAGACCCATACAAATAGGTATTTAAATGGTGAATCTCACCACCATCCTTCACAGTTAGCTACCGTGGGTAAATCTTTGTTTCAGAGAGCACAAGGGATCTGTGACAGTAAACACCTGGCCGCCGAGCTTCAGCATGTCAAGCAAGTTTTGCAAGACAACAAGCTTCGGGTTCCGCGCCTTCGTCGCAGTGACCGAGTGAAGCCGGCCACAGTCGAGCGTGTACCTGCTGTTCTTCCATATGTCAGAGGAGTCACGGACAAGATTGGCTATATCTTGAAGCGAGCTTCTATAAGAACATTTTTCAAGCCGCCGAAGAAGATAAGTCAGTTTTTACCATCTGTCAAGTGTAACATCCCTCTACAAGATGCAGGAGTATACAAGCTGGATTGTGAATGTGGTCTCTCTTACATAGGGCAAACTAAAAGATCCATTAAAACCCGCGTTAAAGAACACATAGCTGATGTGAAGCATCGACGCTCTAGGAAGTCTGCAGTCTGTGACCATGTTCTGGATCATCCCAACCATTACATCAGATTTGATAGACCACAAATCCTTGCAAAAGAACACCGATTCCTACCAAGGATGATTCGCGAGGCTATTGAAATTAAAAAACATCCTAATTTCAATAGGGAAGATGGTTAGGTATTACCACCGGCTTGGGATCCTATTATTAATAAAATTAAATCAAAAACCAAGCATACCACTGCAAGGCTTCAAGACACAGTAAGCTCTTTCTGCGTAGATCGGACTACAAATAATAATTAAAAGCTGAAGGTACTCCGGGTTAACTATGACATCGGGACAACTGTCACCTCAGTCCCCCCGTGACCATGGGTGCTGTAAAGCGTCCGAAACGTCGGGTAAAAATAGTTCAAAAATTAAACGCGATAAAATCCGTAAAAAAGTAGTTTTATTTAAATGTTTAAATAAGTTTATATGCACTTTATCTTGGTTAAAATAAGGATATAGTATTTATTTCTTAGGATCCGAGTCCAAATTTGCATGGCACGTATTTACTTACTTACTTACATACAGTCACGCCTTCTTCCCATTTAAGGGGGTAGGCAGAGGCCACCCACGTTGCCGCCATTTTGGTACGAGTCAAATAATTCTTAGTCACCATTGCGTTCCCACGAGCAGTATAGTAACATCATTGCATATTCTAGTATTACTCTGCATGAATAACGGCTGTCCGTACAATACTTACATACAGTCACGCCTTCTTCCCATTAAAGGGGTAGGCAGAGGCCACTCAAGTCGCCGCTTTTTGGTACGAATCAAAAAAATCCTTTTCCTCGTTGCGTCCACACGAACAGTATGGTGACAGCATTGCATGTTATGGTGTTATTCTGCACGTAAATAGACTGTCCGTATAATAACTTAGTCGGGTCTAACGACACCTCGGTAGGAAAGAAATAGATGCCATTCTACTCTGGCGGATACCTATGGGCTATGAATTTGTTATAAGTACACATACAAGGCGCTCGCTTTAAATATCATGGTACGCGAGTGACCTGGGTTCGATTCCCAGTGCCGGCGCCACTAAAATTGTTAATTGCAATTTTAAGTGCTGATTTACCACGTGCTCGGGGGTGAAGGAAAACATCGTGAGGAAACCTGCATGTCTGAGAAATAAAAAAAAATCCAAGACATGTGTAGTCCGCCAACCCGCATTGGAGCAACGTCGCGGATTCTTCCTAGCTCCAAAACCCTCTCAGAAATGAGATGAGGCCTATGCGCAGCAGTGGGACATTTATGGGCTGAAACTTTACTTCACTTTTAACCATATAAGAAATATTTAATTTGTAACTTGTATTTGTGAATGTAGTTATGCAGTATACTAATACCGTAATGTCAAATAAAAAAAGTGATAAATAGCTGTTGACAATTTTTGTCGCCGGGAATCAAACCCGCATAGTATGAAATTTAAGGCGAGCACCCGAACATTGATTTACTATGGATCAAAAATATTACCAGACCAGCGGTGTGTAAACGTGTATTCCCAAATGATACAACGTGTAAAAGTAGGCTACTGGTGGTAGGATTCCTATGCAGGAGTCAGTCTAGGTAGGTACCACCCCAGGGCCAGTTATTCTGCCATGAAGCAGTAGTGTGCAAACATTACTGTGTTTCGGTTTGAAGGGCACTGAGAGCTAGCGTAATCACTGGGCATATGAGACTTAAGAACCTATGTCTCAGGGTGACGGGCACAGTGTAGTGTCACACAGAAATTTTCTGGGTGACACAGCCTTTGTTGTGGGCGGACGGTGCACTTACCATCAGGTGAACGTTTTGCTCGTTTCATCACTTCATGCAATTAAAAAAAAAAGGCCCATGTTATCTGAACCGTTTAAAATGATATCTCGAATCGGAATGTATTCCCCGGACTGTCTGCTTGTTTACTAGACAGCCCACAGACACAGGGCACGTTGTTTAGTCTAGCCTTTTGTGAAGTCTAGACGCCAGGATGCGATGTCTGCTATAGGATATTAGTGTTTGAAATTGCATACGAGGTTTGTTTATTGCGTTTCGGTTGATGGAGTAATTAGTACGGACCGGAAATTTACCTCAAAATAATTTAAAAAAAATGATGTGTCTGTGTGATGGCTACCACCCCATCTCATGCCGTGGGTTACGTAAAACTCGACAGAGGTGAAAAATCCAGGAGATGGATCCATCTACCTGGAACATCTCACTAAATAAACTGCGGACGTCAACCCGCCTGCCGAGCGTGGCAACTATAGCAAAATCCCCTAAAATGAGAGCTACAAACTTTTGTGGCAATCCATTAGGGAAGGCTATGTTCAACAGTGGACTAGTGATAGGCTGAAATGATTATGAACAGCAGAATAACTCGTTGGATGTAGGTGGCTCAGGAGTGTTCTTTGTGCCAATCTATGTGGGGGGCCTATGTCCAGCAGTGGACTTTGATGAGAGGAATTGATTATGACAATTAATAATTTACACTGTGATACGAACTCAACTAACCAGGCAATTACATTAACCACATAACTACCCGGTTATGAATATGATATTAATAGAGATAATATCTACTGTCGAACCGATTGACAAACTAACCGATTTTTAAAACCACTCACCAGCTTAACTGGATGTACATATTGACTTTCGACCTTTTAATACTGGAGATTTACTAGTGGTGGGATTCCTATGCAGGAATCCGTCTAGGTAGGTACCACCCCAGTACCAGTTATTCTACCGTGAAGCAGTAGTGTGCAAACATTACTGTGTTTCGGTTTAAAGGGCACTGAGAGCTAGCGTAATCACTGGGCATATGAGATTTACGAACTGATGTCTCAGGGTGACGGGCGCATTGTGGTGTCACACTGTTCTGGGTGACACAGCATTTTTTATGGGCAGACGTTGCACTTACCATCAGTTGAACGTTTTGCTCGTTCTGTCACTTTATTAAATAAAAAAAGACGTTAAAAGCGAAACAACCGAATATTAAAATCGATCTGCTAACAATTAGTTCGCACGACGCACGTCTTAAACTCGCGCCAAAACTCCACGCGCGCCTCTCAATTCTAAATACGTATTTGCTATGAAAGTTATTAATCTCCAGGCGAGAAATTCTCTCACTCGTCGACTCTCGTTACCCGCGGAAGCGAAATATAGCTACGTGTGTTTTTTTATTGTATAAAGTGACGAAACGAGCAAAACGTTCGTCTCATGGTAAGTGCAAAGTCCGCCCACAACAAATGCCGTGTCACCCAGAATATTTCTGCATGACACCACACTGCGCCCGTCACCCTGAGACATCAGTTCTCAAGTCTCAAATGCCCAGTGATTACGCTAGCTCACAGTGCCCTTCAAACCGAAACACAGTTATGCTTGCACACTACTGCTTCACGGCAGAATAACTGGCCCTGGGGTGGTACCTACCCCTTATATGGGAAAAAGGCGTGATTGTGTTTATGTTACAGTTATGTTTGTAAATATTATTATAGTAACGAGCGTTAACTCACTCCTTTATTGTGTCCGCTATCTCTTATTATTTACATACACGAGTCATAACCATTCCAATACCAACGCAGTTAGTTATCGATTAGCTGACGATTTGTAGAAAACACGTTCCAGCATATCAAACACTGAATTTTGTATTCTTTCAAAACATTCTAAACTCATATATTTTTGACACAAGAGTGTTGTATCGAATATTCGTATTCGCGTTTGCATTCGCGAATATTCGCATGTTTATTGACATTCGCATTCGCAAAATCATGCGAATATTTTGCGAATGCGATTGTCACAAATCTTTCATATTTGACGTTAAAAAATTAATAAAATAATATAAAATAACAAAAAAGAACCTTAGTATTATAATGAACTTTAATGATAACATATTGTTTTATAAAACATTCTCTTTTTTATTAAAATAGTTTAACTATATCTTTCAATTAAAATAAGAGAAGTTTATAAATGTAGTTCTTTTATTTTCCTAAAATAATTTAACATTTAGTGGTGTCTGCGAACAAAAGTGAGTGCTCCCAACGGCGAACTATTATGCACAAGAATAGAAAATTCGCATTCGCGTATGTCGATGGCAATAATGCTTAAAAATGTACATTCATTACATCACTAATACATACATACAGTCACGCAACGCAAAAACCAACACTTTGTGTTTTTGCACGTCGCAGGTTCGAGCCCGCCATTCGATTATTGTCGTGAGCTATCTCCTCATTTAAGCTTGAAAGGCAATAAAAGTAATGCTATGTGAGTAGCCTCTGTCTACCCCTTATATGAGAAAAAGCCGTGACTGTATGTATGCATGTAAATTTGTTTATTCGCTATATAAATTAAATTTTCAAGTTTTTAACCTAATTTTTAACATTGATTAATAAAATTAATACAAACCGTGAATAGATTACTACACTCATATTACATACATACATAAGATCACGACTGTATCCCAGGGTAGTCAGAGACTGGGCGCTCACTGCAAAAACAGATGACTGCCACAATCCACGTTTCACCAAAGAAATATAATGCACTTGGTGTGATAGGTGGTGAGCCCATCGCCACCACGCGCTGTTGGGTGCACAGTGCGGTTATAGCCGTGTGGTGGCGGCTCGTTAAAAGAATACTACCACTCCATCTCATCCAATGGATCTCGTAAAAAGCGAGTAAGGAATTAAACTGCACTCATATTATATCACTAAAAAGAGTCACTAGCGTAATGATTTTGTCAGGTTCGAACACGACATTCAGCAACTTAGGTGAACCATCTCCTATCACATAATTCTTAGGTTCATCATCATCATCATCATTTCAGCCTATCACTAGTCCACTGCCGAACACAGGCCTCCCATATAGACAGCCACAAAAGTTTGTAGCTCTCATTTAGGGGGGAACTTGCCATAGTTGCCACGCTTGGCAGGCGGGTTGGCAACCGCAGCTTATTTATTCGGATATCCCAGGAAGATGCTGCTGCCCATCTCCTGGTTTTTATTTTTCCTCTGTCGACTTTTACGACACCCACGGGATGAGATGGGGTACTAGATACTCTTACGCCGCTACCAAACGGTTTCCACTAAGTTTAGTCAGACTAAAAGTAAAAAAAGTAAAGTAACAGCCTATTAATGTCCCTCTGCTGGGCACAGGCCTCCTCTCATTTTCGAGAGGGTTTCGGAGCTGGAAAGAATCCGCCACGCTGCGGGTTGGCGGATTTCTCTGGATCTGCATATCAATCGAAGCCAATCTTTTCCTATTATGGTTTTCCGGTTGATGGATGTATTGTAATTGTCTTGCATTCCGACATTGCATTCGATATTTCTTTCGGTGTCATTATATCGAATAGAAGCAACAGCCTATAAATGTCAGACTGCTGTGCACAATCCTCCTCTCATTTTCGAGAGGGTTTCGGAGCTGGGAAGTATCCGCGACGCTGCTCCAATGCGTTGGCGGATTTCACATATCTTCGAAATATTTTTTTATTTCTCAGACATGCTGGTTTCCTCACGAAGTTTTCCTTCACCGTCGAGCACGTGGTAAATCAGCACTTAAAATTGCAATTAACAATTTTAGTGGTGCCAGCACCGAGAATCGAACTCAGGTCACTCGCGTTCTATGAAATTTAAAGGGAGCGCCTATCACTGAGCTACGTAATGAGAAATTTAAAAAAAACTAATTCAAATGAGAAAATCTGTCTCACAGACATTACTCGGTCAAACCTTACCGTATTTAACCTAGACATAGTTTTTCTAACCTTTGCAACTATGTGAGATGAATTATTCTGTATTGACGTATTTATTTAACAATGTTTAAATAATGTTTTTTTTTATTTACGCGAATATTACACATTTAAATAAAACTACTTTTTTACGGATTTTATCGCGTTTAATTTTTGAACTATTTTTACCCGACGTTTCGGACGCTTTACAGCACCCATGGTCACGGGGGGACTGAGGTGACAGTTGTCCCGATGTCATAGTTAACCCGGAGTACCTTCAGCTTTTAATTATTATTTGTAGTCCGATCTACGCAGAAAGAGCTTACTGTGTCTTGAAGCCTTGCAGTGGTATGTTTGGTTTTTGATTTAATTTTATTAATAATAGGATCCCAAGCCGGTGGTAATACCCAACCATCTTCCCTATTGAAATTAGGATGTTTTTTAATTTCAATAGCCTCGCGAATCATCCTTGGTAGGAATCGGTGTTCTTTTGCAAGGATTTGTGGTCTATCAAATCTGATGTAATGGTTGGGATGATCCATAACATGGTCACAGACTGCAGACTTCCTAGAGCGTCGATGCTTCACATCAGCTATGTGTTCTTTAACGCGGGTTTTAATGGATCTTTTAGTTTGCCCTATGTAAGAGAGACCACATTCACAATCCAGCTTGTATACTCCTGCATCTTGTAGAGGGATGTTACACTTGACAGATGGTAAAAACTGACTTATCTTCTTCGGCGGCTTGAAAAATGTTCTTATAGAAGCTCGCTTCAAGATATAGCCAATCTTGTCCGTGACTCCTCTGACATATGGAAGAACAGCAGGTACACGCTCGACTGTGGCCGGCTTCACTCGGTCACTGCGACGATGGCGCGAAACCCGAAGCTTGTTGTATTGCAAAACTTGCTTGGCATGCTGAAGCTCGGCGGCCAGGTGTTTACTGTCACAGATCCCTTGTGCTCTCTGAAACAAAGATTTACCCACGGTAGCTAACTGTGAAGGATGGTGGTGAGATTCACCATTTAAATACCTATATGTATGGGTCTTTTTTCTATACACATTGTGACACAAGGTGTTATTAGGATTCCGAATTACTAACACATCCAGAAAAGCTAAAGAGTTATTTGCCTCTAACTCCATTGTAAATTGAATTTTAGAGTTTAGGGAGTTAAGGTGGTCTAGAAATGCAGTTACTTTATTTATAAGTACTTTTGTTATAAGTACACATATAAGGCGCCCGCTTTAAATATCATGGTACGCGAGTGACCTGGGTTCGATTCCCAGTGCCGGCGCCACTA
The DNA here is from genome assembly GCA_019845155.1 of Luehdorfia chinensis. Classification (NCBI taxonomy): domain Eukaryota; kingdom Metazoa; phylum Arthropoda; class Insecta; order Lepidoptera; family Papilionidae; genus Luehdorfia; species Luehdorfia chinensis. The sequence continues at coordinate 460,503 of JAHVAK010000573.1, forward strand.
AAATTGTTAATTGCAATTTTAAGTGCTGATTTACCACGTGCTCGGGGGTGAAGGAAAACATAGTGAGGAAACCTGCATGTCTGAGAAATAAAAAAAAGTAACTGCATTTCTAGACCACCTTAACTCCCTAAACTCTAAAATTCAATTTACAATGGAGTTAGAGGCAAATAACTCTTTAGCTTTTCTGGATGTGTTAGTAATTCGGAATCCTAATAACACCTTGTGTCACACTGTGTATAGAAAAAAGACCCATACAAATAGGTATTTAAATGGTGAATCTCACCACCATCCTTCACAGTTAGCTACCGTGGGTAAATCTTTGTTTCAGAGAGCACAAGGGATCTGTGACAGTAAACACCTGGCCGCCGAGCTTCAGCATGTCAAGCAAGTTTTGCAAGACAACAAGCTTCGGGTTCCGCGCCTTCGTCGCAGTGACCGAGTGAAGCCGGCCACAGTCGAGCGTGTACCTGCTGTTCTTCCATATGTCAGAGGAGTCACGGACAAGATTGGCTATATCTTGAAGCGAGCTTCTATAAGAACATTTTTCAAGCCGCCGAAGAAGATAAGTCAGTTTTTACCATCTGTCAAGTGTAACATCCCTCTACAAGATGCAGGAGTATACAAGCTGGATTGTGAATGTGGTCTCTCTTACATAGGGCAAACTAAAAGATCCATTAAAACCCGCGTTAAAGAACACATAGCTGATGTGAAGCATCGACGCTCTAGGAAGTCTGCAGTCTGTGACCATGTTCTGGATCATCCCAACCATTACATCAGATTTGATAGACCACAAATCCTTGCAAAAGAACACCGATTCCTACCAAGGATGATTCGCGAGGCTATTGAAATTAAAAAACATCCTAATTTCAATAGGGAAGATGGTTAGGTATTACCACCGGCTTGGGATCCTATTATTAATAAAATTAAATCAAAAACCAAGCATACCACTGCAAGGCTTCAAGACACAGTAAGCTCTTTCTGCGTAGATCGGACTACAAATAATAATTAAAAGCTGAAGGTACTCCGGGTTAACTATGACATCGGGACAACTGTCACCTCAGTCCCCCCGTGACCATGGGTGCTGTAAAGCGTCCGAAACGTCGGGTAAAAATAGTTCAAAAATTAAACGCGATAAAATCCGTAAAAAAGTAGTTTTATTTAAATGTTTAAATAAGTTTATATGCACTTTATCTTGGTTAAAATAAGGATATAGTATTTATTTCTTAGGATCCGAGTCCAAATTTGCATGGCACGTATTTACTTACTTACTTACATACAGTCACGCCTTCTTCCCATTTAAGGGGGTAGGCAGAGGCCACCCACGTTGCCGCCATTTTGGTACGAGTCAAATAATTCTTAGTCACCATTGCGTTCCCACGAGCAGTATAGTAACATCATTGCATATTCTAGTATTACTCTGCATGAATAACGGCTGTCCGTACAATACTTACATACAGTCACGCCTTCTTCCCATTAAAGGGGTAGGCAGAGGCCACTCAAGTCGCCGCTTTTTGGTACGAATCAAAAAAATCCTTTTCCTCGTTGCGTCCACACGAACAGTATGGTGACAGCATTGCATGTTATGGTGTTATTCTGCACGTAAATAGACTGTCCGTATAATAACTTAGTCGGGTCTAACGACACCTCGGTAGGAAAGAAATAGATGCCATTCTACTCTGGCGGATACCTATGGGCTATGAATTTGTTATAAGTACACATACAAGGCGCTCGCTTTAAATATCATGGTACGCGAGTGACCTGGGTTCGATTCCCAGTGCCGGCGCCACTAAAATTGTTAATTGCAATTTTAAGTGCTGATTTACCACGTGCTCGGGGGTGAAGGAAAACATCGTGAGGAAACCTGCATGTCTGAGAAATAAAAAAAAATCCAAGACATGTGTAGTCCGCCAACCCGCATTGGAGCAACGTCGCGGATTCTTCCTAGCTCCAAAACCCTCTCAGAAATGAGATGAGGCCTATGCGCAGCAGTGGGACATTTATGGGCTGAAACTTTACTTCACTTTTAACCATATAAGAAATATTTAATTTGTAACTTGTATTTGTGAATGTAGTTATGCAGTATACTAATACCGTAATGTCAAATAAAAAAAGTGATAAATAGCTGTTGACAATTTTTGTCGCCGGGAATCAAACCCGCATAGTATGAAATTTAAGGCGAGCACCCGAACATTGATTTACTATGGATCAAAAATATTACCAGACCAGCGGTGTGTAAACGTGTATTCCCAAATGATACAACGTGTAAAAGTAGGCTACTGGTGGTAGGATTCCTATGCAGGAGTCAGTCTAGGTAGGTACCACCCCAGGGCCAGTTATTCTGCCATGAAGCAGTAGTGTGCAAACATTACTGTGTTTCGGTTTGAAGGGCACTGAGAGCTAGCGTAATCACTGGGCATATGAGACTTAAGAACCTATGTCTCAGGGTGACGGGCACAGTGTAGTGTCACACAGAAATTTTCTGGGTGACACAGCCTTTGTTGTGGGCGGACGGTGCACTTACCATCAGGTGAACGTTTTGCTCGTTTCATCACTTCATGCAATTAAAAAAAAAAGGCCCATGTTATCTGAACCGTTTAAAATGATATCTCGAATCGGAATGTATTCCCCGGACTGTCTGCTTGTTTACTAGACAGCCCACAGACACAGGGCACGTTGTTTAGTCTAGCCTTTTGTGAAGTCTAGACGCCAGGATGCGATGTCTGCTATAGGATATTAGTGTTTGAAATTGCATACGAGGTTTGTTTATTGCGTTTCGGTTGATGGAGTAATTAGTACGGACCGGAAATTTACCTCAAAATAATTTAAAAAAAATGATGTGTCTGTGTGATGGCTACCACCCCATCTCATGCCGTGGGTTACGTAAAACTCGACAGAGGTGAAAAATCCAGGAGATGGATCCATCTACCTGGAACATCTCACTAAATAAACTGCGGACGTCAACCCGCCTGCCGAGCGTGGCAACTATAGCAAAATCCCCTAAAATGAGAGCTACAAACTTTTGTGGCAATCCATTAGGGAAGGCTATGTTCAACAGTGGACTAGTGATAGGCTGAAATGATTATGAACAGCAGAATAACTCGTTGGATGTAGGTGGCTCAGGAGTGTTCTTTGTGCCAATCTATGTGGGGGGCCTATGTCCAGCAGTGGACTTTGATGAGAGGAATTGATTATGACAATTAATAATTTACACTGTGATACGAACTCAACTAACCAGGCAATTACATTAACCACATAACTACCCGGTTATGAATATGATATTAATAGAGATAATATCTACTGTCGAACCGATTGACAAACTAACCGATTTTTAAAACCACTCACCAGCTTAACTGGATGTACATATTGACTTTCGACCTTTTAATACTGGAGATTTACTAGTGGTGGGATTCCTATGCAGGAATCCGTCTAGGTAGGTACCACCCCAGTACCAGTTATTCTACCGTGAAGCAGTAGTGTGCAAACATTACTGTGTTTCGGTTTAAAGGGCACTGAGAGCTAGCGTAATCACTGGGCATATGAGATTTACGAACTGATGTCTCAGGGTGACGGGCGCATTGTGGTGTCACACTGTTCTGGGTGACACAGCATTTTTTATGGGCAGACGTTGCACTTACCATCAGTTGAACGTTTTGCTCGTTCTGTCACTTTATTAAATAAAAAAAGACGTTAAAAGCGAAACAACCGAATATTAAAATCGATCTGCTAACAATTAGTTCGCACGACGCACGTCTTAAACTCGCGCCAAAACTCCACGCGCGCCTCTCAATTCTAAATACGTATTTGCTATGAAAGTTATTAATCTCCAGGCGAGAAATTCTCTATAATACTTTGCTAAAGCTGTAGGTTTAAACTACTTTTTATATTTTTAAATTTCGCAACTGGTCTTCATTTTATGAGTATTTCTCGTATTTTTATGATATGATGTTCTTTAATCCTAAGAATACGACAACAACTGGGCAGTAAATATTACAGTGCGGTAAGTATTCGCGAAAACACTGAGGCAATCACTCATCTTCCCTTCCTTTAAACTTATGCGATAAGATCGTAGGTTTAGATGCAGTGTTACTAATATTTTTGTTCGACAGATGTTAGCCTGGCTGATTATCGGTCCCAGTTCCGCGAATCAGCAACCAGGTACTATGGTAACTAGAACACGCATTCTTAATTTAAACCAAACAAATGTAGTGTTTTTAATTTCTTTCAAAATCAAAGGGAAGGATCATTAGGTCCTCAGGGGTCCCAACGTACCTACATTTTAAATGAATACTGGCCATGTCTACGACCTATCTTTTAATATATATTAATTATTACATACTAACTGTGCCCTGCAGTTTCACCCGCGTAAAAAAGCCGACCCCGATCGATTATATACATATATAGTTCCCTATTTGAATCGGATTTTGGGGTTTTCATTTTTTTGCGCGAAACCGTAATTCGTCGTATCAGCCTATCACAAGTCCGCTGCTGAACATAGGCATCCCCCATAGATAATCACAAAAGTATGTAGCTCTCATTTTGATTTTGCCATAGTTACCACTCCTGCCCGGCGCGTTGGCAAGCGCAGTTTTGTTATTCAGTTGTTCCGGGCCAGGTGGACATGGGATACTTTTCGTCCCGGAAAATCAAATAGTTCCTGCGGGATATTTAAAAAACCTTTTTCCACGCGGAGTAAGCCGCCGGTGACAGCTTGTACTTAATATAAAAATGATGCTGTTGTATTCTGTTATCGATCTATCTGTCCAAAAGGAGAAGTAACATTAATACTTCACAGCTGTATTTGTATTTGTATACGAGCTTTTGAATCTATCTAAGACCTTCACTGCGGGCCGCATGAGGAAGCGCGGAATCGCTCAGCGAGCTATGGAAAGGGCTATGCTCGAAGTTTCTCGGCGCGATAAAATTCGTAACGATGACATCCGCAGCAGAACTAAACTAACCGATATAGCCCTAAGGATTGGCAAGCTGAAGTGGCAATGGGCCCGCCATATAGCTCGTAGAAGCGATAACGTGGTGGAGCGTCACCCCACTGGATGGAGCGACGACCTGCACGGTTTTGCGGTAAGTCGATGGATGCAGGTGGCTCAGGACCATGTTTTGTGGCAATCTATGGGGGAGGCCTATGTTGAACAGTCGACTAAAATAGGCTGAAATGATGATGATGATGTGACGATACAAGCAAGTCGTTCGACTGATGGTTAGTCGTGACAATACAAGTGCGGTGTCGTACAGAACTTTACTTTGGAAAATTCTATGTATCGCTGAACTACGCTCGTCACCATGACACAGCGGTTCTAGCTTCAGATAACTACAAACAGCGCAGAACAACTGGCCCTTCTGGAAGTACCTATACTAAAGGAAAGGAAGTTAATTTTCTAAGATACATACATACATACATAAGATCACGACTGTATCCCATAAGGGGTAGTCAGAGACTGGGCACTCACTGCAAAAACAGATGACTGCCACAATCCACGTTTCACCAAAACAATATAATGCACTTGGTGTGATAGGTGGTGAGCCCATCGCCACCATGATATGTTGGGTGCACAGTGCAGTTTAATTCCTTACTCGCCTTTTACGAGATCCATTGGATGAGATGGAGTGGTAGTATTCTTTTAACGAGCCGCCACAAAATTTAAAATGGTGTGTATTACCTAGTTTTTAAAGAGCACCGCCCGCCGTCCCTCAACGGCGTGGACAAGCAAACCAATACCGCCACCGGGAGCCGCCACCAGGCACCGTCCACCACTACAACACTACCACTAGGCAATACACACCACTGAAATCGAGAACATGACACATGTTTCACATTAAAACGAGGCATTTTCAAGTGATTTTGACTCTACGACAGTCAGCCGCCGACTCGGCTCTTCAAAAACTAGGTAATACACATCATTTTAAATTTTGCATGCGGATCTAGCAAATTAACTTTCTTTCTTTTATTATAATGGATTTCCGCAAAGTAACGCCTGATTCTATTAACTATAGTACCTATACGTAACAAGGCAGTAGCTACTGACTTTGCAACAAAAACTGATTCTGCGGTAACGAAACTTTTAATTATTTCCGGTTCCCCTAACGCGACGAACTCGCCAACGACGTTATAATTGAAATTAGATCAACTGGCGGAATTATAAGCTTCGTCTAGACGCGAAAATCGCGTTAAGAAAACTAGTTTATATATAACTTTACAAGTTTTTCAAATGGGCCAGATCGTATATAATGTAAACAGTTGGGTCAACGCATTGTGGATTCGGTGCGGATTCCGCGAAACGCGAGCTCCTACACCTCGTGCTGTTTTCGAGTCATACGCGATCAAGGTAACGCCACAACACATGCATAATAACTACAGATCCTTCTACTGATTCTCTGCGCTTCAATTATTTCGTGTACACGCGCTCGCAAAGTTTATGCCGTTAGTATCTTTAAGAAAGAACAGAAAGAAATATTTATTTGTGGCATGCACACTAAGATGACATAAAAATAGACAGAAACAGTGATAAAAACAACTTATTATTTAGTTAAGTTCATAGAACGTTAACAAATAATCTAAAATCCAACTGTTTGGGGTGCAATGCTCCGAAAAGGATTGCCACTCAGGATGCGCAACGACATACCATCCCGTCCTGATTTTCAGCCAGTATCCTGAATCCTGTTAGTAAATACAATATTATATTTTATATATAGGAGCATAATTCATACACATATATTATTATTTTATTACATATACACAACAATTATTATACTTATATATATGTATATACATTTTAAATACTTATAATTTTTATTTATTGGATAAAGTGATGAAACGTGCATATCGTTCACATGATGGTAAGTGCAACGTCTGCCCATAACAAATGCTGTGTCACCCAGAAAATTTCTGTGCGACACCACACTGTGTCAATCAGCCTGAGACATAAGTTCTTAAGTCTCATATGCCCAGTGATTACGCCAGGTCACAATGCCCTTCAAACCGAAACACAGGATGTTTTCACACTACTGCTTCACGGCAGAAAAACTGGCTCTGGGGTGGTACCTACCTAGACGGATTCCTGCATAGGAATCCTACCATCCATCCTGCGTAGAGAAGGTAGTGGGCAGTGCCCACTTGTACTTTCCAGAAAGTAATACTTCGTAATATGCCGCCACTGGAATTCAACAAAACTATTCAACATTTTTAACATCTCAATAAGTTTAGAATAAATTAGAACACAAAAAAAACTAACAAATGATTTAACGATAATTGTTGAATGGTACTCACTGTGCGCGCGACTTTTTAAAACCAAAACCTTTTAAGATAATTAAAAGAAAAAAAAACAAATAGACTATGTAGAGTAACCACCGCTTAGCCAGTTATTATGCCGTGAAGCAGTAGTGTGCAAACACCACAGTTTCGGTTTGACGGGCAATGGTTTGAGTGTAATTAAAGAGCACATCAGATTAAGAACTGATGATAGTGCGGTGTTAACAAAAACTTTGCAATTAAATTTTCTGGGTGTCACCTCAACTCTTATGGGCAGACGTTACATACACGAGTCACGCCCCTTTCCCTTTCTTCTTTTTCTACTTTTATGTGCTTTTCTATACATAAATACATAAGAACACGACTGTATCCCATAAGGGGTAGTCAGAGACTGGGCACTCACTGCAAAAACAGATGACTGCCACAATCCACGTTTCACCAAAACAATATAATGCACTTGGTGTGATAGGTGGTGAGCTCATCGCCACCATGAGCTGTTGGGTGCACAGTGCTGTTTAATTCCTTACTCGCCTTTTACGAGATCCATTGGATGAGATGGAGTGGTAGTATTCTTTTAACGAGCCGCCACCACACTTTTTCCTTACAAGCTACTCGATTGCCGTTACTTTTAGCGTGACATTTATATGCTGATACTTCACTTTTTTTTACACAAGGTATCATTTCAATAGTTGTGAGGATTTGATGTATCAGTTTTAAGAGGGCATATTGGCGATTGCAGTTATCAAATTCTTTGAATCTTATTCTGCTATACTTAACATGATTGTCAACATGTCAACGCAGTATATCATCATCATCATCATTTCAGCCTATCACTAGTTCACTGTTCAACATAGGTCTCCCCATAGATTACCACAATATTTATACTCTCATTTTGGGGGATTTTGCCCTAGTTGCCAAGCTTGGCAGGCGGGTTGTTCCAGGCCATTCATTCAGATGTTCCAGGATGTTGCTGCTGCCCATCTCCCGTTTCTCATTTTCCCTCTGTCGACTTTTACACCCACGGAATGAGATGGGCTGGTAGTATATGTATCTCCGAAATTTTCCGTAATCAACATTTACAGTAGTCACTTGAGAAGATTTGGCTTATTATATCGTACTTCTACACGCATGTTACATTTAAATAAAAATAAAATAAAAATAGTAGCACTATCACAATTATTGTATCAACTAAGAAGTGAATAAATTAATAGTTCTCTATTTAACAACAGTTCGAGGCTCAGACCACGTCGATTGTTTGTTTATTTGACTGCTACACAGAATGTTGGCGCCGCGGTGCCGCGCGTTATTTCTTAGAATACACTTAGACGCCTAGTTTTACCAATTCGACTTGAAACTGAAACATAATTTTCTTAGCTCTCACACAAATAAGGAAAGTACACAAATATATTTCTCAAAAAATTACGTTTATGTCAATACCCGGAAAATTTTGAAACGAAATAAAGTGATTAAGAGTTGAGAGTTATTTGAAATTAAAAGAAATAGTTGGAAAGTTTCAAATTCCACATGTTATCAACGGTAAAGTTTAAAATTGCTTAGGGTATCTTTAAGGTCCTATACTATTGAATCAATTTACATATGTAGTGATGTGATGGTGGCTAACAAATTTACTTATTAAACTTTATAAAGTATAAGGTTTAAGTGTAATTATACGCCGTCCCAATTTAGAGGGACGGCGTATCATGCACGGATTTGATTCGGAATTAAAACTTTTTTCATCTGTTAACAGGGCCCAACATTACCAATATAACTTTGATAAGCTTCCCACTGTTTGTAACTTTACTTGTATTAACATTTTCCACAATCCCACATAGTGTAACAAAGATTAAATAAACAGTAGATAAATAAAAATTATTGACAGTAACACATTGATATCGATCGCAAACACCGTAATACTCGACCATGCCTTTTACAACACAAGTTGGTCTATACATCACGCTATTAAGGCAAGTGACAAGGCAGGGACAGGACATCGAGTGCGTTCCTTGATAAATATGTAACTAAACGCTTTATACGACCGTTCAAACATGCAAACGTAATGTTACATAGAATGTTGAACTGCAATATATACTGGAAATTTTCCATTTATTATATTCCAAATCAGTATTTTCAGTAGAAGTTAAAGAAGACCGAAACATGATTGTTAATACGTATAAATTATCTAGCAAAATGATTATTCTACTTATGATAAAGTAATTTCAGGCGTCAAGTGGATACAGATCAGAACTACTACCAATGCTGATACTGCAAAAATTCTTAAGTGTACAATAAAATTCAATTATTTTTTTATGGGTGACTTTTTTTGGGTCTCTTCATAACAGATGCTGTGTCACCCAGAACATTTCTGTGTGGCACCACACTTCGCCTGTCATTTCGGGAAATTAGTAAGTCTCATGTGCCCAGTGATTACACTAGCTCTCAGTGCCCTTAAGACGGAAACGCAGTTATTACACTATATTACACTACACTACTGTTACACGGCAGAATAACTGGCCTAGGGTATTACCTACCTAACCTAATTCGATGTGTGATAATATAGATTTATAGAATGTTAAAGTAGGTCTATAACATTAGATTTGTACCCATCATCAAGTTCTTTATAGTTCACTTATGGACACCGGTTTACTATAATTGCCATGCTTGACAGGTGGATTGGCAAACACAGTAACAAATATTTCGGATCCTTCCGTCCCCGGTCTTTGTATTTTCGATCTGGAATTCATTGACTGTAATTCCGTCATGTGTCTGAAGCCATGAGATTTTCAGACAGGCGATGTAAGTGACGAGGTAACTCCGGTAGCGGCTTCACTGAAAATGTATACATACAGTCACGCCTTTTTTCCATATATGCAAGGACCACACCCGTAACCAACTTTTACCGAGACGGGCCGTGACGGGACGTCACGTTTCCCGCGGGGGGGCAAAAAATCTTACTCCCCATTGAGTTATTATTATTCTGCACGAATAAAGCCCGCCCGTGCTTAGGCGCCTCTTACGACACCTTGTTAGCAAAGAGGTAGGTGCTAACCTACTATACCGGACACCACTGAAGTTGTGAGTAATAATTTCAGTGCTGATTGGTGCTGAAGGATAACAGCGTGGGTAATTCTGCAAACGTTTCACACATTGTACACGGCACACGCACGAGCTCACTGACGCACTGGAGCGGCGTGACAGACTCTCCCTGGCGCCAATCATATAAAAAAGAGTCCCGTGCGCAGTATTAAGACAAAGTAAGGCTATTACTTTATATAGACTACATCACCTGATCATTAAACAGTAATAAATCCTTCGTAAATTGATCGTAAATAGTGGGTAGCTAACCGATTTGCCGTTAATAGTGTATTTACCGTTTGATATAAAATCATGCAAATGTCTATAATAACAGTAATAACTATGTAATGTACACTACAATCGACTCGAAAACGATTAGACGCATTGTTAACAAGATATTGTAGACTAGAGCAATTTTACACTACCATTCGTAATCGATTAATGATAAAGGTTATTTAAAAGGTGTGTTTAAGGTGGAATTTGCACCACCCTGCAAACAGTTGTCTGTCACTAAGATCGCGTGGAATAGCCGGCCATTGATCGTTGACCAGGTCCTGAGTTTGATTCCGAGTTTCAGATGTTTCTCATATCCATGTTGCAACGTAAACAGCCCACACACTAATTTTTAAGTCTGCTTACGCACCGGCAACAATCTTTCTACCACGCCGCTCCAATGCGGATTGGCATATTGACATGAAATATCACATCCACATCATTTAATTAATTCCTCATCCATCATTTTACTGGTGGCGGGAGTCCTATGCAAGAACCGTCTAGGTAGGTACCACCCCTGGGCCAGTTATTCTGCCGTGAAGCTGTAGTGTGCAAACATTGCTGTGTTTCGGCTTGAAGGGTACTGAGAGCTAGCGTAATCACTGGGCATATGAGACTTAAGACTGATGTCTCAGGGTGACGGGCGCAGTGTGGTGTCACACAGAAATTTAATGAGTGACGTAGCATTTGTTATGGGCAGACGTTGCACTTACCATCAGGTGAACGTTTTGCTCGTTCCGACACTTTTATCAATTAAAAAAAAAACTAAGCCACCTCCTCTTCAACCGATCCTTGAAAATCTCTACTGCCAAACGCACCCTTGGCACGATGCTATGTGATTTCCGTTCTTCTGTATATTGTAGAATCATGGACACTAACCCAGAATATGAGCAAGCGTTTAGAAGCATTCGAAATGTGGGTGTACAGAAGAATCTAGAAAATATCGTAAACAGATAGAGTATAAAATGAGGGAGTTCTGCAGGTAATAAACGAAAAGTTAGAGGTGCTAAACACTGTCAAAATGCCCAAGCTACAGTAGTCAGGGTTATATAATGCGCAACGAGAAATACGATCTGCTTCAACTGCTGATACAAAGAAAGCTAAAGAATCTCCGGACGTGGTTCAACCTTAGCACGAGATCCTTGTTACGAGCAGCAGTGTCCAAAATCAAAATTGCTTTGATGATTGCCGACCTCCAGTAGGAGATGGCAGCACAAGAAGATATTGACATGCGTCAAAGCATTTATAATTTGGAAAGAAGCAGATTTTCTTACGATATTTTGTTATAAAGTGTTAATATATTTCGAACAAAATATAAGATAAAAATATAATAAAAGAACAAAATATCATTAAAAAAAATTACCGTATGATGCTGCACTAAACAAAACTTTGTTTTGCCGGCACCGGCGTTCAAACCACGGTAAATCGCGTAGGTACTATGAAATTTACGACGTACGCACGGCCCCCAAGCTACCACTGCTCAAACTACTTTTCATTAATAACTAAACTAGACTATGATAAAGTTCGTACGAAGCAATATCTTTATCTGCGCACAAAAAAAAGTTCCTTAACAGATTAAAATACCTAATACCTCATAAGACGGTATGTAATTATTTTAATTTTTATAACCTTTGACGCTGTTAATTTGACAATCGGTTTTTGTATTCCGAAAGCTGTAATCTTAATTCTTGATCACAGGGATTTTACAGCGATGTCCTTTCGTTCCAATTACCAAGCAGGCGTTATAATCTGCTCACTGTGTATCGTAATTTTCATATTTATGTCATCCATAACCATATCATTTACTGGTGGTAGGATTCCTATGCAGGAATCCGTCTAGGTAGATACCACCCCGGGGCCAGTTATTCTGCCGTGAAGCAGTAGTGTGCAAACATTGCTGTGTTTCGGCTTGAAGGGTACTGAGAGCTAGCGTAATCACTGGGCATATGAGACATTAGACTGATGTCTCAGGGTGACGGGCGCAGTGTGGTGTCACACAGAAATTTAATGAGTGACGTAGCATTTGTTACGGGCAGACGTTGCACTTACCATCAGGTGAACGTTTTGCTCGTTACATCACCATATGCAATAAAAAAAAATCAATAATCTTTCAATAAAGATCCTGTCGGTACAGTTCCTGAACCCACAACGACGACTGCGTTGTACAAATATTAGTCAGATCCAGGCCTCATCAAACTGTTACGACTGTTTGGAGTAATGACAGCTCGACGATAACATGTTCATCGCTTCATTAGTACAACTTATGATGTTCTATCGTCGTTTCAGCCTATCATAAGTCCACAGTTGAACATAGGCCTCCCCCATAGATCGCCACAAAAGTTTGTAGCTCCCATTTTAGGGGGATTTTTCCATAGTTGCCACGCTTGGCAGGCGGATTGGCAACCGCAGTTTATTTATTCAGATGTTTCAGGAAAATGCTGCTGCCCATCTCCTGGTTTTCATTTTCCCTCTGTCGACTTTTACGACACCCATGGGATGAGATGGGGTGGTAGATTCTCTTAAGCCGCCACCACACGGCTGATGTTCTATATAGTTATTCTGTTTATAGACCATGATAATGTTTGCATTATTTTAAGTTTAAATATCTTCAAAGAAACTATCGAACTTAGACTGTCAATAGAAGGAATTATGTACTTGTAGCCCTATCGCCAACTAGTCAATCAATGGGTACCAAAAGGATTACTATTGGTCCCATAAAAAAGTAAAGTTTCAGCCTATAAATGTCCCACTACTGAGCACAGGCCTCCTCTCATTTCTGAGAGGGTTTTGGAGCTAGGAAGAATCCGCCACGCTGCTCCAATGCGGGTTGGCGGACTTCACATGTCTTCGAAATATTTTTTATTCCTCAGACATGCAGGTTTCCTCACGATGTTTTCCTTCACCGTCGAGCACGTGGTAAATCAGCACTTAAAATTGAAATTAACAATTTTAGTGGTGCCGGCACCGGGTATCGAACCCAGGTCACTCGCGTACTATGAAATTTAAAGCGAGCGCCTAGCCCCTGAGCTACCACGGCTCTATTGGTCCCATGCGATTTATAATATAGAAAAACTTTTAGAGTACTTGTCCAGAACTCACTCTCACCGTTCAAAATAATCAGTACAAGCTAAACGAAGTTTAAGCGTTTAACTTAGTACATGGCTACAGTTTGCATTTCGACATAGAATGAACGCGGTAAAAACCTAAACGCGATTAGAATTCAGAACGCTAATCAACGTTTAACTCTATAAGAGAGCTGTCATTGTAAATTGCACGACTATGTAAACACAAAAAAATATATTTCGTATTGTTTATTGTTGTTGTCGCATATTTATGTGAGCGATGTATAAAAACAGGCTGTTTGATGTCGCAAATAACGAAATACATCGAGTTTTTGTTATAGATTGCGACGATGTTCCATGTAAACTTCGTTTACCTAAATGCGATGCAAAGCAAACGGTGAAATCGGTTCTTAGAATGACTTACATCGATACTACCGAGCCGTATGACCCGATATCTATAAATACGTGTACACAACAGCCACATCATATCGGCTACGTACACTCCCGCTATTTTTACCCGTAACAACTAACAACTCAGCGGCGAAACGGCTCGTGAGTAACCCGCCTATTGTTAACTCACTTGTCAAAGTGCATTCAACAGCTTTATTCTATTTATCATTTACAGTCGACCGTTTGCTTTGTTCTACTTCTGAACAGGAATATATTGTTGAAAAAAATCTCGCAATTAATGTTTCAACCGATGCGTTTATTTGTTTAGTTTGCTTTGGGCAAGTTCTTTTTCTTTCGTTTCCATCTTTTACTTACTTCCTAATTCAGTAAAATAATACAATGGTGTGGTTACCGACTTAAGAGAATCTACCAACCCATCTCATCCCGTGGGTTTTTTTTTCATTTGATAAAGTGACGAGACGAGCAAAACGTTCACCTGATGGTAAGGGCAACGTCTGCCCATAACAGATGCTGTGTTACTCAGAACATTTCTGTGTAGCATCATATTGCGCCCGTCACACAGAGACACAAGTTCTTAAGTCTCATATGCCCAGTGATTACGCTAGCTCTCAGTGCCCTTCAGACCGAAACACAGTAATGTTTGCACAGTACTGCTCCACGGCAGAATAACTGGCCTGGGGTGGTACCTACCTAGACGGACTCCTGCATAGGTCAACAGACAGAGGGAAAAGTAAAACCTGGAGATGGGCAGCGGCATCTTCCTGGAACATCTGAAAATATATACTGCGGTTGCCAGCCCGCCTATAAACCGATGAAGATTACGAGGATTATAGGATATGAGGATTATGACGAATTTAGTAGTCTGTCAGAAGTATAGTATACGAAAGAACAAAGCAATAGTCCGAGCAGGCATATCAGAGCAAAAAGCATAACGCCTCGCTCCGCTGCGTCGCTATCGATTTCGTTCGTATCGACCACGCTAATTATGCGCCGGGATTAGAAAAGGATCGTGTCTAACGACCTAACGAGGCGATTCCGTGAACCGAAGTATGACCTGAAACAAAGAAATATTTTAATGAATAACTGTGACTGGCGATTTTCCTAGCCTAGGTCAAAGACCGCGCCTTCCGTGTCATTTCCCACGCGGATAATGGAGCCGCATCCGAATGTTTTAGATTTGAGCAGAATTTAACTTAGCGTCAGAATTTGTTTTCTTTATAAACTCGGAATTGGATGACCAACCACATAATTTAGTGGATTCCTTAATATTGCACGTAGCAAACTCACCTTGTGTGTAATTTAATATGCATTGAACGAATAAAAATAAAAAAGTTTGTTCTGTCTAAGTAAATACCTTCAGTCAAGCAGAATGCGGACATCACTGTGTTTCGATTTGAAGGCCCTCTAAAGCTAGAACATAGTTTACATAACAGAACATAAGAGAGCCGTTTGGTGGCGGCTTAAGAAAATCTACCACCCCATCCCATCCCGTGATTGCCGTAAAAGTCGACGGAGGGAAAATGAAAACCAGGAGATGGGCAGCAGCACCTTCTTGGAACATCTGAAAAAATAAACTGCGGTGACCAACCAGCCTGCCTAGCCTTCACGACAGAATAGATTACACATAACTAATTTTTATTTACATTTTTGGTACATAACTATATTATAAACATGTGTTTTATATTTAAAACTTAGCTCTGAGGGAAAAATGGTCACGTTTCTGTCTCATAGTTACGAGCGCGGTGTTACACAACGTGCTGTGCAGTTGAGGTTTGAGTAACACCAACTGTTATGGACAGACGTGGTACTTACCATCAGGCGAGTGACTTGCATGTCTAGTCTCTAACTTCAATTAAGTGAAAAGACTATTATCCTTGCTGGCTACTACATGTTAAAGTAGCCAGCAAGTAGGACACTCGCACAGACAACCATTTTCTTTTTGTAGTGATTGACCTGGTGTTAAGTAGAGATACGAGTATGTTCCAAAGTCTACAGAGGTCCAACACGTTAGACTAGAAGATGCCTTTTCACTATTTATTTCCCATGTTACAATGGTTTGTGAAGACCAACACCGGCAAATGCACCTACAGATTGATGTGAGAAAGACGACCAAGTGGCCTAGTATTCAAAGTATATTCAGTCTAACGCCCTACTAACTGAGCTATTTCGACTGTACCGATAGAAGTAACTGATCGAGCCGTGGTTCGGCGCCCTCGAATCAACGAACTTATACCATTGTTATCTCGGCTAAACACTCACAGCGCTCGGCCACCTCTAGCGAAGCTGTAAAAGCCTTTAGGCTAACGGTGATCATCAGTCCTTAAAAAAAATCAAAGTATATGACTATTGCGCTGTAGGTCCTGTGTTCGGAACCCACCCGGAACCAACATTAGTCTCTAGTTATCGAGTCGGCTTGTGTAGCGTTTGTTCCGGTGTCTTTGATGCTACCATCCTAGCGCTGCATCAGGCGCGGTAGGTCAGGTAGATTGAGCGTCTCTTTCTCTCACATTTTCACACACAAATTGAAACATGGAATAAAACTAATTCTATGGATTTAATTGCCGTTAATTTTTAACTATTTATAACCAGACGTTTCGAGCGTCTCCCCGTGTTCATGGGTGCTGTAACGCTCGAAAGATCGGGTTATAAATTGTTAAAAATTGAAGGCGATAAATTCCGTTTCATTTAATGTTTATTATTTGCGTAAATATTAATCAAGAGTTAATTGACATTACAGACAATTATTATCAAACGAAGGACCCGCGCCTGAGACGTTAACTTTCACAGATCGTACACTAAACCATTACGCATATTATTATTTTTAAAAGCGCAAATTATAAAGCAGGTAGTAGTGTAGCAGTGAGCATATCGTCAGCTTGCGCTTGGCTATTATAGTAAGAGATTCCCTCACTAAAATGGTAAGATACAATTGTAAATGTAGTAATTATTCGTAACTGTGTTAAGATTCCTATGCAGGAATCCGTCTATGTAAGTACCACCCCAAAATTATTCTGCCGTGGAGCAGTAGTGCGCAAACTTTACTGTGTTTCGGTTTGAAGAGCACTGAGTGGAATTACTTTAGAAGTGACGCTTCTGGGTGATGGGCGCAGTGTAATGCCACACAGAAATACTCTGGGTGACACAGCATTTGTGGGGAGTCGTTGCACTTACCACCGGGTGAACGTTTTGCTCGTCTCATCACTTTAACCATAAAAAAATATATGATTTAACACGAGCTAAGTTGTGAAGAGAAAGTACTTCTTTTTCAAATGGTGCGTTTGTATTGCGAATGTTCATGAACGGCGATGGTCACTCACCATCAGGTGAGTTAGCGGCTTTTCCGGCTCCAGAAATACTCTCAAAAATCTGAGAGAGCTTAAGACTTTTAATAGGCTATTTATTTTCTTTTAATTTACATCACAATTTGTAAATCGTTTCTGTCCTATATTTGAATTTTACGCCTAACTTTGAACAATTCGACGACCGCGTGGACTAGTGGCCGGCGTACCTGACTTCTACGCCACGGGTCCTGGGTGCGAATCCCGACACAAATTGTTGGTTTTCGGGTCTGGTTGTGTTGTACATGTGAATGTAAAATGCACCCACGATACAGGAGGAATCCTACTGTGTTGCATCATTTATATTAAAAACAAAAAAAAATTGTCATTCGAATCTTATACGAATATATAATTCCCTCGTATCCTTTATAGAGTACCGCGGATCACTGCGAGCGAAATGAGAAACAGACCCATCAACACCTTATATTATTACATACCTTTACCAAATCAATATTTAATTAACATATTTAAAAGATATAAGTGTGGCTTAATTACTCTTTACCGTTACGTTATATATTTACCACGGTGACATTTATAACAAAATTAATATTAACTGATAATCTCTGATTAAATTAACTCATTAGGATTAAATTTCGGATAACGATGCTATCAGCGGTGTACGATTATCATGTGAATCATTACGAACCCGACACGTCGCGACTTGTTGGTGTGTGAGTTTGTGAGTGTCAAGTACAGTGTTGCCCAGAGTGGCATTTATATATAGGCATAAAATATATTTCAATGTAAGTTAAAAGAAAATAAATAGCCTATTAAAAGTCTTAAGCTCTCTCAGATGTTTGAGAGGATTTTTGGAGGCGGAAAAAGCCGCTGACTCACCTGTTGGTCAGTGACCACCGCCGTCCATGAACTATCGCAACACAAACGCACCATTTGAAAAAAAAGTACTTTCTCTTCACAACTTAGCCCGTGTTAAATCATTTTTTTTTATTGGTTAACGTGACGAGACGAGCAAAACGTTCACTTGGTGACAAGTGCAACGTCTGCCCATAACAAATGCTGGGTCACACAGAACATTTCCGTGTGACACCACACTGCGCCCGTCACCCTGAGACATCAGTTGTTAAGTCTCATATGCCCAGTGATTACGCAAGCTCTCAGTGCCCTTCAAACCGAAACACAGTAATGTTCGCACACTACTGCTTCACGGCAGAATAACAGGCCCTGGTAGAATTCCTATGCAGGAATCCGTCTAGGTAGGTACCACCCCAGGGCCAGTTATTCTGCCGTGAAGCAGTAGTGTGCAAACATTACTGTGTTTCGGTTTGAAGGGCACTGAGAGCTAGCGTAATCACTGGGCATATGAGACTTAACAACTGATGTCTCAGGGTGACGGGCGCAGTGGGGTGTCACACAGAAATGTCCTGCGTTACACAGCATTTGTTATGGGCAGATGTTGCACTTACCAAGAGGTGAACGTTTTGCTCGTTTCGTCACTTTATACAATAAAAAAAAATGTATATCATCGATCGGGTATACAAGATCGGAGTCGGCTTTTTTTTTCGAGCGAACAGTTAGTAGGACATAAAACTGTAGAAGTATGCAAATTAGACCGATTTAGCTGTAGCCTCATGTTAACTGCATTAGATTACATGTGCGATTATTTATCCGCTTAACAAAATAACTTAATTAACTTCTAAAAACGCGAACGTGTCTCGCCTTTAATCAGTTTTTATAATATTATTGCCCCTCAGTAAAGTTGTCGTCAAATTGCACGCGAACATTAATTACCTGATAAAGTAACACTTCAGTTATATTTTATGATTGCAATGGCGATTTATTTATTAATAATTATGTTAGTTTTTATTTCTAATACTTTTTTTTTCGATTTAATAATCTAATCGACAGCGAGAGCCGTGGTATCGGCTTACCTTAAATTTAAATTTATCGAGAGTGAACTGAGTTCGATCTCCGGAGCCGGCACCTTATTGGTTAAAGTGACGAAACGAGCACAAGGTTCACCTGATGGTAAGTGCAACGTCTGCCCATAACAAATGCTATGTCACCCAGAACATTTCTGTGCGACACCGCACCTCGCCCGTCACCCTGAGACATGAGTTCTTAAGTCTCACATGCCCAGTGATCACGCTAGCTCTCAGTGCCCTTCAAACCGAAACACAGTAATGGTTGCACATTACTGCTGAACGGCAGAATAACTGGCCCTGGGGTGGTACCTAGACGGATTCCTGCATAGGAATCCCAACACCAGTAAGTGGAAACACGTGACGGAAATAAAACTTCTTTATATTTATTAGAAACGAGCTGATGCCCACGACCTCGTTCGCGTTGATATAGGTTTTTAAATACCCCGCGGGAACTATTCGATTTTCCGGTGTAAAGATCCTAAGTCCGTCTCCACGATGCAGGCTATCTCTGTGCGAAATTTCTATGCAAAAAATAAAAACTTAAGTTGGCGCGCGCTGTATTTTTTCAGTACAGAAACTACGGCGATACTATTATGCGTGTATGATTGAAAAACGACACGTTTGGTTAAAATTATAATGACCAAACACGAATTTACACAACCTACCGTTGCACCGTAGTATTTTAAAACAAACAAGCGCCTGCAAGAACACCAGGTGATGCGAGAATCATCGTCGGCTAGCGCCAGATAGTGATTAGTGCCGGGCGAGTGGCTCACGGCTGCCCGTTTCCGGTCGTCGATAAAAAAAACCCCCGCGCAGTCACAACAAACGGCGAGACGCGCTGCTACAGACAAAAGTGCGGTAACGTGACACCAGCTAGTGCCGGGCACGTGTCGATATTTGTTCGACGATTTTACGTTGAAATTAATGTTTCTAAAGAAACTATATCAGTTTTCTGTATCAGTTTGAGGATCACTGATATACTTAGTATGAGCGAGACTATAAATTGTCCATGTATTTATAAAAAGTAAAGTAACACCCTATTACACGTGGAGACGTGTCTGTATGAGAGGAGTCTCATTTTCCAGAGGGTTTTGGAGCTGGGAAGAGTCCGCCACGCTGCTCCCATGCGGGTCAATGAATTTCATATATCTTCGTTATATTTTATATTTCTCAGACATGCAGGTTTCCTCACGTTGTTTTCCGAGCACGTGGTAAAGCACTAAAAATTGCAATCAACAATTTTAGTGGTGCCGCACCGAGAATCGAACCCAGGTCTCTCGCGTACTATGAAATTTAAAGCGAGCGCCTAGCACCTGAACTACCATGGAACCATGTATTTATAGATATGATTTAATTGAATATTTTGTAACGTCATTATTCAGTTACGAATATTTTTTTTATATTGATTTAAATATTTGAAATGACAATTGAACTGTATTTGAAAAAAAGACATACAAATGCCGTTTTCTATTCGGATTACCGTAATTTCTACTTATTCGTAGCTGCTTAATAATTCTATTTAGTACGTAAATATTTTCATAGTTACAGTATAATTATTACAAAAGTTTATATAAACATTAGAATTCATTTTTTTTATGAATCTTCTATAATTGAATGTAAATGTTTTTTTTTTTTCAAACATAAATAAGCAGGCTGCAAGGACGCGTTAACAGTTTCCTTATGCCCGAGCAAGTAATACTGTATCTAAAAACAACTAAGTCGACACCGGTTACAACATAATGCGTGGTCGGATAATATTGGAATGCTTCCAACACATTTTCCAGTTGCAAAATTGCACGTGCATTAAGATTATGAAACGAGATGATACCGAAGGACTTACTTAGTGCGCTACTGAAATTAAACAATTAGTTTTAATGTTACATATACCGTATAAGTTACACTTTGCACTTACCGTCAGGTGAATGAACGCTATGTTCGCCTCGTAAATTTTTTTGTTTATTGGAGTTAGTGACGAAACGAGCACAACCTTCACCTGAGTCACCCAGAACAATTCTGTGTAACACCACACTGCGCCCGTCACCTTGACACATCAGTTCTTAAGTCTCATATGCCCAGTGATTACGCTAGCTCTCAGTGCCTTTCAAACCGAAACACAGTAATGTTTGCACACTACTGCTTCACGGCAGAATAACTGGCCCTGGAGTGGTACTTACCTAGACGGATTCCTGCACAGGAATCCTACCACCAGAAAATCCTTTCTCTAATAAAAATAAAGTTTAATTTCTAACGTTTACCATTTTCACGGTGTTAAATAAATACGTCGTGAATAACATTAATATAAATTTATTAAGATAGTAATAGCTCCGCGTTTGAGGATATTAAGGGAATCATCATTGCATTTTTTTTATTTATTTCTTTACATTGAATTTTATCCGTGTGGTGGCGGCTTAGCCGTGTGGTGGCGGCTTAGCCGTGTGGCGGCGGCTCGATAAAAGATACTACCACTCCATCTCATCCAATGGATCTCGTAAAAGGCGAGTAAGGAATTAAACTGCACTGTGCACCCAACAGCGCATGGTGGCGATGGGCTCACCACCTATCACACCAAGTGCATTATATTGTTTTGGTGAAACGTGGATTGTGGCAGTCATCTGTTTTTGCAGTGAGTGCCCAGTCTCTGACTACCCCTTATGGGATACAGTCGTGATCTTATGTATGTATGTACATTGAACTAAAACATGATTGCTTCATTATTTATGTATTCCATTTTGTACTTTCATTTTATGTTTTATATCATCATCATCATTTCAGCCTATCACCACTCCACTGCTGAACATAGACCTCCCAAATAGATTGCCACAAAAATTTTTAGCTGTCATTTTAAGAGGATTTTGCTATAGTTGCCACGTTTGGCAGACGGGTTGGCAACCGCAGTTTATATATGCAGATATACTTTTAGTTTTAATAATACTTTTAATTTTCCCTCTATCGACTTTTACGACACCCACGAGATGAGATGGGGTGGTAGATTCTCTTAAACCGCTTCCACACGGTTTTATATCATCATCGTTTCTACACATCATAAACTGACTACTGAACATAGGCCTCCCACGAAACATGGTTCTGAACCATTTGCATCCATCGACTTCCCGCAAAGCCAACCCATCAAGGTCTTCGCTCCATCTAGTCGATCGATTGAATCGACGATCGAACATAGTACAGATCGAATGATCGATCTGTACTATGTTCAGGAGAACGAGGTTGCCACTAGAGAACTTTTCTTCTCCAATGATTATCGTTTCCACGCTTACTCACTACAGCTTGTTTTGTATATTTGAATATGTTTCAAAAATATGTATTTTATATTGAAAATATAGAGATATAAAGTGACGAGACGAGCAAAACGTTCACCTGATGGTAAGTGCAACGTCTACCCATAACAGATGCTGTGCTACTCCGAATATTTCTGTGTAACACCACTCTGCGCCCTGTCACCTTGACGACATCAGTTCTTAAGTCTCATATGCCCAGTGATTACGCTAGCTCTCAGTGCCCTTCAGACCGAAACACAGTAATGTTTAGCACACTACTGCTTCACGGCAGAATAACTGGCCCTGGGGTGGTGCTTACCTAGACGGATTCCTGCATGGAATCCCTACCTCAGAAAATACTTTCTCTAATAAAAAAATTTTTCATTTCGAACGTTTACCATTTTCACGGTGTTAAATAAATACGTCGTGAATAACATTAATATAATGGTTTAATTAATATACTTATGGTAGGATTCCTATGCACGTGCACAAACACCCAGACCTGGAAGGTCTGGGTTAGAAGTAGGCCATACAAATATTTGTCCTTCGACTCGAAGCAACGAACCATAGCGAAGAAGCCAATCGCTTAACCACTGCACCAACCAAGTCAGTCCACTTCACAAAACGCTAAAAAAACTATCTTGTATCGCGTTCGATTAGTTGAATAATCTGAATTTCTTATATTTACGCGAACACTACACATTTAAATGAAACTAATTTTACGGATTTTATCGCGTTTATTTTTATTATTTATAACCCGACGTTTAAATATTTAAAAGCTGAAGGTACTCCGGGTTAACTATGACATCAGGACATCTGTCACCTCAGTCCCCCTGTGACCATGGGTGCTGTAAAGCACTCGAAACGTCGGGTTATAAATAATAAAAATAAACGCGATAAAATCCGTAAAATTAGTTTCATTTAAATGAATAATCTGAATCTTTATTTAAACGACCGCCAATGAATCATAATACACATTACTACGTATCTAACTATTAAAATGCAATTGTAAAAGCAATCGATGCCTGTCAACGATTGAAGCAAGCCACTCGACTCTCGACAACAGGCTGCCGACGCGCGGCCATCACTACTCAGCGCTCACTTAGAGTAAGTAATAAAGAGGATATAACAGATGTCTGTTGATTCAGTATTCTTCACTTTTCATATCCACGCGTCAATAAACACGTAATCCCACTGATATTATGAGCTGCATTATGAAAAGCTCGTATCGGTTACTCAATCGTAAATCGTTTGAAGGAAATACATACATACATAACATCACGACTGTATCCCGTAAGGGGTAGTCAGAGACTGGGCACTCACTGCAAAAACAGATGACTGCCACAATTCACGTTTCACCAAAACAATATAATGCACTTGGTGTGATAGGTGGTGAGCCCATCGCCACCGTGCGCTGTTGGGTGCACAGTGCAGTTTAATTCCTTACTCGCCTTTTACGAGATCCATTAGAATGAGATGGAGTGGTAGTATTCCTTTTAACGAGCCGCTACCACACGGCAAATACGCGAGAATGAATCGACATTTATTACATTTTGAATGAAACTTTTTATACATAGTTATGTATTTCTTATGCTTACTGGTGACAGGATTCCTATGCAGGTGTCCGTCTGGGTAGGTACCACCGCAGCGCCAGTTATGCTGCTGTCAAACTAAGTCAAAGTCAAGTTATAATATAAGCCTATAAATGTCCCACGCTGAGCACAGGCCTCATCCCATTTCTGAGAGGGTTTTGGAACCGGGAATAGTCTGCCACGCTGCTCCAATGCGGGTTGACGGACTTCACTTGTCCTCGAAATATTTCTAATCCTCTGACATACAGGTTTCCTCACGATGTTTTCCTTCACCGCTGAGCACGTGATGAATGAGCACTTAAAATTGTAGAACAATTTTAGTGGTTCTGACACCGGGGATCGAACCCAGGTACTCGCGCACTATGAAATTAAAGGCGAGCACCCGGCCCCTGAGCTGCCACGGCTGCTGTCAAACACTACCGTGCAAAAATTCCTTTGTTTGCTCCAAATCAATTTCAACCACGGCCAAATCTTTCGGTGGCGTACAATTTTTATAGCATTATGAAAAGCTCTTATCGGTTACTCCGTCGTAAATCGTTTGAAGGAAATACACGAGAATGAATCGACATTTATTTCATTTTGAATGAAACTTTTTATACAGAGTTATGTATTTTTCATGCTTACTTCTCTCTTTATCGAATAAAAAAAATGTCCACCACCACCACACCAGCCTAACACTAGTCCACTGCTGAACATAGGCCTCCCCCAAAGATTGCTACAAAAGTTTGCAGCTCTCATTTTGGGAGGAATTTTGAAAACCGCAGTTAATTTATTCTGATTTTCCAGGAAGATGCTGCTGTCCATCTTCTGGTTTTAATTTTCCCTCTGTCGACTTTTACGACACCCACGGGATGAGATGGGGTGGTAGATTCTCTTAAGCCGCTACCACACGGCCTTGGCAAAAAATATCCAAGTCCAATAATATTGCTAGTCAAGACAATATGAAAGATTTGAATTAAGATTCACATAAATGGCGATATTTAATGACAATGATGTCGTTGTTACTCATTTTGTCAAGTTAAATATCTTTTAAAAGTACCTGATTGTCACTATTATTTAAACAACAACTCCTTAGCCATTTTGACACTTTATCATGCTACATGAAATAATTTTAAGCCGGTTTTCTTTCACAAACACCTAGCTATATAATTAAATAGATAGTTATAATGTCATACTATGACAGACTAAATTTTGTACATCAAAAATATTGTATTTGTAACAGTTACAGTTTTTGGCGGAGTATATTGCCAATGAAAAGGTCCAGATCCAGAAAAACCCGCCAGATCGAATGGTCTGATCTGGGGAGAACGTCTCCTCCAACTAGTAATATTTAGATTTTGTATATATAGTTCGCATCTCAGAAAACTTTCATAGCGCGATTATGGACGTATGCGAATATTTCTTAAGCTTCTCCTGTGGCGACATAGATGTCGCTACAAGTTAAATCAATTCACCAGAAATTGGCACTGTTTTTAATTGATAATTTATTTAGAAATCCCAGACAGTCGTTATAAAAACTCTTTTCTTTCTTCCTTCTTTCATAAATTTCAATCCATTCGAACCAAATTGCTCAGAATGTAATGATAAATCAAATGGATGTATGGTGTTTGGGCCTGTGACTAAAATAAATGAAAACAACGCTAAGACTTTTGGCGCCAACTTGATAGGTACATTCTCATCAGCTCCCATACAAAGTTCGCCCAATAACCAGCAGTGATATAACATTGATTATTAGATTCAAAATAACACCAATGTATCCGTGAAAGCAGATTAGAACGATGGTCATTTCTCAGAATTTATTTATTACCTGAAATATTTTCGATATTGAGGTTATTTGAAATAGCCTTGCTAGTTCGATTTAAGGTTTATTTCAAAATATCAGTTTAGATTCCCATTGTCGAAAAGTAAATTGAAAAAAAAAATACTCTGAAGACTTAACAAACAAAAACAACGATCACTAAAATTACATTTAAAAACAAAATCAACTATGCACTTAAGACTCGTGAAAGTAGCCATTGATTGAAAAATGCAATTAAAGACCGAAATCGTGATTTTCATTTGATCGGTCAGTCCTATTTTCAGCAAAATTTTACCAATTTTTTTACCGATGATGATTTTATAAATTATGAAGTTTTGCTACTTGTTTGAACACTATCTGTATTTGTGCCAGATTCATCTGACACTGGATTAAAAGAGTATTACCTACTGTTGCCATAAATAAATTAAAAAGTTAATTAATACAAAGACTATATAATAGCTTGCAGAATGATAGACAGCTTAGAGTGTCTTCGATATTTGGCTTGACATTAATTTGAAGTTAATTCTATCGTAAAAAATTAAACGTCTATGTTAATAAAATAGCTAAATAACACAACCGCTGAGATTTATATATTTTATTTACACAGACGGTAACTTAATCGACAATAAATTTTACAAGTGTAATATTTTTAGACCCAGTCAACCACCGGCGGTCGTAAACAAGAAAATGTTTATCAGCAATAAGCAATATGCTTCTCATGGATACAACTTATTTGAAACTGATTGATTGCGTAATAAAATTGTTACGATCATAACATCTTTCATGCGCGCGTTAAAAATTCTGAAACTGTCTGTAAGCATTATGCAAGATATCGTAACTTTATGGAAGCCTTTTAAGGGATCGAGATTAGACGTACTTTCTTGATCTATGCAATTCTTAAGAGTGGAAATAATGTGATGGTAAGCTAATATTATCGTAGTTGTCTAAGAAAAGTTGTGATATCCTTTGTGTGGATATAAACTCATGATATTGACCACGTCGATCGATGGTACTTGAATGATGGTTCTCAGAACTTTGAATTATATTTTCCTGCGCTCGTCACCTTGAAACATCATTTTTAAGTCTCATATTACTACTTAGAAATAGCCTTTAGTTTAAAAATGAATTAAAAAAAAATCTAATTCCAGAAAGAACATAGCAGGTCCTTACTTCTTGTATTGCCATATAAGTTTATTGCACATTTTTTGAAATATTTTCGAAACATACGTGTACACCAGGTTAGGCAACAATACAAATAATGGAATATTATTAAAAACAAACATTAACAGGTATAACACCTCCTTTTCCCTTTTTTTTATAATAAACTGTGCTATTTTGACTAAAATCTCTGTTTAGACGTCAGTGTGATCGCATTTACGGCGTCGAATGCAAAGCAATTTTGGAGTGACTTATGTTTCGGGCGCTGCCTTCTTCACCACTTTTCTTCCACTCGTCAGTCGTTTTCTTGGAAATGGGTTAATAGTCGAGTTAATAATAATATAAAACAATAATCTCTTCCGAAGAACTTCTACATTAATAGTAATTCTGAACTGTTAAACAAAAATAAGTTTGCTTGCTTTTTCGAATCTACATCATGTCAAATGTTTGTGACTTCGTTGTCTACGAATACAATAAAAAACCTTAATAGATACTTTAGTAGAGATGAGTCGAACTTTATGCACGAGGAGAAAAACTCACAAATTTAGGACGCTTCCCTGGTGGCCGTTAAATCGAATTACGCGCGACTCTAATCAACCTCGGCGAGGACGTTTTATGATAGGCATTAAAAGACGCGTGCGAGGTCGCTGAACTTTGAACCGAAAACTAAATTATAGTGATTTGTCTAAAAATAAAGATACAGTCTGCTCACAATTTTGTTTTCTACAACTTTTACTGCGCCTGTAACTTACAGGCGCAGTAATTCTGGCTGATTTTTGGCTATGGCGACAACTTTTAATTACTGTCGGAAGCTATCCACTATGCAGGCGATAATACAATGCCACAAATATAGCCACAAACCAACAGACACTCACTCGTCCCGGCCTGCCCTCGCCCCATGTAACTTTCATGTGATTACATATAAGAAGTAGATCAGGATGCAGTGACGGAGATACGGGGAACAGGGACGAGCGCAACCTGACCGGATAATCAACAGTTTGTGTTTTTGTAAAAAACCTAGGACGTTCAGCGCAGTAGTCGGGTACTCTGGCCACCAGGTCACGCGGTCGTTATAAACCGGCGTTGTCACGTCTGAGAGTTTTGATGAATTGCTACGTTGTCATCACTCACTTGTTGAAGGGCGGGTTGAAGGGCACTGAGAGCTAGTATTAGAGGTAGTTGGCACACGAGACTTAGAACTGATGTCTCAACGTGATCAGCGCTTTGTGATGCCACACAGAAATGTTCTTATAACCAGAAGTTGCACTTACCAACAGGTGAATGTTCTGTTTGTCTCGTCACTTTATCCTTTAAAAATTACCATGTTCTACAATGATCACTTACCATTAGGTCATCCGCTTGCTAGCTTGCTCCCTCTTCTATTAAACTGAGCTACCACGTCTCTACGCATTGTTATGACGCTAAACAACAACAACATAAGTAAACGGAACTAAATCTTGTGGCACCTGTGAACTTCTCGAAACATCTCAAACAGTTTCTTCCCAATATTATTGTTATTACGTAGCGATTGTTAACCTAAGCAACAAACGCTAAACGATTTTTTTTATTAAAACATTGTCACCTATTCTTGCTCCACATAAGTACTATTGACTAATATTCATGATTCAACATTAAATACTTGTGTAACGAAAGAAAAGTTTCCTTTTATTTTTAGATTTTAATTTATTGAATATAACAATGAGCGCAAAAAATCCCGCCTTAATAATTTTTTTTGTTTGTTGCCAAGCAACGTGATAAATGAGTGTTTTTCCACAAATAATTCAATTAAAATTGTTACTCATATATCTTGACATTTTATAAAAGCAAAATAGTTTAGTCACCCGTCACTATACGTAATCATTTCTTCCAGACTAGTCATGTTTTGTTCTAGATACACTTTCAGGAATGGGTTTGTCAGTATCACCAAACTATATCTGACTAATGGATACTGACTACTAACACTCGGGCAGGGTAAATAGGATCAGCTATCACAGAATAACAACATTTATTTTTATTGGATAAAGTGATGAAACGAACAAAACGTTCACCTGAGTAAGTGGATCGTCTGCCTATAACAGTTGCTGTATTAGCCAGAAAATTTCTGTGTGACACCACAATGTGTCCATCACCCGGAGACATAAGTTCTTAAGTCTCATATGCCCTACGCTTGTGTGATGTGTGTAGTGATTACGCTTAGCTCACAGTGCCCTTCAAACCGAAACACAGTAATGTTTGCACACTACTGCTTCACGGCAGAATAACTGGCCCTGGGCTGGTACCTACCTAGACGAATTCCTGCATAGGAATCCTACCACCAGAAGAAAACAACATAACAACATAAGGTAACTTCGTCAGGTTGTCTGCTCATTAACATTAAAGGAAAGAAAGACAATGTTGATGAGATAGCACCTAATTTCTATGTACGAGTATTAATAGAATAGGACGGTACTTTGCACAAGGTTAATAGAAATAGAAACAGGTTTTCGGTGCAACCACAATTTAACAAACTTTTTTTTTGGATAAAGTTATGAAACAAGCAAAACGTTCACCTGATGGTAAGTGCAACGTCTGCCAATACAAATGCTGTGTCACACAAAAAAATTCTGTGTGACACCGCTCTGTGCCCATCACCCTGAGACATAAGTTCTTAAGTCTCATATCCCGAGTCATTACTCTAGCTCACAGTGCCCTTCAAACAGAAACACAGTAATGGGGTGGTACCTACCTAGACACAAAAACAAATGAAAGCAAATTTTTACCAAAATGGTGTCCACTCAGCTTTATGTCACGAACTAAAGTTAAAACAACACTTCGTGACGCTGGTTTTCAGTGATGCCAAGAGTTAGAGATAGATGAATGATTAAAAGCAAAAACACAAAAATTTAAAAATAAGAAGAACTAAATAAAACCATAACATGCAAATGGGACTTTTGGCGGCAGCTGGAAAAGTGGCGGTGGCGTTTTGAATGTATTTTGTAATTTCTGTGTTCATTTTGAGTTTCGATGTTTAATATCGATAGTTATTATTATATTATTATGCAGCAAGTGCTCGTGACAGTGTACAGTAATTGGAAACTTCAATTCAAGACCATAATTATACTTTATGTTTTGTCTCCATCGGTCCGGCAAATCTTCTTCTCCATCATCGTTCATCAGTCCAGCAAATCTTCAGTAAAAGTCAACTATCATTTTACTGTCGATCAAAACGAAGTTCTTGTTATATTTAAATTACTACTCGACTTTGCCAGCTCATTGGTAGCTCAGGGGCTAGGCGCTCGCTTTAAATTTAATAGTACGCGAGTGGCCTGGCTTCGATTCCCGGTGCCGGCACCACTAAAATTGTTAATTGCTATTTTAAGTGCTGAATTACCACGTGCTCGACGGTGAAGGAAAACATCGTGAGGCAACCTGCATGTCTGAGAAATGAAACAAATATATTTCGAAGACATGTGCAGTCCGCTAACCTGCATTGGAGCAGCGTGGCGGATTATTCCTAGCTCCAAAACCCTCTCAGAAATGAGAGGAGGCCTGTGCATTTTGAAAGTTGCCACAGTTTCTATTAAAATCTAATAACAGTTGGCATAGAAGATGCTTATTCCATCTTGCGTTTGTGATTGCTCGTCCACTGTAACATATAAGAAATGGTTAGCCTGTTCGAAACCGGGCAGCAACATTACACTTGTGTGTAATGATGTAAAAGTCTACTTTCCTAGACTTTTTCAATTATAGGTTACTATAATCGTTTATAATTTAGAAATTATGGAGAAGGAAATGTTTAGAGATCTTGATCGTGAGAAAATACCAAAAGAGATGTCCACAATAAAACTAAAGTTACCTACACAAGAGTGGAAATGGACTGAACACACACACACATAGCTCGAAGAACCGATAACTCATCATATTATCAGCATATCACGACCACTGCTGAACATAGACCAGATAGGGGAGCTATAGATTGCCACAAAAGTTAGAGGCTCTCATTTTGGAGGATTCGCCATAGTTGCCACGCTTGGCAGGCGGG
This sequence comes from Luehdorfia chinensis, assembly GCA_019845155.1. Classification (NCBI taxonomy): domain Eukaryota; kingdom Metazoa; phylum Arthropoda; class Insecta; order Lepidoptera; family Papilionidae; genus Luehdorfia; species Luehdorfia chinensis. The sequence goes on from JAHVAK010000573.1 coordinate 491,650, forward strand.
TTGGCAACCGCAGTTTGAAGATGGATGAGAAGATGTTGTTAAAGATGCGGCTGGCCTTCTCCTGGATTTTATTTTCCGTCTGTCGACTTTTACGACACTCACGGGCCGAGATGGGGTGGTAGATTCTCTTAAGCAGTCTGCACACGGTTGAAACTATAACCGTTGGGACAAAAATCGAGTAGCAATCTTATACAGGCAAACGCAGTGCAGAATAACTCACTTTTACACAGAATGTAACTTCTTTCTACATTCTATACACACGATTACTTATTTTATTTCTAAAAAAATCCCTACGATTACTCCTATGTGATTACTGGCTGTATATAAAGATGAATTCCGGGAACTGTCTCTAAGACAAAAATATTTTTCCGTCCCGGAGTTGAGCCCACGATTTGTACGATAGATAGAGTCAATCGCTTGTTCCAACCGAGCAGTTACGTAATTGTTAAGGAACATGAAAAGAGAAAAGAAAAGAGGATCCATCACCCCATCTCATGCCGTGGGTGCCGTAAAAGGGAAAATAAAAACCAGGAGATGGGCAGCAGCATTTTCCTGGAACATCCGAATAAATAAACTGCGGTTGCCAACCCGCCTGCCAAACGTGTTAACTATGCCAAAATCACCCAAAAATGAGAGCTACTAAGTATTGTGGTAATCTGTGGGGGAGGCCTATGTTCAACAGTGGACTACTGATAGGCTGAAATGATGCCATGTTGGATATTTTAGGATTTAGTATAATTATTGTCTTACTAACTTAGATTTAAGCACATTTTACACAATAAAACGACGACCGCGTGGCCTAGTGGTCAGAGTACCTGACTTCTAAGCCGCGGGTCCTGGGTTCGAATCCCAGCCGGAGCCAACATTTGTGCTAAAACATAAATTGTTGGTTTTCGGGTCTGGTTGTGTTGTGATTGTCCCCGTGTTTCTGACACTGCATCCTAGACTGCCTCCGATCTTATCGCATCAGCGTTACATCGGGTGCGGTTACAGAGCTACTAAGTAATCTATGGGGGAGGCCTTTGTTCAACAGTGGACTAGTGATAGGTTAAAATGATGATGATGATGATTGATTCCGAAATCGGTTCGAGATTAGGCCATTACTGGACATATGAGACTAAATAAAAGTCTCAGAGAATGGGTGCAGGGCAATGCCAGCTCTGTGCGATTTAAAGTTCTGAAACAGTTTTTTTTTTATCGAACCTAGTGACGAGTCGAGCCAAATGAATAACTAGTCAGGTGACGGTAAGCTCAACATCAGAACATTTAACCCGAACATCGGAAACACCCGTTCTTAAGCTCCATATTTTTTGTTTAGTTCTCATATGCCCTATCTATATTGTATTCACTGGCTATCAGTGTTCTTAAAACTGAAGTAATGCTAGACGGCACAATAACTGGCACTGCGATGGCACAACCTAGACTGATTCCTGCATAGGAATCCTACCAACAGTAAAATGAAACTGTTTTTTTTTGTACAAAGTGACGAAACGAGCAAAACGTTCACCTGATGTTAAGCGGAACGTCCGCCCACAACAAATGCTGTGTCACTTCACCCAGAATAATTCTGTGTGACACCACACTGCGCCCGTCACCCTGAGACATCAGTTCTTAACTCCCAAATGTCCAGTGATTACGCTAGCTCACAGAGCCCTTCAAATCGAAACACAGTAATGCTTGCACACTACTGCGTCACGGCAGAATAACTGGCCCTGGGGTGGTACCTACCTAGACGGATTCATGCATAACAATCCTACCACCAGAAGAAAAACAACATAAACCACATAAGGTAACTTCGTCAGGTTGTCTGCTCAATAACATTAAAGGAAAGAAAGACAATGTTGATGAGATAGCACCTAATTTCTATGTATTAATAGAATAGGACGTTACTTTTCACAAAGTTAATAGAAAGACGGAGGAGAATAGACAGATTCCTGCATAGGAATCCTACCACCAGTAAAAGACATGGAAATTAAACATATTTAAAATAACATATCCTTCTTATTATATAATGGTTACAAGGTTTCGTATAACGCGAATAATGATTTCAGAAACGGAGAATATTTTAAAAAGACACTTTGAGAACTGAACTCGTAAAAAAAGCGCGTTACGCGTATTTATGACACGGGTATTATGCAAAATGTTTTCAAAGTATCCCGAATTATTCGTCCGCTTGTAAAACGTCGAAAATATGAGTCGATACGTGCGAGGTAGAATTGGCAACAACGTGCGGCGACGCCCTTGACCTATCTTCTGACTAATTGTCTACACTCTATTGGCATTGATTTGCAAAATACACTAACGATACACAAATATCAATAGAGCGGCTTAAGGTTTCCCTTGCGCCGATTATAGTCTTTCCTACTTACTAATATTAATTACAGGTGGCAGGATCCCTATGCAGGAATCCATCTAAGTAGGTACCGCCCCAGGCACGTTATTCTGCCGTGAAACAGTAGTGTGCAAACAATACTGTATTTCTATCTTAAGGACACTGAGAGCTAGTGTAATTATTGAACATATGATAATTAAGAACTGATGTCTGAAGGAGACGGGCGCAGTATTGTGCGCACTGAAATATTCTATGTGAAATAGAATTATTTATGGGCAGTCGCCGTGGTCGAAAATCTGCTAAGAGGATATTTTATTTCTAATCTTTATTGCAAATCTTATACGTAAAAGAAATGACAAAAAAATACAATAAGAGTGAGCAATGGGCGGCCTTATTGCTGACAGCAATATCTTAGAGGGTAAAGTGACGAGACGAGCAAAACATTGACTTGATGGTAGGTGCAACGACTGCCCATAACAAATGCAGTGTCCCAGAACATTTTCATGTGGTACCACACTGCGTCCGTCACCCAGAGTCAGTTCTTAAGTCTCATATGCCCAGTGACTATACAAATTGATGGTTTTCTTGTCTGGTCGTGTTGAGATTGTCCAAGTGTCTGCACACTGCATCCCAGCCTACTCCTGCGCAGTTGATAGCTCTCTACAATACTCGGAATTTGTCGCTGTGGTCGAAATCGGCCAGGATATCATCATCAGGTTCTTGGCGCTTTGCTTTATGCTCGGCCTATTGTACACGGGTGAAACCGCAGTGCACGGCTAGTAAACGTTTAAAAAAACTCATTCGTTTACTTTACCGCGATCAAATATATGAAAAAGCGTCATTAACATTACAAAAAATCAGATTTTAATGTGCGTTACGTCGCATTCGGGTCGTGGGAACGCAGCGCTGAAACAATGGCCGCACAAAAACTCCCGCACCGCTCTTTTTTTATTGGATAAGGTGATGCGGTGGTGCTTAGTGCAGTACTAAGTGCGGTGAACGTGCGGTGGTGGTAAGTGCTACGTCTGCCCATAACAATGCTGTGACATCTAGAAACACCACAATGCGCCCGTCATAAGTAATATGCCCAGTGAGTACGCTAGCTCTCAGTGCCCTTCAAACCGAAACACAGTAATGTTCGCACACTACTGCTTCACGGCAGAATAACTGGCCCTGGGGTTGTGCAGGTAGACGGATTCCTGCATAGGAATTATACCACCAGTAAGTGTCCTCTAGCTATAGCGCCCAGTGACTTTGTGTCATTTAATCTAAAAAGCATGGCAGACGTACTACATGATTGTTAAAAGCAGTAGCGTAACTATTTCGATAAGGCCCTCTCTCAATGTAAAGAACCTCACCCGTTGAAATTTATTTTTAACCGTCCTCAAAAAAGGTCATCATCATTATCATCATTTCAGCCTATCACTACTGCTGGACATAGGCCCCATAGATTGCTCCAAAAGTTTGGCAGGCGGGTTGGCGACCGCAGTTTATTTATTCTGATGTTCCAGGAAGATGCTGCTGCCCATTTTCTGGTTTTAATTTTCCCTCTGTCGACTTTTACGACACCCATGGGATGAGATTTTGCGCTATATCTTCGCCAATTGTGAACCGATTTCTAGGAAGGCGCCGCCCCAGGTCCAGTTACTGTGCCGCGAAGCAGTAGTGTGCAAATATTACGATTTCGGTCTGAAGGGCACCTAGCTAGTGTAATCAGTAGGCATATCAGACTTAACTGATGTCTCAGGGTGTCGGGCTAAGTGTGGTGCCACACAGAACTGTTCTGGGTGGCACAGCAGATAGCAAGTGCAACGTCCTCGGGTGGTGCTGCGCTATGGACGGTTTTTTTTATAAAATAATTATTTAATAATGTGATCTATATTCTTAATAAATCCCTACGTAAAGTACACCGTACAAACGCTATTTTAATTATTGTATGAATTTTTCGTTGATTTTCGAATAACTTAATATAATGAGCGTAATGTTTCTTTTTCGTAAGTGCAACGTCTGCCCATAACAAATGCTGTGTCACCCAGAACATTTCTGTGTGACACCTCACTGTGCCCAACACCCGCGCGACATCAGTTCTTAAGTCTCATATGCCCAGAGAGTGCACTACATCACAGTGCCCTTCAAACCGAAACACAGTAATGTTTGCACACTACTGCTTCACGGCAGAATAACTGGGGTGGTACCTACCAAGTCGGATTCCAGCATAGGAATCCGACTTGTACTTGCACCAGCGAATGTAGTAAAGTAACAGCCTATAAATGTCCCACTGCCGAGCACATGCCTCCTCTCGTTTCTGAGAGGTTTTTGGAGCCGGAAAGAGTCCGCCACGCTGCTCCAATGCGGGAAGGCGAACTTCACATGAGCTCTAAATATTTTTTTTCCTGAGATGTGCATGGAAAGAAAACGTGAAGTCGAAACCCGAAACGAAGTCGAGCCTTCTTTTTAGCACTTACGCAGAACAGTTTCGGAACGTCGGGTTGTGAACAATTAAAATTAAACGTTATAGAATCTGTAAACTTAGTGTTACTAAATAAATAAAAAATAAATAATAATAATAAATATTATACCTAGATAATTCAATTATATATTGTACTAGCTGTGCCCCGCGGTTTCACCCGCCGTTTAATTTAAAAGAAATCGCTTTTAGAGTCGTATCGTGACGTTGTATAGCCTACAACCTTCCTCGATAAATGGGCTATCCAACACTAAAATAATTTTTCAATTCGAACCAGTAGTTCCTGAGATTAGCGTGTTTAACCAAACAAACTCTTCAGCTTTATAATATTCGTATAGATTTAAATAGTATTGTTAATGCGAATAATACTTGTTTCTTTCTTCAGAATCAATTTTATCAGAATTCTCAGAATATCTTAGTCACAAATGCACCAAAAATGTTCGTGTTCATAAATATTGTATTCTGCTAGTATTCGAATATTAGACCATTCGTGGACAGGTACGTCAGCGTACCATAATCATCCGTTCGATGGGTTAATAAAAAAAATTGTAAACATTTTTTTTTATTTCACTTTTATTATTCTAAAGAACATAAATTCAAGGTAAATATTTATTTTAATTAGAGACAGCATTTCCATTAACTGTTAACTTCAGTTCGAATCCCCTAGATAACTTCGTGAAACAATAAATTACACATCAAAAGGTTTACCGTTTCGATTTAGATAATTCGCATTGGCAACACCGTCGGCGCACGCGACAGATGCCCGCACATCTGCCGCAGTGGATCCAGAACTATTTTTTCAAGCTCACCTTTTAACTACATTTGTTTTGTCCTTGGAACTAACTAACGCAAGGTGTAAAACGTCCGGGCTTGCAACGGAATGGCGGATGACTTACTCGTAAAGACGTATATGTGTTGGAATTTATTTTAAAAGGTCATTATTGAAGTCTTCGTTACGTTACGTATGTTATTCGTTAATTAATGTTAATGATAAGTTTTTAAATAATCACATCAATCGTCATTATTAAGTGTTGATAATTTATTTGTCCATTTTAATAATCCAATTATATTTGTTTTTAAAACTATTCGCTAAAGGCTGATATTTGCGAATAAATATATTTAATTTTTTAATCGATAAGTGGAAGCATATAAGTAAAAACAAAGTAAAGTAACAGCCTACAGTCTTACTGCTGAGCTCAGGCCTCCTCCCATTTCGGAGGAGCCGCGAAGAGTCAGCCACGCTGCTCCAGTTCGTGTTGGCGGACTTCAGATGTTCTCGAAATATTTTTTATTTCTTAGACATGCAGGTTTCTTCGCGATGTTTTTCTTCACCGCAGAGCACGTGATAATTCAGCGCTTAAAATTGCAAATAGCAATGTTAGTGGCGTCGGCACCGGGAATCGAACCCTAGACACTCGCGTAGTATGAAACTTAAAGCGAGCGACTAGCCCGTGAGCTACCACAGCTATTACGTCGTAGGTTGGAAGATCGTACGTAAGTTGGAAGCATATATGTAAAATATTTGATCTTGCCACAAATTTTGTTTCTTTAAGTTTTCAAAAGCTTAAGGTGGTGTAAGAATATCTGCCACCCTATCTCATCACGTGGGTATTATAAGAGTCGACGGAGTTATATTCGGCGGAATAAGCATCTCAAAAAATACCTAACTCCTACCGTCCTCACCGACCGAAGCATCAAGGTCGTAGTTGACGGTGCATGCTCGGACTCGGTAAGTCTGTGAATGCTGGTGTTCCACAAGGCTGCGTGCTATCGCCAACACTGTTTCTTCTGCATATCAATGACTTGTTATTATACAAATTAGTAACATTCATTGTAATGCGGACGACAGCACTGACGATGACTTGTATACCGGCCGTGCCAATATTTCTCGGGAACACGTCGACAAGACACCGGAACAAACTGGTGTTTTAAGTCGAGATTTTATAAGACAAAATCTTGGAATGGGACCGACTAAATTTAGTCTAGTGCAACCCCAAGTAGACACGAGTTCGCGCGTTTAGCGCTAAAAAACCCATCGTCGTGTCTCCTCGTTTTAAGAGTTCTCCCCTTGTTGCCTCTGCTAGTATCGGAATCATTGGCCTTAACATATCGGGTAACATTTAGTTCCGTGGACATTTGGAAGTAAGTAGTAGCAGTAGAGCGCGACAGTGCTTCACGCCAGCCCACCGCTTGCAAATGTACTTGCGCAAGTTCAGCCAAACATGGAGTACGGTCCTCATCTCTGGGCGGTTCTCATATGCGGTCAAATGGAAGGAACCGGCACTGGGGTACCCTCCCCTGTCATCTCTTTGCGGGGCCAGAGGATCAAGCTGTTTCGTCGCATCCAGCGAAGAGCGGCTCGTTCGACCGCATCCAGCGAATCGTGGACCACGTTCTTTCCGATCAGCTTGATCCGCTGGTCCCGCGAAGAGAGGACAGGGGAGGGTAATATATACATTCCGCCACTGTGCGCTTTTCGCGGAATTTTCTGACCCACACAACCACTCTGTGGAACTAGCTGCCTTGCATAGCAGTCTTTCCGGACCGACCTTCAAGAAAAGAGCCCATTCCTTTCTCAAAGGCCGGCAACGCACCCGCGATTCCCTTGGTGTTGCGGATGTTCAAGGGCGACGGTTATCGTTTAACATCAGGTGAGCCGTTTGCTCGTCTGCCCCTACTTCTATACAAAAAACCTAGAACATTTCTGTGTAGCACCACAATGCGCTCGTCACACTGACACATGAGTTTTTTTTTTCTTATAAAAACGATGCACCACAGTAGGATTTCTCCTGTGTCGTGGGTGCGTTTTACCCGGAACAACTATCTGTAGGTCATACAAATATTTGTCCCGTGCGGGAATCATCCCGCGACCCGCGGCGCAGAAGTTAAGCGCTTAGCCACTGCGCCAACCGAGCCGACAATTTTTAAACGTACCACTGGCACCCTGGACGCCCACATTTTATGAGCTCGTATGGTAGATCAATTTATGGACTAGTAAATAATAATTTTAAATTTAAATTATTCTTTGAAGGACGTAAAATGCCCCCCCCCCCCCCCCCCAACACTTTTGCCCATAAGTATACATCACATCGGATCACTATCGTCAACATTGATCTCGTGATCGCACATCGCTCGGATCGAACTATGAAACGCTGAAAGGTATGTAAGTGGTAAAATCCGGGTATAGCATAGAGTGGCGTTAGGCCGAGTGGCTCGAGTCAATAAACTTGGTTGGGCGGGCGCGGCTAGAAATAGCGCGCGGGCGAGACGGCGGGTCGGGTACCGACAGAAGCATAAATAATTGGTCCGGAATAACCGCAAAATGCAAAAATCAAAAACGTCTGCACCTATCTAGTGCGTATAATGCTTCTCATTTCACACTACAGCCTCTTAGTTGACGACAAACGGTCCATATAAGTTATTTATACATTAGTAGCTTTCTTTTCCTAAAAAATTTATAGTCTGGTACCGTTGCTTGTATTCACGTGCTTAAAGAGATTTCTCTAGCTGAAACCTTTCTTTCTCAATTCCGTTTTCTCCTATCAATATTGACCAAAGATCTACTATCACAAAAACGCTGTCGTACTATAACGAGGTATGAACACGCAACAATTCACTCAATCTTCCCCAACTCCTTTCTAACCTTTAAAAATAAAAATAGGGCTTATAATTATTTTTGTTTAGTTATTTTATTTCTAATTTTATAGTTTATTTGTAATAGTGTCTACCCAATAATTATGTAATGTTATATACGCTTTATTTGTTGCACATAGCAGCACAATACCTATATGTAATCTGTATTTTTAATTTCGGAACTAAGTTTAATGTGGCAGTACTTTATATTAACATATTAATCCTAATCTTGTTAAGCTTTATGAGCTTTTACGTGTAAAGATATTTATTTCCTCAAAAGAATTTACAATAAATCTCTTTAAGAGGAAAACAAGTAAGACAATTCGAAATTGTTTATACATGTAATTACAACTGAACGTTACTGTGTTTCGGTTTTAAACTCACTAATACGAGTATCTAGGTATTAGCATGACGTTTCTAGGTGACGGGTGCAGTGTGGTTCACACAGGAATGTTCTGGGTGATCAGCATCTGTTATGGGCAGACATTGCTTATCATCAGGTGAACGTTTTGCTCGTCTCGTCACGTTTTTCCATAAAAGAAATTCATGATTAAACCCGCCAGTCTGTAGCACTGAAATTGTCCTATTGATAATTTTTAGTATAAATTTACCACGTGCTCCGAAAGAAAGCATGTGTGCCAAAGAAAAATATAATTATCAGATACTAGATGTGCGTCGCGGTGCCACCTGCGTAACATTACGCATAAAATCTAGTCTTGAACTTTCCTCATTAAACGGGCTCTCTAATGCAAAAGTAATTTTTCAAATCGGATTACTGTTTCCTGAGATTAGCCCGTTCAAGCATACAAACTCTCCAACTTTATTATACATAAGATAAGATTATTATAGTATAAACATGTGAAGTCCATAAATATAACTGTATTAAGGAATAGTAAGCTTCAATCCTCTCTCATAAGAGAGTAAGGCTGCACATCCTACATGATTTATTTAAAATTTAGTTATTGCTGTACCGACAGCATATTGCAAAAGTTACAATGCATTGCTGATTGCCAAAATCAGGTTTTTTCTTCATAAATATATAGAGCACGCATTAATTCTTAACTTTCTGACCAGATAAAATATGAATACGATTCCCAAAATCTGAATGGCTTAAGCTCATAAGAATTTCAGTTGATTTAATTTATTTAGGCGATAAATATCCTCTGTGTCCGCTTATTTTTATCCACAGTCACCATCTATTTCTCTCGCCGCGGAAACACTTAATTAAATCAAAGACGATGGTGTAATGGTTACGAAACTTTCCTAGCGATGCGTTGCCCTTTCTACGAGTTTGAAGTACTGCAATAAAAATGGCCGACCGCAAATGAGGCTCGTAAGATAGTGTTGTAAATTTGTTATAATAAACATGCAATAAATGTAGAAAAGTATATACATAATTTTTACCTGTGTATTTGTTTTTAATATTAGAGCACAAAATTAACAACACTGGAACATGTTAACGCAGAATGGAGAACGTAAACACTTTCGAAACAAGCTTATTGATTTTCACCACTAAGCCACACATAAGAGTCGTCCGCTTCCCTTTAAAATGGTTGAGGAGCCACATGCGTCATACTTGCGAAAATGTGCTGTTGGTGGAGGCTGGTCTGCTCGAGTTTGCAATATACTTATATATTTATTAATTGAATCTTTGGTTTTGTTCGAGACTGTTCTTTGTTAATTTATTTATAATGTATTTTTGACAAAGATAAAAAAGGATTTACCAAAAAAAAAGGATACCTACGGAGTTTATTTCGCCCGTTTCTTCTCTGTCAGAGGAATCTCATTATGAAACGGTGGTAGATTGTAAAATAATGACATTGGACAAACGAAATTTACATTTCTTACGTCGTATAAGATAGTATCATTCATTTCATTTTATTTTGATTTCTTTTTATATCTTAGGGCCGTTGTAGCTCAAGGTTGTCTCTCCAATTTTAAGAGATGACCTACCAAGTGCTCGGCGGTGAAGGAAACCGTCGTGAGGATACCTGCATATCTGAGTATAAAAAATATTTCGAGGACGTGTGAAGTACGCTAATTCGCATTGAAATGAGCGGACGCCTGTACTTAGCTCAGTGGGTCGAGTTTTATTTGTCTAGTGACTGCTAAGAGGACCGAGGGTTCGAATACCAACCGAAGCCAAAATGTGTAAATATTAATTTTCGGTTCTGTGTATTGTGATCGTCACTTCGATGTAATACTATTATATAAGTTGTATCTAACTTGTGAACAGTGAGTAGTGTGGCGATGTAACGGTTCAATTGGCGCAGCGGTGAAGCCCGCGGGTTCCATTCCATCCGCACGCCACAAATACTACAGTTCCTGGTTTGCATCTTCAATTTATGTCTTTTAAACGCATCCAGGATACGGAAGAAATGCTAGTGAATAGAATATACATGTTTTTTAATTCCCGAGTAGTTGACAACTCCCGTTGGCTAACTGGAAGTTGTCTATGTAGTCCACATAGGTTGGAAGTACATCGTGATCGATATTGTTAGATAAATTTATTGGTGCTAGGATTCCTATGCAGATATCCGTCTAGGTAGGTAGAGATATTCTTCATGACACCGAAGCTGGTCAGTAGCCAAGAGCGTCTAGGTAGGTACCAACTCAGCGCCAGTTATTCTGCCGTAAAGCAGTAGTGTGCAAACTTCGGTTTGAAGGGCACTGACTGCAAGTGTAATTATTTGGCATCTAAGTGTGACTAGCGCAGTGTGGTGCCACACAGAAATATTCTGAGTGACACATTTGTTATGGGCAGATGTTGCACTCACCATCAGGTGAACGCTTCGCTTGTCTCATGACTTTATCCAATATAAAATACTCATGGATCCCATCAGAACTTGACCAAATTTATATGGGGACATCCCTAATGTATCAGTGTTTCAAAATCGCGCCCAGTCGCTCAGCAGTCTACCCTACTGCTAAGGACTCTATAGGAATCTGTACGCTTGTTTAGATTAAGGTATTTTTCCGATGAAAACAGTTTTTATTCCATGTTTTACCGATAGATGGCGACACTTGTATCTTATTATCGTTACTTCGGAATCTTTTGAGATAATGTTTTATATTTTAAATAAATATATAAATGCATTTACAATAGTATAATTTAAATAAATTAAAGTTTTCTTATAAACGTAACTAGTAGATTTCGATTAATAGACAACAAACAGACGTATTTTCTTTCGTCTGATAATGTAGTGTTTTTTGCCGACACTACCCAACTTTTTTCTTTCCGATAGTGTGTATTCAAATTGAGACATTGCATGCTTTCATATATAAACAGGCGGTGAGTGGTGGGGATGGGGGGAGGGGTCTCATTGCGTATTACGGACGTGATCACGTGACAAACAAGCGTGTTCGTTTGTTTGATCCGCAATTGACAGCATTTTTCAATTAATTTTTACTGTTGATATCCTCCTGACCGATTTTCGACCGCGGCGACGTCTTCCGATTACTTTCAGAAGCTAACAGCTGCGCAAGGGGAACGATAGTGCCACTAGTATACGCGCACGGTACTCGCAGCAGATCTTCTCACGCTTCCGATAAGAAGTAGACTAGGATGCAGTTTTAGAGAGACGGAAACCAACACAACTGTCGAACCCGAATATCACCAATTTGTGTTTGTGAACTAATGTTGCTGCGGCTAGATTCGAACCCAGAACGCGGCGCATTAGTCATGTACTCTGACAACTAGGCCACGCGTTCGTCTTCTAATAAGTAATGTAATGTGATGATGAAGTCCTACTTCTCGTAGTAGCGTCAAGAATGTAAGCTGCATTTCCTCGGTAAACGGGTAACCGTTCGTTCAGTTCTTCGTTCAGAAGGTAAGTGTAAACTTACCTTCTGAACGAAGAACTGAACGAAGAACTGAACGAAGAACTTAACGAAGAACTGAACGAAGAACTGAACGAAGAATTGAACGAAGAATTGAACGAAGAACTGAACGAAGAACTGAACGAAGAACTGAACGAAGAACTGAACGAAGAACTGAACGAAGAACTGAACGAAGAACTGAACGAAGAACTAAACGAAGAACTGAACGAAGAACTGAACGAAGAACTGAACGAAGAACTGAACGAAGAATGAACGATTATAAGCACAAGGGGATTTACTGAGAAAATCGAAATACGAAGTTACGGCTGACGGATCGCAGGATTCCTACCAAGATATCACCCTTTCTACACCGGTTGCCTATGGATCCGAAAGAAAGCCGTCCGTAAAAGTGGCGTCCGAAGAAATTTGATAGTAGTAATTATGTTTGAAGTCCGTCGTTGCTCAATCCTGTGTGATAGATAGCCTTCGGGCTAACAGTGACCATCTGTCCCAAAAAAAACAAAAAAAAGTCTGTCGTTGCTTCGAAACTTCTTAGTAGGGGGCACCAGGGGGCTGTTCACTGGCACGGTAACAAGTCCAAAATATTAAATCGCTTACAGCGATAACCGCTGGGGAAGAAAGGTTCTCTAGTGGCAACGTCGTACCGGCAAGCGCAGTGTAGGGCGATACCATGATGGACCATTTTTCCATTTTTAGTAATAGCCGATTCGTATTTTATTTGAAACTGGCTAAAACTCGCGACTATGTCCGCATGGATTTAGGTTTTTTTAAATAACGTAAAAACTTTTTTAATATTCCGAAATGAAAAGTATCCTATGTCCGTTTCTAGAACGCAAGCTATCACATCACTGTGCCGAATTTCGTCAAGATCGATTCAGCGGTTGAGCCGTGAAAAGGCAACAGACAGACACAGGGACAGAGACAGTTACTTTCGCATTTATAATATTAGTGTGGATATTGACTCCGGCTGGGATTAGAACCCGGAGCCCGTGGCGTAGAAATCAGATATTCTAACAACTACAAATATACCCTCTATGATATTTATATGGTGGGAGGATTCCTATGCAGGCCAGTTATTCTGCCGTGAACCAGTGGTGTTTTCAAACATCACTGTGTTTCGGTTTGAAGGGCACTGAGAGCCAGCGTAACCACTGTGCATATGAGACTTAAGAACTGATGTGTCAGGGTGACGGGCGCAGTGCGTCACCCAGAACATCTGTGTGTGTGTCACACGCAGCATTTGTTATGGGCAAACGTTGCACTTGCCATCAGGTGAACGTTTTGCTCGTCTCGTCACTTTTTAGAATAAAAAAAAAACTTGTATGATACTCCATATTCATTTATTTAAGTTAAGGCCCCACGTTAGGAAGACTCCTTTACCGTGGATGAGATTACGGACATATTTATACTGCACAAATACACAAAACCGGAACAAATATATGTTTCATTTGTTCCGTGTGAAAAATAAACCTTCGACCCGTTACGCTTTGCCATACCGCCATCATAATCAACATTCGTGCATTCGCCGCAAAGCCACCATAACTTTAGCAACAGATTAAAAAAAAATGTTTAAAAACTGTAAATGTGTGTAATGTTTATGTACTACTAAGCTATTAAATACTCATTTATCAAAACAAGTAAAAAAGTTAAAATAATGTATTTCTGAATACGATACTTTTTTTTATTTCGGTCAATGAAAGATTTAAAAACGCTAAGAGACATTTAATGCATGATCATGTATCATTTGTCAGAATGAGTGCTTTGAATGCAACATTTAAAAAAAAAACCTACGCGACAACGATGCGAATTTTCGAATTTGACCTGAAAATCAGCAATTCGCCGAACTGGTGCGAAAATTGCGAATTGTTGTCGGAAAGATTTAATTTGCCGCTGAATTTGATCACCGCCGTTTGTGGCATGAGTGGAAAACTGTTTTTATGTATCAAGCGACACAGTGACTTACTTGCCGGTTATTTAACACACTGTTGCTTTTTATAAAATATAAATGGCGTCCTTTTCATACATTACGTAAATAAATACCAATTAATATCAAAGTTTCTACAATATCTTTAAAAATTACACGATATAACCACATAACATGATATATCATAAAAATAGATTTCTCTAAACTGAAGGTTCTATGTTATTTCAGTTGATCCAGAGAGACAGGCAAAGGTCTAAAGATCATACAGCCACCACTCACATATCACACTACACATAATATTAGTATGTCCTGAAATCAAAATGAGCATGAATTTGAGCTTACACTTTTTTAACTGAAGTGTGTGGATAACAGTAAAAAATGTTTTCTATATAATACTAAAAACTCTTGGTTAAAATTTGCTTCTATGAACTGACTTCCTTTAAACCCAAACACAAAAATAAAAAAAAATGTCCCTGCTCGTATATATATCAACGAAAACTGTACGTGTTCAATCTTTTATCGAAATAAAAAAAGAAACTGAAAAACCATCGAGGTTATTTTAATAAAAGAATAATCAATGGAATTACAAATGGCGACATTCTCATTACATCAAAATTAAATTTAGTTGTGTTTGTTTTTATAAAGCGTTTATGAGTAAGATCATATTTTAGCAGTGGAAAAACTCCCTGAAGGCCTGTAAGTGTTGTAGTCATTTTTTATACTACCAATATTTCACTCTGTAAATATCAGAATAAACTAAAGCGCAGCAATAATGTCGTAGTATATTTAGAGTATTAAATGCTCCACACTAAATCTTCCAAAATACGTTGAAATAAATCTCGCGTCCAAAAAAAAAGAAAGTTAATTGCACTATAAAATTGTTTTTTCGATCTCTTTGTCCTTAGAAATCTGGCAAAGTACACCCGATGAAAAAAAACCTTATGTAACTGTAATAAATTTCATTCATAAACGTCTATTCTGAGTTGCAGTCGCGTTCGGTCGGATGGCGGTCCGGTCGACATCCCGACGCTTTATATTTAGACGGAACCGAGTTTTTCCGTCGCCACCACGTATTTCTGTTGCAAAATGCCGTTTCGGCTCGATCACAGACTCACTTAAAAATAAGAACCTTGTATCTGATTTACATACGTACATAAGATCACGACTGTATGCCATAAGAAGTAGTCAGAGACTGGGCACTCACTGCAAAAACAGATGACTGCCACAATCCAAGTTTCACCAAAGCAATATAATGCACTTCGTGTAATAGGTGGTGAGCCCATCGCCACCACGCGCTGCTGGGTGCACAGTGCAGTTTAATTCCTTACTCGCCTTTTACGAGATCCATTGGATGAGATGGAGTGGTAGTATTCTTTTAACGAGCCGCCACCACACGGCTCCTATATAAATATATACCTTTTATTTTTATAAGTGTCCTAAACGACTTTATCGTTTTCCTCTAAAACAAAATTATTTTTAAAAATAAAAATCGCTCGTTTATATCACGGACATTAACATGATCATGCCTAGACTCTTACAATGAAACTTTCAGTTTTACATCTCGTATATGCCCTATCCTGAATGTATTCAAACTAGCAAACCAACTTCGTATGAAATTCAAGGATTATTTAAAAATAAAACTTAAAAACATTGTTTTATTATGTATAAGCTTTAAATCACAAGGATTATTCCTCCCAATCTCCCACCCCTTAAAACGTAAAACACGTAAACAACTTTATTTGAAGTCGACAAGTTCATTCGTCAGCTTAGCAAACTAATGATCTCGCTGACTTTAATATATATTTTCTGGAGAGCTTAATTCTTTCAAGAAGTTCATTTAATTCCAAAACGCTTTCAGGCACTTCACTCGTAATTGTTGAATCATCGATGATGCAATCATCTTTTCGTATTATTGCGTAACGCGCGAAAATGATGCAAAAAATATAATCATTTGTAATATAGACCTCGAAAACTTAATTTTTAACACTTGCAATTTATCGTATCAGCATCTTTTTTTGCCCCCTTACGAAAATTACCGATGGAGAAGTAAAAACCTCGAGATGGGCAACAGCATCTTCCTGGTGGTAGGATTCCAATGCAGGAATCCGTCTAGGTAGAAACCACCCCAGGGCCAGTTATTCTGTCGTGAAGCACTAGTGTGCAAGCATTACTGTGTTTCGGTTTGAAGGGCACAGTGAGCTAGCGTAATCACTGGGCATTTGAGACTTAAAAACTAATGTCTCAGGGTGACGGGCGCAGTGTGGTATTACACCGAAATATTCTGGGTGACACAGCATTTGTTGTGGGCAGACGTTGCACTTACCATCAGGTGAACGTTTAACTCGTTTCGTCGCTTTATACAATAAAAAAAACCCCACAACAACACTATGAGACTATTCTTTGTAAATTTATATATAAGTTTTTATGACAGATATAAATAAAATAATTACCTAAAAAAGAGGATGCCTCCGCTTTCTTTCGCCTGTTTCTTCTCTTTTAGGGTTCCCCATTACAAAACGGTTGTAAAAAAAACTTGGACTAACGAAATTTATATGTCATAATTGGAAAAAAAATATCATATTATTTAATTTCATAGAACCGATAGTCGTTCATAATAAAGGTCAGCAAGTACCTGCTACTGCCACAAGGTAGTTCGAGGGCCTGTCCAAATTTGCGCAGTCTCCTGCAGGTTGTTAAGGGGGCCATGTCTGCAGTAGACTTGTGATGGGCTGTGATGATGATGAGCACAATAATCCTGAATTGTGTTATTTTGTACAGTGACATAATAGAGTGCAAGAAAGGACGTGATTGTATGTGTAGGTATAACTTTCGAGCGAGACAGCTTTCTAAGAGTGTAACAGTAGTGTGCAAACATTACTGTGTTTCGTTAAGAAGGGCACGGACAGTCAATTAAAATAATTACTGAGTATATTAGATTCATTCGCAGGTGCCGCATAGATGTGTTCTGAGTGACACAGCTTTAGTAATGGGCAGACGTTGCACTTACCATCTGGTGAACGATGCTCTAGCTACACTGGTGGTCTTACTAGTTGGTTATCCTACCTATTGGATCCTACTACAGGCATTAACATCCTCAATTCTAAGAAAATCATTTCAAATCTTCTCTAGGTATGTGCCACTGCAGGGACAGTTATTCTGCCGTTGAGAAGGGCACTTAGAGCTAGTGAATTCACTCAGCATATGAGGCTTAAGAATTGATGTCTCATATACCCAGAATGTTCCTGACCCTTAATTTTGCAGTCACTAAAATCATTGGACGCAACTGTACACTAAACAGTTTTGTGATGTTGAGTCGATATAACATACAAAGTCTCGGTACCGTATACAAGTTTGATCACGCGACTATACCTTTCATCGAGGCACACTCATTACTATAACAACGGTGATTTACTGCGCGCTTTAACGACCAATTGACATAAATTCGCATAATAAATACTAATTTGTGTTGGACGAAGCTCAGACCAACTGAGCTGTGCAAGGTCTTGCAAGTCCACTCTCTGTCTGTGAACATTGAATGAAGTGCGATGAATCGAATAAAATCAAAATAATCATTATTATAGTAAACAAGATTTTTAGTTTAATGAGGTCTTCCTGTCCGATTTGCGACCATGGCGAAGAGTTCCGAATTCTTTCGGAAGCTATTAACTGCGCAGAGGATATTATAGTGCCACAAGTGAAAACATTCCATTGCGCTAAAATAAGAGGTTTTACTGGTGGTAGGATTCCTATGCAGGAATCTGTCTAGGTAGGTACCACCCCAGGGCCAGACATTCTGCCGTGAAGCAGTAGTGTGCAAACATTACTGTGTAACGGATGGAAGGGCACTGAGAGTTAGCGTAATCACGGGGCATATGAGACTTAAGAACTTACGAGTATGTCTCAAGGTGACGGGCGCAGTGTGCTGGGTGACACAGCATTTGTTATGGGCAGACGTTGCACTTACCATCAGGTGGAAAATAAATAAGAGATAATATTCCGACCTTCGTATTTGTTGATTGGACGTTTTTTTTTATTTATTTATACTAACAAAAAGATTACAAATTATTACAAAGTTCTTTGTCGCCAAACTATAATCATAGTTTGTCGGCTCTGTAGGCGTTTAATCTACATCAGCGTACATGACACTTAGTTACTCGTATTTAAAACGAAAGTATTTTATTTTAATTTTATTTATTTTTTTACGGAAGAAAGTTACGTGACGAGCCAATCGTTTATATGATGCTTAGTGCAACGTCTGTCCACAACAAATTCTGTGTTACTCAGAACGATTCTGTGTGGCACCGCAGTGCGCTTTTAACCCTATGACGTCAGAAATTAAATCTCAAATGCTGAATAGTTACACTAGTTATCAATGCCCTTCAATCCGAAACACAGTAATGTTTGCACACTATGACTGGATGGCAGAATAACTGAAACTGCGGTGGTACCTACCTAGACGGATTCCTGCATAGGAATCCTACCAACGGCGGCGTAAGAAATGCTACCCACGCCGACCCGTGGATGTCGTGTCGATGGCAGAATTACCATCTCGAAAAAAGTCAGACTTAAAATATGCCAAGAAAAGCCTAAAATAACCATCTGCCAAACGTGGTGATTATGGATGGTAAATCCTGTTCTCTTCGGAGAGTCCTATACCCAGCAATGAACTATGATCAAGCTGATGAAGAAGATCTTGAAGCTGTTGAATCTGATGAATAATTGGGTAGGTCCAAAATGTTTTTTTTGTTGGATAAAATTACGAGACGAGCAAATCGTTCACCTGAAGGTAAGTGCAACGTCCGCCCATAAAAACATTTATGTGTGACACTCAGCTCAGCCCGTCCATCCCGTCCGACATCAGTTCTTAAGTCTCATATGCCTATTGAATGCACTAGCTCTCAGTGCCCTTTAAACCGAAACACAGTAATGTTTGCACACTACTGCTACACGGCAGAATAATTCCTCATCGGGCTTACTTTCTAACGAAAGGACAGACACTATAGTTTCGCATTTTCTAAATAAGGTAATATATGTCACGAATGTATTCCTCGATCATTAATATTTGGACATAGCGCCGCATTTTTATCAGACCCCATTATTCGTATATGCCGATTGTATAAAACATTTCTGTCTGTTCTCTATTTAAAATACGAATAGTAATCATACCGAATTACGAAGTAATGAGATTCGTCATTTTTTTCAGAATTGTCAAGGACATTATTATCAGGTTTTAAGTATATTTTAGATAATATTTCTATAAATAAAAAGCACAGTTTATATGTTGTGCCAAATAATTCCCTATACTGCCATTTTCCTTAAAATGTCTGGTGTTATAGCGTGTTCTTTTGTCATTAAAAAAAAACTATTATCTATGAATGTTATTTTGGAGTAATAAATATTAGCTCTGCTTTTCACTCGTATCATCAGAATTAAATTAAGAGTAGAGACCATATTGCACAATTGCTCTTAAAACCTATCTTGAATTTGTACGTCTGATGACATTTAAAACGAACTTAACATTTGCGCCGTAAAAGAATGCAGCGTTCTAGAATTTGAGGTCTACTAACGCTTCCACAAGTCTACACTGTGTTATACGAAATGTGAATGTTCAAAATTGTTGACAAGCGGTATTACGATACTGCCTATTTAATTGTAATCAAGTGATCAGAATACCTGACTTCTACGGGTCCTGAGTTCGAATCCCAGTCGGAGCCAACGTTTGTACGTGTTTTAGTACAAATGTTGGTTTTCGGGTTTGGTTGTGTTTGTCCACATGTTTCTGATACTGCATCCTAGCCTACCTCCGATGTTATCGTATCTGTGTTACATCAGGCGCGGGAAGGTTGTATCGACTGAGTATATCTGTTCGCGCGTACATTTGTGAGACTATTATAGTTGATAGCTCCCGACAATACTCGGAAGTTGTCGGAAGCGTGGCAACTATGGTAAAATCCCCCCCAAAATGAGAGCTACAAACTTATGTGGCAATCTATGGGGGAGGCCAATGTTCAGTAGTAGACTAGTGATATGCTGAAATGATGATGATTACATATATATATACAGACACCCGTGTTATGGATCGATAAAAATACAATAATTTCATGACTGACCTCGTATTCTCACCAGGACACCGGGTGTACATCGTAAAAAGTAGTAAAGTTTCAGCCTATAAATGTCCCACTACTGAGCACAGGCCTCCTCTCATTTCTGAGAGGGTTTTGGAGCTGGGAAGAATCCGCCACGCTGCTCCAATGCGGGTTGGCGGACTTCACATGTCTTCGAAATATTTTTAATTTCTCAGACATGCAGGTTTCCTCACGATGTTTTCCTTCACCGCCGAGCACGTGGTAAGTCAGCACTTAAAATTGCAATTAACAATTTTAGTGGTGCCGGAACGGGGAATCGAACCCAGGTCACTCGCGTACTATGTAATTAAAAGCGAGCGCCTAGCCCCTGAGCTACCACGGCTCTACGTGTACGTAACAGTATTTGAAAAACGCAGTTAAAAGAGTAAACGTATAACAGAACTACAGAAAAAACATATATAACCTAAGTTTTCAACGAAAAGACTGAATTTGAAACCTTGGACAATGAAAGTCACGGGTCGGAAGCTAGTCGACAATCAAAACCAAAAAAAAACAGCCACTGACCGACGCCACTACAAAGAATGTCCCGCAAAAACCCTAGCTATACTCAGAGCGGCAATTCAAATTTAAAATAAGCCTTAATACATTGGAATAATGATTTGGAAATTGGAAAATACTCTATATATTTGTTAATTTCATTCTGACAGTAAAAGGACCGACTGTCAAAAGTTGACACCAGGTCCAAAGTGTTGTAAATAAAGCATTATAACCAAATAGCAATAGGCACGAGATTTTTGGATTTGGAATAGCTAGTCCTTTATGAAGTTCTAGTACGTCGTTTCAGTGACTTAGACAAATCACTCAGGCGGCCTGATTTCTACCGAATCTTTTTTTTTATTATTGATACAGTAACTTTTTCTTCTACGTCACTTTTAACTTCTAAAAAGGTAACTTCTTTTAAGTGTTCCTCTTCCTCGTTTACGTTAGACCTCTAAGATGAGATTTGAATAGGATCTTAAACCAAGTGTTAAGATTCTCATAATTTGCTCTCATCTATTCTCTATAGTATAAGTTATGTTCACTCGTATCTTCTATGGCCATCTAATATCTTCCGTCATTCCCTTTTTCTAGTTTACCTCACGGTTACATTGTCGCAATAATGTCAACGAAGGTGTACTTTATTTAATAGCTATGTACATTTAAAACTTGCAAAGTATCGACGTGCATGTTGTCGATCTGCCTATGATATGATACATGAAGAAAAGAAAATCCTGTAATATGTCTCTAAAGACTCCATTAATTCACTGACTTATCTAGTATAAAGAGTTAAGTTAGGTCATAAACATTAGATTTTTTTTTAACAACAAAGATATTTGATTCTGTATTAAGAATCGAGCAAACGATAGTAGCGATTTATAAATTATCTGTTTAAACATGTTTGAAAAAAAAGAACTAAATCACAATGCTGCTGACGAAATGTGAATGATGTTAGTATACTCATATCGAAAGGGTACTTAGAGACGACACATATCCACAATCTTACCGTTACAAGACTCACCATGCGAACGCGTACGCGACCAGTTCCTGAGCGGCGCCTTAGCGGCTGAATAAAGTCTCCATGGCATTTATGTAAATGATAGAATTCCGAAAATGCACCCAGCACCACGCAAAAACAATGAGGCGGCGGAAAAGACTCGCGGCGAAAGTTTAATTTTTCGGATTGGGACACTTTTGTATGTGGACAATGTGGCGAACAGCTCCGACGACCTCATTACCGGACTGATGCTTGAGTATTTTAAGGTAATTCATCGTCACATAAAACGTTGTAATAATGTATCACCGACTGAGTTAAAATACGATTAAGAGCTACGGTTCATGCTATATTTAATAAGTGATTTCTTATCTTTAAGGAATCGGTAATGACCGCGACAGTTCGCTTGGATAAAGATTTAATACTATCACATGAGCAAAATTCAAGACAATATAATTTGTTTTCACCTTCATCATAATCATCATTTCAGCCTATCACTAGTCCACTGCTGAACATATGCCTCCCCCATAGATTGCCACAAAAGTTGTAGCTCTCATTTTGGGGGGATTTTGCCATAGTTGCCACGCTTGGCAGGCGGGTTGGCAACCGCAGTTTATTTATTCAGATGTTCCAGGAGATGCTGCTGCCCATGTTCCGATTTATATTTTCCCTCTGTCGACTTTTACGACACCCACGGGATGAGATGGGGTGGTAGATTCTCGTTAGCCGCTACCACACCTTATAATATATTAAATTAACCTTCTTTCGATATTTTTAACTGGTGGTATTCCTATGCAAGAATCCGTCTAGGTAGATGTGGTACCTAACTATACAGATTCCTTCCTAGGGCCATTGTGCCGTGAAGCAGTAGTTTGCAAAGATTACTGTGTTTCGGTTTGAAGGGCACTGAGAGCTAGCGTAATCACTGGGCAAATGAGACTTAAGAACTGATGTCTCAGGGTGACGGGCGCAATGAGACGTTGCACTTACCATCAGGTGAATGTTTTGCTCGTTTCGTCACTTAATGCAATAAAAAATTGGATTCTCTTAGGAAGGGAGAGTTTTATCGCTGTGCTTGGCAGGCGCAGTGTTCCCTTCCCTGGTCAGACATTTCGCACTGGTTTGTGCATTTTCGATCTAACATCATTGAGATGGTTATGCCGTCATCTGTCGGACGCGATGCGATTTTTCAAGCCATTAGTTTCCCTTAGTTTCCCTGTTTTTCTGCGAGAATGACATTTTATTTCTAAAATATGTAAGTTATCTATATGAAATTTTACTTTAAAATTTAAATTAACAATTTTAGGTACCTTAGTATCTTACCCAGTTCAAGGACTTATAATGAAATTGAGCGCCCTACCCCTGAGCTACCACGACTCTCAATAAAAAAATCTTAAACACAACTTTATGTATGTGGTATGTTTTGTATCAGAAAAAAATATTGCGAATTTTGTCAATCCTCAGAAGAAATTTGTCATATCTCAATTACAGATTGCCAGACAATTCTGACCTCTATGATGATGATTATGATGTTCTCCTAGCCGATTTCGACCACGGCGACAACTTCCGACTACTGTCGAAAGCCATCAACTGCGCAGGAGATATTATAGTGCCACAAGTGTACGCGCAAATACAGAGGCACTCACTCGTCCCAAACTACCCGCGCCCGATGTAACGCTGATGCGATAAGATCGGAGGAAGGCTAGGTTGCAGTGTCAGAAACACGGGGACAATCACAACACAACCAGACCCGAAAACCAACAATTTATGTTTTAGCACAAATGATGGCTCCGGCTGGGATTTGAACCCAGGACCCGCGGCTTAGAAGTCAGGTACTCTGACCACTGAGCCACGCGGTCGTCACTCTGACCTCTATAAACGCACAGGAAACCTAACAGTACAGCCGACCTAAAACATTAACATCAAAAGACAGATTTGCTTGAAACACATTTAATTACAGTGGGATAATAATTCCAGTTACCAAACGTAAAGTAGGTCTGCAAAGAGATTCTCAAATAAAAATCTTCACGATATTGAAAAACCGCAAGAAGAGAACGAGCATTTTTACTTGAATTTATATATAACTCATCCTACACAGTGTTATTCGACGCAACATTATCTAGGTTACTGATATACTTTGCGGTGGCAGAGTGGTTTAGAAATTGTGGCCTTGACACTTTCGTACTTAAAAATATTTCACAAATAACTCTGAGAATGGATTGTTACCGTGGTAGGTGAATTGAAACAGATTCTGTTGTAGATTATGATACAAACGATACAGCGGCTCATAAATGTACACTAGTCCATAAGTTGTGTGATCTAATAGAGATAGTACTTTGTCCAATACACCTAAATATTGATTTTTGGTCAAGGATGGTTATATGACACGTGTTTACAGTAAGACAAGAGTAATTATCTATCATCATAGTAGAATCATGTATTACTTTGTGGAATTCCATTACACAAATCTTAATAAATTCACTTCAAAAATAATACAAAACATTTAATTGCATTCATTTTATTTGACTTTCTCCACGTTCCGAGCACTTTGCAGCACCTATGGTCACGGGTAGAGTGAGGTGTCAGATGTCCTGATGTTCTAGTTAATCCAGGCTACCTTCAGCGTTTAATTATTAATCTAGAACTGATCAACAAAACATTAAACTTTTTACATGCTTTGTTTATCTTTTGGCGGATTATATTACCAATGAAAAGTGTAGGTACCCGCCAGATTGGGTGGTCTGATCTGGGGAGGACGTCTCCTCCAAATAGTAATATTTAGATGTTGTATATATAGTTCGCATCTCTAAAAACTTTCGTAGCGCGATTATGGAATGTATGAAATATTTCTTGAGCTTCTCATGTGGCGACATAGATGTTACTACAATCTGCTGTGACGTAGACTGTGACCGTTATTGACATCCTGATAACATTTGATTGATCACCATAACTTTCATTATAACAAGAAATAAATTTAAATCTGGATACCAAATAAAAATGTGTGCGAATCATCTAGTTAACAACTAAAAAAAAACAAACTAAGGCTATCATCAGCAACATTTCAGCGTATCAATAGTCCACTGCTGAATATAGGCCTCCCCCATAGCAACAAAAGTTTGCAGCTCGCATATTATTTGTGGGGTTTTCTCCACAGTTGCCACGTTTGGTAAATTCTCTTAAGCTAAAGCTAAAGTTATAGCTGGTTTTTATTATTAATTAATATAATAGAAGTAGCAACCATTATTAATTTGACATAATAATAACATAACATTTTCCAAGGCATATCTACAAGACAGCTATATAATTTGACTTCAATAAAAATACATCGTGCAAAACATAATGAATGCGCTTTGGATTTAAAATAATAAAAAAACCTCTTAACATCAAAAGCGGTGCATCTTCAATTCAGTATCTAATTATTCAAACCACATAGCGCGGTCGAAGCTTAGTAATTAACATTTCTTGTCCAAATCCAAATTGGGACAAACAGCAAATAGGTCTAATTAAACAGTTTGGACATAAACCAGCCAGCGGTAGGTTTTTGCCATTCGGTCCATAATCGGCCTTAATCGGACCACAATTAAGGTGATTGTTATCGAATCGAGGCCGGGAGATGCCAGTGTGACAGACGGTTTGTGAGGCTAAATATTTCAGAAATTCTAAGACGAATACAGTTAACGTGCACGTATAAGGAATCGAAGGGAACCTTTCTTTTAAAGCACCCAAGGTTTGTTTGGGATACGGATTATCTTGCGTGATTTTTTTTATAACCCGCTCTATAGCTTTCTTTTTAATATTAAATTTATTACGTGATTGCAAGCAGTATAAGTTATTATGCGATTTCGTATGTGATATTTAAAAATTATAATTAAATTCTTTGTAGCTTCTGTTACGTATCAACATCGTCATAATTTCAGCCTAACACTCGTCCACTGCTGAACATAGGCTTCCTCCATAGATTGCCACAAAAGTTTGCAACTCTCATTTTAGGGGGGGATTTTGTCATAGTTGCCACTCTTGGCGGGCGGGTTGGCAACCGCAGTTTATTTATTCAGATATTCCAAGAAGATGCTGCTGCCCATCTCTTGGTTTTTATTTTTCTCTGTCGACTTTTACGACCACCCACGAGATGAAATGGGATGGTAGATTCTCTGAAGCCGCCAGCACACGCCCTAATTACGTATACTTACAGTTATATGTCATTTTTATGAAAGTGTCCTTGATAATTCTTCACGTCATTTGTTTTTAATAATAGGTATACTTTATATATAAGACAATGAAACAAGAAAAAACTGGATATTGAATTTAGTTTTAGTAAGCTCCTTATGTCGATAGGAGAAGTGATTCTCAGTATGGTGCGTGGATATAAAAAATTGCTAAAACAACTGTCAGTACACCTTGTATTTGATAATGTAGTTACATTCCTTTGTGCATCGTAATGGAATCGCCGTCCTGTATTTGCATTACTATGCCAGTACACCTCTAATTACTGTAATACCTGTCAGGCTCACCTTTTAACCTACTTGCTGGCCGTCTCTGGATTCCAACGCATTGTCACTGTACTTCATTTGTATTCCACTCATTCTTTTATCACAGACCGCTGTAGTCGCAAGTGTTTCTTTCGTTTGTCTCTTTTCATCAGCAATATTTTCTGTATCATCAT
Organism: Luehdorfia chinensis; assembly: GCA_019845155.1. Classification (NCBI taxonomy): domain Eukaryota; kingdom Metazoa; phylum Arthropoda; class Insecta; order Lepidoptera; family Papilionidae; genus Luehdorfia; species Luehdorfia chinensis. The sequence continues at coordinate 518,126 of JAHVAK010000573.1, forward strand.
CTCTTTCAGCGTTATATTTCCAATTCGTTCCCGTGTCGGAAAACAAATAAGTGATTGCTTTTACTTTGTGATCGATGCTTGTTCAAATATATGTGGACATGTATCTCTCGGTGACAATTGCAGCTATTTGTTCTTCAAATGCTTCGGCGCTTTTGATTTTGGAACCACCTACTTATGGGTGCTTGCTGTTGACTTTGTTTAAATTGTTCTCTTCGTATATTCCTTTATTTTTTTAATTTGATATCTGTATTAAATGTCTTATACCAATATGCTATTGGGATTATGATTCACATTGAATATTTCGACGATTTTAATGACTGACTAATCAATTTTTCTATTTTTTCATTGTAATTCCAAGCTCATGGAAGTATCATCATAATTTATATATGAATACTATATATTTTTTTATAAAAATTATTCAGTGTTACTTTCAAATACACATTAGATCGCTTCTTGGCGATAATACTCTTTTAAGAGGCAATGAAATGACGTCTATATCGAAAATTTAGCAAATAACATACCGTCGACCGTAGAACAGGTCTACAGATCCAAACGCACTTGCGACGTGGCACTGCGCGGCGCGGCAATATATTCTTATATGAATTTGTTTGGAGGAAGACGCACTTGGGCGACACAGCAGGCAACTGCGCGGCACTGCTCGGCCGCTTCTGCAACTGTGACTGCGATGCGCCGCAGAGTGCGGAGAAAGCTACCCTCGCTGCTGCTATTTTGATGTATAGGGACGAAGATTCACATTTTTCCAATTAAGCAAATATTCTCCTCTAAATAAGAAGTACAAACTTTTGTGTAATCTAAGGGGGAGGGCTATGTTTAGCTGTGGACTAGTGATAGGCTGAAATTATGATAATGAAGGCAACATGAATACTTTTACGTCGCATCCAGCAGCGCAGCGCCAGTGCATTTGGAGCTTAAGTGAATAAATTGTGATGTGGAGACCGTTTTCTTTCAAAGAGTGTAACATCCTGCTCCGAGAGAAATTGCATATCATCTGAAGTGAAGGAAGGTAAGTTACTTTGCTAAGATCCGCATGCAAAATATAAAAATGGTGTATATTACCCAGTTTTTTGAAGAGCACCGCCCGCCCTCCTTCAGTAGCGTGCACAAGCAAACTAACACCGCCACCAGGAACCGCCACCAGGTACCCTCCACCAACCACTACAATACTACCACTAGAAAATATACACCACTGAAATCGAGAACACGACACGTGTTTCGCCCCAAAACGAGGCATTCTCAAGCGTCATAGACTATGCTATTCAAAAAACTAGATAATATACACCATTTTTATATTTTGCATGCGGATCTTAGCAAAGTAACTTACCTTCCTTCATTATAATGGATTTCCGCAAAGTAACGCCTGATTCTATTGACTATATCATCTGAAAATTCTGAGAATAACACATAATTGAATACGGTATTATTGAAACGTCGCCCTATTTAATGTTTTAAAAGATATTTCTGTACTTCAGATATACCTATAAAACTGACGAGTACTATGTACGTAACTTTATAGTTAACCGCTCGTTATAAAATATTCTCGAGGATTGCTACAGACGCTTCTTGGCGCATATCATGAGCGATAATTCGATGAAATCACTTTCATCCTGCGATAGTCTGGATAGCAACACACGGTGACCTCTAAAACAGAGTCATCGAACCTCCAAATATTTCCTAAATGGGTTAATGTCCCGACGAACACGCAACACATTTCTAAACCCCAGGTGATTACTGGAATCCGTCGAAATTATAATGAAATTCGCTACCACGCATGGCTAATAAATATTTAACGGATACGCCCGCAGCCAGTAGTTAACATCGGATGATTTAAAGTTCGTCATTGTTGCTTTGCCGCTTGAGATTCTTCCTTTTATCCTATTTGCAGTGAAACACAGTGCTTTGCACATGATACCATTATTTATGAAAAAAAGGTAAAAGGGAAAGGTAGTTAGTTAATTCGCTAAGATCCGCATGCAAAATATAAAATGGTGTATATTACCTAGTTTTTGGAGAGCACCGCCCGTCCTAACTCAGGAGCGTGTTGTGCACGCTACTGAGGTAGGGCGGGCGTCTTCAAATTCTACCAGTATTGTAGTGACCGACCGCCGCCGAGTCTAGGACATCTGATGCCTCGTTTTGGGGCGAAACACGTGTCATGTTCTAGTGACAGTATTGTAGTGGTAGAGAGTGCCTGGTGGCGGTGTTAGATTGCTTGTGCACACTACTGAGGGAGGGCGGGCGGTGCTCTTCAAAAACTAGGTAATATACACCAATTTATATTTCGCATGCGGATCTTAGCAAATTAACTTCCTTTTCTTCATTATAATGGACTTCCGCATACGCCTGATTCTATAAACCATTCTCTATTTCCAACTCAATAAATAATAATTCGATTTGAAAAGTTCTGTTTGCTTTAGATATCCTGCTTATTGAGAAAGGCTCACGGCTATATATAAAACTTTATGTTATAGCCTTATGCTCACATCGTCACATCTCACGATGTCAGCGAGGTATCATGGCGTACGGCACGATCATAATTTTAGTAGGCTTATTTTACGCGAATGCAACCGCGTGGCGCAGCTGGTCTAATGTCGAAACGTTCACTATTTACGGGTTTTTGGGGACTTATTCGAACGGAAGCGAATATCTCACCAAAAATCTGCGACATTTCAGGCCATTATTGGTCAAGTAGTACTGAGTAAGTATGTAGTTACAAGTGACGAAAATCGCAGATGTGGACACGACATGAATTATTAACTATTTTTTTTTTGTTTTGCATAAGGTGACGAAACGAGCAAAACGTTCACCCGATGGGAAGTGCAACGTCTGCCCAACAAATTCTGTGTCACACAGAACATTTTTGTGTGGCACCACACAGCGCCCGTCACCCTGAGACGTCTGTTCTTAAGTATCATATGACCAGTAATTACGCTAGCCCTCAATGCCCTTCAGACCAACACATTGATGTTTGCACACTACTGCTTCGCTGCACAATAACTGGCCCTACGGTGGTACCTACCTAGACGGATTCCTGCATATGAATCCTACAACCAGTTTCAATAGTTTTAATCTATTAGGAAAGAAAGAGACGCCGGATCGCTAGATCCATTTTATCTATGTAACCTCAAAATATACGAGTAAGTTCGTGTTCACATAAAATCGAAGCACCACTTCCTAGGCTTTCATTACTCACATCCCCGTTTAAAATCAGCGTCTGCTTCGCGCGTAGAATAATTCACCGTTGCACGTCAAAGCAGCGACGTTTCCACGTATAACGAATGTTGCGGTGTATAAGGAAAATCTGAATTTAGACATTATGTAAAAAAACTCAACAAATAAACGTATACTTTTACTGTCTTTAGACGGGTATGGGATATTGCGATGCGCTTATCGTAAGTCCGAGCCATGTGGGGATGAACAAAAGATCGTATTGATTTTGCCGACTGCAGTACGTTCACGGGAATATGGTGCGAGCTTTGAAAACAGATTTAAAGATTTGATGTTGATTTTTTTGTTAATTGAACAAATATCCATTGTCTTTTTCCAGTTATGAACCTAAGAGTAATTGATTTATTTTTTATTTGTTACAATTTTATCTAATTTTTCTATCTTCGTTGGTAGGATTATAACCCATTTTAAAACTCTAAAGAACTCATTACATTAACAAATGAAATCCTGCTCGTCCATGTACCCAAATCCTTTCGCCTTTTTTGCCACTCGCGCTACGTGGATAACAGGCTCAAATTGATAATATGGTTCTAGTCACTTTTAACGTACTTAAATTTTATCCATAGCATAAAAAAATTAAAGAAAGCTTTATAAAAATGTTTATAAAAGAATACATAAATGTTAATAACCATGGGAATCAGATGATCGCTGTCATTCTGTTTCTAAATTACTCTTGAATATTTTTTTATTTATGACTTTTCAATTATAGATAGATAGATAGACTTTATTGTACGCCAAAACAATTAAAAATTAAATGCATAAGCATACTTAAAGTTTAAGGCAACACAATGGTCGATTTCTTCCAGACAGCCTTTGGATGGCCAGGATTGTAACAGAAATCAACAATTAGAAGATCCAAAAAAAGAGGGTACGCGCGGAGTTTTGTTCGCTTGTTTCTTCTCCGAGGAAACCTCATTAGGAAATGGTATTAAAATTTTACAAGATAACAACGTGATTTAAATTTATTACGTCAAATAAAGATAATTTTACATAATTAACAGCAGTAAGACATCTTATAATTTTACTACACTTATTAAATATCTCTTGTTTTATATAAAACTGCAGATTTGACAACAAATAGCATTTTTTTTTAATTTGATAAAGTGACGAGACGAGCAGAAGGTTCACGTGATAGTAAGTGCAACGTCTGCCCATAACAGATGCTGTGTTACTCAGAATATTTCTGTAGAGCACTGTGTCTGTCACCCTGAGACATAAATCTCATTTGCCCAGTAATTACGCTAGCTCTCAGTACCCTTCAGACCGAAACACAGTAATGCTTGCACATTACTGCTTCACGGCAGTATAACTTACCCTGGGGTGGTACCTACTTAAACGGATATCTGAATAGGAATCCTACCACCAGTAAAAGCATAGGCTGGTTTAATGCAATATAAAGCAAGATATTATTTTAAAGCAAATATTGAAAAAGCGCACATTAATCCATCGAACGCAGGCATACGTCCTCGCGCAAACCGCTCGGGAGTCATCATTTAAAAACAATTCAGCGGGGTTGCCTCGCGAGTATAACTGTTTATGGAGTTGCCGCGCCAAACTGGGCGCTAAGTAAAAAAAAACCCGAGTGCCCGAGTCGAAAGGAAACCCGAACGTGGCAAAAAACGTACCCATCGGCCGCCGTAGCGTAGTAGAATGCCTCCCCGGGCCCCGCGGGGCTCCGTACGCGTACTACGCCGCCGAGAGTAAACAACCGGGCAGCGGTCGCCGTGTGACTTAAAATGAATTTGTTTTTAATTTTATTGCGAAAGATACTTACTTTTAAATTAAAAAAAAAGGTTTTATTCTTTTGACAACACTTTAATTTCATTTGTAGAAGGTACGAAATTTTAATTGCTGTTATTATATGAAAATACAACACATAAAATATGTGCATTTGTTATTTGTGACTATATAGCGATTGCATTGTTGCATTTTAATCACGAACTTGTCTATCCATTCTTAAGTGCCTACAAACTAGAAAGAGTCCACTTTTTATGTGAAGGTGAATTTGACCTCTAATGAAACGGGATAGATACTAGGTGGATTGAAAAGTACTCGGCCTAACACAGATCCATTCAATTCTAAAAATCAAATCTACCCACATTATTTAGTTCAGTTCAGACTAGTTCATTGTGTGAAGTTCGAAACGTGTGCGATAATTAGTTGTGATTTTATAAATTTATTAACAAAGTAATCGGTCATAATTTCCGCGAATGGAGCAAATCGAGCAGCGTGCCGTCATTAAGTACCTCCATAAGAAGGGGCTATCATCAAAAGCCATCCATGATGACATGGTCAGTACATTAGGCGATTGTGCTCTGTCACATTCATCCGTCAAAACATGGATAGCAGAATTTAAGCGTGGTAGAGAGAGTGTGAAAGATGAACCCCGCTCTGGAAGGCCTCCGACGTCAACTACTGACGAAAATATTAAAAAAGTACTTGATTTAATAATGGGAGACCGCAGATTAAAAATTAGAGAGATAGCCGAGATTATAGGCATCTCTTATGAACGAACTCAAAACATCATTGTCAACGAGTTGGGTTTCCACAAGGTGTCTGCGAGGTGGGTTCCGCGACTGCTTTCAGTTGAACAAAAAAGGACGCGATTGACTATTTCACGCGACTGTTTGGAGTTATTTGAAGCCGATGCAGATGATTTTTTGAATCGTTTTGTTACTATGGACGAGACATGGGTTCATTACTGTACACCGGAAACAAAACAACAATCAAAACAGTGGAGAAGACCTGGTTCACCACCCCCTAAAAAGGCTAAGTCGATTTTGTCGGCAAATAAGGTGATGGCTTCAGTATTCTGGGACTCGAAAGGTGTGATTATGATTGATTATCTTGAAAGGGGTCAGACTATAAACTCTGATTACTACTGCACCTTACTACGTCGTTTACGAGAGGAAATAAAAGAAAAACGTCGAGGAATGCTCAGAAGAAAAGTCCTGTTTCATCAAGATAACGCCCGTGTTCACACGTCAGTACAGTCAATGGCTGGAATTCACAACTGTGGCTTTGAACTGTTACCGCATCCGCCGTATTCACCTGATCTGGAACCATCAGACTTCTTTCTGTTCCCTAACCTAAAAAAGCACTTGGGAGGTCAAAGATTTTCGACAAACGACGAGGTCAAAGCAGCTGTAGACGCATATTTTGACTCTAAGGAAGAATCATTTTTTTTAACGGTCTAAATGATTGGAAGGGGAGGTGGCAAAAGTGTATTGAACTTGATGGTGATTATGTAGAAAAATAAAAATATAACTGATTTAGTATGTGTTTATTTTCTTGGTTAGGCCGAGTACTTTTCAATCCACCCTCGTATCAAGCGGTTTATTCCATACTATTTTTCTCAATACAAAATGTTATGTTACTCGTATGTGTAAGCTAATAAAACCAATTAATAAAATAGACGGAGGAGTGTTCTCCTTGTGTGACATTTTGAAATATTTTCAATTTGTTTATAAAAGTTTTGTCGCGAATTATTTCCTCACCACAGAGCGCGTGGTAGATCAGCACAATAAACGATTTTAGTGGTTCTGACACCAGCCAACCCCCGCGTCCGCAATGTTTGCGACTTCGTCCGCGTGGATTTAGGTTTTTAAAATCCCGTGGAGACTCATTAATTTCCCGGGACAAACACAATGTGTCCTTGTGTCCGTGATGTAAACTATCTAAATCTCTGTGCAATAATAATCTCTGTGCAAAATGCTCTTCAAAATCGGTTCGTCGGTTGAACTGTAAAAAGGGAACAGACTCTTGGCGTGCTCAGTAGAGCGGGACAGTACTTCGTGCCGGAATGATTCCACCATCGCACATTGCGGTACAACTCAAAATGATTTTGAGTTTGAATTTCACCATCGCACATTGCGGTACAACTCAAAATTGCATCGTCACCACCTTGATGGTTGGCGTACCACAGTGAGTCCTGGTATTGTGATCGATTGCCCGTTTCTACAAAAAAAAAAAGACAGAAAGGTTATTTTGCATTTATAATATTAGTATAGCAGTATCAATATGGATTTTAACTCAAATATGTTTTTCAGTCTTGGTATTACTAAAAGAACTTGATAATTACTGTTAGTGTAAATAATGAAATAAAACTCACTTTTACGGGTTTTATCGCGTTTAATTTTAAACTATTTCTAACTCTACTTTTCGAGTGCTTTAAAGCACCCATGGTCACGGGAGGACTGAGGTGACAGATGTCCTGACATCATGGTTAACCCGGGGTACCTTCAGCTTTTAATTATTATTTTTGGTCTGATCTACGCAGAAAGAGCTATCTGTCTTTAAGTCTTGCAGTGGTATACTTGGTTTTTGATTTCATTATTTGACCCCAAGCCCAACCAACCCATCCCAACCCAACCATCTTCTCTATTGAAATTAGGATGTTTTTTAATTTCAATAGCTACGCGAATAATAAACGACAAATTCTTTTGCAAGGATTTGTTGTTTATGAAATCTGATGTAATGGTTTGGATGATCCAGAACATGGCCCCAGACTGCAGACTTCCTAGAACAAGGCGTTCCCGTGACCATGGGTGCTGTAAAGCACTCGAAACGTCGGGTTAGAAATAGTTCAAAATTGAACGCGATAAAATCCGTAAAAATTAGTTTAATTAAAATGTGTAGTAATCGCGTAAATATCAGTAAGCATTAAATAACTAAGTTAAACAAATGTATTTTTATATCATTAAGTAATTTCAAGTTCAAGTAAAGGATAAATTGTTAAACACAAAATACGAGTACGTAAACGAAATTCTTTTTCTTATTATTAATTTAAAGTGTCACTCTAATTAAAACATAATTTGTAACCTTGCTCTTGAACGACAGTGTTTTTTTTTAATAAAAAGCAGAAATCACCGTTGTCACAAGGCCAATAAACTCCAATGTCTTTTTTTTCTCTAGAAAACGAAGATTCATTTCTCGGGGCAGCGTTTATTTACTGTAATTAATGCAGCAATGATTTTGCCAATACGATACACTCCGTGAAAATTCTCTTGGCACATGCGATTGTAAGAAAATATACTACTTCTGCGTGCGTGTTTTCGGAGAAGCTTATGAGTCAACATCTTTGCCTGCACAGAGACGTTTTTTTAATAACGTACGATGTCTGTGACACACTCATAGATCTATTTTATTTTAAGCAAAGCCAGCTCGAACTAGAACTTACCATTAATCATCGATTTTTAGGTATATCGATAATTAATGGTATTACAATTTCATCATCATCATCATTATCATCAGCCGGTTATTAGTCCACTGCTATTCCGCAGTAAATAGCTTCCGACAGTATTTAGAAGTGGTCGCCAAAAGGACTCAGGGGCTAGGCGCTCGCTTTAAATTTCATAGTACGCGAGTGACCTGGGTTCGATTCCCGGTGCCAGCACCACTAAAATTGTTAATTGCAATTTTAAGTGCTGATTTACCACGCGGTCGGCGGTGAAGGAAAACATCGTGAGGAAACCTGCATGTCTGAGAAATAATAAAATATTTCGAAGACAAGTGCAGTCCGCCAACCCGCATTGGAGCAGCGTGGCGGATTCTTCCCAGCTCCAAAACCCTCTCATAAATGAGAGGAGGCCTGTGCTCAGCAGTGGGACATTTATAGGCTGAAACTTTACTTTTTTAACTTTATACAGTCACGCCTTCCTCCCATATAAAGGATAGTTATATAGGAGAGGCTCCAAACCAGGCGGCTCACCTGATGGTAAATGATCACCGCCGCCCATGAACATCCGCAATACCAGGGGAATTCCGAAGGTGTTGCCGGTCTTTGAGGAAGGAGTAGGCTCTTTCCTTGAAGGTCCCTAAGTCGTATCGTTCCGGAAAAACTGCTGGCGGCAGCCTATTCCACAAAGTGGTTGTGCGTGGCCGAAAATTTCTGGCCAAGCGTATAGTGGTGGAATGCCAGTCATCCAGGAGGTGTCGATGAATTTTGTTTGCCGCAATGTACGATGGTAGAATTTAGCAGCAGGAATTTATGCGAACAACTCCTCCCCATGATAAACACAGTAGAAAATGCAGATAGATGCAACGTCTGTTTGCAAAGCCAGTGGATCGAGCTGATCGGAAAGAACTCGGTCGTTGACGATTCGAGCCGCTCTTCGTTGGATTCGGTCATATGGAAGGAGCTGGCACTGGGGTGCCCTCGCCCAGAGGTGAGAACAGTATTCCATGTGAGGCCGAACTTGCGCCTTGTAAAGTTGCAGACGATGGGTAACGAACTGGGTATCCAGTAGCGTATCAATTCATAAATTCCAAGAAGAATGCAGGAATCCGCCTAGGTAGGTACCACCCCAGGGCCAGTTGTTCTGCCGTGAAGCAGTAGTGTGAAAACATTACTGTGTTTCGGTTCGAAGGGCACTGTGAGCTAGCGTAATCACTGGGCATACGAGACTTAAGAACTTATGTCTCAGGGTGATGGGGGACAGTGCGGTGTCACGCAGAAATTTTCTGGGTGACACAGCATTTGTTATGGGCAGACGTTGCACTTAACATCAGGTGAACGTTTTGCTCGTCTCATCACTTTCACGTGCACGTCTCAAGACGCTCATTTACCTCTTAAGCAAAAAAATCGTATTTTCGGTTCAAATATTTCGAGTCATATGAAAACAATAAGAAAACTTTTGATATGAAATAGGATACCAGTAGATAAAATTCTGGACAAAATTAAAAAAAAACCCGGTCTCGATACTTCAACTTTTTCGGGTTATCATGACCACATCCCTAATTTATCAAAGTAGCAATATTAGATGTTTTTTCAAAATAATTTTATTGAATTAATTAAAGTGTTTTCTTGATATGAGTCTATTCAAACTAACATATAAGTGCAATATAATTGTGATAGAGGCATTTGAAGACCGCCGAATCGCTTGACCTTGACATATCGGGTATAGAGCACTATCTCAAGTCGCTTCGCGCCATTGTGCAAAAAACTAAGTCGACATTATATAATGGAATAAATTTCAGTACAATATCAGATTTTCACATTGAACAGTACCTACAATGAAATGTGCATTTTTAATCAGCGGTAAAACGCAATGGAAACAAAACCCAACAGCCGTAAGCGATATAATTAAACTTTTGATCATCTATTGAATTTTTACAGAGGCACAATTAAAAATTTTATGACCAAAGGGTTGTAACAACGACCACCTGCATTTTCGAATGAAGGCAAAAACCATAGTATAGGTGTTTCTGTATGTAGGCGTGTGTATATATATACAATTACTTACAATGACGATCGCACGGTTCAGTTCGCAGAGTACCTGCCGGTTCGAATACGAGTAACGATACATCCAGATTCAAAATGTGGAAAGTTGAGCGCTGCACAAATAAGATTTTGGGTCAGGACTAAACTCTTATGGCCATGATCGACGAGCGAGCCGTTAGCATTCGGTAAAGATTAATGCTGTTTTACTCGTTGTTTAGAGTTTTTTTGAAGTAACACGTCTGCGTAGTTTGCAATCTGACATTAAAAGATCGACTCTAAGAACGTAAATCCATTTTGACATCCGTATCTTGCAACTCTGTGTATGACTAGTACTGAACATAGCCCCCCCCCCCCCCACAGATTGCAGCAAAAGTTTGTAGCTCTCATTTTGGGGATTTTGCCGTAGTTGAGAAGCTGGGGGGGGGGGGGTTGGGAACCGCAGTTTTTTTATTCAGACGTTTCGGGAAGACGCTGCAATATCTCCGTAGTTTTCATTTTCCCCCTGCCGACCGCCTGCCGTCGTGAGACGACACCCACGGGATTAGATGGGGTGGTAGATTCTCTTAAGCCGCCGGTGATCGACGCACGGTGTTGTGTGGTTGTGTGTGTGACAAATTTCAATTACTGACGACTTGCGAGCCTGGATCATCGGATCAGTTTTGCCATGATCCGCCAGCAAGCTTAACCGATGAGCTAACAAGACCGCGGCAAAGCTCGATCGTCGATCAGGGCCCGCAATACCGCGGCCTTGCCGTGACGCACCAGCAACCTTTACCGGCAAACCACCAAGACCGCGGTACAGCTCGGCTAAACATGCTCAGTTTACAGTCTCGTAGTGACCGATAGATGTCATCACTATCACCGTGACGAATCGTTTAGTGTTTAGTGTCTTTAATCATATTGTATTTAAATATGTAGCGACATCTATGTCGCCACATGAGAAGCTCAAGAAATATTTTATACGTCCATAATCGCGCTATAAAAGTTTCTGCGATGCCAACTATATACAAAACATCTAAATCAGATCAGATCACACCACCCGATCTGTCGGGAAACTACTCTTTACCTTGGCACCTTAATCTACCAAACTGATATTAAGTCACACTACGTTTTCTACCAGTGTTTTATATGGAGAGAGTTACGAGACGAGTGAATCGTTCACCCGATGGTAAGTGCGATATCTGCCGATAACAAATGCTGTGTCATTCAGAAAGTTTCTGTGTGGCACCACACTGCGCTCGAAGACATCAGTTCTCAAGTATCATATACCAAGCAATTACGCTAGCTATCGGTGCTCTTCACGCCGAAACACAGTAATGTTTGCACATTACTTCTTCACGGCAGAACAACTAGCACAGTGGTAGTATATAGACTAGACGGATTCCTGGCCAGGAATCCTCTTCATCATTATCATCATTTCAGCCTATCACTAGTCCACTGCTGAACATAGGACTAGATTGCCAAAAAAGTTGGTAGCTCTGAATTTGGGGGGGGGGGGGGATTTTTGCCACAGTTGCCACGCTTGGCGGGCGGGTAGGCAACCGCAGTTTTATTCAGATGTTCCAGGAAAATGCTGCTGCTCATCTTCTGGTTTGAATTTTCCCTCCGTCGACTTTTACGACACCCACAACATGAGATGGGGTGGTAGATTCTCTTAAGCCCCTAAAACACAGCTACGCACAGAAATACTACCACACACACGAATCCTACCAGCCGATGTTAATAACACGGACACAAGACCACAAAGGCCATCAAGCGTCACCTTCCACTTTATATCATACCACTAAAATAATATAATATTGACTATAGTAACATTCAGACCCAAAAAATAATTTTTTAATAATATAATATATAACGCCTTTCTCAAAGGGACGGGCAGACGTTGCACTTACCTTCAGTTGAACGTTTTGTTCGTCTCGTCCATTTCTCTTATTAAAAAATCACTTATCTTTACAACAACATATTTAAACTAGTATTATTAACTTTTGTAATCTCATAAATAAAAAAATAAAAACGTTTACTGCCCTTATAGTGTACTCCACTTAAAGATATTTTTAGTCTATGTATATTTATTGATCGTAACGCAGCGTAACAAAAGTTCAAAGTGCATTTTCTCGAGTGAAATACGGCAAATGTTTACGACCTTTAGTGATACGAAGGTATTATCTGTGGCGCACAGATGCCTTTATTACTTTAATATCTGTATATCGACTAATATAGTTAAAGCGGCAATAGCCTAATGGTTTAGGGTACGGAAAGCGAACATAGCGTCGCAGGATCGAGCCTGCCATTCGACTTGTGACGTGAACCAACCTCCTAGCACAAGCTTTTAATCTTAGTTGTAGTGGTTAACAGGAATATTAGTAATGTAAATGGTATCGCTAGTATTATTTAAAGAAAAAACAATATAATAATTAGTGAAGAGAAAACTTGTAAACTGTAAGCACATTGCGCGAACAAAAGCGTTGAGATTTGGCATAGCTAAAGTTTGGAGAAGAAGCGAAAAGAGAAATCTAAAGTGTATATATATATATATATAGTTCACTAGCTCACAGTGCCCTTCAAACCGAAACAGAGTACTGCTTCACGGCAGAATAACTGGCCCTGGGGTAGTGCCTACCTAGACGGATTCCTGCATAGGGAGTCTACCACCAGTAAAATATGTTATAAAATGTGTTACAAATACATTAAATTGAATAAAATAAAACATTCATTATTTACGTTCAGACTGACAATGTCAATCAGATAATAAATAGTCTGTGGTTTGTTTACGTACATACTGACATTGTTAAACATAGTAGCCCGTGGTCAAATAGTCGCACAGAGCAGATATTGTCGTCATAGAATTTTAAAATTTTGCCAACAAATAATTACTCAAATCTCAATAACGTACAAACTTAAAAAATATGAATTACGGTCGAATTTAGACCTCTTGGTTACCACTACTGTACATAAAATGCATCTTATATTTACATACAAATGTTACCCTACAATAAATAATGCGAAGAAATCATGTTTTTGTGTAATTTTAAGATTATAGAAAAGTACAACATTGGCGTTAACAAAAAATTGTCTGTGCAAGAAACCATCTAATAGCCATACAACAAAATGAAAATAATGTAACTATCATAAATCATATTAATATTGAAATAACTATAACTAAATCCGTATTTGTTTAAAATAATAATTACGAGATTTAAAAAATTAACCAAAAATAATTGTTTGTTCGTCTACAAAGTATTGTGTAAAGTTGTCCGAAAGCCAAAATGTACAACTAGTGCCATCTCTTGGTGAGCAGCGGTAAGTAATATATTAACAACATTTATATATAATTTCGGTGATGTAATTGCTGTTAGCCTTTTTTGGCTTTTACAGCTTCATCGGATACTGTGCTCACGGGCCAGGGGCCCGCGTGCCAGGTTTGGTTTGACCCAAACATAAATAAATAAATAACAACATTTAAAAATCATGTGGTAGATTCTCTTGGGCCGCCACCACACGGCATGCTTACCATTTTCATTTTTTTTGACGCCTCCTAAATTTTTCCGACCTGCCTCCAGACCTACTCGGCATATAGGAAGATCCGCCTATGCCTGCAAGGTACTTATTTTTATTTCAAAAGAAATTAATATTATATACAAATAATTGATGTTTGATACATCATGTCAATTTTTTTTTATAGAACTCTAACGTTTTGCTGGTGATTGCTTGCTATGAAATTCGTCTAGGTAGGTGGTGGTACCTATTCGTCGTTTCAGCCTATCACTAGTCCACTGAAGAACAAAGGCCTCCCCTTGCCATAGTTGCCACGCTTGGCGGGAGGGTTTGCAACCGCAGTTTATTTATTCAGATGTTCCAGGAAGATGCTGCTGCTATTCGGGGCCAGTTATTCTGCAGTGAAGCAGTAGTGTGCCATTGCTGTGTTTCAGGTCACTGTGAGCTGGTTTAATTACTTACCATATGAGACTTTAGAACTGATTTCTCACGACGAGGGCGCAGTGTGGTGCACAGAAATGTTCTGGGTGACACAGCATTTGTTATGGGCAGACGTTACACTGGTGGGTACCAGGTTTCGCTCGTCACGTCACTTTCTGTAATAAAAAACATTGCGTGCAATGTCCCGTCTCCGAAACATTAATAGGCTGTAACTTTTTTTACTTTTTGCATAACGATATCTCCAAAACTACGGCACCTGTTGATTTTGTATACATATTGAAATTTGGTATACCTTTCCCCACATAGACACCAAACAACGGATTTCACAATTTACTCCTTAAGGTGTAAGCGGGCTGGTGCTGTTTATCTACTACTGTAACTGTAACTTCCGTGCGAAGACGGGGCGGGTCAGCTAGTTCAGATATAAATTGCGTGATGGACCGCGTGTCATTCATGGTCGATAGAATGCATTGACTCATTCGTTCCTTCAAACCGACGTATTTTTTCGTTAGACCAATGTTCAGTGCGTTCTTGGTTAATGAAATTAAGTAATGATTTCTAAATAAAACAAATTTTTACGGATTTTAGCGCGTTTAATTTTAAAGTATTTCCACACCCGATATAATCCGTAAAAATTAGTTTCATTTAAATGTGGAGTATTCGCGTAAATTTAAGAAATCATTCAGTAATTTTTATTATTTTAGTGAACTATCTACAACAAGTTTGTACGAAACCCTGGGTACGCGAGTCATACTCGCACTAGTCCGATTTTTTCTTCAATAAGTTGCATCATTCTTCCTCAGTTTTGTCTGATACGGCATATCTTTGCGGAGTAAAAAACCGAAGCCGGGGCGGGTCCGCCAGTTCAGATAGAAATTGCGATCCATCACGTGTCATTCATGGTCGATAGAATGCATTGACGCGTGCACACGCGTCCAACCGAAACCTAAGGGTCGTCTCCTTCAGGTCATCGTCATTGCAGCCTTTCACTAGTCCACTGCTGTACATAGGCCTCCCCATAGATTGCCACAAAGGTTTGTAGCTCTCATATAAGGGGGTTTGTCATAGTTGCCACGCTTGGCAGGCGGGTTGGCGACCGCAGTTCATTCATTCAGATGTTCCAGGAAGACGCTGCAGCACATCTCCCGGGTTGCGTTTTCCCTCTGTCGACTTCTACGACACCCACAGGATGAGATGGGGTAGAAGATTCTCTAAAGCCACGGAACGCTTAGTCACGACTCCCAAAAAATATAATCGCGATGCGGTTGTAGCGTCAGTGTCCCGGTGATTTGGCCGGCGGCCAGTCTCACCTGCCGTTCCAATTTCGCTTCCGTTCAGGATGCGCTCCGGAGTTCGCTACTATTTATAGGGTGAGGAACAACTGATGACAACGAATCACGGTCGACAGGCTAAAAAAAAACGTCTGCGTAAAGAAAATTAGAGAAATAAGAAAAGACATCATCAACAAATTACACAATTCAAAGATTGTTAATTTCAATTCGACTTCACATTATTCGTTTGCAGAATGTTTATTGTTGTCAAAGATCTATAATTTTTAACATTACTTGATAAAAATTATATAGAGGTCAATCTAGATATATCTAACAAAATAGATTAGAAATCAAAAAGATTAAATATGTAGTTCTGTATTTAAAAAATATATATTTTTATATGTAAACTCGGTCTAAACTAAAACTTGCTTACGGTTATAATGACATTGACAGTATGTATGGCCATCCATTCATATTTCCATCGTTGAGATCATAAAGGCGTAGGCAGAGGAATTGGCAAAGCATTGTCGCCGAGTAATGCAATAGTTTGTTGGAACTTATGAATGAAATGTAGGCGGTATGAGAGTAAAAAAAGTGACGTGAAAACTTAGCGACAGTACCACTGCGATATGAACATCTAAGCATTAAATTTTAAACATTTCATCATCATCATCATTTCAGCCTATCATTAGCCCACTGCTGAAGATAGGCCTCCCCCATAAATTGCGACCTAAGTTTGTAGGTCTCATTTTGGGGGGGATTTTGGCAACCTTTATTATTCTTATCTAAGCCGTTCCTATTAAAGAAAGCGTACGAATATTCTAGATTTCTAACAACTTCATTATCACCCTGAAAGTGTTGGGGAATTGTAAGCTTTCGTATGCACATTTCTATTGAAATTGAGCGCACTGCGTAGTCTGAGTACCTGACTTCTTCGCCGCGGGCCCTGTGCTCGAATCCCAGCCGAGGCCAAGCTTTGTGCAAAAGCACAAAACGTTTTGCGGGCCGGTTATGTTGTGCGTGTCAATACTCTGTAAAACGCAAAAACGATACAGAAGAAATCATGGTGCGGAATAATTTAAAAAAAAAATAGTAACATCCTTAGAACTATAGAAAACTTTTATATAAAACTATTTTGAGGGATTTTATGGCGTTTAATTTAAACTATTTATAACCCGAAGTTTCGAGCGCTTTAAAGCACCAGTGACCATAAGGTCACGGGAGGACTGAGGTGATTGATGTCCTGATGTCATATGTTGTATGTTAACCCGGGGTACCTTCAGCTTTTAATTATTATTATTTTCTTAGTCCGATCCACGCAGAAAGAGCTGAAAAGCGCTCCAAACGTCGGATTATAAATAGTTTAAATTAAACGCGATAAAATCCATAAAAATAGTTTGTTTTATTTAAATGTGTAGTATTCGCGTAAATATAAAAAACCATTATGCAGGAAACTTATTCAAAAGTGCACCAGTTGTTATGGGATATTACACTCGTGTGTACTCAAAGGCAGTATTTAAGCGCTAAGGCCTAATGGTTTGGACACGGAATGCGAGATATCGCAGCACCGAGCCCGCCATTCGACGATTGTCATGAACCACAGCCTTTTTTTTTTGTACGTGGGGAAAATACTGCATGGATACCCGACTGGCCAGGGGGGTCAGCCGGGTTATGTCGGACTCTTACCGACTAAAACCTCACGGTGGTCTCCATCAGCGCTTAAGAGGAGTTACGGGATCTCCGTTCGGAACGCAACCGTGACCCCTCCATCGCTTTGCTAAAATTTTAGCCCGACCCGGAGGCGGTTCTCACTGCCCCCAGCACTCTCTCGGTGCTAGCACGATGACTCGACACCACTTCGACTCATCGTCCTCCTATTGCGCATTCGGGATGGCCCATCCCGAATGCCCGCGACTCCGAAGGCCCCGTTTGTGGTAGGGGCTCGCCGTTTCTGATAGGAGGGCCGTGACGAGGCCCGCCGTTGCATGAACCACAAACTAGCACAAGCTTTTACGAGTAAGTTTAGTTGTAGTGGTTATCAAGAAAATTAGTAACGTTAATAGCATTGCTACTATTCGTTTAATTTTTTTTTTTACACTAATTTAAATATATCTACTTACTCTATGGTGGTAGTTCAGGGGCTAGGCGCTCGCTTTGAATTTCATAGTACGCGAGTGACCTGGTTTCGATTCCCGGTGCCGGCACCACTAAAATTGTTAATTGCAATTTTAAGTGCTGACTTACCACGTGCTCGGCGGTGAAGGAAAACATCGTGAGGGAACCTGCATGTCTGAGAAATTAAAAATATTTCGAAGACATGTGAAGTCCGCCAACCCGCATTGGAGCAGCGGGGCGGATCCTTCTAGCTCCATAACCTTCTCAGAAATGAGAGGAGGCCTGTGCTCAGTAGTGGGACATTTATAGGCTAAAACTTTTACTCTATGCCATGGAGGGAGTGATTAGAAATTCAAACCCATTCGTTGCTCGTATTTACATAAATGAGTGTTTTTTTCCTACAAAAATCTTTATTTTTTTTCTTTTTTTTTCTCCACAGTAGAATTTCTCATATGTCCTGGGTACGTTTTACAGACATAAATTCCACATGCACAAACCACCCAGACCTGATGATACAAATGTTTGCCCCGTGCGGGAAACGTACCCGCGATCCGCGGCGCAGAAGCCGAGGGCCTAGCCACTGCGCCAACCGAGCCGACGCAGTTTGCAAAACACTTGCTTGTGTTCTAGTGACCGATCTCAAAACTAAAACCAATAACCTAGAAACACGTTAGTACAAATAGAGTGTCTTCTGCCCTTGGCGAGATTCATTTTTTCTAATGAGCTGCTAAAAGAAATGTATATT
This sequence comes from Luehdorfia chinensis, assembly GCA_019845155.1. Taxonomy (NCBI): domain Eukaryota; kingdom Metazoa; phylum Arthropoda; class Insecta; order Lepidoptera; family Papilionidae; genus Luehdorfia; species Luehdorfia chinensis. The sequence continues at coordinate 536,661 of JAHVAK010000573.1, forward strand.
TAAAGTTCGAAAACATGCTTCGAATTTATATTTTCTTTCAAATCTATGAAAGCAGTTTGTTAATTAATTAATTTCATCATCATTAATATATATAATAGGTTGTCACAAAGGTTTGGAGCTCTTATATGTGGGGGGTGCCATAGTCGCCACGCTTGACAGGCGGGTTGGCAACCGCAGTTTATTTATTCAGATGTTCCGGGAAGATGCTGCTGCCCATCTCCTGGTTTTTAATTTTCCCTCTGTCGACTTTTACGACACGGTAGATTCATTAAGCCGCCATCACACGGAAATAAATAATTAATTTATCCAGGTATAAATGTATGATTTTTAGATAATTAGTAATATACAAGCAGCAGGGCTTTATTTCGATCGACAGCTAAATTATATTTCACTTTTACTTGAAGATTTGATCTGATATAGACAAAACGAAAGGGACAAATCTTGAATTGAATGTGTCAATCATATTTACTGGTGGTAGGATTCCTATATAAGGATCCGTCTAGGTAGGTACCACCCCAGGGCCAGTTATTCTGCCGTGAAGCAGTAGTGTGCAAGCATTACTGTGTTTCGGTTTGAAGGGCACTGTGAGCTAAGCGTTATCACTGGGCATATGAGACTTAAGAACTGATGTCTCAGGGTGACGGGCGCATTTTTGTGTCACACAGTAATTTCCTGGGTGACACAGCATTTGTTATAGGCAGACGTTACACTTACCATCAGGTGAACGTTTTGCCAGTTCCGTCACTTTTATGAAATAAAAAAAATGCCACATGTTCACGAATAAGTAAACTTTCGATATTCAACATCAAAACTCAAAATATACACAGAAATTACAAAATTCAATAAAAACTCTGCCGCGACTTTTCGAGTTGGCGCCAAAGGTCCAAACAGTTCGATTTTCATTTTATTTTATTTTCTTCTTCAATTAGCTACCAAATCGAGCCATTTTTGCCTATGTCAAATGATAAACTTCCGTTATTAATGGAAACAGTCGTAAATAATTTTCCAGTGTCGTAAATAAACGTATCGTAGGTGTAAATATATTATTTATAGTTAAGTAGTAATCTTACTTTAAAATTTCGATCGACGGTAAGATATTAGTTGACTTTTACTGAAGATTTGCTGAACTGATAGGGACAGAACTAAAAGTTCAATTTTGGTTTTGAATGGAATTTTACAAATTCAGTACATTTTTACGAGTACATGCTGCATTATAAACTATCAATATTAAAAATCCGTAAAGAGCCGTGGTAGCTCAGGGGCTAGGCGCTCGATTTAAATTTCATAGTACGCGAGTGACCTGGGTTCGATTCCCGGTGCCGGCACCACTAAAATTGTTATTAAAAATCAAAATTCTAAATATCAACGGAAATTTATGATTTCAATAGAAACACTACCGCTAGTTTTCGAGACGGCGCAATCTGTTTAACTACAAAAGTAATAAGAAAATTAAATACTTTTACAACAATTTAAAAACAAAGTAAATACAACTAAATGGATAAAACTATAATAATTACATTGCAGAAAATTGAAAAAATTTAAAAAAATGTTTAATAAAAAAAGAACAATTTTGTTACTAGTAAAAAAAAAATATTTATTAACATTGTACTAAAGTCGCGTCGCTACAATAAATCCATTATCCAATAATTAATCTCCTTCCCAACACGACGTTCGCGTTCAGAGGAAAGAAGCATACACTTCAAATAAATTACTACTACTTTTTCTATCTGAAAACATGCCAATTTTTTTTGGTGTCCAAACGACTGTCTCCCTTTTAGATAATACTTCTTGTCTATTTCTGTACATACGTATGTTATTCGTCCGTTGAAATATAAGGCCATTGGCCTAATGACAGCAGTTTTATTTTTAGTTAGGGACTTTTGGGTGCGTCTCTTGTTAAGTGTAAGGTGAGAAAGCGTAAGGGATTCTCGACTATGTTTATATACTTCTCCCTATAAATCTCTAACGTATTTATCTTTTCAAACATTTGGCAAACGAAACGAGTTTGCGATAAAACAGATGTCGTGTCTTTTCGTCGACAATTTAAAGATCTCTGCGAGATCAGAATTGGCAATTCTGAAATTGTGAGTGCGCTGTCGTTAATTATGTGTCTCGTTGAAAATGCTGTATCGTTATTCTCAGTTGCTCTTAATTCAAAAAAATTACGAGGATAATTCAATGACATATATATTGCACAACATTGACGACCGCGTGGCCTAGTGGTCAGAGTACCTGACTTCTAAGCCGCGGGTCCGGGGTTCGAATCCCAGCCGGAGCCAACATTTGTGCTAAAACATAAATTGTTGGTTTTGGGGTCTGGTTGTGTTGTGATTGTCCCTGTGTTTCGGACACTGCATCCTAGCCTACCTCCGATCTTATCGCATCAGCGTTACATCGGGCGCGGGTAGGTTAGGACGAGTGAGTGCCTCTGTGTTTGCGCGTACACTTGTGGCACTATAATATCTCCTGTGCAGTTGATGGCTCTCGACAGTAGTCGGCAGTTGTCGCCGTGGTCGAAATCGGCTAGGAGAACATCATCATCATCATCATATTGCACAATTAGTCAACATACTCGTTATTTGATTCGATTGTTTGATATTACAAAAAAACTATACAAACAAATAAAATTGAAGTGTCTGTAATAACAAAATAACAGCTTTTTACATTAAACAATGCTTATGAAAGTATATACGGTACTTATAAGAAAAATACAATTTTTTAAATTTTTGTCTGTCGGTTTTTGTCGGTGGTTATCGTAGTCGGTTATAAGATCTGAATGTTTTATAAAAACAGTGTCTCTGAAACTGCATCTCAACCTAACTTCGATGTTTTCGCGAACCCTTCACAACATGACACATCGTGTAAGTAGTAAATAGAAAGTATCAACGTGATTGAACGCTAGGTTTTATTGTTTTTATTTTTTTTATTTCATGAAAATGTCTGGTTCGGGGCAACGACTTTCTGAGTTAGGGTCGCGTAAAGTTTTAAAAACAAACAATTTTAATGTTTTGTATGGACATTTTTAGTATTCAATTTTGTTATTAAAGCTTCACCGTTGTGTTTATTATATCAAAGTAGTATGGGTAGGTACCGGGATGCTATACCAATTATGAATAACGTTGTACATATAAACTATTTACACGTCGTAGATGTGAACTTTAGGATTCATAAACTCCAAAACATCTAAAATCGTATAATAAAATAAATACTAGCGCATACATAATATAGATAATGACTCTTGGAACAAATTAGAGCCTTTCAACGTGTTTGTTTCAACGGTTCCGTAGATATATACATTTGTTTGAAAATGGTCCACAGAACGCCATCTATGGTGCAATAGCAGAATCCTTGAAAACTTGGCATGTAAAATTAATATAATTTTAGTTTTTTCTTTACTTTTTTTGACATTACTTACAATTTTTATTATCCAAATACAAAAATTCGCGCCGTTTCTTTCGCCTGTTTCTTCTCCATCAGAGGAACCTCATCACGAAACGGTGCTAGATTGTACAAAAAAATGACGTTTGACAAACGAAATGTATATTTCTTATTGAATAACAACTGGCTGTTAATCCAGCTTTTGTAGCCGTGTGGTTGCGGATCGTTTAAAGAATACTACCACTCCATCTCATCCAATGGATCTCGTAAAAGGCGAGTAAGGAATTAAACTGCACTATGCACCCAACAGCGCATGATGATGATGGCGGTGATGGGCTCACCACCTATCACACCAAGTGCATTATATTGTTTTGGTGAAACGTGGATTGTGGCAGTCATCTGTTTTTGCAGTGAGTGCCCAGTTCTCTGACTACCCCTTATGGGATACAGTCGTGATCTTATGTATGTATTTATATATGTTAATCCAAAGATGTTCCTCATCAAAAGAACGTTGGGTGCATTTCAATAAAACTACTCAAGTGTTATTAGCAGCGCATATTAATAAGTCTTCCCGGTACCCAGGTAGCCCAGCGCGTGTGGAGCCGATGCAGTCGGTGAGGACGCCACGGGGCGGGCGGGTCAAGCTGGAGTGCCAGGCGAGCGCCCGCCCCCCACCGCGAATTTCATGGTACAAGGACGGCAAACCTGTTGCCGACATCGCTTTAAGAAGATTCCGGGTGCAGAATTACAGGTTGGTACATAAATAACCTTCAATTTTACTGTCGGTTAGAGGTGAACGTTTTGCTCGTCTCGTCCTAACCTACCTACGTCCGATGTAACGCTCATGCGATAAGAGCGGAGGTAAGCTAGGATGCAGTGTCAGAGACACGGGAACAATGGCGATACAACTGCTCTCAAAAACAAACAATTGCTGGATTTGCGTATTTATTGCCTCAGGCTGGGATTCATACCATGGTCCTTTCATTTACGAATAGTACAATTTTTTTTTTCTTGGATGAAGTGATGAAACGAGCAAATCGTTTACCTGATGGTGTGATGAGCTGCAACGTCTGCCCAAATTAAATGCTGTGTCACCCAGAAAATTTCTGTGTGACACCACACTGTGTCCGTCACCCTGAGACATCAGTTCTTAAGTCTCATATGCCCAGTAATTACACTAGCTCACAGTGCCCTTCAGACCGAAACACAGTAATGTTTGCATACTATTGCTTCCACGGCAGAATAACTGGCCCTGGGGTGGTACCTACCTAGACGGATTCCTGCATAGGAATCTTTTCTGAGCGTGCGGCAATTTAAAGTTATCGCATAAAATTTTGTAGCCTATCTATATATAATCTTCTTTAACACTAGATTTACGAAACCCGTCAATTTGACTGGTTGTCAGTTTTATGCATTAAATTCCGAACAAATAAATATTATTCTATAGCGATTATGTATTGGTTTTTAATGATATTATGCAGCGAATATATATATCTAGTAGTTTTATCTGAAACACCTATATTTAATTATATCTAGATGTTGTCTACCTATTCGTAATATACCCGACCCGTCCCGTCCGTCAATGCCCGTAAATCTAGTGTTAATATACGGGCTATCTTATGTAAAAACAAATTTTTCAAATCAGTTTCAGTATTTCCTGAGATAAGCGCATTCAAACTCTCCGGCTTTATTATAGATAAGGTAAGGTAGTAGACGTAAAAAAGAACTATGCATTTTCTGAACCACTTAATAAGATATTAAGAGAAATGTTTAAACTGCCATGAACTAAAAAATGAACATAATGAAAATTAAGGCCGCGCATAACGCGTTCATCAAAGCTCGTAATTTACTACAGTTTTTCATATTTTACGCAGGAACCCTAAATATTTCCGAAATAAAAAGTATCTTTGATTACTTTTGAAAAGTCACCTGACAGTGAAAGTCCCGTCAAAATAGTTTCAGTCGTTTCGGAGATTAGCACGGACAAACAAACAGACAGACAGAAAAGAATTTTGAAAACGCCTGTTTGTGTTTTTATGTCCTGCAAATTACCTAATAAATTCTAGATTGACACCTCACACATCTAGAATTGACACAAGACCCTATATATGTTTTCCGCTTTACAAGAAACATTTCTAAAAAAAAAACATCTTTCGAGGGCATCATTTTAATCATTTATCACACCTATTGTAATGGCCTAATTCTCTTGTCTATAATAAACTGATGATCTGAAAGGTACCGTCTACACACTAAAACATGTGGTGCTTACATTAGCAAACTGCATTGCATACAATCCTTCAGACTGTTTGCACTGATGGCAAGTACAGACTCCTGCGAATGACCTGAGCTACTCCGCGTCAGCTATATCATCTAAAATAAGTATGCGAAATTAACTCTTATTACTATTCCGTTACAACATGAGTCGGCAAGATATAATTTTATCGTGCAATTAGTGAAGTGATCCAGACAGTGGATGTCACGGGTCGTTGATTACGAGTGCACTAAATATTTTTGCGCGAACTTTGACTAGCTGACAGTTCAATCACCTCTCGCCGCCATTTTAAAATATGTTTGAAAGCTGTCAGCCTTACCACAGACAAAAATTAATTTTACAAAATTCTAATACGGAATTCACGTAAAACGCAACATACAGTCAACCCAATATTAAGCACGTCTCGGCACAGGGAGTGCGCACTTGTCTTCTGCGTTACAGATCGCGAGTTCAAATTCCGCACGGAACCAATTTTTGTATGGCCCGTAGATAGTGGTTCCGGATTTGAATGTCTGTAAAGGTTAAATTACGTCTGTAAACACGCACACGATTTATTTAAAAATATTGTGTAGGTTAGGTTGTGATTTATTTATAACAATAGCAACAATAGGCAACTATGGCAAAATCCTCCCAAAATGAGAGCTACAAACTTTTGTGGCAATCTATGGGGGAGGCCTACGTTCAGCAGTGGACTAATGGTAGGCTGAAACGACGACGACGAATTCGAAAGTTATGTATAGTATTCACTGCGCATCTTACCGTACGAAATACGTTCTAAAGTCCCGTAATTACAGTAGTCTCAGTTCAATAAAAACCGAAACACAATAGTTAGCGTTGGTACCAACCGAGGCGGATTCTTGTATGGGAATCCTACCGCCACTTAAGTTAAAAACAAATATAACTACTGACAAAATTATTTATAATCTAGCTGTGCCTCGCGGTTTTACCTGCGTTTTTCTAAAATTAAAGTAGCCTAAGTTACACGCTGTAATATCAGTTATCTGTCAGTGAAAGTTCCGTCAAAATCGGTCCAGCCGTTTCGGAGATTAGCCGGAACAAACAGACAGGTAAAAATATTAATAATTGATTTTTCTTATAAATACCGTATATACTTTCATTATCATTGTGTAAAAAGCTATTATTTTGTTATTACAACCAAACACTTTAATTTTATTTATTTATATGTATAGATTACGTATTGTTTTTTTTATTTTATATCACTAATATTGCAAACATTTCACTATGTAATGTCATTACTGTATTCCATTGGACTTCTGTCGTTGAACTGTTCGTAGACGCGACGACAGACTGCAGGAATTCGTTTCTCAGGAACGACGGGCATTTTCCAGAAATATATGTCTATACTTAGGAGTGAGGGGCTTTGATAACTTATTTCCGCGCGTTAAAGTAACAACTCCAAGACTAGGAGCGTCAGAATACCATTGCTTTAAAAGCGTATGTCAATATCTTATATCCATACTAATCTTATAAAAGCGAAAATGACTCTCTCTGTCCCTCTGTCTATTCGTTACCTTTTCCGATTTGGACGAAATTTGGCACATTGATAGCTTGCATCCTGGAGACGGACATAAGACTTATTCGGGAAAATTAAAAATCTTCTATCCATACTTATATTATAAATGCGATAGTAACTCTCTGTCGGATATAGGATATAGGATACTGTTAATCCCGGAAAATCAAAAAGTTCCAAGGGATATCTTGATGAAATTCGCCACAGAGACGGACGTATGATACTTTTTTTATTTCGGAAAAACAAAAAGTTCCAACAGTATTAAAAAAAAAACTTAAATCCATGCGGACGTAATCGCGTGCTTCGGCTAGTTCTTTATAATATTCACGTTGTTAATTTTTAGAAAACGTTGGTTCCATTGACATCGCATATCGTGGGCGCATTTTACAGAGATTCATTTCACATGCACAAATACAGAGACCCGGAACAGTGGGTGGTGATAAACAGGTGGTAGGATTGCTATACTGTAATCCGTAGGTAGGTACCAACGCAGTGCCAGTTATTGTGCAGTCAAACAGAAGTGCGAAAACATTTCGATTCGAAGGGCACTGATACTCGTAGCTATTGTAATTACTGGGCATATGGTACTTAAGAACTGAGAATTAAGACTGAGAATAAAGACTTAAGAACGAACCTGTCCCAGGGTAACGAGGGTAGTGTGGCTCTACGCAGAAGTGTTCTGGATGACACAGCGTTTGTTATGGGCAGACGTTGCACTTGCCATCAGGGTACGGCTTGCTCGTCTCGTCACTATTTTCTATAAACAAAAATGTTTGCCGTAAATGGTTGCCATGGCGATGGCTGCGTGGCTAGGGGCGGGCCTAGTCGTTAGCGTGCCGATCTCCCCTGACCGGGATCACCTCGGACCGGGTGACCCAATATTAAGGCTAGCCCAACCCATGCACGCGGTGCTATATTTGGGTGGGCAGCATCTTCCCTAGCTACTCGTGAGAACGCAATGAGGAGCAAGTATTTTAAAAATGGCGGTGACGTGGCTCGCAAACCCGTCACGTCTCGATTCCCGAGGAGGCGAAAAGTGGGCTATGGATGCGGTCTGTGACCGGCCCAATGGGAAAGAGTCCTGACTGTATGTATGTATGAGTGCAACATTTTTAATTCTAAAAATCGCGCAGGGATTTATCAACAGTGTCGTGTGCAGCCGCTTTCTCTCAAATACACTGCCGCCAGTGTGACAATGGACAGAAGCGATTAATTATTAAGGTTATTGACCATTACATCCATGTTTATCCTTCCATGAATCTAGATCCATTTATGAGATCAACTCAGTTGTGAATCACACCGATGCCACGTAGCGTCCTCTTTCGCTCTGCCAATAAGTTTCATTTAGTCATGCGTAAGCATTCAGTCGTTTAAAATACGTGAAAGGTAATTAATCTGCCGTATGGTGACGATATCGAGAATCCGCGAACCGAAGCGAGAATACGCGGGAATTACCTGGATAATTTCATAGCTTCCGACAGATTGCGGAACCATTTTGATGAAATTCAGGATGATTTCATACTAGCCTACCTCTGATCTTATCGCATGAGAGCGGGTTGGGACGAGTGAGTTTTTTTTTAATTGCAGATAGTGACGAACAGAAAAAATAGCAACAAATTTTTATGCCAACCTCTACGACCAAAAAAAAATAATGAAAACTCCGAAATCATAACTTTTTCACCCTCAAAGTAAAGCGAATATTGCATGGAACACAACAGAAATAGATCGAGAAATAAATAGGGCTGAAATCAGACAAGAGTCCAGGCCCAGACGGTATTCCAAACGAGGCACTTAAGCTGGGACGAACTCTATTAACACCTATAATAACCGCTCTATTCAATACCATAATTAAAGAGGAGAGAGTGCCCGAACAATGGACGAAATCGAATATAATATTATTATATAAGAAAGGTGATCCAAACGACATTAGAAACTATCGCCCTATCAGTCTACTACCGAGTCTCTACAAACTATTCTCACAATGTATTTTAAGCCGAATATCTACAAAAATCGACAAAAATCAACCTGTAGAGCAAGCAGGTTTTCGCAGAGGATTCTCTACCATTGACCATATCCAAACCTTGGAGAACGTAATAGAGAAATACAAGGATTTCCAAAGACCTCTTTACTTAGCCTTTATTGATTACCAGAAGGCATTTGACTCTATTTCACACAACTCAATATGGGAGGCTTTGATGGCAAATAACATAGACGGCACCAACTGTAATATAATAAAAAATATATATATGAGAAGTACAAGTAGAGTCAGACTGGAAACAAGCGGTCCTGAAATAAAAATCAGAAGAGGCGTAAAACAAGGTGACCCTCTATCCCCAAAGCTCTTTATTGCAGTATTAGAGATGATATTCAAGAAACTTGAATGGAAAACCCTTGGTATCTTAATAAATGACCAATACCTTAGCCATCTGCGCTTCGCTGATGACATAATTTTATTTTCAGAATCAATTTCACAATTAGAAAATATGATACAACACCTACAGTCAGAAAGCGCACGCGTGGGATTAGAAATGAACCTGCAAAAAACTAAATTGATGACCAACTCCTCAAAATCACCGATAAAGATAAGAAACGAAAACCTAGAATATGTAGATACCTACATATACCTAGGTAAACAAGTCTCATTTCACCGGAACAACAACTTGGAAGACATAACTAGAAGGGTAAACATAACATGGCAAAAATACTGGGCTCACAAAGAGATAATGAAAGGAGACATGCCGCTTTCTGTGAAAAAGAAAGTAATAGATAGCGGCATCCTTCCGTGCCTAACATATGGCTCACAAACCTGGACATACACTAAACAGGCAAAAGAAAAAATTAGGATATGTCAAGCCGCCATGGAACGCTCCATATTAGGGATACGAAGGAGAGATAGAGTACGCCACACCAAGATAAGAGAAAGAACAAGACAAATAGATTTCTTACTTCACTCCATGAAACTAAAATGGAAATGGGCAGGTCATATAGCCAGAACGACGGACACTCGATGGACAAAGCGTACTGTCGTCCAATGGAAAGGACCTAAGGGGAAAAGGAAAAGAGGCAGGCCTTTTAGAAGATGGTCCGACGACATCAAAGATACAGCAGGAGACGAGTGGCATTCAAAGGCGAAAGATAGAAAACAATGGACAAAGTTGGAGGAGGCCTTTACCCGCAGAAGGGGTTCTCATTTAAAAATTAAATAAATATAATAAAAATATAATACACTCAGCGTCACAAAAATCGCACCTCTCTGAGTTTGCGCGAAAAATGGCTGTAATGGCTAGAAACGAATTATATTTATAAATATTAGTATGTTTGAAATGGGTATTTGAATAGCTTTACATTATTAATAAAAAAATCATGAAACCATTAAAACATTTATCATTATAGAGAATCAAAAATAAACACTGTCAAATGCTCGTTAGTAAGGACGCTAGTTACACCACCTAAAAAGGGTATAAAAGGGTCGATCTGGATGAAATATGGGCCAGTCGTAATTTAGACTTTGCAGTGAACACACGTGAACATGTAACGCTCAAGTGATTTTGCAGTCGGGGATGCGGCAGTGTGACGTTGCTCGACAGTTGAACCTGTCCCGTTTTTCATTTCGTCGGGTGTTCCAACGTTTTCAGCAGACTGGTGGTTATGTTAGAAAACCAGGATCTGGAAGAAAACGGTGCACATCAGAAAGAGATGACCGTTTCATCGTTACGACATCTTTACGAAACCGTTTTACAAATGCTGTTGAGTTGCAACAACAGCTTCGATCAACTCGGAGAACATCTGTGAGTGTTTCTACGATAAGAAGAAGGTTACACGAAAAGAGTTTAACAGCCCATAGACCTGCTAAAGGTCCAAAACTTACTGCACAGCATCGCAGAGATCGCCTACAGTTTGCTCGCAATCATTGCGAGTGGACTCTAGAACAGTGGCGGACCGTACTCTTCTCTGATGAGACGAGGGTCTGTCTCTTCTGCAATGACAGACGTAGTAAGGGTCTACAGAAGACAGGGGGAGAGGTTCACACAACCCTGCTTCGAAGAATCCGTCGAATACGGGGGTGGTTCGTGTATGTTTTGGGGCGGCATTTCCGTCGACGGGAAAACGGAACTTGTGTGCGTTTCCCGGGCTCGGGGTGGCCGTGGGCAAGGGTCATTAAATGCTGGTCGGTACATTACTGAAATCCTGGAGGAACATGTGGTCCCGTATGCTGGTTATGTCTGTGATGGATTCATGTTAATGCATGATAATGCTCGTTGCCACACCGCGGCTATTGTACGGGATTATTTACAGGAGGTCGATATCCCTGTTATGCATTGGCCAGCACGAAGTCCAGACCTTAACCCAATAGAACATCTCTGATGACCTAAAACGCCGCGTGCGAGCTCGAGATGCAGCTCCAGCCACTCTTCAAGAGCTCCAAGATGCGGTACTTGAAGAGTGGGAACAAATACCCCAAGAGGCTGTTGCGATCCTTGTAAGGTCCATAAAAGATCGCATGGAAGCCGTTATCAAGGCAAGGGGGGGGTAACACTAGGTTTTAAGAACTTTTTTGTATTTATAAGGTTTTTTTTTTAATTATTAATTTGCAAATTTGTACATACCCTGTCTTTTTCTTTAATTTCTCTTTCGTCTCGTTATAAAAGTAAAATTCAATTAAAATTCCTGAAAGCTAATGAAATTACCTTTCGAATGATACCCTCAAACCACAACATTGCCATTGGCCTGTTGTGTTAAAATAGTATTTAAATTATTTTTTTCGGATGTGCGATTTTTTTGACGCCGAGTGTATATACAAATATTGTAAAAAAAAACACTAATAATTATATACCTCTAAAGTTAATAATTACTGTAATTGCATGAAAAATGAGAAATAATAAAAGGCTTATTTATTATTATTTATTAGTGATGAAAAGAAGCAAAACGTTCAACTCATAAGTGCAACCTGTGTGGCACCACACTGCGCCCGTCACTCTGAGACATCAGTTCTTAAGTCTCATATGCCCAGTGATTACACTAGCTCTCAGTTCCCTTCAAACTGAAACACAGTAATGTTTGCACACTACTGTTTCAGAATAACTGACCCTGGGGTGGTACCTACCTAGACGAATTCGTGCATACGAATCCTACCACCGGTATAAGTGCCTCTGTGTTTGCGCGTATGCTTGTGGAACTATAATATCTCCTGCGCAATTGATATCTTCCGCAGGCAGACAGCAGCGTCTAGGTACTTTAATCACAAATCTACCGGAGCGCTTGGATTACAGAAAATCCTTCTAGCGAGAGACGTGTCCAATCGTGACTTATTAACAGGACTGTAGAACAAAAATAAACTAGTTTTGTTTCGTGTAATGGTACCGAAGCAAAAAAATAAAAAGCTGAACGTATCCCGGATCAACCATGACATCGGAAAGCGTAACACCTCAGTCCGCCCTACGGGCGCTTACAGCGCGGGTGCTGTAAAGCGTTTGAAACGTCGGATAATAAATAGTTTAATGAAACTAAATGTCTATTAATGTAGTTTAAGTAATAAAGAAAAAGACATTTTTTTTATTTTGTGAAGGGACGAGCCGAGCAAAATGTGCACCTGATGGTGAGTGCAACGTCCGCCATGGTCGGCTCATTTTACGCGGGTCAACCCGCTGGGTACAGCTAGTCGAACAAGAAATGACTTGGCTTTAGATAAAAAAAATCGAATGTCTAGGGGGCGCGGAAGGCGGGGGACCTAGCTGCCCCTGCCTACTACCTACTTAGTGTAGCCAGGTGTCCCGATTTGCGCCGGACGTCCCGGTTCACCCTTGAAAAATACTCAAATGTCCCGATTTTTTTGTAACCTCTAAATTATTTTAAATTTAAATTATATTTTAAGTTTATTTAAGTTTTACAACTTTGTAATACGCTAATGTAATACATTATAATACATTAAATCAAAAACTGACCGTCCGATAAAAGAAAATGATGATTCAAAAAAGACTGTTTATTGTGTAGCCATTGTAGCTGTCCCGATTTGAAAACCAAATTTCCGATTATTTTTACCTTCCGTCCCGAAATTTGAAACACTTGACCTGGCAACACTATACCTACTACAACTTACCTTCAGGCGAACGAAAAAATATAAAATGTTAATAATCGTGTGGTGGCGGCTCAATAAAAGTATACTACCACTCCATCTCATCCAATGGAATCTCATAAAAGGCGAGTAAGGAATTAAACTGCACTGTGCACCCAACAGCGCATGATGGCGATGGGCTCACCACCTATCACACTAAGTGCATTATATTGTTTTGGTGAAACGTGGATTGTGGCAGTCATATTTTTGCTGTGAGTGCCCAGTCTCTGACAACCCCTTATGGGATACAGTCGTGATCTTATGTATGTATGTATGTAATAACGGTGTTCATATTCCAGACGGCGCTCGGTGCTAGTGATAAGGCACGCCCGACGAGAGGATTCTGCGTCATATGAGTGCAGAGCGCAGGGCGCGGTGGGGCCGCCCGCTGTGGCAACTGCGAACGTGAGCGTGCTACCCCCAGTCACATCGCCCCCAGACACTGGTAATTATTATTGACTAGGTTTTTTTTATTTTTTATATGATAAAGTGACGAAACGAGCAAAACGTTGACCTGATTTTAAGCACAACGCCTGCTATGTAAACTAGAACATTTCTGTGTGACACCACACTGCGCACGTCACCCTGAGACATCAGTTCTTAAGTCGCATCTGCCTAGTGATTACACTAGCTCTCATTGCCCTTCAAACCGAAACACAGTTATGTTTGTACACTACTGCTTCACGGCAGAATAACTGACCTAGGGTGGTACCTACCTTCGATTCCTGCCACCAGTGGTCCTGCTCTTTATTAGTTTCACCTGATACCGTGCGGTGGGTAAGAGAATCTCCATCATCTCCATCCACCTCATCTCGCCCCGTGGGTGTCGTAAAAGTCGACAGAGGGTAAATGAAAACCAGGAGATGGGCGACATCTTCCTGGAACATCGGAATAATAAACTGCAGGTTGCCAACCCGCCTGTTCAGCGTGGTAACTATGGCAAATTCTTCCCAAAAGCAGGCACAAACTTACTTGTTATAGTGTAGTGGTGGTTTTATTCATACAGTCCAACTAATGAAGACGTTGGTCTACTCAGAATACCTCGCTTCTACGACGCAGCTACTGGGCTGGAGTCGAAATTATGCAAATACACTGGCCGATAGGTGTCCGGCAGAGTAGAACAGCACGTACCTCTTTCCTACCGAGAGGCCACTAGAGGCCACTAAGTTATTCTACGGACAGCCACCACCATTATATGCAATGCTGTCACTAAACTGCTCGTGGGAACTCAATGGGGAGTAAGAATTTTTCGACTCGTACCAAAATGACGGCGACGTGGTTCGTCACCCGTCGCGTCTCGTTTCCCGCGAGGGCGAAAACTTGTTTTGTGCATGCGAAAATACGAAGACTCAACCACGGTGCATGAGTAATTCTCGTTTTTTTTAAAAAAAAAAGAAAAATGTTTTGTGTAGAAATGCTAACCGGCTGTTGGCACCTTTTAGTACAAAGTTGAAATGCATCATTATCCGTTAAAAAAAAAGTAAAGTTTCAGCCTATAAATGTCCCACTACTGAGCACAGGCCTCCCCTCATTTCTGAGAGGGTTATGGAGCTAGGAAGAATCCTGCCACGCTGCTCCAATGCGGGTTGGCGGACTTCACATGTCTTACGAAATATTTTTAATTTCTCAGACATGCAGGTTTCCTCACGATGTTTTCCTTCACCGCCGAGCACGTGGTAAGTCAGCACTTAAAATTGCAATTAACAATTTTAGTGGTGCCGGCACCGGGAATCGAACCCAGGTCACTCGCGTACTATGAAATTAAAAGCGAGCGCCTAGCCCCTGAGCTACCACGGCTCTATTATCCGTTACTGTGTCTCTAAATTTAATTCCATTCAAGACCAAAATTGTACTTTTCGTTTTGTCCCATGAGTCCAACAAATCTTCAGTAAAAGTCAACTGTAATTTTACTGTCGATCGAGATTTTGAAGTCTTGCTGCTTAAAGATTGTATACCTGAATATGTTACTTGACACTAGAAAATACTCGTAGTTTACGACTGTTTACCATACCATAAATAAATAAATAAATGACTGTTAAAATATCTGTCAATACTACTTGGATTTTAGACCGATAATATCACTAGTATGTAATGTGTGGTTCGGCTTGGTTTGGAGTCTGTCGCCAAAGCTTTGGTTGTCAGTCAACAGGATTCACTGCATGCGTTATTTGTGTATATGGAATTGGTAAACTCAGCAAAAGATACGTATTTGACGGATGATGTTACCAATGAAAAGGGTAGCTACGCGCCAGATCGTGTGGTCTGATCTGGGGAGGACGTCTACTCCGACTAGTAATATTATATTAGTAACGCGATTATGGACTTATGGGAATATTTCTTGAGCTTCTCATGTGGCGACATAGATGTCGCTACACGTATAATTCCCCTTACACTAGCGTACTCCGCCGGGTAAATAGGGTCCCGCTTTATAATATAAAACTTTCGATATCACACATCACAAAAACTTATCCGATCTGAGTTGATCATGTAGTCGGTTATAACTCTGTGAAGAAAAAGTAGCAATTGTTGGCATAAACTAAAAGCGAAATTGAAATATGACAAATACATGCAAAAATTCACTTAAAAAAATGTGCTCGTTTAAAATTTTCTAAGCCTTTTTATATTTTTCCCGCGCCAAAACATGCAAATAATTCCTGGCAACCCAACCTTACAATGATGTTGCACATGTCCCAAATCTCCAATCACTACGAACATTGAAACCATAGCATTCTATAGCTCCATAACAGCGCGGTCTAAATGACCATTTCTTGAGACGACGCGACGTTCCGTCCCGTCTGGATCGGAATAAGGCGCGCATTTTATAGCAAGATAGGCATCATTCCTATGTATGCAATCGTTAAAGTAGGCCGTTTTGCTCAGCGGTAGACATATCTGTATCTAAAGCCGAGAATCCTGATTGAAATACCAATGAAAATTAAAATGTTGATACGAACAATTGAAGGGAACCAATGTTTCAGACACAGGATTGTTTACCGTTTGTAACTGTAACCGCCTACCCGCGCCCGTTGTAACGCTGACGCGATAAGATTGGAGGTAGGCGAGGACGCAGTGTCAGAATCACGGCGACTACCACGACACAACCAGACCCAAAAACCAACAATTTTCGTTTTAGCACTAATGTGGGCTCCGGCTGGAATTCAAACTCAGGACCCGCGGCGTAGGTTTCAGGTAGTCTAACCAAAAGTAGCGGCTTAAGAGAATCTACCATCCCATCTCATCCCGTGGGTGTCGTTAAAGTCGACAGAGGGTAAATCAAAACCAAAAGATGGGCAGCAGCATTATTTTGGGACATTTCAATAAATAAACTACGGTTGCAAACCCGCCTGCCATGCGTGGCAACTATGGCAATATCCCCCCAAAAGGTGAGCTACAAACTTGTGGCAATCTATGGGGGAGGCCTATGTTCAGCAGTGGACCAGTTATAGGCTGAAATGATGGTGATGATGAACCAAAAGGCCGCGCGGATGTCAATATTAAAAAGCTATCTATAGAGATGTATAAATCAGCCATACTCAAAGTTTTTTTTAAAAGAAGCCACAAAGATGTTTTTTTTTTAATTTAACGGTTTATTTATTCAATACAAAAAGAAAATGTTCACAATTAATTTGGCTTTATGTAGTTATAAGGCTTGTAATGCCAGATAGTACTTGTACTGATGACACAATATACTTTTTTTACTGTTGGTGGGATTTCCTATGCAGGAATCCTAGGTAGGTACCCACCCCAGGGCCAGTTATTCTTCGTGAAGCAGTACGTGTTCAAACATTACTGTGTTTCGGTTTGAAGGGCACTGAGAGCTAGCGTAATCACTGGGCATATGAGACTTAAGAACTCCTGTCTCAGGGCGACGGGCGCAGTGTGGCATTACACAGAAATGTACTAAAGAACTCCTGTCTCAGGGCGACGGGCGCAGTGTGGCATTACACAGAAATGTACTAAAGAACTCCTGTCTCAGGGCGACGGGCGCAGTATGGCATTACACAGAAATGTTCTGGGTGACACAGCATTTGCTATGGGCAGACGTTGTACTTGCCATCAGGTGAACGTTTTGCTCGTATCAAATAATAAAAAAAAACTGGCTGGTATTATTGTTTAACTAATTTTTAAACGACTTAATAAATCCATTATATTATGCAACTAGTACGACAGGCAGGCCCATCCTAAAAGCTTTGCGGGCCGCAGGGTTGAGTATACCTGGTATAGATAGTCTTTAAGGGAGAGCGTAAATTCGTTTGTTTATTAGAACATAGAAAGCCTATACCTATCTTAACTTTGTGCATTTTTGTGGTGGTGGTAGCGTTCCTATTCAAGAATCCGTCTAGGTTGCATTCAAACAGTAGTACCAGTTATTCTGCCGTGAAGCAGTAGTGTGCAAACATTACTGTGTCGGGTGAAGGGCACTGTTGCTAGTGTTACTACTGGGCATATGAGACTTAAGAACTGATGTTTCAGTGACGGGCGCAGTGTGGTGCAACACAGAAATGTTCTGGGTGACACAGCATTTGTTATGGACAGACGTTGCACTTACTGTCAGGTGAACGAATTGCTGCACTTCCTATGAGCCGTGTGGTGGCGGCTAAAGAGAATCTACCATCCCCATCTCCTCACGTGGGTGTCGTAAAAGTCGACAGAGGGGAAATGAAAACCAAAAGATAGGCAGCAGCGTCTTACTGGAACATCTGAATAAATAAATTGCGGTTGCCAACCCGCCTGGCAAACGTAGCAACAATGGCAAAATGTGATTAATTGACGCAACTACCAAGTTAAAATAAAAAAAAATTGTCTATGCTTCTTAGCTATGTGGTGTTTGTCACATGCGAATTTTCTGTCAAACATGTCACGCGTGTTAGTTTACCGATGCTCGACACCGGTTCAATTTACTACGAAGACGTGTGGGAACACAGTTACAGTAGATTCTGCGAATATCCAACAATGCTATTATGAAGGCCAACAGTATGATCGGTTACCTCTAATGTATAATAAAGCTCATTGTAACTGATTCTTAATGAGACCTACATTGTTTGATTTCTAGATGTTGACAGTAGTTCATGTACAATTAATAGGGTTAATTACATACGTTCATGTAGGAAATGGTAGTAATATAGTATACTATAGTTTAGCTACTTTATGAAATTTTTAATTTTGACAGTCGAATCGTATCTTCCATATAAAAATGTAGTTCCTAATCAATCTCTTATTTTTTATTTGGCTCAGTATTAAATAAATCTATATTAATTTGTATTGCCTGCCACTTGTCAAAACGTTGAAAACAGAAATGTAGTCTTAGAAATAGGTACGTTTCCAGCATTGTAATAAACTGTTTAAATTTTGGAATGTCTGTTCTTGATTTCTTTTTCACATTACAACAATTTAAATAAAACAATTTTTACGGATTTTATCGCGTTTAATTTATAACTATTTTTAACCCGACGTTTCGGGCGCTTTATAGCACCCATGGTCACGGGGGGACTGAGGTGACAGTTGTCCCGATGTCATAGTTAACCCGGAGTACCTTCAGCTTTTAATTATTATTTTTAGTCCGATCTACGCAGAAAGAGCTTACTGTGTCTTGAAGCCTTGCAGTGGTATGCTTGGTTTTTGATTTAATTTTATTAATAATAGGATCCCAAGCCGGTGGTAATACCCAACCATCTTCCCTATTGAAATTAGGATGTTTTTTAATTTCAATAGCCTCTCGAATCATCCTTGGTAGGAATCGATGTTCTTTTGCAAGGATTTGTGGTCTATCAAATCTGATGTAATGGTTAGGATGATCCAGAACATGGTCACAGACTGCAGACTTCCTAGAGCGTCGATGCTTCACATCAGCTATATGTTCTTTAACGCGGGTTTTTATGGATCTTTTAGTTTGCCCTATGTAAGAGAGACCACATTCACAATCCAGCTTGTATACTCCTGCATCTTGTAGAGGGATGTTACACTTGACAGATGGTAAAAACTGACTTATCTTCTTCGGCGGCTTGAAAAATGTTCTTATAGAAGCTCGCTTCAAGATATAGCCAATCTTGTCCGTGACTCCTCTGACATATGGAAGAACAGCAGGTACACGCTCGACTGTGGCCGGCTTCACTCGGTCACTGCGACGAAGGCGCGAAACCCGAAGCTTGTTGTCTTGCAAAACTTGCTTGACATGCTCAAGCTCGGCGGCCAGGTGTTTACTGTCACAGATCCCTTGTGCTCTCTGAAACAAAGATTTACCCACGGTAGCTAACTGTGAAGGATGGTGGTGAGATTCACCATTTAAATACCTATTTGTATAGGTCTTTTTTCTATACACAGTGTGACACAAGGTGTTATTAGGATTCCGAATTACTAACACATCCAGAAAAGCTAAAGAGTTATTTGCCTCTAACTCCATTGTAAATTGAATTTTAGAGTTTAGGGAGTTAAAGTGGTCTAGAAATGCACTTTTGGATTTTTTAAACTTTCTCAAATTTTATTTTGAGAAAGTTTAAAAAATCCAAAAGTGCACGTCTCATGACGCTCATTTGACTCTTAAGTAAAAAAATCGTATCGAGGTTCAAATATTACGAGTCATTTCCATTTCAGATGAAAACAATAAGAAAAAAATATTTTTCTTAATAGCTACAAGTTCTAGACTTTTGATATGAAATAGGAAACTGATAGATAAAATTCTGGACACAATAAAAACAACCCGGTCTCGATTCGTCAATTTTTCAGGAGTCATCGTGACCACATCCCTAAAAACATCCGGACGTCCACGTCAAATTTATATAAACTGTTTTGTTTTTCAAAGTAGCAATAGTTTTCTTGATATGAGTCTATTCAAATTAGCATATAAGTGCAATATAATTGTGATAGAGGCATTTGAAGACCGTCTGACGCCGCTTCGCGCCATGAGACGTGCAACAGATAACTAAGACGGGCTACATTATAATGAGATAATCTGTTATGACAACAAATGAACTTAGAAATAACTTATTAGTCGTTTTTTTTATTACAGCTTCTTTGGGGGCTCCATGTCCGATGCCGGACCCTTCTTCGTACTGCCTCAATGGAGGCACATGTTTATTCTTCGAATTAGTTCAAGAGCAAGCTTGCAAGTAAGTAACAACCGCCATTACGGAATAATTTGAAGAGGTTTTACATGTTCTGTGATCCGTTTAATATTGTCAAAATTAGTTTACTAAACTATCACATTTTTAACGTCTGAAGAAACAAAAAAATATCAGTAATTTTTTTGAATACAATAAAGTAAATTATTACTACGGCTGCCAGATACTATAAAGAATTGTGTAACTTCTCCAGGTGTCCAGAAGGATTCAACGGGCAGCGCTGTGAGAACAAGGACGTATCGAACAGGAGCAGTATGTCTCATTCCTACACATGCAAACTGGGCCTATCGACGTCCTACTACTGTTAGCCAGCGTTGCGCCGGCGCATAACCCACCTCGTTCCAATTTTATATTTAAAAATTTAGATCGCAACAACGCACCGAGCTCACGAAATGCCCGACACTGAAGATAATCATTATTATTTCGTTTCGAATTCGTTCTTGTTATTGGATAATTATTAAAAAATAAAAAAATCATCATAAATACTGGTTGGTAACACTAAAATATTAAAAAAGTTATCAACTTTTAAATTATTTTTTAAAACTTAGGTAATACATAATTTTAACAACTTAATTCAAAATTACCTTTATAATTAAGCTTTGGAAATTTTTAACTCTCCAAAAAGTTTAAATAAGATCAACGACAGAACTTATTCTGATTTTAGAGCTTACATTCTTTCGACATAAACAATTTAAATATAGATTACACAAAGTCTTCAACCAATCAGTATTTTAAGTTTAACTCAGTAATAAAAGTCAACTTCAGTCAATTCACAATCGCTTTCATACACTTTTTCTATTAATTAGGACGTACCTACGCATTTTATTATATAAATAAATATATATTTATTTAAATTCACATATTTATGTCTTTAATACGGGAAATATTATTAAAACATTATGCGATTTTTCTATTTATGACACTTTATTACCGATCTTTGAAAAACCTACTAAAAACCATACCATAAAAATGTATATTGGTATTCGTTCTTAAAAGGAATTCTCTGTGTACGCCAATAAGTTTTTCTTACGTTTGGAAACTCTTGTGTCTCATGGATATAATGAGAAAACATGTAGTTTAAAAAACGTTAACATTATGTAATAAACTTTTTACTATTTCGTATTGGCAATTCACAATATACTTACCGACTTTTAGTAAATTGTACTTAAAAATATTGATTTAGATGCTACAATTAAAATATGGAATTAAATTATTAAAAACTAGTTGAGATTTTGTCATAGGCTGTATATATACTTAATTTTATTACATCTTTCAAGAATAAACACTTTTTTTATAACTTAATAGCAATTTTCGAAGGAAGACCTAATTTGAATAATATTAATGACGTCCTATAATTAAAGTTGTAAATATTTTACACTGTATTTGTAATTTTGCGATTTATATTATTGTTATTTAACTCATAAGGTTTGATAACTCGTTTTAGTGGGTAAAATCCTAATGAAGAGACTTGCAAGTTTTGTACATATCTATTAGATTAAGTCATATTTTATATACAAACGTAAAACACAATAAACACACTTAGATCCGACTCGCTATGCACTTGACGTTTTCTTATTTTGCGCCGATAATGACAAAACAAAACCAGTTAATCAAAACTTTTCGTTACTAAATTGAATATAAGATATAATAATATCTGAACTTACGAGAAATTGTATTAATTTTCTGTGAAGGGAATTGTCTCTTTCTCAAACTTTTTTAGCATTTTTTTTAAGTGTTATAGCGTGACGGGCTTGTACAAACCTGATTATCTAAAAAAAAACCCAAATGATTTCGTAAATCCGATATACTCCACCTAGTCAAAGAACAGTTTTAATACTTAAACTCTAGTTAGGCTTATATTAATTAATTTATGTATAATTTTATGAGTGGCTAATCGGATGGATGGTTGTGGATGTAGCGAAATCTTTTTTTCTATTTTTGTTTCATGGCGGAAAAGAATAAAATATCCAATTATAGTTTCTAACATTTTATGCGGTAGGTACCTTAGAGCATCACTGAAGGAGATATGTATTTTACAAAAGGAACATGTTGCGAAGTAAAAATTACCATAGACTATTAAATTGTGGTTATGATCGAAACTAAAGGGCAAAACAGACTTCATTTTTTTACTAAGTTCCATTCAGTGATACAATAAAATTTTATACCTCACAACATAGATGCAACTCCTAAAGAATTATCTTCTTGTATAAAAAACTTTTTTATTTTTAGTTCATTATTTATATGTAATTAAATTAGAGAAGATACTATTTATTTTACGCTATTTGAGATTCTAGGGCATTACTTTGAAGATGTGGTGACGTCAAAATTTTAATGTATTTTAGTCATATTTCACGTTTCATTAAATAATTTGATCACAATGGAAGTTAATCTGCTATTACGCTGCATGATGTACTTTTTATTTATTTAATAAATAGTGAAGTCGTTGCATCTTCTCTCGAGTTTTGTAGTCTCACAACAAATATTAAAGCGCAAAACAATGTTGTAATATATCAAAATCACAATAAAAGAATGAGTGTTGAAATTAACAGAGAGGCGATAATTTTAATTTGTTTTTATTTTCGTTCGTATATCCTATCCTTGGCACAAAATAAGAAAATATGGTGGAATGATCTTAATGGTATGTATTCTAAAATAATTTTATTTTTGTTGTGCACAAAACCACTCCGCAGTCCGCACTCATTGTTGCATAGAAATGAAATATGTTACATTAAAAATTATTTATGAAATTAGCTATGGTAGGATACTCTTTATTTCAATTAAAGTAAAGGCTTTCATTTTCATTTTTTCATTTATCACATATCCTTAAGTTAGTCACTAATGCTTATTCATCGTTACTAATGTCTAGATGTAGCATGCTAGTTGCATATCTATTTCCCATCGAATCAAAGCAATCATACTTAGTATTTGTTGTGAGATAACAATAACTAAGCCGTTATATCGTAACAATGCATGTTCATATCCATTACCATCTAGTTCAGGCTAAGGGTGCCGGTAGTAATGTACAAATTTTAGACATATTCTTTATTTAAATCATAACGTTAAGTTGCACTATGCAAGCTACAAAAAGGTGTTATTTTACTTTTGGCGTCAACACGAAAAGTTATGTTTATAATTGAACTACGTCACGTTGCGTGTATGTCAAGTTTTTTTGTTTAATATTGATAATGTATTATGCTTCAAGTGTTCATGAAAGTGTAGTGATCGAAAAAATCTATTCAAGGCCGACATCCTGCTTTTCGTTTTATCTCCGTGGATCTAACGAATCTTCAGTAAAAGTGAATTGTCATTTTACTGTCGATATTTATTTATTCCGGAAATAAATGTATAAGTATTTATACCTAAATATACCACGTTGAAACTAGCAAAAAGCTTACGACTGTTGTCATAAATACTTAAAAAAAAAGATTTTTTAAAATTAATAACTATTGAAATGACTTTTGGCGGCAACTCGAAAAATGGCAGTAGTGTTTTTATTTAATTTTGTGATTTCTGTGTATATTTGGAGTTTTGATGTTTAATAATGATAGTTAATTATGCAGCAAGTGCTCCTGAAAGTGTACAGTAATTGGAAAATTCAATTCAAGATCAAAATTGTGCTTTTCGTTTTGTCTCCATCAGTCCACCAAATCTTCAGTAAAATCAACTATCAATTTACTGTCGATCAAAATTTTGTATCTTGCTGCTTGAAGATTGTATATTTGGATATGGTACTTGACACTGGAAAATAGTTTATGACAGTTTCCATTAATAAATAATAATAATAACTATTGAAATATAGTTGACGACTGTTTCCGTAATAAATATAAAAATAACTATTAAAATTTAAAAATTACTTTACATTTCGTGGTTCTGTTAGTGAAACAGATCTTAAAAATACTTTTGTTTTAAATTAAATTCTATATGTTCATTATTCCATTTTCAGGTATGGGCGAACGTCTATGGTGACAAAAGATAAAACCTCGGATTTGACTCAATTAGAAAAAGCATGCTCATATTTAAAAAGATGGTGGTAATCAAGCATTCCTGCGTTTAAAATACATGTTTACAGTAATATTCAAACTAACTTATACTTAAAAAAAAAACTGTGAGTTTTCCATAGCCGTAACGATGTACCATATTTGTGTGCTTAATGGTAAGCGACCAAGCCCAAATAAGGATGTCATTCAAAAAAAGGCAAACCACTTAATGTATTCATCGATGCTAATATATACGTGAAATGTTTTTTTTATAAACATTGTAATAAAAACTAAATACAAACAATTTCAAAGACGATATAGGATATACGATATTGCTAAATTTCAGATAAAACATTTCAAATTGTAATAATCATATATAATGAACATCCCATGAAAGTCGCGAATCTTATCTTTTTTTTTGTTAAGAAAAACTCAGGTGATGACAAGTTTTATGACAAAATGTTAATTTGTTGGTGGTTTAGTTTTTAAATTAAATAAACTACACAATCATTAACATGTTAATAGCAATTCCTCCCTACGAATACAAGAAGGTAAAGCGAAGCCTGTTTTTCAAGGATTAGGGATTTTCATTTTTGTCAAATGAAGATTTTAAGTGAAGAGGAAAAATGAAAATGCAGTAAGATTTTTGTCCAAATTTATTACTATACAAAAAAGTTTTTTGACAAAATATTTTAGATTATTGTCTTAAATGATTCCTTATATAATAAATGACAAATTTATTTGATGAAACTGCGGTCATCTCAGTCCTTTCTTATAAGAAGTAAGTAAATGATATAGAGAACGGCAGCCTGTTTTGTCCAGCGGTAGGTGGAAATATATTTTATTAATAGTATTGAAACTATCTAGTTTCCCTCTTTTCTTACAATATTTTTCTTCTCTAAGGAGAAATAAGGAAAGTGCTTTAACTAGCACTTTGTAAAATCTATATGAAAAATTTTCTATCTACAGCTGAGGTACAAACATACATTAATATAAATAATAAAATGCTAATTAATAAGCCTCATATTTTACAACAAAGAAAATGTAAAAGTTGAAAGTTATAGCCTTGCAACGTCCCACTGCTGAGCTGAGGCTTTTTGAAGTTGGAAAGAGGGCCAGGCAGTGGCCTCCAGTGTAGATTGACAAATTTCAAATGTCGCTGTAATATGTTTTTAATCATACATCAGTTTTCTGGAATGTATTATTAATATTTTGTTAAAAGTCAAGTACTAAATTACCTGCCTAATTTTTTTTTATATAAGAATTATAGTTATTGTACACGTACCTACGAAGTGAAACTATAACATGTGCATAAATAGTAAAATATACAAGCATCGAGTCATCGGGCTTAGTAAACCACCGTATTCACGACTATTGTCATTGACATGTTAAATAACAACTTTTGGCGCCAATCCGAAGTGTTGGTTGTTTTTAAAAATTTTGTTATTTCTGTGTATATTTAGAGTTTTCATGTTTAATATTGATAGTGTAACAAATCAACGAACTATTATTTTACCGTCAATGCTCTTACAATCTGTCAAGTCTGGCTACTTATTCCAATGTTTAAGTTGTTGTACTTAGAATCTATTACTTGAACACTGGCAAAAGAGCTGGTGCCACTTGCCATAAATAAATTTAAAAAAAAACTTATACACGCGAGTTTTTTTGGGCAAACTTGAAAAATATCTGTGCAAATGTTTTTTATGGAAGTTTTGTTTACACTTTGGGGCATAATATTGCGTAATATGCAAATAATGGAAAATTTATTTCAAAACTGAGATCGTGCTTTTCGTTTTATCTGTATCGATCAGCTCCAATAAACTTAAATAAAATGTACTTTTATTTTATGTAAATCTTCTAAATGTTGATGCTACCTATTTTTAAAAGTTATACATAACATACTACTTTGAAACTGGCGATAAGCTTACGATTATTAACATAAATACAAACAAAACTACCGCGTGTTAATTATATATTTTAATCGTATTTAATCTTTTTTTGACTTCAGGGGGATTTTTTAATTATAGTTATTTCAACTGCAGAGTATAAATGTTTTATTGACTATTGCACCCTAATCTACAACTACAAGTAAGTTAAATTATTAGCAGCCTTTAAATGTCCAACCTATAAGCCGTGGGACATGGCCGTGTAGCCGCCACTAACCATGAGAGGACTAAGGGCATACTTTAACAATGCTCCAGAGGGTGGGTAAAAACCTATAAAATCTTTTGCAAGACAAATATAATGGACATTTGAATGGGTAATACGTATCTTCTTATGCTAATTGTGAGATATATGTACATAACTGTAGTTCAGGGGTATGCTTTAGTTATATTTTTGTAAGTTTGTAATTCTAGCAGTGGAATAAAAAGAAAGAACAAAGGTACTAAACATAAGTCCTATGTACAATTTGTTGGAAAATTTTATTCAAAATTATCTCCTTAGGTGAGTTTTTATGCAATAAAGAACCTTCTACAATCATAATGTATGAAGGTCTCTTTTTAAGGCTAGAGCTACACGTTGAGAATGTATTTATTTTATCTACATTACGATCCCATTTTAGCATTTGGTTTGACTTTTCAGTGTTTGCAAGAAATGTTAAGTTGTATTAACAATTTTGTACAGTATTATTTGCTGAATAGATATTATTTATTGTAGCTTTTAAATGGTATTCTGTAAGTGCTTTGTTATTTTAATAAACCGTATTAAAAGATACTTTGGTTTGTTTTCCTTCATATGGCTAGTTACCAACCACAGGTCGATGCTATTCCGCTCAATTATAAATGGTGTCATAAAGAGTATATGTGAAAGTCCATTAGTCCTGACGACAGGGACAAAGTTACTCCCGTTTATTCCATCACACGAACAAACCAGTAAGTTATAATGTGAGAAGTAAGGTGATTTATAAGTTGTCTCATCTGTTTGGGATGTACGTATATAAATGTCGGCTTAAGAGAATCTACCACACCATCTCATCCCGTGGGTGTCGTACAAGTCGACAGAGCGAAAATTAAAACGATGGGCAGCAGCATCTTCCTGGAACATCAGAATAAACAAACAGCGGTTGCCAACCCGCCTGCCAAGCGTGGCAGCTACGGCAAAATACCCCCCAAAATTTCAGCTACAAATTTTTGTAGCAATCTATGGGGGAGGCCTATGTTCAGCAGTGGACCAGTGATAGGCTGAAAGTGATGATGACGATAAAATAAATGAGACAACATAAGATAAGACCAAATAACACACCATACAATAAAATATATGAAAAAAACCAACCCCACCGGGAGATCTCGACAGGGGAGACCAAGGTGATTTTATTATTATAATTTCTGGGAAGGTTTTAGAGCAGGAAAACATTTATTACTCAGGACAGTAGCTATTACATCTATTTTGTTCATTGTTTTAAAGTACAATGTAACATTTCAATTAATTTTACTAGTGGTAGGATTCCTATGCAGGAGTCCGTCTAGGTAGGTACCACCCCAGGGCCAGTTATTCTGCCGTGAAGCAGTAGTGTGCAAACATTACTGTGTTTCGGTTTGAAGGGCACTGTGAGCTAGCGTAATCACTGGGCATGTGAGACTTAAGAACCTATGTCTCAGGGTCTGATGGTGAAAAATTAAATTATGTTATCAATAAAAACAAAAAGATAAAATTAAAATTACGCTTAACGAGCTCTCTGAGACATAAAATTTATGAAATAACTTATGAATTCTACAGCCATTAACGAAAGTAATTAATGGCTAATAAGTTCTCTACGTTGATTTACCCCTCCCGATTGAAGTAACTGACCGAGCCGAGGCCGGCCCCCTTGGGCACCCACGAGTCAGTTACTATCGCGAACAGGATGACGGTTCAAGCCGAGGTTTTGGGGCCCGGGACCCTTGCGCAAGTCATCCATAAATAAACGTTTCGGCTAAGCGCCCTCAGCGCTCTTGCCACCTTTCAATCCGGCGAAGCTGTGAAAGCCTTCGGGCTAACAGTGACCATAAGTTGAATTACATATCCGTCAGACAAGATGTGTATTAACACATCCTATCTGTTTTTCGGACTTAAAAAAAGCTGTCCATGTTTTTATAATTATCCGGACAAAAGTCTTTCAAATAAACCACAATTGAAATATTTTTTTTATCATAATACCTACAGTGTAGTCCCACAAATTCTTAGTGAACTTCTGACTAAGCGCTATGGAGATACTGCACGGAGGACAGTTTTGATTTAAAATGATTTTGTCAGTAAGGGTGACCAACAAATAAGCGATACTATGGACCATAAATTCCATTCATTGTCCATAGTAATCGCTTTTTCACGCATTTCATTTTTCATGCCTATGTCAACGTTGTCTCTAGAAACACCTGTCCGGTCTTTGTAAAATCCCCAGGCTATCTGACCCAATTACAAACTATAAGCAAATAAAAATGCAGCATAGCTCTACCACGTGAAATATTTTTTTTCATATAAAACTAATAATACTCTATAACAGCATTTAAATAAAAATAATTTTACGGATTTTATCGCGTTTGATTTTACTATGTAGAACCCGACGTTTCGAGTGCTTTACAGCACCCATGGCCACGGGAGGACTGAGGTGTCAGATGTCCTAATGTCGTAGTTAACCATGGGTGCTCTATAGCACTCGAAACGTCGGATTATAAATAGTAAAATTAAAAGCGATAACATCCGTAAATTAGTTTCATTTGAATCTGAAGTGTTCGCGTAAATATAAGAAATCATTATACCTACTCTATAACAACTCATTTTGGAATGTAGTAAAATAAAGAACACGAAAAATTATAGAACCTTAAAATTTATTGGTAAGCAAAATTATTACAATTGAAAAAAAATACATAAATATTTACAACCTTATAAAAT
This sequence comes from Luehdorfia chinensis, assembly GCA_019845155.1. Taxonomy (NCBI): domain Eukaryota; kingdom Metazoa; phylum Arthropoda; class Insecta; order Lepidoptera; family Papilionidae; genus Luehdorfia; species Luehdorfia chinensis. The sequence goes on from JAHVAK010000573.1 coordinate 565,918, forward strand.
AGGTTCACTTGCCTATACAAAAATACTATAAATACTGTCGCAACAAAAAAACGATTAAAGAAACTTACCTATGTACTTATCTTTACACATAAAAATCGACAATTAAACAAACAATAGCTATTAAAGGCTGGTTTCAATTCCTGATCTACGCCTTGCCGAGTTTTTTTTTTTACGAAACGGCAAAGGACCAAGCGTCTAGCTAATAATAAGTGATCAAATGTCACAATTTATATGGAATCTGACATAAGGTCGACTTGTTGCTTTGCAACCAATGAAGATAATGGATAGATAGGTTAGACAGCATATTAATTTAATGAACTGTTCAGTGGAATGCCATTGAGCTGCGTAAGATTCAGTCGTAGTTCAGCCACGAATAAGCAAGGGATAAACTCTCTTCCATAACTATATCTCTTATCTTTGATTATTATTTATTATTTACAAATTCACAAGAAAAAATTGTGATGTCCCGGATGTCAGGGAGGAAACTGGAACAAGATGATTTTAACTATTTTTTTATTTTGTGAATTATACAATCTTTAATTTTTTTATGATTAAATATTTTCATAAGCCTAACAGTAAGCTCGGGACAGTTTGATGTCTCGAGCTTACCTCTCTCTGTTTATTATTAAACTATTATTACTCCTCTCGAGTTTAATGATTACACCAGCTGCAAAAATGTATTAAGTAGAGAACAATATCTCCATAAATACTTTTCTTCACACCTCTAAGATGGCAGACGAACCACAGAGAAACTAGCATTAAAAACTGGTCCGATCGATCGATCGATGTTTTAGTAATGCAGTGTGGGCACATCGTTCGCATCACAGCGGAGTTGGAAATGAAAATATCAACCTAGCATGACCACTGCAATAGTCAGTTCAACAGCTGAGATTTGAGTAGACCCCTTCGTAATAATGTTTGTCTATGGAGTGCCAATACATATGCCAAATCTATCGTCCAATAGTTTCACCAGTACTAATGCTGAAACATTCACTTAAATTTTAAATAAAAACATGCATTGCTTACAAATTGGGCAATAATTAAATAAATACAAATGAATTATTACAAAATTATAATGTACTGACAGGCACAAAACACTTAATCTTAAATATATATTAAAATAAGACAACTAATATACCATTTTATCACAGCTTTATACAGATAATCCACTAAATATGTAACTTGATTCTTAAAAAATACAGTTAAAATTAATGAATCTTATCATATTTTGAGACGTCAAACTCAGTTAGACAAGTCGCTCCATCTAATGGGAGCCATCCTACTCTTAATTTGCTGGGGGTAAAACGCTACTTGAGAATCTTCTTCAATGGTATGTAGGTTCAACAAGTTATGTTAACAGTTCATGGCCCCATAGTACCACAAAGTGTTAAAAATCTGTTAGTGCCTATGAAAAGGAGAATCTACAACCAGCAATGTTGTAACAGTCGACTAGACCTACATCCAGAAGTGTATCCATTAACACACTGATGGTGACAATGGTGTAATAATAGACTCTCTATTATTACATCTGCAATCCAAATATTTTTATGGAAAATCACTTTAAACAATGACACTAACATATTAATGAAAAACGAATAGTATTTTGTATATTTACAAAATACCTTCAAATAAACACATTTGAAAATATTTTTAATGCTTCACTATGGTTGAAACTACTTTTTTTAGTTATGGTATCAAAAAAATAGACTATCTATCTTTTATACTCCCCATCACTATTGTTAATCGGAATTTAAGCCAAAGATATTTTCTATATTTTGTTCATTAACATTCCTATGAATCTTTGGTAGCGAGTAGAATCTTCATAGTTCCTACAAATATTCCTAAATTCTACATTAACAATAGTTTAATTTAATTTTAATTGTAAGAATTTAACTTACCGAACTTTCTTAGCAGATCCAAATCGGATTTAATTTCCGTAATCGATCTGATCTATCTCTAATGACGGAAAATAAGTAAATGCCTTGTTTTGTATTGTTGAAAAAAAAATCTTTTTAAAAGATTGAATTAATAAATTTTATAGTAGTTGTAGTTATTTACATTCTATAAAGAAGGTAGATAGCGCCATCTGTTCGCCATTTTTTTTTGAGGTAATGTAAAACCGTGTGGCTCAGAGGCTAGGCGATAGCTTCAAATTTCATAGTACGCGAGTGACCTGGGTTCGATTCCCGGTGCCGGCACCACTAAAATTGTTAATTGCAATTGTTTTATTTTAATTATTTTAATTTAATTAAGTGACGAAAGGAGCAAAACGTTCACCTGATGGTCAGTGTAAAGTCTACCCATAACAAATGCTGTGTCATCCAGAACATTTCTGTATGACACCACACTGCGCTCGTCAACCAGAGACATCAGTTCTTAAGTCTCACATGCCCAGTGATTACGCTAGCTCACAGTGCCCTTCGAACCGAAACACAGTAATGTTTGCACACTACTGCTTCACGGCAGAATAACTGGCAGTGGGGAGGTACCTACCTAGACGGATTCCTGCATAGAAATCCTACCACCTGATTTACCACGTGCGCGGCGGTGAAGGAAAACATCGTGAGGTAAGTGAGATGGTGAAGGAAGACATGTGAAGTCCGCCAACACGCATTGGAGCACAATGGCGGATTCTTCCTAGCTCCAAAACCCTCTCGGAAATGAGAAGAGGCCTGTGCTCAGCAGTGGGACATTTCGATCGACCGTTTGAACTTGACTAAAAACATACATATTGTGCGGAAAACTAACTACTATGCCACGACACACCCTACCTAGACGACAATCCTGCATCAGACATACTTGCAGCCTCTCAGAGCCGATCGATCGTAGTCTAACAATATATAAGTAGATCACCAGCAGTTCAAATTAAGCACCCCTGCATATTATACATATTTACTTTCGATTCTTAACTTCTTACTTTCTATATATAAAGTAAATTTTTCTGTCAGTCCGTCCCACCAAACATTATATAGAAAGTAGGAAAGTGTTTTAAATAAAATTTCCATATTATGGAACGTAACGGAATTTAGCCCACTTCATTGTCATATTTCAAATACTGCTAATGGCTAAATTAAACCTACACAATATATGAAATTAATAGAACTCTATACGATTAATTAAATTAATATAAACAGGTGTATCCATACTTCCATTCCAGAAACGAAATTTTAACGATCTTCTTTGCAAACTCTAATCAGCTAACTTGTAACTTACAACGGTCTCCATTTTATGAAGACTTGTAGAGAATGTTTTGAGCTGTACATTCTGTGCGTTAGATATAGAAATAGGCTCTGCTTCAGCCCATTTCTCAGGAATGTCGCAATTCGGTTTAGCGTGAACGAGAACATCGAATGAACACCTACAATCCAAGAAAGGTAGATAGGAAATAGTAGCGGCAACTTGCAGCATAACATCCCGGATTTCCTGCTGGATCTTTTTCAATTCTTTACTGCCGACAGTTTCGTTTTTTTCTTTTGATAAGGCAACATCTCCATCTTCATATTGGACATTGAAATCCCAACACTCGAGAACTTCTTTATTGGCCACATTTATTATGACCAGTGATAGCTTAGTCACTTTCTTATTTATTATCCATTCTGTAAAAAGATAATTAAAAAAATGTTATATGTTTCACTTTTTTGGACGAATGGTACCACAGGTAGACAATGCTAAGCATTTTCTACTAGCCAACTGAAGAATAAGTGAGAGATGCGTGTATGGTGGTGGGCCCTACACTAAAATACAGGAGAAGTATGGTGAGTTTATTTTAAAAACGTAAATTTCACATGCACAACATAACCAGACCCAAAAACCATCTTTTTATGTTTTTACAATATTGTGAGCCCCGGCTGGGATTCAAACCAACCCATGGTGTACAAGACAGAACTCGAACTCTAATAATCCAATTGACAGTCTGCTGCAATTATTAATAAGAAAAAAAATATAAGGATGAGAAATAAGAATAATGTTGTCAAGGAAATATGAAAAGCTGCAAGTTAACATAGTGGTCAATATAAAAACAAGCATATAAACATAAAGAGTGTTATTACTGGGCATATGAGACTTAAAACTGACATCTCAGGGTGAAGGATGCGGTGTGGTGCCACACAGAAATATTCAGGGTGACACAATATTTTTTTGTGGTCAGACATTGCACTTACGATTACAGGAACATCTTGCTCATCTCACTTTCTCCAATTCTGTATGAATGTTTTTTTTATGGAATAGGGGTCAAACGGGCAAGTGGCTCACGTGATGGTAAAAGATTACTGCCCATGAAAATCTACAACACCAGAGGAATAGCAGATGCATTGCCGGCATTTGGGTAAGAAACAGGCTCTTTTCTTAATGGTCCCTAAATTGTATCGGTCCGGAAAGAACTGCTGGCGGCAGAACATGGTCGGCGACGATTCGAGCCGCTCATCGTTGAATGCGGTCAAAAGGATGGAGCCGGCACGCCACCCACAGACGATAACAGTACTCCATGTGCAGCCGAACCTGCGCCTTATAAGTTGCAAGTGGTAGGCCGGCATGAAGCTTTTAAGAGGCCAATTGGCCTTCCTTACGGGTGACCGCGAAACTGAACGTCATTCGATATTATGTCGACGCCAAGGATTCTCATACTGACTGAGGCAATGCAGGGGGAGTGCTCTCAAAACGAGGGGATATGACAATGGGCTTTTTTTTTAGTGGTAAACATGCAAACCTGTCTTATTTCTATTTTTACTTTTTATTACTTCTATTGATAAATATTGCCAATAATCTACAAATGCTTAGTTACTAATTTAAATGGTCTTGAGTTTTTCTTCAATTCATATAATTTGATTAAACATGAAACTATAATTTCGATCTATAATCTATAAAAGACCCATAATGTAATGAACTGTGAACTTTGTATAAATTGAAGTTGTTGCAAGGAATATCAGTAATGTTAAAAGCTAAGCTAATATGCTCTTTTTAATATTTATTATATAACAGATTTGCTATGGGCAGACATTGCACTTATCATCTAGTGAACATTTTGTTGTTTGTCTAATCACTAATATTATGAAGTCTTTAGATTTAGGTCACAGTGGTATTTGTGGAAATGAAACAGCCGACCTCCTTGCTAAAAATGCTGTTGAAAATGTTCTCCTACAAAACATTTTTTATTAACATAATTTAATTTCAATGGCTAGTAAGAATTTGTCTAACAATTGGAGCAAGGGAGACCTCAAAATCTGTAAAGGGCAAACACTATGCTGCCATACAATGTAATATCCCAACTAAGCCCTGGTTTTTTAATTTCAAAAAGTGAACAAACATGCCTCATCAGTTATCTGTAGATTAAGAATTGGTCATGCTTGCACTCATGCACATCTAGCCAAGCTATGGATAAGGGATAGCTCTCTTTGTGAATATGGCTTAGATGAACAGACTACCGATCATATTTTTTTTAACTGCCCTAAATTGTCTTATTCCCTTTATGATCATCTCCCTCCTAATATGAGGGATATTAGGTCCTTAAATTTTATTTCTCTCTTAATGTTTCGTCGTCGTCGTCGTCGTTTCAGCCTATCACAAGTCTACTGCTGAACATAGGCCTCCCCCATAGATAGCCACAAAAGTTTGTAGCTCTCATATTGGAGGGATTTTGCCATAGTTGCCACGCTTGGCAGGCGGGTTGGCAACCGCAGTTTATTTATTCAGATGTTCCAGGAAGATGCTGCTGCCCATCTCCTGGTTATCATTTCCCTCTGTCGACTTTTACGACACCCACGCGATGGAATGGGGTGGTAGATTCTCTTAGGCCGCTACCCACGGCACTCTTAATGTTTACAAATACTTAATTTGTGTATAATTTGAGTGACTTCATTAGCAATAACAACATTCAGCTTTAATGGTTTGTTAATATTAACATGTTAATACTATCTTAACTGTGTTTGTATCATTGTTATAGGTACTTCAACAGTATAGCATCTGCAAAGTTTTCTCACAGTTCTGCTTGTATTTCCCAATAACTTGTTTAATGCAGTCTGTATATTGCCACCTCAGCTGTTAAACTAATCTATATATAAACTAATACTTGGCAATAATAACAAAAGCGCCATATAGGAAAAGAAGTGAGTCTTTAGATTGCCATTTATAAAATGTCTAAAAGGTCTTTTCCTGTATGGTGGTTTTGTTATTATCGCCAATGTCGTGTTAACAACTGATTAGTTTAACAGCTGAGTTTAGATGTTATAAATGACCAGATAGACATGTAAAGAAAAAAATTATATGATTACCTTCGCTCTGGGTCAAAAGGTTAGTTAAGAAACTTTTGATAAGTGGATCCTCAGAGATAAGCAATGTTATGCCATATTGTTGTTCGGCCTTAAATGTTTCTGGTGGGTACAGTCCTCGTTGAAACAATACCGAGTTGATAGCAAACTCTGCAATAAGAAATAATAGTTATCAAATACTTTCAATACAAATTAAAATGTATCTGAAAATGGTTAGTTTTAGATCTTGAGTCGTGTAAATTAATATTATACCCAAAGTGTGCTAACAGAAGTAACTTTATATGAAAATAAATATAACATGTCTTATGATATTAAGACGTAATGGAATTTACTCTCAACACCATAAATGCGAATAACATGGTAATCGAATAACATAAATAAAACTAAAAGTCCATTTATGTAGTTTTAGTGCTAAAAAAAATTGTCACGATTTTCATTTTTATTGGAACAAATAATCATAAATTAATTTATAATATTGGAAACAAATAATGCTGATATTACTTACTAAGGTACTCGCAAATTATTTGTGCAGAGCCCCTGAGAGTAATACAATTCTTAGTTTGTTGTTGAGACATTTCAAAATATAACAAGTGTTTACTTAGAAAAATGAACAGGTTTACGTAATTGACGAAAGAAACTTAAATACTTCAAAATCAAAAACTCGTTACAAAACGTTATTTTCAAACTCTAATTGAAAGGTGAAATTTACATTCATGACATTAAAGAAACAATGTTGCCAAAAAAATTTAAAACGTATGTGCTATATTTATATTGCTACCGATGATACGATTTGATGCATTATATATTATGATTTAATTGAAAAACTTTGGTGAGAAAAATCATGGTATTTTATTTAGCTAGAATACTTCTCTTGAAGAAGTTACCTAAATCAGTAGAGGAACTGGTAATGCAGATTAAAAAATATATTATTAAATCTATAAATACGTTTTAAAACTAGTTAAAATATTAAAATTTTAATGAGAATTTTATAAAATAAATTTATTATGTTTTACGTAGCTTTGTTAACGAATTTTTGAGTAACTCAATATTTTACGAATTCAGCGTTAATTTTCGACATTCTAATTGGAATGAGTCGACACAAACATTTTTCTGCTGTGTAACTTCAAATGTTATTTCCGAAACTTAAAAATTATACGCATGCAGACGGCGAAACAAGAACTTGGTCTCTACCAAGCCTCTGGGCAAACCCTTTTTTTTTATTTGGTACCGCGCGTATTGCACATATGGAAAATAGATATAGCTGTATATATATCAGAATTAGAAGATGAAAGAAGAGATTTGATAGAAGTAGGAAATGGTACACGGATAGAGATGATTATAAAAGGAAAAAACGTCATTCAAAGGGCAGGTAAAGAAAATATGATTAATATCACCCACATCCCCACAAGCGCACAAATCTGAATCAATTATATTAAACCTGACCAAATGTACAGGTGTGCACACATGACCCAATCTTATTCGAATAATTGATGAAGTAACTTGTTCACCAAACCTCAGACATGAAAACCATGGCTTACTAGGAATATTAGGTTGTAAAGACTTAAAAAAAAATCCGTTGATCCTCCCGCTAGTTTCCCAAGCTTCATTCCAAGTTTCCTTGAGATAGAGCCTAGGCAGCGTAGTCAAATCATGGCAAGGGCAAACCCTTTTTGAAACGCTACACAGCTAGATGTTGACACCTCTCATCTCAGAAGCATTACCATCAAGCTGGGATCAGAAACAGTTTAATTAGCTAATTGGTGCAAATATGTTTCTAATAAAGACTTTGTATTATATATATTATTCCAATGAAGAGATTATTGCAAACTTGAGTATTTTTTGTAAACTAAAGTTGTGATATATTTATATATTATATTATATATATATATGACAATTATATATATTTATATATATTACATATATATATATAAATGCTGGTTATTGATGAATTTTCACAAATCTTGAGACAATAAAGATATGAAACTCGAGAAATATGCACTTTTATTGATAATATTTACTACGTTTGGGTTCGGAATAATTACAACTACCTAGCAACATTGCCATTAGATAAGAAAACAAAAAAAAACAAATCAATCAAATGTCAAATTAAAATGTTAATAAATAAGTTATGAGTCTCCTAAATAAGTGTTTAATATTAATTTAACGTATTTTAACAGAACAGAAACAATGTAAACAAAGTTGTTATCAAAAGCGTGGATGCAGTAAATACCCTATTCAAACTGAAAAGGCAAAAATGTAATGTAAGAATAAAATGGGTCGCACTAAACGTAAAAGGAAGATAAAAAAGGAACGAGATTATTGCACATGCAATAACAATGAAAAATTAATTCAGTTAAACTCCTGGTTAATAAAACACGGTGTGCGACGTAATAAAAACTTGGGATTAGCCGTCTTTAAGACCACAGGACGCGGAGTTCTTACGAAAAAGAAGATATGCGCCGGTGACGAGCTCATTAACCTACCATTAAACTTAACTATTAATGTAACAACACTGATATTAGATGAAGTGTTTTGTAGTATATTTTTAGAGAACAAGAAGCAATGTATTATAGAGTATAAACAGACACTATCATTCCAGTCACTAATGGCGTTTTACTTGGTATATTTAAAGATATACGGAACAAACACAAAGTGGTATGCTTATTTAGAAAGTTTACCTAAAGAGTACACAGTTCCTTACTTTTTAAAAAATGAAATACATTGTTATATTGATACAGAAATAATGACAGTGATTGAAAAGCAGAAAGATGTAATAAATAGTTCATTTAATATTTTTGATGAAATTTTAAAATGTACCACAAGCAATAATTCTATAATAGAAAAATTTAAAGAGTATTTTACTAAGTCTGTATATGAATGGGCCTATTTTACAGTGAACACAAGATGTGTTTTTATGGATTTAACCAAAGTGATTGATTTGCATGATATACAATGTTCAATTATAGCTATGATAAGTGATAATACAAAAATATCTCTGTGTCCGTACTTAGATATGATCAACCACAGTCCTAATGCCAAAAATGAAACTAAATTATTAGTAAGTAGGAATATAAACAATATTTCAGTAAGCAATATACAAAAAGAAACATTAACTAATGTACAGTTTTCGATTTATACGAAAAATAATTTTAAACCATACTCACAGGTGTTTATTTGTTATGGAGACAGTCATAATTTGAAATTGATCACAGAGTACGGCTTTTACCTACCATGTAATGATTTAGATTGTGTTACTTTCAGTTTTGAGCATGTTAAAACATTTTTGAATACCAGAGCCGTTCGTTTTTCGGATGGTCAATTAACATTTATCGGTAACCATAATTTAAATAAAGAATTGTATATTGATTTAAGAGGTCTCAGTTTTAATTTCTACGGATTGTTAATGGTGGCTAAATATTATTATAAGGAAAACACTGATGTTAGCAGGCTTATTTATTCCGCTGCCATTTGTTCTAATGACAGACTTCTTATAGACTTAATAATTCCCATGGTTAAAGAAAAACTTGTTAGCTTAAGATTTTTGGTTGATAAATTAAAAAGTTACAGTGGGGATTGTGTTATTTCAAATAATTGTGTAGAGCTAATGTGTCAATATGTTACCATTTTAGAGAAGTTTATTAAATGTTAGTTTTTGATGTCTCTTTTCATTTCAAAACAATATGCAAAAGCTCCTGAATTTTTTTTTGGGATATGTAGTCCTTGCCCACACAACAAGGTGGGATTCGCAATCATCACTCACTATTCTTGTTAGGTGGACTGGTGATTGAGGTATCAGTCATGTGACATCTTAGATGCTAATCTCGAATTATGTAGCAATAGAAGAAGTGTGAATAAATGTTAAAAAGATCATATTGATAATATGGATGATAATATTAATATCAATGACAAAATCACTCATGTTTAATTTGCCAATGTTCATTATCAATATTCATTACGACAGAATCATATGATCTTGTCATGGCACAGCTGTGTGTCCTCAACAGATGGTTTCCATTGGTGGGTTTTCAGATATTTAGACAAAACAAATTAAATTCTAATTTCCATGTCATAAATAACATAATTTGAATCTTAACTTATCAAGAGTCCGCTATATTAAAATAAAGGCGTCAAATCTTCAGTTTTGCAGCCTATGATTTCCAAATATTGTCAAAGCGTTAAATGTTTAAGAGTTTGATTTTGTCGCGCCCGCGCTTTCTATGTGGGGGAGTCCTAAGAATACGGTATACTGTATACCGGGATCTATATATATATATATATATATATATATATATATATATATATATATATATTATATATATATATATATATATATATATCGGGATCGGGAACACGAGGACCATCACAACCTTACCAAACCCAAACAATATGTATTTTATGTTGACTCTGGCTAAGATTCGAATTCAAAAAAAAAATACTTTTATTAGTGGCAAAATAAGCCTACTGTTAGTAAAAGCCAATGACTATAATCCAACTATCCACAGATGACACGAAGTATGTTATCTAACCATATTACGTATTACGCGATTCGCAATTTGGTCGGTTAGTCTTGTAAAATTAGTTCGGATTTTCTAATATTTATACTATAATTTAAACAAAATCAGCTATAATATTTACTGCATATGCACATTAATCTATTTAATATTAAATTTTGTGGAATAAAAATTACCTACTTACTGATGGAAAGTTATGTTTAGTTGATTTCTTTCACTGCGGCTTTTACAGCCTATTATACAGCAATTTACCATAACTGTATAAGAACTAGGAACGTTATTCAAAATTAAAAAAAAACACCAGTGGCACAGCCTTTGAAAGTTCTTACACAATTTTTATGAAAAACTCATAAAGCACCATAAACCTGTTTGCCACCAAAAACGTCAACAACTGTGGTGGAAGGCAAATAGAACCTATACGCACTGTCTCTGTACTCGGTCTACGGTACTTATATACAACGTTATTCATAATTGATATAACATTCCGGCACCTACCCATGCTACTTTGATCTGATAAACACAACGGTGAAGTTTTAATGACAAAATTGAATACTAAAAATGTCCATACAAAACTTTTAATTTATTTGTTTCGTAAAACTTTACGCGACCCTAATTCAGAAAGCGTTGCCTCGAACTAGACAAATTCAAAATACATTTTCATAACCATTTAATTTATGTTACCCTACTACGGTCTCATACTAACAGATTTACTTTGCAACAGATTTCCTTAAGCTTCATGTTATCCTAGTACTTGGGAGTTCTTTCGATGGCATCTCAATGGTAAAAGGCCCAATTAAATTTATGAGTTCATTGCCTCGATCAGCTGTATAACAGGGTAGTCACCTATAAGTTTCAAGCAAATTCTTTAAGTCGACATATCTCCTACAGGTATCACGCTACGAGGCTCATTATAATGTTTGGGTCATACACACATCGTCCCTAAGCCCAGCCTGGCGGGATGTATAGGACATAACGAATGACCCTGTATATATGGTAAATTAAGTTAATTTCGATAATGATAATAGTAATAGCATAATTGCCCTCCCAATTGAAGTAACTCGCAAAAGCACTCGAAGTATGTTACTTTCGCGCACAGGATGACGGTCCAAGGAGGGTGCCCTCTTGGGGGCCCTTACGCTAGTCATCCATAAATAAGGGTTTCTAAGCTAAGCGCCCACAGCGCACTGCTAACTTTCAATCCAGCAAAGCTGTGAAAACCTTCGGTATTAGTGACCATCGTCATAAAAAAAAATGTAAATATAGAGGTCAGTCAATGAAACCTACATAATGAACTACGCTTTTTATGTTTACGTACGTATATATATATAGATATATATATATATATATATAGATATAGATATATATAGATATATATATCTATATCTATATATATAGATATAGATATATATATATATAGATATAGATATATATATCGGGATCGGGAACACGAGGACCATCACAACCTTACCAAACCCAAACAACATGTATTTTATGTTGACTCTGGCTAAGATTCGAACCCAAGACACACCACATAGTAGACAAGTACTCTAACCACTAGGTCACGCAGTCGTCAACTTAGTACGAGTATCAATGTTGGATAAAATGAAATTGACTGTGTATGTAAATAGAATAGTAGTAGGTAAGTACTATTTTTTACCTAAAAGAAGTACTACCTACAGTCTAAGGAAGGAGAAGAACCAAAGATCTGTAGACAAGAATGCCTGCATACAGGAATAGAATGGTTGTAAAATATGCTCTAAACAAGTGACGAAGAGTAAAGATTTGAAGACATACAATATTAACCACCTGCGTACTTTCGTTCGTTCGTCGAATATCGTCGGAAGCTATCAGCTGCGCAGGAATTTCCAAATATCTGAAAATCCAAAGTTTCTGTTTTTGCACAAATATTGGCACCAGCGACGTAGAAGTCAGGCATTCTGGTCAGAATGCTTGACTTCTACGTCGCTGGTCCCGTTCCGTCCCGCTCCATTCATTACCATGGCCTAGTGGTCACTACGCCATGGTAATGAATGGAGTGTGCTATTGGGTAAATTATTATGTCCAAGAAGTATAAATTAGAATCTCATCACCATCTCAGCCTATCGCTAGTCCACTCCTGTACATACACCTCCCCCAAAGATTTCACAAAAGTTAGTAGCTCTCATTTTGGGAGATTTTTGCCATAGTTGCCACGCTTGGCAGGCTGGTTGGCAACCGCAGTTTATTTATTTAGATGTTCCAGGAAGATGCTTCTGTCCATCTTCTGGTTTTAATTTTCCCTCTTTCGACTTCTACGACACCCACGGAATGAGATGGAGTGGAAGATTCATTTAAGCCGCTACCACACGGCCAAATTAGAATTTAGAAAGACAGAAATTGGCAGGGTCCATGGATATTGGAGTACGCCTGTAGGCCAACTTGAAAACCAGCATTATTAAGCACATTATACAAGAAAATTTAAACTAAATTATTTTACATATTCAATTGTTTTTTGTATTATATTGACTTTATTATAGTGATATTGTAAACGTATTTCATTTATGTTTGAATTTATGGACTGTTAATATAATTAAGAAAAAGATATTCAAACATAAAAAGCGTAGTTCATTATGTAGGTTTCATTGACTGACCTCTATATTTACATTTTTTTTTATGACGATGGTCACTAATACCGAAGGTTTTCACAGCTTTGCTGGATTGAAAGTTAGCAGTGCGCTGTGGGCGCTTAGCTTAGAAACCCTTATTTATGGATGACTAGCGTAAGGGCCCCCAAGAGGGCACCCTCCTTGGACCGTCATCCTGTGCGCGAAAGTAACATACTTCGAGTGCTTTTGCGAGTTACTTCAATTGGGAGGGCAATTATGCTATTACTATTATCATTATCGAAATTAACTTAATTTACCATATATACAGGGTCATTCGTTATGTCCTATACATCCCGCCAGGCTGGGCTTAGGGACGATGTGTGTATGACCCAAACATTATAATGAGCCTCGTAGCGTGATACCTGTAGGAGATATGTCGACTTAAAGAATTTGCTTGAAACTCATAGGTGACTACCCTGTTATACAGCTGATCGAGGCAATGAACTCATAAATTTAATTGGGCCTTTTACCATTGAGATGCCATCGAAAGAACTCCCAAGTACTAGGATAACATGAAGCTTAAGGAAATCTGTTGCAAAGTAAATCTGTTAGTATGAGACCGTAGTAGGGTAACATAAATTAAATGGTTATGAAAATGTATTTTGAATTTGTCTAGTTTTCCAAGTGAATAATTATTTTGAGTTTTGTCCGAGTTCCATATTTTTGTTGATCGAAATACATATTATTGATTTTGAATGTAATTTTATTTTTACTTAACTACGTTAATAATATGTGCGTCTGGTGATGGTTTATTTTTTACCCATATATAATATCTCCCTTGCCAATACATTATGCTACGTTATAAAGTAATGCTATCCCACTTAGCTGTACGCTCATAGCACTTCTATCTCCTTCTACGGCAAGTACGTATGTGTATATTAGAGGTCAGTGATTTTGTTATAATAATGTCTGCATTCAGTAACATAGACTTTTTTTGTGAGATATGTCAAACAGAGCACTGTCAAACTGACATTTGTTTGTTAGTCTACGATCATGGCGGCAGCCCTACTGACAAATAGGAAATTTGATAAATTAATATTAAACCATGTTAAATTTACAAAAGCTTTCTGTAATACAAAATCCGTAGTTTTAAATAAACCACACCTTAGTATTATTTGTAAACAATGTGCTGCATCAAGTTATTTTAGGGTATGTTATGCTAAATACAAGGAGGGAGAGTGTATTAAAGTTTTTATGTTTTGGGAAGTTTTCTGAGTACATCATATTTTAGAAGTATTTGTTTGATTTTAGTACTATTCGTCATCAACACCAAATAATGCAGCGGGGTCTGATACTGCGAAAAATGTCTTGGCGGCAGTGTTGGCTAACAAGCCAAAAACAGGAAAAATTCCAGTTGGTAAGTTACTTACAAGAAATGAAGAAATTATCTTCATCAAGAATGTTACTTTCGTTATAGAGTACTATACATTTACTAGAGTTCTTATATGGTTGCGTAATCGTAATGTGACCTTGTTACAATGTCTGGTAAATATTGTTGGAATTTTTTGAGTGTCCAAATAGTTATATGGGTTTTTAAAATTTAACCGGTATTCTATCATGGTTGTATATCACATATTTGGTATTACACCCAATTATGAACAATTGAAATATAAATTAATGTCTCAAATCATATTTTTAATTATGTTGAGGAAAACTAAGGCATAGATGATTAATTGATTATAATTTTTTATCTTGTTTACTTGTATGAGGTGAAGAGAAGTTACGATTCCGTATATTTTTTAAAGATGTAGGAGTTCTGTGTCATACATGTATTTTACAGATACAAATTTCGCTTACACAACACAACTAAACATTTGTGTTTTCTGCACAAACATTGGCTCCTGCTGTGATTTGAACTCGGGATATTGAGATTTAGCAGCACAATATACAAAATACTCAAATTTTATGTTAGCACTCAAACATATTTGACTAGTCCACTGCCGGACATAGGCCTCCCCCATAGATTCTGATAAAACTTTGTAGTTCTCATTTCGAAGGGATTTTTCCATAGTTGCCATGCTTGGCAGGTGTTAGGTTAGGTAGGTTACATTTATTTATTTAGATGTCTTTGAAGATGCTGCTGCCCTTCTCCTGTTATTCATTACACCTACGCAATGAGATTGGGTGGTAGATACTGTTAAGCTGCCGCCACAAATATTTAGAATATAAAACTTGTATACAGAATACACAACTTCTAAACCCAGCTTAGCTGTCTTTGATCTTATAGATTTAGCATTATATTTCATTAAATTAAGCATAAAGTCGAGCTTTTGTAGATTGTAGATTGCAACGGGCCGGTTTCTGCAATTCCAGGTCTGGCGTGTATTTTGCGTGTAGGCAGGAATATTATACTACTCGAGCCAACCAAGCTCCTCAAGGAATTGTAGCAGACCCTTAATGTTCCCTGCAACCTCAGGGAGTGATCTTGCGAGCCGAGATGCTTGACCCGGTATAAGGCGACCGTAGGGCAGTCTGGCAGGACACGGGCCGCCGTTTCGTCCGTCTCCATAGAGGCTCTGCACAGAGGGCTGTCTGTAACACCTAGTCGAGCTCTTTTCCCATATGAAGGGTAGGCAGAGACCACACCCATAGCCATAGCCCACTTTTTGTCCCCGTGGGAAACGAGATGTGAATGGCGGCGAACTACGATTCCGCCATTTCCTTACTCCTCAATGCATTGCCACAAGCAGTATAGTGACAGCATTGTATAATAAGGTATTATTCTGTGGAAATAAAGACTGTCTGTACAATACCTTAGTTGTTTCTTATAACACATAGCATACTTGCTTATGACACCTCTGTAGGATGATGTCACACTGTTCTGGTTGACACTGCAGTTATGGGCAGACGTTGCACTTACCATCAGGTGAATGTTTTGCTTGTTTTGTCACTTTAATCAAATAAAAAAATATAATTCTTCAGTATATCAAATAAAATGTGTGATGTCGTCCTGAACGATTATCAACCACAGAGGCAAGTAATCAACTGTGCAGGGGATATTGTAGTGCCACAAGTGTTCGTAAAACACAGGATGTGGTTACTACTCCATACCTACCTGCACCCGATGTAACACTCATATGACCAGATCGGAGGTACAATAAAATGCATCCTCAGTTTAATCTGACTCTTTGGTTTGTTTGCATTGATAAAGGTTATAAGAAACTTTCCACTTACTTTAATTATTAGTTTAGTGGATAAGATGTATTACATAATACATTCACGCCTTTTTCCTATATTTAAGGGGTAGGCAGAGGTCACTCACAAAGCCTACTTGGTTAAGACACCTTGGTAGGAAAGAGGTAGGTGCTGTTCTACTCTGCCGGCCACCTAAATATCAGTGTTTTACGATTTAACCATCATTTAATTTATTATGTGATATATTCCACAATGTTTTGTATTAAAAATATATTGCATAGCAAAGACTTATTTACCGGGAAATACGCGCACAGGCGTGGAACTGCGAAAACCAGCCATCAACACCTAAAGAAAAATTATTCAATCTAGTATTACTTTGTTTAACCTGTATCTCGTTTGGCGCCATTTTTTTGTTTTTTTTTGCATAATTAAAAACTTTTCTGTTCACGCAATTCTTAATTCTATTCACAGCTAGAACCATTTCATCTTTGTGTTGTTAATACTTGGTTGGAATGCAGCTCTCCATCCTTCCCAGCACTTGTCCTTGTATAATTTGTCCGCTTGCATCCCTTGTCCTACTTTTTTGTGTTACCTGTATCCTATGAGTATCCTGATATTGTGTCCCATCCTTAGGTATCCAAAAGAGAGACTGCTTTCACCCAGGTGCCTCTGTTTTATCTCGTGAAGATATACACTTGAGTGACGCGAAACCTGTGTCGGGAATGGACATGATTAGAGGGATGATGGAGTATGTCTGGCCTAAGGTGAGGTTTTTGATTTTTTTAAAGTATGAAATTATATTAAAAGCAATGAAAATCTTCCTAACAAGACTTCACAGACTTCACGACAGAAAGTTGTTATAATAGCAGGTAAATTTGGCTGCCTTAATTTAAGAAAGTTAATTAGGGTTCCGCGCAAAAATATTAAAACCCTTAAATCCGATTTGAATGGGGAAATATATATATGTCAGCGGTTGTGGTCAGGACGAGCTGGTCTGTTTGCACGTAAACTCACGCCTCACTCACGTTATACCTAGTTGGCACCTTTCAATAGTTTTCAAGGATATTTCCTCATCATCATTATTTCAGCCCCTTACAAGTCCACTGCTGAATATAGGCTTCCCCCCATTGATTGCCACAAAACACGGTCCAGAGCCACCTGCATCCATCGACTTCCTGCAAAACTGTGCAGGTCGTCGCTCCGTCTAGGACCTTAGTTTCCAAAGTGGTCCAGGTGGAACCCCAGGGGTCCACGGGGAACACGACGGGGGCCTACTTTAGCGTGACAAAAAATGGGTTAGTCAGTTATGGTTTTGGGAATGTGGTAGTAATGTAGCTGCAGGGTGTCCACCCGAACCAGCTAAAGTTTGAAAGTGGTCTATTAGAAAAAAGTCTGGGAACCACTGGTCTGGGATTTCTAAAACTTGTGATATAAAAATGTATTTTGTTAATAAAGTATGGAGGTAATCAAGTGACAGCGATACTGAAGAGTCACAATTCATATAAAGTCGAATAAATTTAAAAAAGCCATTAATATGTAAATGATGTGCGTAATTTCTTATCATTATTTGACAAAACAAGTCTAAAAATACAATAAAATGGTTGACGAAGTTCAAGTGTTTGTTATATTTTTTTTTATGTATGCAACGGATTCCTATGCAGGAATCCGTCTAGGTAGGTACCACCCCAGGGCCAGTTATTTTGTCGTGAAGCAGTAGTGTGCAAACATTACTGTGTTTCGGTTTGAAGGGAACTGCGAGCTAGCGTAATCACTGGGCATATGAGACTTGAGAACTTATGTCTCAGGGTGATGGGCACAGTGTGGTGTCACACAGAAATTTTATGGGTGACACGGCATTTGTTATGGGCAGACGTTGCACTTACCATCAGGGGAACGTTTTGCTCGTTTCATCACTTTATGCAATAAAAAAAATACGACTTTATCATAACCAAAGGTTTTACGGGCTCATTACATACAGCACTGTAATTTAGATTGAGTAAGTGACTTTTGGCGCCAACTCGCAAGTGGCGGTGGTGTTTTTATTGAATTTTGTAAATTCTGTGTATATTTCGAGTGTTGATGTTTAATATTGATAGTTTTTTATGCAGCGAATGCTCGTGAAAGTGTACATTGGAAAATTCAATTCAGTACCAAAATTGCGCTTCTCGTTTTGTCTACATGAGTCCAGCAAATCTTCATCTTTATTTTATCAATCCAGAAAATCTTCAGTAAAAGTCAACTGTCGCTTTACTGTCGATCGAAATGAAACTATAATGAAATTATTACTTGACAATGGCAAAAAGTCTCAATTTGGTAGGTAATGGCCAGGATCAAAAAAGAAGAAGTAACTAAACTCGAATTAAACTCAAACAACGTTATTGAATTTTGGCGCCAACTCGCAAAGTGGCAATAGTTTTTTTTATTTTATTTTGTAATTTCTGTTTATATTTTCGAAGTTTAATATTGATAGTTTATTATGCAGCAAGTGCTCCTGAAAATGTACAGTGATTGGAAAATTCAATTCAAGACCGAAATTGTGCTTTTCGTTTTGTCTCCATCAGTCCAGCAAATCTCCAGTAAAAGTCAACTAATATCTTACCGTCGATCGAAATTTTAAAGTATGATTACTACTTAACTAAAAATAATATATTTTCACCTACGATACGTTTATTTACGACACTGGAAAATTATTTTATTTAAATTTACTGTCGATCAAAATTTTGAAGTCTTGCTGCTTGATTGTATACTTCTTGGATATGTTACTTGACACTGGAAAATAGTTTATGACTGTTTCCATTAATAAATAAATAATAACAACAACGTTATTTAGAACATTCTAAAAAATGACAGGACAACTCGATGATTCGTAACCGAGTGATGCTGTCCCTCTCGCTCCTGTTCGGCGCCAAGTTGATGAACGTGTCCGTCCCTTTCCTGTTCAAATACGCGGTGGACGAAGTGAACCAAGCGTCGGCCACGCCGGCCGGTGACGTGCTGCTGGGAATGGCGACGGTGCCGCAAGCACTTGGCACCACTGCGATAAGTCTGTTGATCGGATGTGAGTTTTCTTCTCCAAGTATAACCCGTCATTAAAAGTAACAGCCTATAAATGTCCAACTGCTGAGCGGAGGTTTCCTCCTATTTTTTAAGAGGGCTCTGGCGCTTTGAGGACGTGTCCGCCACGCTGCTCCAATACGAGTACGACACGCCCACGGATGGGGTCTCTGCCTACCCCGTATACGGGAATAAGGCGTAACTGTATGTTTGCAGTTCTGTAAGATGTTATTCAAAAGCAACTTTATGTATGATCTAAGTGTTATGGTAGCAGGAGTCCTATGCAGGAATGCGTCTAGGCAGGTACCACCGCAGGGTCAGTTATTCTGCCGGATGCAGTAGTGTGCAAACGTTACCGTCTCTAGAGCTGAAGGTTACTGAGCTAGCTGGTGTAATTACTGGGCATATGAGACTAAAGAACTAAATGTTCTGGGTGCCACAGCATTTGTTATGGGCCTACATTGCACGTACGGTGAACGTTTTTCTCGTCTCGTTTGTTAAAAATTACTACACGACGACGAGATGGGGATGGATTTTTTTACATAACCACCTCATGAAGAAAGTATAGATACATTCGACCGTCTGGTGGCGGCTTAAGATAATCTACAAAAATCTACCACCCCATCACATCCCGTGGGTGTCGTTAAAGTCGATAGAGGGAAATTTAAAAGCAGAAGATGGGCAGCAGCATCTTCCTGGAACTTCTAAATAAACTCCAGTTGCCAAACCGCCTGCCAAGAGTGGCAACTATGGCAAAATGCCCCCAAAATGAGAGCTTCAAACTTTTGTGGCAATCTGTGGGGAGGCCTATGTTCATCAGTGGACTAGTGATGGGCTGAGATGATGATCATGTTGCCCAGGTCACCCGCAAATTTAAAGCGAGCGCCTAGGCCCTGAGCTACCACGGCTAAATATACATACATACATAGAGTCACGCCTCTTTCCCACAGGTGTAGACAGAGACCACATCTTACCGCTTGCTACGATCCTGACACACATCTTCAGCTTCCTCTACTTTCATTAGTGTGTTCATACAAGCTCGTCGGTTGCGGGTACTTTTGCCGTGGCCTTTCCTTAAAACGACTTTGATCTGATCGCGATACGTTCGCCCACGTCGACCTTTACCGGCTTGCCCATTCACACCCGCCTCATAAATCTGTTTCGTCAATCTTCTATCATCCATCTACGTGTCCAAACCATCTAAGCATCCCTTTCTCTATCATTTGTCACTACATCTCCTACCACACGCCGCCGCGTTCCCTCATCACGCCGTTCCTCACTTTTTCCATCGAAGTCACTCCAGCTACACTTCTCAACTTCTCACTTTCCTGGATTTTTGGCATTCCACCACAGTGCGTTTTTCGCGGAATTTTCTGCCACGCACGTCCACTTTATGGAATCGTCTGCCGCCGGCGGTTTCCGGCCCGATACGACTTAGGGACCTTCAAGAAAAGAGCCTATTCCTTCCTCAAAGGCCGGCAACGCACCCGCGACTCCTCTGGTATTGCGGTTGTTCATAGGCAGGTGGTGATCAGCTTACCATCAGGTGAGCCATTTGCTCGTTTGCCCCCCTCTCCTATAAAAAAAAACTCTTCATTGCCACGGCATCAATCTCATTTTCACGCTTCTCCTGCCAGACCCAACATTCACTACCGTACATAAGTGCGGCTAAATATAATGATGGTGACTTTTTTCCAGACGGCATCGCCCGTGCCACGGCGGCGGGTTTCAACGAACTGCGTAACGCGGTGTTCGCGAAAGTAGCTCAGCACTCGATACGCAAGCTGGCCTGCAACGTCTTCGTGCACTTGCACAATCTGGACCTCAGTTTCCATTTGGGCAGGCAGACTGGTGCTTTGTCGAAGGTACGGCGTGAATCTGTCAGTGCCAGAAAGAACACTCTTCGTTCTGGATCTTTGGAACTTGTTTAGATGAGCTTTGCTGTCTTGAGCTTTACAAACGGTGAAGGTGATGTCCCACCTACCCGTTTTTCTACCACGGCGACAATTTCCGATTGCTGTCGGAAGCTAACAACTGCGCGGGAGATATTATAGTGCCGCAACTGTACGCACAAATACGCAGCCGCTCGCTCAGTCGTCCCAACCTACCAGCGCTCGATGGTACTCTCATGTAATAAGATCTACCACCGATCAAGATCTAGTCTGGACCTAGCTGATGCAGTGTCAGAAATACGGGGACAATCACAGCTCAGCACAACCGGACCCGTCAACCAACAACGATTTGTGTTTTAATACAAATGCACGGCTTCGGCTGGGATTCGAACCGTGGACCCGCGGCGTAGAAATCAGGTACTCTCCACTAGTCCACGCGCTACTGCCACATAGATTTCGCCACAGTCGTCAATGAAAATTATGTACAATTACAGTGTTATAAATATGTAGAAATAGCTTGGCAGAGGTCACCTCGTCCCCATGGGTTATCCGTCTAGGTAGGTACCACCCCAGTGCCAGTTATTCTGCCGTGAAGCAGTAGTGTGCAAACATTACTGTGTTTCGGTTTAAAGGGCACTGTGAGCTAGCGTAATCACTGGGCATTTGAGACTTGAGAACTGATGTCTCAGAGTGACGGGCGCAGTGTGGTGTCACACAGAAATATTCTGGGTGACACAGCATTTGTTGTGGGCGGACGTTGCACTTACCATCAGGCGAACGTTTTGCGTCGACGTCACTTTTTACAATAAAAAAGTCAAAAAACACTTTCACAAAAACTCACATAAACTTTGTTCATTTTCTGGGTGTTTGTTGTAAAACGTATACGTTGTCCCATAAGTGGAGTCCGATAGGCTCCGTCGGTCGACCTCTTGGTCCAAGTTGGACCTTCCTAGTCGGGCAATCTGTCCTAGGTATACATATTTGTCGACAACTTCTAGCGTAGTGTTCCTAACAACTCGGTTATTACACGGACGTTAGACATGCTCTGATAGAGTGATGAGAGCAAAACGTTCACCTGACGGTAGGTGCAACGTCTGCCCATAGCAAACGCCGTGTCACCCAGAACATTTCTGTGTGACACCACACTGCGCCCGTCACACTGAGACATCGCTATTTCACGGCAGAACAACTGGCTGTCGAGTGGGGTGGATTCCTCCATAGTAATCCTCGTCGTTCGTCGTTTAGGCCTCCCCCATAGATTGCCACAAAAGTTTGTAGCTCTCGTTTTGGGGGCATTTTGCCATAGTTGCCACTCTTGGCAGACGGGTTGGCAACCGCAGTTTATTTATTCAGATGTTCCAGCAAGATGCTGCTGCCCATCTCCTGGTTTTCATTTTCCCTCTGTCGACTTTTACGACACCCACGGGATGTGATGGGGTGGTAGATTCTCTTAAGCCGCCACCACACGGCCAGGGCCGGCTACGGCTAAGGGTTGGAACACGGACAAGAATTTAATCCCACCACCAGTAAATTCTTGTCCGTGCTCCAACCCTTAGCTCCTTTTGGAAAGGAGGGGTTCTTAAGTGTTTTAATTGTTGCAGACGATAGATCGAGGTTCCCGCGCCATCAACTTTGTCCTGTCGGCCATGGTGTTCAACGTCGTGCCCACCATATTTGAGCTCACCTTGGTATCGTCCATACTCGGCCTGAAGGGAGGCCTTGCCTTCGCGGGTAATTTTTTTTTTATTTGTATTTACATATTTATTTTCTATCTGTGCAATGTTGCATTATGTGCACACGAGTGTTTTAAAATTTTCCATTTAGCGGAATCGCGCTAAATATGGAATGAGGCTTGTAAAGACTTTGTTTTTTTTTTTTTTTGATGATTACTTCCTGAGTAAAATTATTTCATTTAGTTTGTTTTAGTTTGTGATGCCTAAGATTCATTGTTAATATTTCAAAGTGCAATAAATGTCTAACTTCTAATATTTTTTATTTCGCGAAATACAAGTAAAGTCGGGGGCAACAACTAGTCATGTAGAGATTTCACCATGAGATATAGGGATATAATATCCCACCATTAAAAAAAGCAAAACTTAAACAAAAAATAGGGAAATATATTCCCACCAAAAAAAAATACCTTAAGCCTGTGTTTTTTTTATTTTTATTATAATAATTTTAAAACAATACCCAAATGAGAGGTAAATCCGTATAAACAACTATGACAAGTCTTCTATAGCGCCGCGTTTGTTTAAAGGTTAAATGATGGCTGTAGTAAATAATTGCGCAGTCTCGGTCGGCATTGTGGGGGATTACGAAAAACTGGAAATCTGTCGACTGTGGTAGCGGCATAAAAGAATCTAAAACAAAAACGGGAATGTAAAAACTGATTATTAGATGGAATACATTAATTTTAATTTTTACATACCTTCATTAGGCTAATGATATCCACTGTTTATATAAATAAAAGTTTAAACATAAATTATTTAAGTTCCGTCATTGCGTCGTATTATTAAAAGTGCAGTGACGCAGTCGTCCGAGTTGGCTCGGAGTGCGGGCCGGACTGAAAACCAGCGTCGGGATCAGAGCAGTTTAAGTCTCTGTATCACGATTTTTACTGAGTCCTGTCCATATCACGGTCTTATGCTGCTACACAGACTCATTTTATATTGTTTTTTTTTACTTTTATTAATTTTGGGCAATATTATTTTATGTTCTGTGTTGTGATTCCATTTTTATTTCTTGTTTTTTTTTTTTATTAAAAAAACGAAGCCCCGTATCGTGGGTACGTTTTACAAACACATATTTCACATGCACAACACAACCAGACCCGAAAAGCAACAATTTATGATTTTGCACAAATGTTGCCTCCGGCTGGGAATCGAACCCAGGACCGGTGGCGCAGAAGTCAGGTACGCTAACCACTACGCCACGCAGTCGTTTTATATCTGTTGTGATTACATCGTGAAGAAATGTGTTTCTTTCTTTCCGTTTGTGTCATGAAAACCAGGAGACGGGCAGCGGCGTCTTCCCGGTACATCTGAATAAATTAACTGCGATCGCCAACCCGCCCGCCGAGCGTGGCAACCATGGCAAAGTACCTTCAAAACGAGAGCTACAGACTTTTGTGGCAATCGATGAGGGAGGCTGGTGGTAGGATTCCTATGCAGGAATCTTAGGTAGGTACCACCCCAGGGCCAGTTACTCTGCCGTGAAGCAGCAGTGTGCAAACATTACTGTGTTTCGGTTTGAAGCGCACTGAGAGCTAGCGTAATCACTGGGCATATGAGACTTAAGAGCTGATGTTTCGGGCGACGGGCGCAGTATGGTGTCACGTAGTAATTTTCTGGGTGACACAGCATTTCTTATGGGCAGACGTTACGCTTACCGTCAGGTGAACGTTTCGCTCGTTCCGTCGTCGTCGTCGTCGTCGTTGTTTCAGCCTATCAATAGTCCACTGCTGAACATAGGCCTCTCCCATAGATTGCCGCAAAAGTTTGTAGCTCTCGTTTTGGCAGACGGGTCGGCAACCGCAGTTTATTTATTCAGATGTTCCAGCTAAGATACTGCTGCCCATCTCCCGGTTTTCATTTTCCCTCTGTCGACCTTTACGACACCCACGGGATGAGATTGGGCGGTAGATTCTCTTAGGGCCGCTACACCACACGGCACTCGTTCCGTGACCGTCGTCTTTTGTGACTTTAAAAAAAAAGGGGGGCTACGCTCAGCAGTGGACTGGGGACCGTACGAACCCGAGTCCTAAACGGGGAGGCGAACGTTGCAGGCGTGGCGTTCGGCTGCGTGGGCGTGTACGCGCTGTACACGCTGTGCGTGACGCAGTGGCGCACGCAGTTCCGAGTGCGCATGAACCGCGCGGAGAACGAGGCCGGCAACAAGGCCGTCGACTCGCTCATCAACTACGAGACCGTCAAGGTGAACACTCCCCACCTCCCCCCACACCCCCACCCCCACACCCCCACACCCCCACACCCCCACACCCCCCACACCCCCACACCCCCACACCCCCCACCCTCAGCGCCGTCCGTGCGTTGGCGGCTCGTTGAGAGAACACCACCACTCCATCCCATCCAGTCGGTCTCGTAAAAGGCGAGTAAGGGAATTAAACTGCACTATCCACCCGACAGCGCATGATGGCGATGGACTCACCACCTATCACACCGAGCGAATTGTATTGTTTCGGTGAAACGTGGATTGTGACAGTCATCTGCTTTTGCAGTGAGTGCCCAGTCTCTGACCACCCCTTATGGGATACAGTCGCGATCTTATGTACGTATGTATGTTTCACCCACATCACCGATCCCCATTCAACACTTTGCACGTAGCTGAAGCACATAGATAACCACCACCGCAGTGCCAGTTATTCTGCCGTGAAGCGTGAAGAGAGCTAGCGTAATCAGTGGGCATATGAGACTTGGGAACTTTGTCTCGGAACGATGGGCGCAGTGTGTTCTGCGTGACTCAACATTTGTTATGGGCAGACGTTGCACTTGCCATCGGGTGAACGTTTTTGCTCGTTTCGTCACTTTAACAAATTAAAAAAAAATCCCAGTTAAAAAGTAGCCTGTTCTCTTCTCGGGCCTCTAAACTGCCTGCATACCAAATATCATGTCGATCGGGCATTACATTGAAACATGACACGGTTTTGGATTTATAATATGTATGTATGTATGGATAGAGCCGTGGTGGCTCAGGGGCTAGGCGCTCGCTTTAAATTTCATAGTACGCGAGCGATCTGGGTTCGATTCCCGGCACCGCTAAAATTGTTAATGGCAATCTTAAATGCTTGATTCACCACGTGCTTGGCGGTGAAGGGAAACATCGCTGAGGAAACCTGTCTGAGAAATAAACATTTTTCGAGGACATGTGAATGTCCTGCCAACCCGCATTGGAGCAGCGTGGCGGATCTCTTCCCGGCTCGCAAACCCTCTCTGAAAGATTATTATAGGCTGTTACTTTACTTTCTATGTATGGATAACAATATTTTCAGTTAATAGAATCAGGCGTTACTTTAGGCAGCTATCGACCGCACCGCTCACTGGGCGACTGACTGTCGTAGAGTCAATATCACTTGATAACGCCTCGTTTTGGGGCGAAACACGTGTCGTGGTCTCGACTTCAGTGCTGTATATTGCCCAGTGGTAGAGTTGTAGTGGTGGAGGGTATGTGGTAGCGGTGTTAGTTTGCTTATGCACGCTACTGGGGGAGGGCGGGCGGTGATCTTCGAAAAACTAGGTATTTTTATATTTTTCATGCAAATCTAAGCAAATTAACTTACTTTCCTTCATTATAATAGATTTCCTCAAAGTAACGCCTGATTCTATTCACATAGGATAGCACAGCATTTGTTTTGGGTAGACTTTAGACTTACCACCAGGTTAAACGTTTAACTCGTCTCGTCGCTTTCACTTTGAAAAAGTTAATATTTTTCACTGTCAGGCATTTAGAAAACCAACAGAACTTTTTAAAAATTACAATTGTACCTTATAATATAATCTTAAGACTAGCCTGTTATACGAGTAGGTTTCCCTAAAGTGAATTTACATATTGATGATGATGATGATGTTCTCCTAGCCGATTTCGACCACGGCGATAACTCCCGACTACAGTCGAGAGCCGTCAACTGCGCAGGAGATATTATAGTGCCACAAGTGTACGCGCAAACACAGAGGCACTCATTCGTCCCAACCTACCTGCGCCTGATGTAACGCAGATGCGATAATTCGGAGGTAGGCTAGGATGCAGTGCCAGAATCACGGGGACAATCACAACACAACCAGACCCGAAAACCAACAATTTGTGTTTTAGCACAAATGTTGGCTCCGGCTGGGATTCGAACCCAGGACCCGCGGCTTAGAAGTCAGGTACTCTGACCACTAGGCCACGCGGTCGTCAAATTACACACTACGGGTCTAGGAGCGATGCAACCATCATTATAATATAAAATAACATCTGAATAATTTAAAAAATTAAGTTGAGATTAGATATCAAAGTTTTTACTCGTTTAAGAGTAGGTAAGGATGCACTTTATTAAATAAAGTGATTGTGTTATGCAATTGCGATGTTTATTTACAATGATAATAAAATATGTTTGTGTGTGTGTGTGCGCGCGCGTGCCAGCACGTGTGTGTGTGTGCGTGTGTGCGTGGTGTGTATGTTCATGTAATATGTAAATTAACTTACTTTCCTTCCATGAATCTTTTCAGTATTTCAATAACGAAAAATACGAGCTGGAGAAATACGACCAGAGCCTCAAGAGGTACGAGGAGGCGTCGCTAAAGACCGCTTCGAGCTTGGCGCTGCTCAACTTCGGGCAGCACGCGATCTTCAGCGCCGGCCTCAGCGTCATCATGATCATGGCCGCCAAGGAGATCGCGAATGGTGAGCGCTTGGCGTAAACTAAGCAACGTTGCTGCAATAGCGTCTCGTGTAAAATAATAACCTCCGCTCGATTGCGACCCTAAGTTTGAATAGTACATACCTACATTGATCATCAATAGTACATATATACATGTATACATATACACGCGGTCAGGTCTTTTCTCCATATATGGGGTTGGCGAAGCCCGCTCACGTAGCCCACTTTTCGCCATCGCGGGCAACGAGACGTGACGGGCAACGTCGCCGCCATTTTGGTACGAGTCGAAAAATTCCTACT
Source organism: Luehdorfia chinensis (assembly GCA_019845155.1). Classification (NCBI taxonomy): domain Eukaryota; kingdom Metazoa; phylum Arthropoda; class Insecta; order Lepidoptera; family Papilionidae; genus Luehdorfia; species Luehdorfia chinensis. Next base: position 594,094 of record JAHVAK010000573.1, read on the forward strand.
CACCATTGCGTTCCCACGAGCAGTACAGTGACAGCATTGCATGTTATGCCGTTATTCTGCACGAATAGAGGCTGTCCGTTCAATACATTGATCGCCTCTTACGACACCTCGGTAGGAAAGAGATAGGTGCTATTTTACTCTGGACACCTATGTTACTAAAAAAGAGATAGGTGCTATTTTACTCTGGACACTATGTTACTAAAAAAGAGATAGGTGCTATTTTACTCTGGACACCTATGTACTAAAAAAGAGATAGGTGCTATTTACTCTGGACACCTATGTTACTAAAAAGAGATAGGTGCTATTTTACTCTGGACACCTATGTTACAAAAGAGATAGGTGCTATTTTACTCTGGACACCTATGTTACTAAAAAAGAGATAGGTGCTATTTTACTCTGGACACCTATGTTACTAAAAGAGAGGTGCTATTTTACTCTGGACACCTATGTTACTAAAAAAGAGATAGGTGCTATTTTACTCTGGACACCTATGTTACTAAAAAAGAGATAGGTGCTATTTTACTCTGGACACCTATGTTACTAAAAAAGAGATAGGTGCTATTTTACTCTGGACACCTATGTTACTAAAAAAGAGATAGGTGCTATTTTACTCTGGACACCTATGTTACTAAAAAAGAGATAGGTGCTATTTTACTCTGGACACCTATGTTACTAAAAAAGAGATAGGTGCTATTTTACTCTGGACACCTATGTTACTAAAAAGAGATAGGTGCTATTTTACTCTGGACACCTATGTTACTAAAAAAGAGATAGGTGCTATTTTACTCTGGACACCTATGTTACTAAAAAGAGATAGGTGCTATTTTACTCTGGACACCTATGTTACTAAAAAAGAGATAGGTGCTATTTTACTCTGGACACCTATGTTAGTAAAAAAGAGATAGGTGCTATTTTACTCTGGACACCTATGTTACTAAAAGAGAGATAGGTGCTATTTTACTCTGGACACCTATGTTACTAAAAAAGAGATAGGTGCTATTTTACTCTGGACACCTATGTTACTAAAAAAGAGATAGGTGCTATTTACTCTGGACACCTATGTTACTAAAAAAGAGATAGGTGCTATTTTACTCTGGACACCTATTACTAAGATAGGGCTATTTTGACTAAAAAAGAGATAGGTGCTATTTTACTCTGGACACCTATGTTACTAAAAAAGAGATAGGTGCTATTTTACTCTGGACACCTATGTTACTAAAAAAGAGATAGGTGCTATTTTACTCTGGACACCTATGTTACTAAAAAAGAGATAGGTGCTATTTTACTCTGGACACCTATGTTACTAAAAAAGAGATAGGTGCTATTTTACTCTGGACACCTATGTTACTAAAAAAGATAGGTGCTATTTTACTCTGGACACCTATGTTACTAAAAGAGATAGGTGCTATTTTACTCTGGACACCTATGTTACTAAAAAAGAGATAGGTGCTATTTTACTCTGGACACCTATGTTACTAAAAAAGAGATAGGTGCTATTTTACTCTGGACACCTATGTTACTAAAAAAGAGATAGGTGCTATTTTACTCTGGACACCTATGTTACTAAAAAAGAGATAGGTGCTATTTTACTCTGGACACCTATGTTACTAAAAAAGAGATAGGTGCTATTTTACTCTGGACACCTATGTTACTAAAAAGAGATAGGTGCTATTTTACTCTGGACACCTATGTTACTAAAAGAGAGATAGGTACTATTTTACTCTGGACACCTATGTTACTAAAAAAGAGATGGGTGATATTTTACTCTGGACACCTATGTCACTAAAAAAGAGATAGGTGCTATTTTACTCTGGACACCTATGTTACTAAAAAAGAGATAGGTGCTATTTTACTCTGGACACCTATGTTACTAAAAAAGAGATAGGTGCTATTTTACTCTGGACACCTATGTTACTAAAAAAGAGATAGGTGCTATTTTACTCTGGACACCTATGTTACTAAAAAGAGATAGGTGCTATTTTACTCTGGACACCTATGTTACTAAAAAAGAGATAGGTGCTATTTTACTCTGGACACCTATGTTACTAAAAAAGAGATAGGTGCTATTTTACTCTGGACACCTATGTTACTAAAAGAGAGATAGGTGCTATTTTACTCTGGACACCTATGTTACTAAAAAAGAGATAGGTGCTATTTTACTCTGGACACCTATGTTACTAAATGTAAGTTACCTAAATATAGTAGGTACGTAGGCTACGTATGGAGAGGATACTTGTTTTCGATTTTGCTACGGACGGACACTACTGCATTCACCTCACTGTTTTCAAGTATAAAAAGAAATCACGATGGGCGGGGATAATTAGCCACGTAACCACGAGTTTTTTTTTATTATTGTATAAAGTGAAGGAAACGAGCAAAACGTTCACCTGATGGTGACCGGCGCAGTGTGGTGTCACCCAGAATACTTCTGTGTGACACCACACTGCGCCCGGTCACCCTGAGACATCAGGTCTCAAGTCTCATATGCCCAGTGATTACGCTAGCTCTCAGTGCCCTTCAAACCGAAACACAGTAATGTTCGCACACTACTGCTTCACGGCAGAATAACTGGCCCTGGGGTGGTACCTACCTAGACGGATTCCTGCATGGGAATCCTACCACCATTATTTTTCGTGCGACGAAAATATGTTATTTAATCTGTCCCATGTGACATATTTGTTACCAATGATGAATTGTGCGATACAATAATGCCAAGTACACGTGAATCGAAGCGGCTTAAGAGAATCTACCACCCCATCACATCCCGTGGGTGTCGTAAAAGTCGACAGAGGGAAAATGAAAACCAGGAGATGGGCAGCAGCATCTTGCTGGAACATCTGAATAAATACACTGCGGTTGCCAACCCGTCTGCCAAGCGTGGCAACTATGGCAAAATCCCCCCAAAACGAGAGCTACAAACTTTTGCGGCAATCTATGGGGCAGGCCTATGTTCAGCAGTGGACTATTGATAGGCTGAAACGACGACGACGACACGTGAAGCTGGGAGGGGGTAGAAGAGGTAGCCTAAAATCTGCCGACGTATGACCATGGAGGGTTATAAAAGTGGCCTAAAACCTCAAAATCTTTATCATCATCATTTCAGCCTATAACTAGTCCACTGCTGAACATAGGCCTACCCCATAGAGTGCCACAAAAGTGTGCTCTCACTGAGGGGGATTTTGCCATAGTTACCAGCAACCGCAGTTTATTTATTCAGACGTTCCAGGAAGGTGCTGCTGCCCGTGTTCTGGTTTTAATTTTCCTATGGCTATGTTCAGCAGTGGACTAGTGATAGACTGAAACGATGATGTAGATGATGAATCCTGAAGCGTCCGTTGGATTGTAGTGTTTGGATTAGATGTATGTGAAACATGTGTATATTGTTTACGTGTAAGCCTGCGTAAGCGGATGCAAGTGAGAGTGAGTCGTGTGGCGTGTGGCAGGCAACATGACGGTGGGCGACCTGGTGATGGTGAACGGGCTGCTGTTCCAGCTGTCCGTCCCGCTGGGCTTCCTGGGCTCCGTGTACCGCGAGGTGCGGCAGGCGCTCATCGACATGCAGACCATGTTCACTCTCATGACCGTGCAGTCCAAAATTAGGGTACGCCACCACATATACTTACACCCATCAATACATACATACACATACATGGCTATATATATATATTTTTTTTATATTATTTTAATACTAGCAGTGCCCGCGGTAACTCGCTTTAAAAAGCCGTCCCCGATTGATGATATACATATATAGGATTTTGAGATTTAAGTTTTTTGCGCCGAGTCCTAATACTTTTTCTAAAATTAAAGTCTAAGTTACCCGCTATAACATCAGCTATCTGTCATTGAAAGTCCTGTCAAAATCGGTTCAGCTGTTTCGGTGATAAGCCGGAACAAACAAACAGACAGACAGACAGACAGACAGACCGACAAACACAAACAAATAATTAAAAATTGTTTTTTTTTGTTACCAGCAAAACGTTCACCTGATGGTAAGTGGAACGTCTGCCCATAACAGATGCCGTGACTCAGAATATTTCTGTGTAACACCACACTGCGCCCGTCACCTTAAGAAATCAGTTCTTAAGTCTCATATGCCCAGTGATTACGCTAGCTCTCAGTGCGCTTCAAACCAAAACACAATAATGTTTGCACACAACTGCTTCACGGCAGAATAACTGGCCCTGGGGTGGTACTTACCTAGACGGATTCCTGCATTGGAATCCTACCACCAGTGAAACAGACACTTCAATCTTATTTATTTGTATAGATAGAATATTTCTATATTTAATCTATACAAATACGATTAATCTATACGAATTGAAACAAAGAAACCTCATTGTCACTTTGACAGCGACAATTCACAAACTGTCAAACTTTTGTGAAGTTTTAATTTTCGAATATGATTATCGATGTGTTTGCAGGAGAAAGAGAGGGCTCCGCCTCTGATCGTTGACTCGAGCACAGCTACCATCGAGTTCAGAGACGTCAGCTTCAAGTACGTCAACGGGAAGCCCATATTCAACAAGCTCACATTCTCCATACCGGCCGGCAAGAAGATCGGCATTGTTGGTGGATCGGGCAGCGGGTGAGCTGACGTGGACGTAGTCCCTAATGAGCCGAACTTGTCACCTGGGTGATGGTTGTGATGCGATGATGTATGACCAGATGAACTGGAAAGTTCTTTTTTATTTACGTATACCCACAGTAGGTCGTTTGGTGGCGGCTTAAGAGAATCTACCGCTCCATCTCATCCCGCGGGCGTCGTAAAAGTCGACAGAGGGAAAATTAAAACCAGAAGATGGGCAGCGGCATCTTCGTGGAACATCTGAATAAGTAAACTGCGGTTGCCAACCAGCCTGCCAAGCGTGGCAACTATGGCAAAACTCCCCTCAAAATGATAGCTACAGACTTTTGTAGTAATCTATTGGGGAGGCCTATGTTCAGCAGATGACCCACAGTAGGATTTCTTCTGTATCGTTGGTGCGTTTTACATGCACAGCGCAAGCACACCCGAAAACCGACATTCTGGGTTTTGCAGAAATGTTGGCTCCGGCTGGGATTCGAACCCAGGACCCCTGGCGCAGAAATCAGGCTAACCACTACGCCGACGCTGTCGTCAAGTTTTTTTTTTAATGTTACAATGACCATTTTTTTGGTTGCCTTGCTTTATCTTTTTAAAAATTGCATTTTAAATTATTGCCATCCTTCCAGCAAGTCCACGATGGTGAGACTGCTGTACAGGTTCTTCGAACCGCAGTCCGGTCAGATACTGATCGCCGGACAGGACATCAGAGACCTGGACTTGACCAGCTTGAGGAAAGCCATCGCCATAGTTCCGCAGGTACGTCGATATACAAGGTGATGGCGATATCCGATCGATCGTGGCGATAGCTCAGTTAACGACCATCAAAACGATGTAGGTGGAGTTAGGTCGTAAAGATGATGAAACCCCTCTTCGTTGTTAAAATTAAAGTAACCTATAAATGTCCCACTGCTGGGCACAGGCCTCCGATTTCTGAGAGGGTTTTGGAGCCGAGAAGAGTCCGCCACGCTGCTCCAACGAAGGTCGGCAAACTTCACATGCCCTCGAAATATTTTTATTCCTCAGAATTGCCTGGTTTCCTCACGATGTTTTCCTTCACCGCTGAGCACGTCGAAAATAAGCCATTAAAACTGCAAAAACAATTTTACGAGGTGCCCGGACATCGGTTATCGAAATTCTATATGTAACGTTTCGACGGACAGGAAAAGGACGGAAAATAGGTACTCGGCCAAAGAGAGAAGAAGAGAGAACTATGTCACATATGTTATAAGGCTCGTTTTTGTTCTTAATATTTATAGATCAAATAGTTATTGTTTATATAGTTATTGTAATACATACATCATTTATTTTTATTTAATTAACTTTAGGTAGGTACCACCGCAGGGCCAGTTATTGTGCCGTGAAGCAGTAGTGTGCGAACGTTACTGTGTTTCGGTTTGAAGGGCACTGTGAGCTAGCGTAATCACTGGGCATATGAGACTTAAGAACTCCTGTCTCCAGGTGTCGGGCGCGGCGTGGTGACACACAGAAATTTTCTGGGTGACACCGTATAAGTTAGGGGCGAACGTTGCACTTACCATCAGGTGACCGTTTTGCTCGTTTCGTCACTTTTAAGAAATAAAAAAAATACGTCACATTGATTCTACAATATATACACTAGAGGGCGTTATTACAAATAAGAGAAACATTATAATTAATTAAACCAACATACCAATTCATTCTATCGTTTACAATGATGACGTGTGTGAGATCATTTTTATTTATACATACATACATAAGATCACGACTGTATCCCATAAGGGGTAGTCAGAGACTGGGCACTCACTGCAAAAACAGATGACTGTCACAATCCACGTTTCACCAAAACAATATAATGCACTTGGTGTGATAGGTGGTGAGCCCATCGCCACCATGCGCTGTTGGGTGCACAGTGCAGTTTAATTCCTTACTCGCCTTTTACGAGATCCATTGGATGAGATGGAGTGGTGGTGTTCTTTGAACGAGCCGCCACCGCACGGACGGCGCTGAGGGTGGGGGGTGTGGGGGGTGTGGGGGGTGTGGGGGGTGTGGGGGGTGTGGGGGGTGTGGGGGTGTGGGGGGTGTGGGGGTGGGGAGTGTTCACCTTGACGGTCTCGTAGTTGATGAGCGAGTCGACGGCCTTGTTGCCGGCCTCGTTCTCCGCCTCCTCGTTCCCTTAAGGAGCCGCCACCACACGGCATATTTTTATTTATAAACTATAATATTTTCTCTTTCTGTATTGATTAATAATGCGGTCGCAGGATTGCGTGCTGTTCCACGACACGATATTCCACAACCTGCACTACGGTGACCTGAGCAGGCCGCCGCAGGAAGTGTACGAGGCCAGCAAGATGGCCGAGCTGCACCACTCCGTCGTCACCTGGCCCAAGGTACCCCGGTCTTGTGAAGCTGCTGTCGTGATGATGCACATGATGGTCCACAGCGACGAGTTGGGGCGGATGATATTGCCAAGGGAAGCTGGTGGCTAAAACCCACCAGATCGGGTGTTTTAACATGGAGTAACGAGCGGTTCGCCACCAGTCACGTCTCGTTTCCCGCGAGGGCGTGAAGTGGGCTACGCGAGTGGCCTCTGCCTGACCTTTATATGGGAAAATGTTTGAACCCCTATATGTTGTGGGAAGCCTTAAGATTATGCAGACATTTTTCTTAGTCGACGAAATTCTTCACTGGTAGGATTCCTATGCAGGGATCCGTCTAGGTAGGTACCACCCCAGGGCCAGTTATTCTGCCGTGAAGCAGTAGTGTGCAAGCATTACTGTGTTTCGGTTTGAAACGCACTGTGAGCTAGCGTAATCACTGGGCATATGAGACTTGAGAGCTAATGTCTCAAGGTGACGGGCGCAGTGTGGTGTTACACAGAAATATTCTGAGTAACACAGCATCTGTAATGGGCCGACGTTGCACTTACCATCAGGTGAACGTTTTGCTCGTCTTGCCACTTTATCAAATAAAAAAAAATTGGAAGTATCATTTTTGTCTGTCTGTCTGTCTGTACGTATGAATTTAACAAGAGAGCTACTAAAGCTATCGTCATGAATTCTACACAGGTACCAAGTAGTACTTCCGGGGCCATCTGAGGCTATTTTTCATTGTATTTGTTTCACCGGTTGCGAAGTTATAAACTTTTTTTTCCGATAATATCACACGGAACGCCATATTTGTTACAGTGGCAGTGCTCTTGAATATTAAAAACTTTCCACGGGTACTGATCATCATCATCATTTCAGCCTATACCTAGTCCACTGCTGAACATAAGCCTCCATCTCACCCATAGAGCGCCCAAGTTTGTAGCTTAAATGGGGGGGGGGGGGGGTGTATGCCATAGTTGCCACGCTTGGCCGGCGGGTTGGCAACCGCATTTCATTTATTCAGATGTTCCAGGAAGACGCTGCTGCCCATCTCCTGCTTTTTATTTTCACTCTATCGACTTTTACGGCACCCACGGGATGTTATGTGGTTGTAGATTCTCTCAGCCCGCTACCACACGGTACTACATATATATATACAGTCCCGCCTCTTTCCCATAGGGGTAGGCAGAGACCACATCTTTTCACTTGCTACGATCCTGACACACATCTTCAGCTTCCTCTACTTTCATTAGTGTGTTCATACAAGCTCGTCGGTTGCGGGTACTTTTGCCGTGGCCTTTCCTTAAAACGACTTTGATCTGATCGCGATACGTTCGCCCACGTCGACCTTTACCGGCTTGCCCATTCACACCCGCCTCATAAATCCGTTTCGTCAATCTTCTATCATCCATCTACGTGTCCAAACCATCTAAGCATCCCTTTCTCTATCCTTTGTCACTACATCTCCTACCACACCGCAACGTTCCCTTATTGTTTCTCAGTTTGTCCATCAAAGTCACTCCAGCTATACTTCTCGAACTTTTCATTTCAACAGCGTCAATCTTATTTTCATGCTTCTTCTGCCAGACCCAACATTCACTACCGCACATAAGTGCGGGGACCAGTACTCCTCTATGTACAGCCAGTCGTGCCGTTTTAGATACATTCTGGCTGCACATAAAGTCATGCAGGGCCCCATATAATTTATTTCCTGCCAACGCTCTCCGTTCAATATCACAGTCGTGATTTCCGTCTCTCGAAAATTTTGAACCCAAATATACAAACTATTTCGCGCGTTCCACTCTTTCTCCTTCAATCAGAACTTTGCGATCCGACATACTTTCTTCTCTTTCGAAAATCATTACTTTCGTCTTACAGTTTCAGCCTATAAATGTCCAACAGCCGAGCACAGGCCTCCTCTCATTTCTGAGAGGGTTTTAGAGCTAGGAAGAATCCGCCACGCTGCTCCAATGCGGGTTGGCGGACTAACTTTAAAGTAAAAAAAAAGTAAAGTTTCAGCCTATAAATGTCCCACTACTGAGCACAGGCCTCCCCTCATTTCCGAGAGGGTTTTGGAGCTAGGAAGAATCCGCCACGCTGCTCCAATGCGGGTTGGCGGACTAACTTTAAAGTAAAAAAAAAGTAAAGTTTCAGCCTATAAATGTCCCACTACTGAGCACAGGCCTCCTCTCATTTCCGAGAGGGTTTTGGAGCTAGGAAGAATCCGCCACGCTGCTCCAATGCGGGTTGGCGGACTAACTTTAAAGTAAAAAAAAAGTAAAGTTTCAGCCTATAAATGTCCCACTGCTGAGCACAGGCCTCCTCTCATTTCCGAGAGGGTTTTGGAGCTAGGAAGAATCCGCCACGCTGCTCCAATGCGGGTTGGCGGACTAACTTTAAAGTAAAAAAAAAGTAAAGTTTCAGCCTATAAATGTCCCACTGCTGAGCACAGGCCTCCTCTCATTTCTGAGAGGGTTTTAGAGCTAGGAAGAATCCGCCACGCTGCTCCAATGCGGGTTGGCGGACTAACTTTAAAGTAAAAAAAAAGTAAAGTTTCAGCCTATAAATGTCCCACTGCTGAGCACAGGCCTCCTCTCATTTCCGAGAGGGTTTTGGAGCTGGGAAGAATCCGCCACGCTGCTCCAATGCGGGCTGGCGGACTTCACATGTCTTCGAAATATTTTTTATTCCTCAGACATGCAGGTTTCCCCACGATGTTTTCCTTCACCGCCGAGCACGTGGTAAATCAGCACTTAAAATTGCAATTAACCATTTTAGCGGTGCCGGCACCGGGAATCGAAACCGGGTCACTCGCGTACTATGAAATTTAAAGCGAACGCCTAGCCCCTGAGCTACCGCGGCTGGACTAACTTTAATTACTTTAATTACTTTCGTCTTATCTACATTAATATAGTTAATAGAATCAGGCGTTACTTTGCGGAAATCCATTATAATGAAGAAAAGTAAGTTACTTTGCTAAGATCCGCATGCATGCGGATCTTAGCAAAGTAACTTACTTTTCTTCATTATCTACATTAATTTTCACACGGTACTGACGGTAATAGATAGTTTTATTACCGTGCAGGGCTATGAGACGCAGGTGGGCGAAAGGGGTCTGAAGCTGTCCGGCGGCGAGAAGCAGCGAGTCGCCATAGCGCGCGCCATACTGAAGGACTCCCCCATCATCGTGTTCGACGAGGCGACCTCCAGCCTGGACTCCATCACGGAACACGTCAGTAAACCGATTGCAACAAAAAAAAACTCAACACCCTGTAAATGTATCACTTCGAAGGGTCCACTGCTGGACATGCTCCACTCACCACTCGGCGATTGCAGTATCGGGACACCTACGCACCAGTCACCGGTCTGTTATAACGGCTTAATATTAAAAAAAAACTTTTTTCGCGTGGACATCACCAGACCCGGAAGCTAAAGTGTCTTTGCACAAATGTTTGGCTCCGGTTGGGATTCGAACACGGAACTGGCGGCGTAGACGTCAGGTTATTTTTTTTATATTGGATAAAGTGATGAAACGAGCAAAACGTTCACCTGATGGTAGGTGCAACGTCTGCCCATAACAAACGCTGTGTCACCCAGAACATTTCTGTGTGACACCACACTGCGCCCGTCACCCTGAGACATGAATTCTTAAGTCTTATACGCCCAGTGATTACGCTAGCTCTCAGTGCCCTTTAAACCGAAACACAGTAATGCTTGTACACTACTGCTTCACGGCAGAATAACTGGCCCTGGGGTGGTACCTACCTAGACGGATTCCTGCATGGGAATCCTACCACCGGTAGTCACTCTGTCTCCATAAAGATGGTTATTACAACATCAAACGGTGACCACGGGATTTTCCTAGTTTGAGACATACGAAGGGATGGAAAAGGATGATGGATTCCATTGTTTGTAAACGACAGGGCTCGAACAAAAACCATCATCATCATCATGTCAGCCCATCACAGTCCACGGCTGAACAAAAGCCTCCCCCCCTACATTGCCACAAATGTTTCTAGCTGTCATTTTGGGGAGACTTTGCCTTACTTTGCCACGCTTGGCAGGCGGTTTGGCAACCGCAGTTCCATGAAGATCTTCTGGATTTCATTTTCCCTCTGTCTACTTTTACGACACCACCGGGATGAGATGCGGATGACACGTAGCCCCCTTTTCGCCCTAGCGAAAAACGAGACGTGACGGGCGACGGGCCAAGTCGCCGCCATTTTGGTGCGAGCCAAACAAATTGTTACTCCCCATTGCGTTTCCACGGGCAGTATAGTGACAGCATTGCATATTATGGTGTTGTACTGCACGAATAGAGGCTGCCCGTACAATACCTCAGTCGCCTCTTACGACACCTCGTTAGGAATAGTCTGCATAGAAGCCTGGCCATCAGTTAAAGTATCGTACTCTCTACAACGATACTGTTCCCAAAGATTTTGTTCAATGGTATGGAACACTTCGTGGACTCTTTTATCATCCGTGTGGTGGCGGCTTAAGAGAATCTACCAGCCCCATCTCATCCCGTGGGTGTCGTAAAAGTCGACAGAGGGAAAATCAAAACCGGGAGATGGACAGCACCATTTTCCTGGAACGGATAAATAAACTGCGGTTTAAATAAAACTAATTTTTACGATGTTATAGCGTTTAATTGGGAACTATTTCTAACCCTACGTTTCGAGTGCTTTACAGCACCCATGGTCACGGAAGGACTGAGGTGACAGATGTCCTGATGTCATAGTTAACCTGGGGTACCATCAGATTTTAATTATTATTTTTAGTCCGATCTACGCAGAAACATCTAACTGTGTCTTGAGGCCTTGCGGTGGTATCCTTGGTTTTTGATTTAATTTGATTAATCATTGGATCCCAAACCGGTGGTAATGCCCGGTTAAAATAGCAAAAGCCGGTATAAACTGCGGTTGCCAACCCGCCTGCCAAGCGTGGCAACTACGGCAACACCCCCTAAAATGAGAGCTACAAACTTTTGTGGCTATCTATGGAGGAGGGCTTTCTTCAGCAGTGGACTTGTGATAGGCTGAAATGATGATGATGATGATTCGATATTTACGAGTGGATTAAATTTCTTTTGACAAACACATTATTATTTCATTTCTATAAAAAAAAAATATTAATAATTTTGTATTTAAGCTCGGAATGAATAAATAGTTATTTTTAACTTTACGCGAGAACTAAATTTAAGTGCCTTAATGCAAGGCGATTTAGTAGCAAAGAAAATTTTAAACGAAGTAGGTGCAATACGAGATAGACGCTATCCTACTCTGCCGGACACATATGGTTTATTTTATTTTGATGTGTGGTGACGGCTCGATAAAAGAACACCACCACTCCATCTCATCCAATGGATCTCGTAAAAGGCGAGTAAGGAATTAAACTGCACTGTGCACCCAACAGCGCATGGTGGCGATGGGCTCACCACCTATCACACCAAGTGCTTTATATTGTTTTGGTGAAACGTGGATTGTGCCAGTCATCTGTTTTAGCAGTGAGTGCCCAGTCTCTGACTACCCCTTATGGGATACAGTCGCGATCTTATGTATGTATGTATGTATGTATTTTGATATAGTGAGGAAACGAGCAAAACATTAATTGCATGGAGAGTGCAACGTCTGCCCATAATGCTGTGTCACCCAGAACATTTCTGTGTGACACCACACTGCGCCCGTCATCCCTGAAACGTCAGTTCTTGAGTCTCATATGCCCAGTGATTACGCTAGCTCACAGTGCGCTTCAAACCGAAACACAGTAATGTTCGCACACTGCTGCTTCACGGCAGAATAACTGGCCCTGGGGTGGTACCTACCTAGACGGATTGCTGCATAGGAATCCTACCACCAGTAAACAGTGATGGTAACCCATGGGGACGAGGTGACCTCTGCCAAGCTATTTCTACATATTTATAACAGCCCTGCGGTGGGACCTACTTAGACGGATTCCCGCATGGGACTCCTACCCAAGTAATTCATATACTGTCCAGACCCGATTAACGAACATTGTATTGAAACTTGCAGGCCATCCTGCAAGCATTGCAGGCGGCGACGGTAGGTCGCACTTCCATCTGCATCGCGCACCGACTGTCCACCGTCGCCGACGCCGACGAGATCCTGCTCCTCGAGGACGGCTCCATATCGGAGCGCGGCAAGCATCAGGACCTCTTGCATAACCCCCGCTCCCTCTACCGCAGACTGTGGGAGAGGCAAAACAAGGATTCTGTGCCGAAGTGATACTTGACGTAGGCGATAGCGCGAACCTTTGATCAAATGTTTGACGTAGTTTGTAATTCTTATCCTAAGGTTTTGCGTTTGAACATACCTACCGGTGACAATACGACAGTTCGATTATGTCTACGTTTGGCCAAATCGACATATATTGATAATTTGATCAAACATTTGATATAGACTGCATGTTCAAATATTTGACAAGTCGACAGTTCGACTTTGTGTAAAAAGTAAAGTAAAAGTTTCAGCCTATAAATGTCCCACTGCTGAGCACATGCCTCCTCTCATTGCTGAGAGGGTTTTGGAGCTAGGAAGAATCCGCCACGCTGCTCCAATGCGGGTTGGCGGACTGCACATGTCTTCGAAATTTTTTTTTATTTCTCAGACATGCAGGTTTCCCCACGATGTTTTCCTTCACCGGCGAGCACGTGGTAAATCAGCACTTAAAATTGCGATTAACAATTTTAGTAGTGCCGGCACCGGGAATCGAACCCGGGTCACTCGCGTACTATGAAATTTAAAGCGAGCGCCTAGCCCCTGAGCTTCGTGTGCGTTTGATCAAAACAAAACAAATCGATCACATATATGTTTGATCAAACGAAAGAGTGAGAGATTCCGCGGAAGTTGGAACATACCTGTGTGACATAGTACGATAGCTCGACAGTACGTTGACTTTTAACCAAATATTTGACATAACTTGATGGTCCTACTACGCGGACGTTTGATCAAATGTTTGAGATAGTTTGACAGTTCGATTATGTGGATGTGTGATAAAGTATTTTACAGATGACTGTGGTTTTTGGTAACTACTAAATATAGACAATGTTTTAGCTATTTTTGACCGTCGACATTTCAATATATTTTTCATCTATAGATTAGATATACCGGGCCCAGACTTTTCAAGAAGAATCTGGACATCCCAATTCTGGATCTGGCAAATAATCATATTTATAAACAAAGATTTATTTTGGCTAAAAGTTTATATGAAGTTACTGAAACATTTAAAAAAATTAAACTTTTTCCTTTATTTGAGTATTTGTGAAATATGTCACTGTTAGTGAGAATACGAAGCGAATTATATTTCAGAAACTTGAAATGGTTATTTCTAATAAATAACATTGTCATTTGATTGTCATATTGTAAAAGTTTTTTATTAATTTGATATAATAATATATGTAAACCGTGTGGTAGTGGCCTAAGAGAATCTACCAGCCCATCTCATCCCGTGGGTGTCGTAAAAGTCGACAGAGGGAAAATGAAAACCAGGAGATGGGCAGCAGCATCTTGCTGGAACATCTGAATAAATAAACTGCGGTTGCCAACCCGTCTGCCAAGCGTGGCAACTATGGCAAAATCCCCCAAAACGAGAGCTACAAACTTTTGTGGCAATCTATGGGGGAGGCCTATGTTCAGCAGTGGACTATTGATAGGCTGAAACGAACGAACGACGAATGTAAACTGTTTAAATAGTTTTTAAAGATTTAAAAGAAACCTTGCGGAAATACTTCAGCATAATGGGAGAGAAATAATGGTCATTTAACCTAGATACACCATTTTTAAATGCGTTTCTATAATTTTTTATATCTTTCGAAAGCAATTTAATTAAATAACTAAATTAATTATATAATCATGTTATAAAATCCATGTTTAGTTAATGTACATTTGTATATTGTATTTCATCATCATTTCAGCCTATCACTAGTCCACTGCTGAACATGGAGCTCCCCCACAGATTGCCCACAATAGTTTGTAGCTCTAGTTTTGGGGGGATTTTGCCATAGCTTGTCGGGCGGATTGGCAACCGCAGTCTCTTTATTCAGATGTTCCAGGAAGATGCTGCCGCCCATCTCCTGGTTTCTATTTGAACTCTGTCGACTTTTACGACACCCGCTGCATGAGATGGGATGGCAGATTCTCTTAAGCCGCCACCACACGGCGGTTATTGTATTGGGATATAAATACACCTTTGTGTCTGTAAAACATTTCTAAGAGATCTTATCTGCGATCTCAATGAGTTGTCGAATGTAGTGCGCAGATCTAGAGAATTTCGACTGAGGTTAGTTTCAAAATACCTTAATATCACTCGCGGTGAAGAATGCCTCGGCTCTCCTTTTCTAATATTCTTTATAGAGTTTAAAAAAAGATAACGGAGAAGGTGAAGCGATTATCTAAACCCAAAAAATTGTTTTTAGTTATCACCCATCTCTCTCTCTCTCTCTCTCTCTCCCTCTCCCCCTCTCTTCTCTCTCTCTCTCTCTCTCTCCCTCTCTCTCTCTCTCTCTCTCTAGATCCGCGCCTGACTATAAGACGTACATTCATTACTCTCTCATGTATAATATTGTGTGATATGTAAATACATGTTACGATTGTGTACAGTTGTTTGTTGAATAAGTATATTATTTGTTTTAAATGGGCTTTTATTTACCTTTCCTTTTTTATTGGATAAAGTGACGAAACGAAACGCTGCGCCCGTCACCCTGAGATATAAGTTCTTAAGTCTCATATGCCCAGTGATTACACTAGCTCTAGTGCCCTTCAAACCGAAACACGGTAATGTTTGCACACTGCTGCTTCACGGCAGAATAACTGGCCTGCGGTGGTACCTACTTAGACGGATTGCTGCATAGGAATAACACCAGTAAACTACCTCTTTCCTATCGAGGTGTCGTAAGAGGCGACTAAGGTATTGTACGGACAGCCTTTGTTCGTGCAGAACAACACCAACCACAATATGCAACGCTGTCACTACTGCTCGTGGGAACACAATAGGGAGTAAGAATTTTTTGACTCTTACTAAAATGGCGGCGACGTGGTCCGCCATGTTTCGTTTCCCCTGGGGGCAAAAACCTACGGGTGTGGTCTCTGCCTACCCCTTATATGGGAAAAACAGTAACTGTATGTATGTATTTTATATTTCTAAGAGCTCACCAAAACAGTAGATAATTTAAAGGTAATATTTAAATAAATAATTTTTAGTTACTCTTATGAGAATCAACCCTGATTTATGACATGGTGGAATTAATCAAACTTGTTAATCAAAGAAGCACTTATTTAATCAATCAAAAATTATCTTCACCAATTCTAAATTATAATCCGGGGTATTACTGTAGCTGTCTCGTCTGGCTGGGATATATATGAATATATAGATAAATAAATACATACACATATAGGGTCACGACTGTATCCCATAAGGGGTAGTCAGAGACTGGGCACTCACTGCAAAAACAGATGACTGCCACAATCCACGTTTCACCAAAACAATATAATGCACTTGGTGTGATTGGTGGTGAGCCCATCGCCACCATTCGCTGTTGGGTGCACAGTGCAGTTTAACTCCTTACTCGCCTTTATCCATTGGATGAGATGGAGTGGTAGTATTCTTTTGTCGAGCCCCACCACACGGATGATAAATATATAAAATGAGATAAAATAAATAAGATACTAAAACACATATACTAGACATAATACTATACAATAAAATATATGAATAAAATCCCAATATTATATTTGTTATAAACAAATAATTTAGTCACTTTTAGTTATACGCTTGATAACCGTGTGGTAGCGGTTCTCAATCTACCAGCCCATCTCTTCCCGTGGGTTTCGTAAAAGTCGGCAGAGGGAACATTAAAACCATTATATGGGCAACAGCATCTGCCTGGATCGTCAGAATAATTAAACTGCGGTTGCCAACCAGCCCGCCAAGCGTGGCAACTATCGCAAAATCCCCCCAAAAAGAGAGTTACAAATTGTGGCAATCTATGACGGAGGCCTATGTTCAGCTGTGGACTAGTGATAGGTTTAATGATGATGATGAATGTAAGAAGTAGTTGGCAACTAGTGGGTGACAGACCATAGGGTCGCGCTATGTTCTAAGAGTTTCACGAATTCTGCTGGAATGTTCTATTAATAAAAAAAAACTTAATATTACGAAATATTATTCGGTCATCTTTTTCTTATAGTTGTAAAGTAACAGCCTATAAATCTAAGCAAGAAAGCAAAGCAAATAAATCAAGCCTATATAATCTAAACTATGGCAAAAATCCCCCAAAATGAGAGCTACAAACTTTTGTTGCACACTATGGGGGAGGCCTATGTTCAGCGGTGGACTAATGGTAGGCTGAAATGGTGGTGGTGGTAGCCTATAATTTCCCACTGCTGAGCACAGGCCTCCTCTTATTTCTGAGAGGGTTTTGGAGCCGGGAATAGTCCGCCGCGCTGCTCCAATGCGGGTTGGCGGAATTCACGTGTTCTCGAAATATTTCTATTCCTCGGACATGCAGGTTCCCTCACGATGTTTTCCTTCACCGCTAAGCACGTGGTAAATCAGCTCTTAAAATTTTAGAACAATTTTAGAGATGCTGGCACCGGGGATCGAACCCAGGTTACTTTACTAGCTTACTATGAAGTTAAAGACGAGCACCAGGCCCCTGAGCTACCACGAGCACTTATAGTAGACCGTTCACCTGATGGTAAGCGCAACGTCCGCCTATAAAAAATGCTGTGTCACCCAGAATGTTTCTGTGTGGTACCACACTGAGCTCGTCTCCCAGTGACATCAGTTCATAAGTTTCAGCATACAGAGAGTCACGTCTCTTACTGCCCTAAGGTTGACCGGCAGAGAATGCTGCATTAAGTCCGCCTTTTGTTCATTTATTGATTTTAAGGTTCAATGAAGAATAAATAAATAAATGAAATTCTGTGTCACTGTCACTTTGTGTTTTTTTATTATATAAAGTGATGAAACGAGCAAAACGTTCACCTGATGGTAAGTGCAACGTCTGCCCATAACAAATGCTGTGTCGCCCTGAAAATTTCCGTGTGACATCTCACTGTGCCCATCACCCTGAGACATCAGTTCTTAAGTCTCATATGCCCTGTGATTACGCTAGCTCACAGTGCCCTTCAAACCCACACAGTAATGTTTGCACACTACTGCTTCACGGCAGAATAACTGGCCCTGGGGTGGTACCTACCTAGACGGATTCCTGCATAGGAATCCTGCCACCAGTAAACAATATTGTGTGACTCCACACTTGGCCCATCAACCTGAGACATTCAGTCTTAAGTCTCATATGCCCAGTGATGACGCTAGCTCACAGTGCCCTTCAAACCCACACAGTAATGTTTGCACACTACTGCTTCACGGCAGAATAACTGGCCCTGGGGTGGTACCTACCTAGACGGATTCCTGCATAGGAATCCTGCCACCAGTAAACAATATTGTGTGACTCCACACTTGGCCCATCAACCTGAGACATTCAGTCTTAAGTCTCATATGCCCAGTGATGACGCTAGCTCACAGTGCCCTTCAAACCCACACAGTAATGTTTGCACACTACTGCTTCACGGCAGAATAACTGGCCCTGGGGTGGTACCTACCTAGACGGATTCCTGCATAGGAATCCTGCCACCAGTAAACAATATTGTGTGACTCCACACTTGGCCCATCAACCTGAGACATTCAGTCTTAAGTCTCATATGCCCAGTGATGACGCTAGCTCACAGTGCCATATAAGTCACATATGTAATTCATAGTAATTACATTAGTTCTCAGTGCACTTCAGACCGAAACACAGTAATTTTTAAAAAAGTAAGTAGTAGTACTTTTATAGTACTACTAGCTGATGCCCGTGACTTCGTCCGCGTGGATATAAGTTTTTAAATATCCCGTTTAAACTGTATGATTTTCCGGGATAAAAAGTATCCTATGTCCGTCTCCAGGATGCAAGCTATGTATGTAGTGGCGAATTTCGTTAAGTTCGGTTCAATGGTTGAGCTGTGAAAAGGTAACAAACAGACAAAGGAACAGAGAGAGTTACTTTCGCATATATAATACTCGTATTAGTATGGATTAATAAGTTCATTTTATAGTCGAACGTAAGGAGTATAATTGACTCAAAATTAAATGTTCAATTTGAGTAATTAACATTCATTTGTAGTTTATTTGACTTATAATTAATTCTTTTTCGATATAAAATATTTTTATGTAATAAAAACTTTTCACTTGCCTATTGATCGATTGTGTCATGTTATCGGTTGTCATAGCAACGCTTTTTTCACAACAATATCAAAAACAAAATACTAATTTAGTTGCACGTTTTTGAGCTTTCCTTTTAATTTTGTACGGAAAATGTTTTTTATCTGGTGATCAAAGAGGATGTCAGTATTGAGTCTTATGCCTGAAGATAAAAGGAAAGATTTAAGGTCGGTGTAACTCCATACAGATTAGGATATTTTAAATGTTTTTATCTATGATGTGTGTTTGCACTGGTGATAGGATTCTTGTGCAGGAATGTAGGAACACAGTTGTGCGTGGTATGTAAGTACAACTGTATTTTGGCTTGGCCCTGAAGGTAGTACAGGCAGAACACACTGTTCGAAGACTTACTGTACTCACCTATGGTGCCGAAACGTGGACACTGACGATACGACTGCTCCACAAGCTCAAAGTCACTCAGAGAGCAATGGAAAGAGCTATGCTCGGGGTTTCTCTCATGGATAAGATTCGAAATGAAGAAATCCGCCGGAGAACTAAAGTTACCGACATAGCCTTTCAAGTTTGCAGACTGGACACATCTGTCGCAACAACCGTTGGAGTAGGCGAATCCTGGAGTGGAGACCACGTTTAGGCAAACGTAGTGTGGGGCGTCCCCTGGCTAGATGGTGCGACGATCTGCGCAAGGCGGCTGGCAGAAACTGGTTGCGTGAAACCCAAGATCGGGCTAAATGGCGCCTATTGGGAGAGGCCTATGTCCAGCAGTGGACTGCCGCAGGCTGATGATGATGATGATGATGACTGAAGGTAGTGTAATTATAAGGAATATACCACTTAAGAACCAATGAACCATGGTGACGGGCGCAACCACAGACACTCACTAGTTCTAACCTACCCGCGTCGTATGTGACGCTTGGGCTATGAAATCGGAGGTGGGCTAGGCTGCATTGTCAGAGCCAGGGGACAATCACAACTCAATCAGACTCAATAACCAACAAGTGACTGTCGCTGTTATTTGAACCCCAAACCACTTACTAGTGCTGGGATTCCTATGCGGAACTCCGTGTAGGAACGTATGGCCTGTCTGTAGGGCACTGAATGCCATACAGACCTGTTTTGGGTGAACAGCCACTGTAATAGGCAGACGCGGTACTTATAATCTACTCATATTTTCTTTGTCTTTTTTTTACAAATTATATTGTATTAATATTTCTGACAAACCTAAATTAACAATACCAACACACATAAACTTATTTAAAACTAAATGTTTAATATTAATAAAATATAAAAAATTGTACAGGTCATACTTCTGTCACTGCTACCGCGACACCAAACCAAAGAGTGTATAAGTACACCTCAGCTTACATACATATGAGTACCTGTACTTAACAACAGCATACAATTACACACACACACATAGACACACACATACACACACAATTACATTATACTAACACTACCTTATATAATCTTAAGCTAGAGTTAGAGAAAAACAATATATAAACATTTAAAGTATTGTAATGACTTCCTAGGGGCGGAGACCTGGTGTCCTAAAATACAGGCGCAAAGCCTAGTTTAGGCACCAGTTTCTCACAGTATTCGAATGTTTAATACTTTTATAAAATGTTCATAGTTATGACTATACTGTGGGAAGAAATAGGCGGACGCTTCGCACGTCTCGTCACATCCTCCTATAGAAACAGCGACGTAGAAGTAAGGTACTAACACTAAGCCATGCAGCTGTCAAATGATAAATCTCTAATAATGAAGGAAAGAAAGTTAATTTGCTAAGATCCGGATGCAAAATATAAAATGGTGTATATCACCTAGTTTTTGAAGAGCACCGCCCGACCTCCCTCAGTAGCGTGCACGAGCAAACTAACACCGTCAGCAGGAACCGCCACCAGATACCTCTACCACTGAAGTCGAGAACACGACACGTTTTTCGCCCCAAAACGAGGCATTATCAAGTGTCATAGACTCTCCGACAGCCCAGGCTGATTTTTTACATTTTGTATCGGATCTTAGCAAATTAACTTCCTTTACTTCATTATAATGGATTTCCGCAAATAACGCCTGATTCTATTAACTAAATCTCTAATATTCTACCGTAACGATTTCCAGAAAAGAATCAGTTGAGAGCGTCTACAGCAGCAACTCTCGCCTAAACCTCCTGAGCAAAAGGAAGCGCATGGTCCCGATAACTTTGGACATGTCGAACCACTCGATCGGGAAGGGCGACCGCTATGTAACACAACGGGTGCTTTCTGCGAAGACCCACCGAGTGAAGCAACTGCAGAATCAATTGGCGGACGCGCATTATCATTTGCAGGTGTGTTTTTCATAGAGGACCAGCTGTGCCTCGGGGTTTGTCCAACCGTTTAATTTAAAAGAAATCGCTCCAAAGGGCGTAGCGTGATGTTATAAAGCCTTCCTCGATAAATGGGCTATCCAATAGTAAAATATTTTTTCAATTCGAACCAGTAATTTCTTGGATTGTTTGTAGATAGGTACTCCCAGGGCCAGTTATTCTGCCGTGAAGCAGTAGTGCGTAGACATTACTATGTTTCGGTCTGAAGGGCATTGAGAGCTAGTGTAATGACTGGGCATATGAGACTCAGGTCAGACACCAGGTCTTAGATGCCTGAAGGTGACGGGCGCAGTGTGGTGTCACATAGAAAATTTCTGGGTGACACAGGATTTGTTATGGGCAGACGTTGCACTTACCAACAGGTGAACGTTTTGCTCGTTTCGTCACTTTATCCAAAAAATAAAAACTTTAGCTTTATAATATTAGTATACATGGGGCAAAAGTAGAAACGGCTCACTTGATGGAGTGCCGTTGCCGTCTACGAACATCCGCAATACCAGAGTTAGCGGGGCGCCGCCGGCCGTTGAAAAGACGTAGGCTCTTTTCTAGAAGGTCCCTATGTCGTAACGGTCCGGAAAAACCGCTGGCGGAAGCAGATTCTACAAAAGGGTCGTGCCTGGCAGTAAACGCAAATAGTGGAGTGCCAAGCATCACTTTTATTAAGGAGTCCTTCGTCAGTATAAGTGTGTCCAGACACACAGACAGAATAGAATGCTGGTCTGATACAAGAACACACACAAGTGTGATACTAGTGTAATGTAGTCACCATTTTGGGCGTTTTGATTAGATAATAGGATCAATCGGTAGCCTAAGTTAACCTACGCAATAAAACTAAACAATAAAAAATATTTAATTCTGTTCTACTAACAAATGTATATCTTCTACTGAAGATGTATTTTTTCTTCAACAGTGAAAATGTTACATTTTCGATTTTTTTATGGAGGATGGATGTCGGTGAGATGGATAGGCCGTCGTGTTGTTTCTTCCTGACCCTGTGGTCTGTGTTTTTTTTTATAGGAGACTGTGTTTTTTTATAGGAGAAACTGACGAGACGAACAAAACGTTCACCTGATAGTAAGCTCATCGTCTGCCCATCTGCCGTCTGCATAACAGATGCTGTGTCATCCAGAACTTTTCTGTGTGGCAAAACATAGCGCTCGTTACCCTGAGACATCAGTTCTTCTAATTCATATGCCCAGTAATTACACTAGCTCTCAGTGCCCTTCAGACCGAAACACAGTAATGTTCTCAAGCTGCTACTTCACGGCATGATAATTTGTAGTGCCTGTTATATGATCATCATCACCAGAACTATGTGCTAATTTGTAACCTCACTTTAAAAAAAAATCTGATCACTCTCTTCTGACATGTAGTCTAACCTTGACACGTGACATGCGACGCAATGGCCTGCAATTTTCTTCTATCCATGTTTATCCATTTAGTACCTACGGTAATTATGTTTTGTTTCAGGAGCTCAGTAATGAAAATCGTGTCTTGCGTGCGTTACAAAAAAAGCAAGAAATTGCTCTACAAAGGTAAGGTCATAAAACAGACTGTTGTAACTAAAGCTACATATAATCAGAAAGAAAGGAACAAGATATTATTATTTATCGGCGCATGTTGCGCAGCACGATGATTAAACAAACGAACATACAGAAAAATAAGAAAATAATTAGAAAATAAATAAAAATATTTATTTAAAAAATACTCGATGTAAAACGGTAGTAACTAATAACTATAGTTTATAATGGGATTATTTGACGTTGGCTATTTACTACACTGAGATATTGTTTTATCTGTGCTAAAACAAAAGGTGCTGAGTTTCCAGTGTATTACTTTAGTCTATGATGTCAGCACCTGAGACTGGGCACGGGCCGGTGCCGGTATTTCGGTTTTGCGCCGAACTCTTCCAGTAACCATAATCACAACGACATTCAAAATCAATTAAAATATCTTTGTTAGTAAACATAGGTAAAGCAGTTTTAAATACAAATCTATACAAATAAATAATTGAAGTGTCTGTTTGTAATAACAAAATAGCAGCTTTTTACTCAACGCTTATAAAGTATATACGGTACTTTTTGGAATAAAACAATTTTTAATTTTATTTGTCTGTCGTGTGTCTGTTTGTTCCGGCTAATCTCCGAAACGGCTGGAAGGATTTTGACGTGACTTCCGCTGACAGATAGCTGATATTATAGCGGGCAACTGAGGCTACTTTAATTTTAGAAAAATAATTAGTTCCGTGCAAAAAAATTTAAACACCAAAATCCGATTCATATAGAGAAGTATATATGTATATCATCGATCGGGGTTGGTTTTTATACGCGGGTGATATATATAATTTCGGTGAAGTAATCGCTGTTAGCCTTTTGGCTATCGGATTTATTTGGTCATCGGAAGCTGTGCTCGCGGGCCCGGGGCCCGCGTGCCAGGTTTGGTTTGACCCAAACATAAATACATAAATATAAACTCCTACTAAACATCTAAATTCGGACCTTTGCGTTCGCTAGCGTGCTTGCGCTACTGTGAATATCTCCATAAAATTATTATCTGAAGTCATCTAATGACCGTCCACGGTAACGTCCGTCGACTTGTGTGTCGGTAACTCTGGGCGGTGAGAACCGCCCTGGAACACGGGTGTATCTTGTGTACGCGGTGTTATTTACGATAGCTGCGCGCCGCTCTCTACGGCGGTCGCGCGACGTTGTGCGTGTGATGTTAAAGCTATTGACTGTGTGTACAGTGTTGCTCGGATTGTGACTGACCGTATCGTGGTCAGTCATCGATAATTCGCTGCTTTAACCACCAGCGGGTTTGGATGAACCGCGGCTTTTTCGAAAAACCGCCGTGATACTTCTCTGAAGTGTTCAGAGAGTAAGGGCATTTCACAGTCGCTGTGAAGGTCTACATTGCGTTGGTACCAGCCGGCTCCGGTGGCACCTCGCTAGAATCTATTTTGCACGGTCTGCAATTTCGCACGGAACGCGACGCATGCATAGGTCATTGCGGGTCTAATGCATGTCTTGTACAGGCGAAGTTTGTGCCTAAGGCACATTTTGCTTGAGGAGCAAGTTAATGGATATAGTCGGCTTGAGATAAAAGCCGCTCTATTTTGAACGTTTTTATGTGTGCAGCGAACGACATCGCTGCGTCTAAAGTGACCCCGAGGTATTTGACGCTCTTTTCCCAGGGAATAGGGCGTCCGAACAGGGTGATCGTGCCTAGTTGATTGTTGCCGATTGTGTGAATTCGTCTAGTGGGCTTTGGCGTGCCCCTCGAGAAGTATATCGCTACGCTTTTCTCGGGGTTTACCCCTATTCTCCATTTCCGGAACCATTCGCCTAGGCGATCGGCTGCGGCTTGGAGATGAATCGTTATGCGGCTCTTGTGCTTGTCGGAATAGTACAAGGCCGTATCATCTGCGAAAAGCGCAAGATTGACTTTCGGGTCTCTAGGAATATCGCTAGTATATAGCGAGAAAAGGAGTGGGGAGAGACAGGAGCCCTGAGGGACACCCGCTCGGAGAGGGCGGCTTGGAGAGCGCGTTCCCTCTACCCGGAATCGAAATAGGCGGTTGGACAAGAAGGCTCGTATGATGTTCACGAGTCTGTCCGGCACTTTAGTGTGATACAACTTGTAATACAAGCCATCGTGCCAGACTTTGTCAAATGCCTTTGCGACATCGAAAAATAAGGCGCCTGTGCCTACAGGCTTAGGGCGGTCGTTTAAATTCTCTAAAATGTGCTCCGTTAAGTGGTGCACTTGATGAGTACAAGAGTGTTCGGGGCGAAAGCCGAATTGCTCGTCTGGAAGAATATTATTGGTAAGGACATAGTCTTTTATACGACTGAGTATAATTCGCTTATAAATCTTTGCCATCGAGTTGAGGAGACTTATTGGGCGGTAATTTGACGGGATGTTCCTAGGCTTGTTAGGCTTCGGAATGCCTATAACGTCGGCTTCCTTCCAGGCGTCCGGGAAGAATCAGCTGGAGAGGAGCGCGTTAAAAATACTAACTAATAGACACAATAGCGGCGTAGTTAGATCTTTCATCACCCTGTTGTTTATGCCGACGAGGCCGGGCGCGGATCGGTTTTTAAGATTTTTGACTATCTTAGTGACTTCGTCGATAGTCACTGGAGGCAGTGGTTCGCCCACTGGTGGTATGGCAGCCCTGCGTTCGAGTTCCGTGGCCATCTGCTGCACGTGGTCGGGATCCGCAGGCGCGAGAGACGGAGTGCATTAGCTCTCTAAACTGACTGCGAGGCATTCGGCTTTTTCGCTGTCGTCGAAGGCTAGCGAGTTGTCGTTCGATCTAATAAGTGGCGGCATGGGTGAGACCGGCTCTGCCTTGAGAGATCGTGCCAACTGCCAGTAGGCAGTGTGCGATGGCTCGATTTCTCCAAACATAGTGTCCCAGCTGTCATTAGTGTACTCAGATAGGCGCTCTTTAACTTCCCTTTGTAGGAGGCGCAGTCTGAGTCTATTCGCATCTGTTCTATATCTTTCGTGCGCTTTGGCCGCACGGTTCTTTTCTCTAATCAGGCGTCGGAGGTCCGCCGGTAGATTACAGCGTCGATCGCTCGACACCGTAACCGTCCGGGAGGATTCTCCGACGACTGTTTTGAGATGACTTGAAAATGATTTTGTCGCTCGACAGGCTACCTCTGGCGAGTCGATAATATCTGGGATTTCATCCAAATGCTGGGAGCTCGTAGCTTCGAGTTTGACCCCGAGGGTACGCCAGTCCACAATGGTTTTTGTCTGAGTGACCTCACCATTTGGCCGGCCTAGCTTAAAAATGACCGGACGGTGGTCCGACTCAAGTTCGTGAAGCGTAACTATAGAGTCTATTGCTAAGTTCACGTCCTTAATAATAGCTACATCTAGAATGTCCGGATGCTGACTCAATTGCGCCGGAACTCTGGTTGGTGTTTCGGGAGCTATAACGTTTACGTTATGGCTCTCCGCTAAGTTGTACAGTATATTAAGGTTCGTGTTATTTACGTTGGAATTCCAACTGCCGTGCTTGCTGTTCAAGTCTCCGGCAAGAATAACAGAACGGCCTAAATCTAGCAGAGATTTTAAGTCCGATTCTAATAATTGTTTGGATGGCGAGAGGTAAACTGATGCTAGTACAAGCGGCCTGTGGCTGGTCATTGCTAACCTACACGCGGAAGTTTCTATATTGACTATGTCGGGTGTATCGAGCGCGATACAGTGCAAGGACTTTTTATAGTAGTAGATCAGAGTGCCACCTTTCGCGGTCGCTCTGTCGTTACGGATGCATTTGTAATGTCACGTTCGGTGTCGTGGTCACGAAGGAAATTCGCGACTTCAACTAACTGCGTCTTAAGACCGTTTGCGTTAAAATACGAAACAGTCAGAGAGCGAGGTTTAATTTTACCTATATGGGACGCCATTGGTAACAATTAAAAATATATGTACGACGCGGCGCGTGAAGTTTAGGCGCATTGAAACGTCCAAATCGCGTCGATGACGTTCATGTGCTCTACGGTCGCCATGAGTCGGTCCTGAGGGGACTTCGCTTCGCGGATTTTACGCGCTAAGCTTCATAGTTCCGCAACGTTGATGCTGCGCATGAAGCCGCAAATTAACGAAAAGTCTGCGGCGAAGTTTGACGAGCCCTGAATTTTCGGCTCTGCGGTTCGAGGCGCGGGCCGTGAAGCGGCTGCGCTCTTCTGCGCCATGGGCAACGGTTTTGTCCATGCGTTCGGCGCCGGCGCGGCGCTCTGGCTTTTGCTCTGCCCGATAGTCCCGTCAGCGGGACCGGGTTTCGCTGCGGCCGGAGCGGGCGCGGGCGTTGATTTAGGCGCGGGTTTAGTCGCACGCTTTGTTGCCAGTTTAGGAGCGGGTGTTTGAGGCTGCGAGGCCCCGGGGCCCTTCCTACGGCCGTTTCATTTTGCCTCCCCTGCGCTTCTTACTTTTCGGCGCTCTGTTACACCCGCGGTAATTCGCAGGGTGTCCCAGCTCGCCGCAGAGTATGCAGCTTGGTGGTTCTTGCGCTTCTGGCGTGCGAGCGCATTCTTGGGTGCCGTGATCCCCGAGGCATTTGACGCAACGATGGCGGACGAAGCCATTACGGGCAGAGTGACCGTACAGTTGGCATCGGTGGCACTGGCCAATGATGCCCCTGTTGCGGGGTGTCTCTATAGAAAGGCCTGAGAGGCCGCAAATCGTTTTTGCGTTTAATACGAGTGAGTACCTTCTTGCCTTCTGGAGTTAGATCCAGTATGGCTAAAATCAGGTCGTATGATTTTTTTATTATGGGGGTGATGCATACGATGCACCTCCAAAACAGGTATATCCTGTGACTTAAAGTCACTGAGGATGTGGCTTGTCTCCAGTTCTTTCGGCAGGCCCTTAATGACTACGCGGAGTCTACGTTCTTCCGCGAGCGAGTATGTGTGGATACGCGGGTGAAACCGCGCTACGCAGCCCGAAAACCGATCGTTTTTGTATTTTACAAATGTTGGCTCCAGCTTTGATTCAAACACAATACCGAAGCGTAGAAGTCAGGTACTCTGAGCACCGGGTCACGCGGTCTGCTCGATCTATCCCATCATCACCATAATCAGCTTCACAAGGTTACTACATCATTATTAGATTTTCTTTGTCTGTTGTTTGTCTAAAATTTAATTGCCTTAGTCGACTATTGCGGCAGGGTATTTTCTCTCATAGTAACCACGCGGCATTTGAGTAGCCTATTCCAAATTTATAATAGACTAGCTGTGTTTCACCGGCCTAAAATAAACCGAGCATGTAACTGCGCCATACGGCATGGTACCTTGCTGACCTGTGCATTCATAGTTCGGCCCGTCTTGTAATGTTTGCTTCTCAAGATGCAGTCTTTGCATATGCAGCCCTTGCAGATGCAAATTTTATAGCTTAAAACCTCTCTCAATTAACAGACTGCAAAAATACTTTTTCAAATCAGATAAGTATTTCCAGCGATTGGCGCTTTCAAACATACAAACTCTTCAGCTTTATTATAGTTGTTAGATATACTCGATTTTTATTGTTTACGTATATATACGTGACGCCTTTTTCCCATATAAGGGGTAGGTCATATAAGGAGCAGAGGTCACACACGTAGCCCACTATTCGCCCCCGTGGGACTAGAGACGTGATGGATGGCGTACCACGTCGCCGCCATTGTGGTCGTCGTCGTTTAAGCTTATCAATAGTTCACTGCTGAACATAGGCTTCCCCCTTTGATTGCCACAAAAGTTAGTAGCTCTCGTTTTGGGGGGATTTAGTATCATAGTGATAGATCATAGTTGCCACGCTTGGCAGGCGGGTTGGCAACCGGAGAGTTATTTATTTAGATGTTCCAGGAAGATGCTGCTGCCCGTCTCCTGGTTTTTATTTTCCCTCTGTCGAATTTTACGACACCCTCGGGATGAGATGGGGTGGTAGATTCTCTTAAGCCCCCACCACACGAGGACCACATTCTGATACGAATCAATAAAAATCTTACCCCCATTGCGTTCCCAAAAGCAGTATAGTGACAGCATTGCATATTATGGTATTATTCGGCACGAATATAGGCTGTCCGTACAATACCTTAGCCGTCTCTTACGACACCTCGATAGGAAAGAGGCAGGAGCTTTTCTACTCTGCCGGACACCTATCGGCTGTTATTTGATCTGACAATTACGACGGTTAAACCACAACAATATTTTCAATTCATTATAAATCCTGATCATAAGACCGGGAAAGTGGCATCGCTTTAAATTTCATAGTACGCGAGTGACCTGGGTTCGATTCCCGGTGCCGGCACCACTAAAATTGTTAATTGCAATTTTAAGTGCTGATTTACCACGTGCTCGGCGGTGAAGGAAAACATCGCGAGGAAACCTGCATGTCTGAGAAATAAAAAATATTTCGAAAACATGTGAAGTCTGCCAACCCGCAGCGTGGAGCAGCGTGGCGGATTCTTCCTAGCTCCAAAAACCCTCTCAGAAATGAGGGGATGCCTGTGCTCAGGAGTGGGCCATTTATAGGCTGAATTTTTTTTTTTTTTATAAATCCTGTAAAAAAACAGTAGTGTCCAATCATTACTGTTTGGGTCTGTTAGCTAGTGTATTGGTTATTGGGCATATGGAACTTAAGAAGTGATGTCTAAGGGTGATGATGCACACTATGTTCTGGGCGAAACTGATTTATTATGGGCAGACGTTGCACTTACCAGCGGGTGAACGATTTACTCGTCTCATCAATGTCGTCAATATTTCTTTTACATAGGTACGAGAATTCGAACGCCGAGCTTCCCCAGGTCCTAAACTCGCACAACGAGGAGATGCGCGTACAGCAGAGCAAGTACAAGCAGCTGAAGCAGCAGTACAAGGAGACGGCCATGAGGCTCAAAGAACGCGACTTGCAGCTCCAACAGCTGAGGGATGAACATCAGCATTTGCTGGAATTAAGCAAGGACAAGTATAAAGCGTCTCTTATTAATTTTTTAATTTTTTGGGTGCGTTTTACAGACATAAACTTTCTGCCGGTCAAGGTAAAGATAACTCTGGTGCACTCTCTTATTTTTCCCATAATTGATTATGCTGATGTGTGTTATCCTGATATTAATGAGAATCTTCTGGGCAAGCTTGATCGCCTCGTAAATAACTGTATCCGTTTTATCTTTTGTCTTCGCAAGTATGATCATGTTTCCTCGTTCCACTCTCAGTTAAAGTGGCTTCCTATTCGTCAACGAAGGCATCTCAGGATACTTTCCACAGTTTTTTCGGTTTTATTTGATAACCACTACCCATTACCTCAAACGTAAGTTTCAGTTCTTGTGTGACACTCATAACCGACAGCTTCGTTCTTCGGAGACTTTGACTCTCTCTATTCCACTTCACCGCTCTGGTTTCTATTCATCATCATTTGCTGTCCAAGCTGCTCGACTATGGAATGCGCTGCCTGAAAATCTAAGACTACCCTCTAGCAAATACGCATTCAAAAGGAAAGTTTTAGCTCATTTTACAAACTGTACAGATTTACCAAACAATGAACATCATCCCCATCACTAGTATATATTATTCTAGTTTTTAATAATATCTATATATATATATATGTATGTGTATGTATGTATATATGTATATATATATATATATATATATATTATGTGTGTGTTTATGTTTGTATACGTGTAGGTATATTTAATAAGTATTATATATTATATCGTCCTTTTGTAACCGCCTTCGTCGTTTACTCACTGCCCAAAGGTTGACTGGCAGAGAATGCTTTTAGCATTAACTCCGCCTTTTGTTCCTGTAGTAAGGTTTAATAAAGAATAAATAAATAAATAAATAAATAAACTCTACATGCACAAACACCCAGACCAGGAAGAAATATACGTAGGCCGAACAAATGGAATCTGCTGCCGCCAGCGGTTTTTCCGGACCGATACGACTTAGGGAGCTTCAAGAAAAGAGCCTATTCCTTCCTCAAAGGCCGGCAACGCATCTGCTATTCCCCTGGTATTGTAGATGTTCATGGGCGGCGGTGATCACTTACCATCAGGTGAGCCGCTTGCTCGTTTGCCTCCTCTAACATAAAAAAAAAAAAAAATTGTCTCGTGCGGGAATCGAACCCGCGAACCGTAGCGCAGAAGCCAAGGGCTTAGTCACTGCACCAACCGAGCCGACATATATTTAAATCTATGTTAAGACGTTTTATTTATAATTATTATACCGGAAAGGGTCGGATTTCTCTATAGCCAAGCGTGGCAGGCGGGTTGGCAACCGCAGTTTATTTATTCAGATGTTCCAGGAAGACGCTGCTGCCCATCGCCTGGTTTTTATTTTCCCTCTGTCCACCTTTATGACATCCACGGGAAGAGGGTGGGGTGATAGATTCTCTCAAGTCGCCACCACACGCCATGGTGGTAGGATTTCTATGCAGGAATCCGTCTAGGTAGGTACCACCCCAGGGCCAGTTATTCTGCCGTGAAGTAGTAGTGTGCAAACATTACTGTGTTTCGGTCTGAAGGGCACTTCGAGCAGGTTGACGGGCGCAGGGTGGCATCATATAGAAATGTTCTGGGTGACACAGCATTTGTTGTGGGCAGGTGTTGCGTTTACCATCGGGTGAACGTTTTGCCCGTTTCGTCACTTTATCAAATAAAAAAAAAACACATACAGTCACGCCGTTTTCCCATATAAGAAATAGGCAGAGGCCATTTACGTAGCCCACTTTTCGTCCTCTCGTCCACGTTGCCGGCATTTTGGTACGAGTCAAAAAGTTATTACTCCCCATTGCGTTTCCACGAGCAATGCTACTATGGCAAAATCAACCTCAAAATAACAGCTACAACCATGTAGCGATCTAAGTGGGAGGCCTATGTGCAGCAGTGGACTAGTGGTAGTCTGAAATGATGATGATGAATTGTGTGCAAACATTACTGTGTTTCGGTTTTAAGGGCACTAAAATGAAATCAGCGTAATTACAGGGCTTATTAGACCTAAGAAACGATGTTAACGAACGCAGTGTGGTGCTACACAGGACTATGGAACACAAAGTTCTGGGTAACACTGCACCTCTTATGGGCAGTCGTTTACTTTTATATAAATCTATATGTTTTAATTTTCAATGCAACCAGAAACCTTTTCGAACGAGAAAAGCTCCAAGCTCAAGTGAACGAGCTCACAGTGAAGTTGCAACAGCAGAATGAGACCATCAGCATGCTGCAACGCAGGATCGCGCTTGAAGCCAAGAACTTCAAGCATCAGCTGCAAAACGAGATCAACAAACACAAGGACACGAGGCACGATCTAGACTTGGCTATGAACAATGCCGATAAGCTGTCGACTATCATAGAGGTATTTTTGAATTGTGTTGTTTTTTATAAAATTAAACTTGTAGTTAATGGAATCAGGCGTTACTTTGCGGAAATCCATTATAATGAAGGGAAGAAAGTTAATATCATTTTATTTGCATGCAAAATATAATAATATAATGATGTATATTACCTAGTTTTTAAGAACACCGCCCGCCATCCCACAGTAACGTGCACAAGCAAACTAACACCGCCACCGGAAACCGCCCCCAGATACCCTTCACCACTAAAACTTGTGCAGAAGAAGAGTCCTTACTGTCGACTAACAACTTGATTTGTTAAACAGTTAAAAAGTATTTAGCTTTTTGTACATATTGAAAAACGTTTTATTAATGAGCGTTATCCTATAAATGTCCTACTGATAAGCATATGTCGATTTCGCCACTCTACTCAAGTGCAGGTCTAGCGAACTTTAGACCACGGCGATAACTTCCGATTATTGTCGAAAGCTATCAACTACGCAGGTTGTATTATAGTGCCAGAAGTACACGCCCTAACACAGAGGCACTCAATCATCTCAACGTACCCGCGTCCTATAAAAGCATTGTCAGAAACACGGAGACAATCACTTCACTACCAGACCCGTGAACCAACGATTTGTTGTTTTGCACAAATGTTAGCTCCGTCTCGGATTCAGATTTCGCACCCGCAGCGCCGACGTAGACTCTGCGTATAGCATATACTCTGACGAATAGGGCACGTGGAAGGATTTCTATGCAGGAATCCGTTTAGGTAGGTACCACTGCTGGGCCAGTTATCCAGACGATATGTGCAGCAGTAGTGTGCAAATATCACTCTGTTTCGGTCTGAAGGGCACTCATAGCTACTGTAATTTCTGGGCATATGAGAATTAAGAACTGATGTCTCAGGGTGACGAGCGCAGTTTGGTGTTACACGGAAATGTTCTGGGTGACACAGCATTTGTTGAGACGTTGCTGTTACCATAGGGTGAACGTTTTTCTCATTTCGTCACTTAAAAAAAAAAACGTTGTCACATTGACATTAGTAATGACATGAACTTTGTAATTAGATAGCCAGCAGCAAAGCGACTAACTTTTTGAAAGCAAGCTGCAGCTATTTTAAAGCGTTTGTCAAATAAAAGATAAAAAAAAAAAAAAAATATTTTTATTATGCAGATTAAAGAAAGGATGCTGAGTACAGCTGCAAGCCGTGGCGTAAAGTCTCCCGTAAAATCGAGCTCAGTCATGAGCGTGATTCGTCCTACCAGCAAGACTAATAAGACGGTTCAAGAAACAAGTGTGTTCAAACCAAACGACGTACGCCAAAATGTAATTTTCCTTGATTTACAATATTATAATAACTTCTAGATAACTTGAAAACTTAATGAAGAAATGTACTTTTTTCACTTAATTAACATCAATATTTACTTACAAATAAGTAAAAAAATTAGGTTTCTCTAAATTATCTATACTACCTAAGTCCGCATACACTATTTAACTATTGCAGGTCGATCAAAATAGCCTTTCGAAATTGTGTGAGAACTCTCGTTCTCTTAGCAGCGCTTTATCGAATGATGAGGAAACCAGTTCTTCCACAGAACCTCGTTCACGTTACGTTCGAAGCGGAACGAATTCTAGCAGCACGCGCTCTACACCTAACCCTACCAGAACAGGTTCTAAAGGGTCCGACGATATAATAGAACTTGCCAAGACAGTTAAAGATGGAATGGCAGACTTAGCAATAGCGGAAGAAGATAATGCGCTTAAAAATTGCTCACCTGACGAGATGCAGATGAAATTAGAAATCCTTAAAGCAGATTTACTCAACAAAATCAAGAATAACGAAGAACCTACGTCAAGAAAAAATAGTGCTTTGAGAAGGAAATCTACTGAGGAGTCTATTGAAGAACAAATAGAAGTAGAAGCAGATACTGAGCGATCTAAGTCAAGAGGTCGTAGGAATTCTAATGTTTCTTTCTACGATAATGTCACATTTGAGGAAACTAATATTAGCATTGATACGCAAGATTTTACTTTCAAAGATGCAGGAAAAAAACCCTTGCGGGAGAATAGCGGAGCAGAAAGAAAACCTCCAGGAAAGCCAATAGAGACTTATTGTAAAGATATTATGCAAGATTTGGAGAAAAGCAGTAAAGTCATAGATAGACATATAAAACAATTTAGCAATACAAAGTTCGAAAGTGACAAACTGGTTCAGCAGTTGCAAGCTGTAGATAAAATTAACGAATTGGTAAATTCTAACGGAGCAATACCTGAGGAAGCTTTATCTGAACTGAATAATAACTTTAAAATACTATCAGATCAGGTTTTAACGGATGCACCGATCCCAAGAAAACGATCCGTTTCCGGACGCAGGAATCAGAACCTCGAATCTCGTGCTAATCTTCTTGGTGATGCGAATCTGACGAATCAAGATTTATTAAATGATCTACTTGGCAAGAAATGACAAATACTTCACGCTTGATGCATTTTGTAATTACATTAATAGCGCAAGGTATTGCTGTTTAAAAATTACTTTTCGATAAATTATATCAAAGATTTATTTATAACAATCATGTGATTGGTTTGATGAATAGTTTATGCTGCTATTTAAAGCATACTGACAATATTACTTAGTTAAATGTACAATGACAGAATGTCAGATAAAAATAGTTTTTTGATAATTTAGTATAGAGCTTCTAATAAATTTGAATATTTTAAAGATAACATCAATTTTATGAAACGAATAAGTCAATAGATTGAGTATAAAAAATATTATAGTATTGGAAATTTAATGACCATGTGGCCTAGTTAGATACCCGACTTGACCCCGGTCCTGGTTTCAAATCCCAGTCGGACCCAAAGTTTGTGCAAAAATGCCAAAGATTGGATTTCGAGACTGGTTGTATTGTGTAAGTGACATTTATGATTGTAAAACGCTCTGACGACATAGGAGAAATTCTAGGGTAAAGCATCGTTTTAAAAAAAGAAAAAATGAAAGTAAAAACAAATAAAATTTTATTATATTTGTATTAGCATAAAATCAGTAAGTTGCCGTGGCCACTCTTTATGTAATCAGTTTCAACAAAACAAGTTTTGAAAGTTGTGTAACAAAAAAGGTCGTGTTAGATTTTGGTCAACTTGTTGTTTCAGGTTTATGCTTTTTCTAAAATATGTCAGTTAAAAAATAAACCTAAAGAAATTTGACTCAATCATAGTAAATACAACAATAATAATTATCATGATTATCTACATGCAGTCCACTGGGCATAGCCTACCGCGAGGAAACCCCTGGCCCTAGTACAGCGGATTCGCCACAAAAGTCACGCTTGGCAGGCGGATTGGCGATTGCAGCACCAGACACCCCACACCTTAGACGTTGTTTCCAGTCACTAGTCTGGATAATTTAGGGCTGATGTTTCACCCTTGGATTATTTTAATAAATTAGAATAATTGATGTTTAATCATTAATTATTGATGATTTATCATGAATAATTGATGATTAATAACAATTATTAACAAATATTACGTAAGGCGTTTACAATCAGCAAATTCCTTTCAAAAAGGCTTCTTTCAAAACTGTGGATGATTTAATAAATATATTAACATATTATATTTTGTCATATAAAAACAATGAGTAAAGCTTACATAATTCGTTGTTTCAGAAAAGGTAAAGTTAAGCTTTCTTTAATAGACATTTTTTGATTATTGCTAGAGAAGCAATTGAGCATGTTGGATCTCGCCTATATTCACATAATTTTGTACCCTAATTAAATTAAATTCTATTTTAGAAAACATGCTTTTTATTTACATATTGAGCCGCGGCTTGCAGGGATCTTGCTTTATCTTATATTCTAGTAACTCGAGTTCTATCCCCGGTGTCGGCATCAATAAAAAAATATTAAATGCAGGTTTAGGTGATGATTTGCCACGTGTTCATCGGCGAAGCAAAGATTCGTGACCAAAAACGAAAAACCAATCCAAAAAAATCTCCCAATGAGGAGAGCCTTGAAACACACATCATCATCTCGGCCTATCACTAGTCCCCTGCTGAACATAGGTCTCCCCCATAGATTGCTACAAGCAGAGAAGCTCCCATTTTGGGGGGATTTGCCACAGTTGCCACGCTTGGCAGGCGGGTTGACAACCTGCAGTTTATTTATTCAGATGTTCCAGGAAGATGCTGCTGCCCAACTCGTGGTTGTCGTTTTCCCTCTGTCGACTTTTACGACACCCACAGGATGAGATGGGGTGGTAGATTCTCTTAAGCCGCTACCACAACAAAACTCCGCTCAATAGGTATATTTTGGTATATTTTAAAATAGGCATTCACTTTTATTTTTATTATCTTATCAACAAAATCACATTTTTGAATTTTAGGAAAAATTTCCATTAATTTTGGAACGCGATTATAAAAGTTATAACAGCATTCAAAGACGTTCTTAAAAATTTATAGTATAACTAGCTAACCCGGCAAACGTTGTTATGCCATATAATGTACTTTATTAACTTAACATATTATATTCAAAATTATATCTCTTAAAATCTATATATACATTAAAAAACGTTATCCATATTTGCTATCACTAATTATGACAATTAAAAAAAACAATATCAATCTCTAAGTGCAATGGAGTGTACGATATTTTTGGTTAGTCCGTCTTTAGCTAACACAAACAAACTGGATGGTTTACCCACGCGATAACATGCCACGTATAATTGTCCGTGTGAAAAACACGGTGTGGCCAAATCTAAGCCACAAACAGACATCGCTTGGCCTTGCGACTTATTGTCATTGCGAACGCTAATCTTATTGGAAATTTAACGCGTTTCAATTCAAATGGCACATCTGAGGGAATCATAGGGATTCGTGGTAGCAATACATTTTCGCCTCGCAACTTGCCATTCAAAATGCTGGCTTTCCGCACGGAGCTTCTGTTGATTACATCGTAAGTATCGTAATCGTTCGCTCTCTATCTTCACGTACATGTCACAGGTTGTGGCCTCTGCGCGTAAATGAGTTGTCCTGACGGCGTCATTCATAATATCTGATATCTGTTTATTTCGGTGCAATAATATATTCATTAATATCATTGTAATTAAGTAATGATGTTCATAATTAATTAATTTTTTTTGGGCAGTGTACCAGATTGCGGACGAAAAAGTTCTCCCTGTTCCTTTAGTTAAAGGTAATTGTGCCACGTACATTTTGGTTCTCAAGAGTTTGAAATTTCTTGTTCCACGATCTGCTGCACTGCTTGTTTTGATCTATTTAACAACCATATTCATAAATATTAATTCGAAAATAAATGCAAGACGTTGTTCATAATGAATGAAAGTACTCGTTACGGGGACCTCGTTGTATAATGTTTATTCAATATCCGTCTTGTTCCTTCCAGAACATTAGCGGACATTGGACAGCGTCGTATGAACGGTGTGTATCAGCGATGAACTCAAGATTATTATTTCTTCTTCGAATCACGATTTCTCGCGTAGCTGTACGGTCGCCAATCATGATTCCAGCAACGTCGTCAACAACAGGTGCATTATATCTACGCACATGCTCTCCAGCTGGTGTTTTATCAGGATTGATGAAAATAGTATGATTGTCACTTTGTAATTTGTGCATTTGTGATTTGAATAATTTCAATAATTCATTGTGCTCATTCAATAGAGCGTCCAGCTCGCCGATGATCCGTCTGTATTAAGGTGAATTGAGGTAATTGTAGCCGCAACGTGCATCCTCGCGATTGGCGAGTGCCCCTTCGGAGTCCTCACCGCCCATAAAATAAATTTGTAAAAATGTATGTGGTTCGTTTGGCATTGGCAGCAATGAGCCCACTTTGTGATAAACTTGGCCTTTTATTTTGAATGTCGAATTGAATTTTTGACCATTGGCAGCATTATTATTAATTATTTCGGTTGCTCCAAACGATGTCATTTGGAAACATGAATCATTGTTGACTGGCTCATTATTGAATTTAAGCGCATTACTATGCGGACATTCTTTGTCCATAGCACCAATCCCCACTTTCGAATGAGCGTAATACTCAATATCGCACTCATATTTGAATGCTAGACGGAGGATTGAATCGGATTGAAATTGTCGATGTATTTGTTGGCATTGTTGGTCATTTGCTCTGCGCGTGTTAACTACAAACTGACGCGCTTGTCGTTGTTCCAATCGTCTTTGTTGATTTCGCTCAGCTCGTGCCTCTTGAGATTGTGATTCACGCAATTGCGTCATGCTTACACGCACATCTGCATTATTTTGTTGAATTTGTTCTTCTGTTCTTTGTGATCTTCTATTTCGCATGCCCGTCGTTCTATTCGTTCGACGGTCCAAATTGGCCCCTTTGCGTCTTGCTGCCATTGTTCACTGTACAAAACAAACATATATCAAATTCAAGTACTAAATGATTGAAATCACTGTACTGAATGTATCTGTTCTTTTATTATTTTACTTACCTTTTCTTTCTGTTTTAATTTAAAATGATTCTCACAAAATTTTTCACGCACTGATTATAACAGTATTATCAAATTAATATAAAAACTAATAAATATACACAATGGCCGTTGTTGGCTGGAGCTCGTGACAAATGTTGAGTATATTATTTATTTATATTAGATCACTAAATTCACTGAATGTGAGAATTATTTTCAGCAATTAATAATAAAATGGTAATAAATAATTATTGCACTTTAAATTAATGATAAATTTACTATTAGTATATAATTAACATGACAGTTGCATTGAGAAAGTAAAATAATAAGTATAAACGTCACCGCTGTGATTGATGTACAAGCAATAAAGTGTTTATATACTCTTTTCAATCAATAATAATGGCCGAAAACTGTGTAGGGAGTGCGAGAAAGCTTATTGTGTCAGAAATACAGGAGAGCGGCTTCGTTCTCATCTTTACTCCGTCCTGTTCGCTGGGTGAGAAATGACACCGGTAGACACCTGTCTGGGATAAGTGAGTTGATGAGTACAGTAGTAATATGTCTCTTAAAAAATGAGGATTGGTGGTAGAAGTGTGAAAATTAAGAGTGATATGTATTTTTTAAAGCCAAATCATAAAAAACTAAAAATCAAAAATTTTGTCAATAAATTAAAAAAATATATTACGGGGTTCATATATATATACCCTGTGATATGAAGTGATGAGAGTGGAAGATGATGAAGTGATAAGGGTGGCCCCCTTATCACTTAGGGGTATAAAAATAGTTTTCAACCTATTCTCAGACCTACCGAACATACACAAACAGTTTCATAAAAATCGATCAAGCTGTTTAGGAGGAGTTTGGTTACTAACACTGTGACACGAGAATTTTATATATATACTAGACTAGATATTTGTAAGTAATAATATTATCATGAATAACAATATTGCGATTCTTTATTAAACTCATAAAAATGTCTTTCTAAATAGCCATTTCACTTAAACAATGTACAGTTGTGAAAATAACTCCTTTTGTTACTACAGAAAGGTTCACCTCTACATTCTAGTTGCTTTAGATGCATTTAGGTTGCAGTTCACCTCCACATTCTAGTTGCTTTAGAGGCATTTCGTTTTCCGTTGCAATAAATATAACGCATTTGTCCAGAAGACGGACGTCGAGTTACATTGTCGTATATCGTATTGTATTTTTGTCTCTCTGTAACTCTGTCTTCTTTGGCGGATGCAGGTGCTAAGGAAAATTGTAGTAAACAATCAGATCAGATCGTTTTATCGGCCACTGCGCGCTATTTGCAGTTGTGCAAAACACAAATTGTTGGTTTTCGGGTCTGGTTGTGTCGTGATTGTTTCTCTGTTATTGTATCGTAGCCTACCTTCAAAGTTATCGTATGAGCGTTCGGATGTAGTACTCGTGGTCGAAATTCAGCCAGAAGGACATCTGAATGCAATTTAGATCAAATGTAGTGAGCATACATACGTAAATTTGACGTTGTAGTAATTTTGGTTTAGTTTACAGAACAGTTTTCCACCAATAAGAAGGAAAGGATGGTGAAATTATAAAAGCATATTAAGGCTTCTTTTACTTATTACATTTGATTGTGTGTGTGTTTCGTTAGCGTAAGGTTTTGCCAATTATCCTCAGAAACTGGACAATTAACCACGTTGTTTATTAAGAGCTTGTTGGCGTCACGTGGTAGAATTCTTTCAAGGACTGTAACATAGCGTTTATTTTACGTATTGTTAGAAATTGTTCTCTCTTTTCAAGTACAGATATTGTGGAGAGGAGAAAAGTAACAATTTAGCGAATTGTTGCATTATGACTTTATAGAATGCCTTAAAAGGCGCGCAAGTAGTTTAGAAACGTAAAGTAACAGCCTATAAGCCCCATTGCTGAGCACAGGCCTCCTCTCATTTCCAAGAGGGTTTTGGAGCTAGGAAGAATGCGCCACGCTGCTCCAATGCGGGTTGGCGGACTTCACATATTTTCGAAATATTTTTTACTAGCTGGTCCGCGTGAATATAGGTTTGTTTTTAAATATCGGACGACCGCATGGCGTAGTGGTTAGCGTACCTGACTTCTGCGCCACAGGTCCTGGGTTCGATTCCCAGCCGGAGGCAACATTTGTGCAAAAACACAAATTGTTGCTTTTCGGGTCTGGTTGTGTTGTGCATGTCAAATGTATGTTTGTAAAACGCACCCACGATACAGGAGAAAATCCAAAAGTGGGGCTCCGTTTTTTTTAAAAAAAAAAATATCCTATGGGAACTGTTTGATTTTCCTAGATAAAAATCATCTTATGTCCGTCCCCAGGATGCAAACCATCCCTAATTCTATTTTCGTTAAGATCGGTTCAGCGGTTAAGCCGTGAAAAGGTAACAAATAGACAGAGAGGGACAGAGAGAGTTGCTTTCGCATTTATAATGTTAGTATGGATTTCTCAGAAATGCAGGTTCCGCCGAGCACATGATAAATCAGCACTTAAAATTGCAATTAACAATTTTAGTGGTGCCGGCACCGGGAATCGCACCCGGATCACTCGCGTACTAAATTTAAAGCGAGCGAAACACAGCATTTTTTATGGATAGACGTTGCACTAACTACCAGGTGAACGTTTTGCTCGTCTCGTCACTTCATCCAATAAAAAGAAAACTTTTTGATATTTGATGGAATTGCACCCGTAACTTATCATAGACATGCCATTTACAAAGTTTTCTGTAGAACAAATTATTATAACAGTAATGAAATTCGTGTGAAATTATAAAATAAGCGAATTGTGACAGGAATAAATAAATTGCTATACGATTCGGAGATTTTTTTTGAACAGAATAAATTACCAACAGAGCTTATCTCGAAATGTTTCTCTGTTTTGTTTTGGAGATACCGTATTTGATGAATGAAATATGTCTTCTGTTTTTATTTAATAAATCATGTTTCTGACTTAAAATTTGATTAAAAAAACGAACCCACCAATGCATACATCATAGTTCTTTCTTTTTCTCTCTCTGACCCAGTCCTTTTTTTGTATTAAAATTAACTCTTAATATTTCGGATATTTCACTCACCAAAATGAGAGCTACAAACTTTTGTGGCAATCTATGTGGGAGGCCTATGTTCAGGAGTGGACTAGTGATGGGCTGAAATGTTTTTTGTTTGCCTGTTTGGTACTCTATAAATTATCTAAAAATTAATACACGTGAAAGAAACTTAATTTCAATATTATTTACGAAAATCTAACAAAAAGTTAGACGCCAACGTGGCACGATAACCACTGCAATCAAAATCGTCCTTGAAATTTAATTTTTATCGCAGTTCATTGGAAAAATTAAAACATTCGTATAGAAAAATATGAGATTACATTTACTAGTAAGACGATACTTTATGATTATGTAAAATTATATTTAATAACTGCGAACACAATTTTTTTAAAATTTGAAATTATTTCTAGTGTTGTTTTTATATTGAGAAGTCTTAATAATTCGATAAATATAGTTTCGAGTTTTGTGAAATAACTCAGCAAATTAATTCATGAATATTAATGGAGCAATTATTGAATCGACATCGAATCTCTGAATAAACAAGACTCACCGCAAATAAATTGGGTTTTAGATAATGCGGCCATCAGTGGTTCGCAATCTACACTATTTTCCTAGCCCTTATTTATCAGTCTATTACGTTTTTTTGGTATGAACGTCGTTATATACTAAACGTTCACTCGCACGCTGTCGATGTAGAGAATGCAGCTAGAGAAAAACAGCGTCTTTAGACAAAGCAGTTGTTTTGCAAATATATATTTGTATTATTATTGTATTCTGTATTAACTAATTCATATCTTAAGAATATCATCTTCACTCTGCTCATGACAGAGTACCTCCATAAACCATCTTAAGATTTGTTTTGCACACCATAATACAGGACACTATAACTCTTTTTTTACTCTTCAAGCTACACTCTCCTGGAATGCACTCCCTGATAAGATCAAAACAGCTCCTAATAGGATCATATTTAAAAAAATAATTCGAGAACATTACATCAATAATCATTGACGTTATTCGGCTTTTCTCATTTTCAAAAACAATGTTCAATAATTGTCACAGATAAATGACTAAAATGTAAATAACGTGAAATTGGAGTTCTTTGCATTTATTTAAGCTTTGAGAAAAAGATATCTAAAAAAATACGAGAAATATAAGAAAGTATCGTCACGAGAAAAACGTCCACCTGATGGTAAACGCAACATTTGCCTCTACTCACACTGACGATGTCTGTGTGGCACCGAACTGCGCCTCATAAGATATCAGTTCTTATGTCTCATATGTATCGACATACATACACACAGTTGCCCACTTTTTGCCCATGCGGGAAACTAGCCTTAATGCGTTGCGAACCAAATCGGCGCCATTTTGGTATGAGTCAAAAAATTCTCACTCCCTATTGAGCTCCCACGAGCGGTATAGTGTCAGCATTGAATATTTTGTGTGTAATTCAACAACGAATAGACGCTCTCCGTATACCTATACATATAAATATGCATACACACATATATATATATATATATATATATATATATACATACATATATGAATATACATATTTATATATATATATACATATTAAAAGATTACAGATTAATTTCACTAGAAACCAGTGCCCCACATATCAAAATACAGTAATGTTAGTACACTACTGCTTCATAGCAAAACCTGTGACAGCTGGTTAAGTTAATAAGCTGGTTGTCAACTCTCAGCTGCCATAAGTAGGTGGCAGACGGTCACTTGCTTAGCACATGTAGCAATTCCGCGCGACACGGTTTACAATCGTAGGGCGTGGCAGCAATAGGGGTATCATGGGTAGGAAACTTTAACATTAAACTCCTTGCAAGTTTGACGCATGTATTCCTGAAATCCATGAAATTATTCGGACAACACTTGACAAAAAGTCAGCTTTAGATCTATATAGATATATTGCTCAATGAAGAAATAAGATTTGGTGTATTGTAGCGCCTGATTGTTAAGATCAAATACCTCGTTTTCTGTAATTGAGTCTTCATTGTTCATCACATAGAATAGCGTTACGCTTCAGCTGCAGTGCGGCTTTAGTTATATATATTTTTTATAGGAGAAAATGACGAGACGAGCAAAAGTAAGTGCAACGTCTGCCTATAAGAAATCCTATATCACCCTAAACATTTATGTGCACACTGCAACCGTCCCCTAAGACATCAGTTCGTAAGTCTCACATACCTAGCTCATTACCAGCCTAATGAACTAGCTCACAGTGCTCTGCAGACCGAAACACTTTATGTTTGCACACTACTGCTTCACGGCAGAATAACTGGTCCTGCGGTGGTATCTACTTGGACGGATTCCTGCTTAGGAATCCTACAACCAGTATTACAACAATGACTTGCGGAAACGAGACGTAGTTTTTCATTGCTCTCGTTTAAAAAAGATTTTGAGATTATCGATATAGAACTAAGGCAAATGCAAACGACATGTTTGCGGAATCAATAATTATCAGATAATAAAGGTTCTCGAGAGTAACTTTGCCGGAAAACGTAGTGTAGGTCCGCCATTATATAGAGTGATAACCTGCACTAGTGTGAGGGAAGCTGATGGATGCAAGTGGCTCAGTCAGCTGTCAGTCT
This sequence comes from Luehdorfia chinensis, assembly GCA_019845155.1. Lineage (NCBI taxonomy): Eukaryota > Metazoa > Arthropoda > Insecta > Lepidoptera > Papilionidae > Luehdorfia > Luehdorfia chinensis. The sequence goes on from JAHVAK010000573.1 coordinate 638,562, forward strand.
ACGAAGGATGCTTATGTTGAGAAATATAATTTATTGTCTGATTTTAGATGATTTTATTGAATCGTTTATTATATTTTTTATGGTTTGACTTTATTGCCAACATCAAGTTACGCTTTCAATAATAAAGAAACACTGACTTTGAAGTTTTGACATTTATTGACAAAGAAAGCTTATTTGATGGAGGGAAAGCGAATACCATTTTGCTGACGTGTTTCCAAGTACTATTTTATTTATATTGTACAAAACTTTTTTTACGTGACACACTTTTGACAGGTTACTTTAGTTGGATTTATAATAATTCAAGGTTTATTCCGTGACGGAGAATATAAAATAGGCTGCAAAAATATTAACAGGTCGACAACTCTGGATTGAAAATAAATACTTCGATACGATAACCATCACGTATGCTTGATTGTCGATCGTCCTGTCTGATACTTCAGGAAAAAATAGTAGTTAGTATGTTAGACACGTCGTGCATCGGCGGCTCAAGAGAATCTACCACCCCCTCTCATCCCTTGGGCTTCGTAAAAGTCGACAGAGGACAAATAAAAAACAGGAGATGGGCAGCAGCATCTTCCTGGTATATCTGAATAAATAAACTGAGGTAGCCAACCCGCCTGCCAAGCGTGGCAATTATGGCAAAATCCGCCCCCAAAATGAGAGCCACAAACTTTTGTGGCAATCTATGGGGGAGGCCTATGTTCAGCAGTGGACTAGTGATAGACTGAAATTATGTTTATGATGATGTTAGACAGGTGCATTCCGAGGCTCTTATTCTGGGTCAGTAAGTTTGCAATACGTACTAACTGCCGGCGAGTAACCCGCACCTCCAAATTCCCTTACTCCAATTCATCGTTCTCGGTCTTTCTGCAATTCAGTCCTCTCAAATGAGGAGAAGCTTGCTATGGGCCTTTACCGTTGGAGCTGCGGTAGTGTGCCATTTCCGACAAAAGGCGATTACAGTAACACCGAGGGGTTAACAGCTGGCAGGAATCCGTTAGGAAACTCATTAATTTCCCGTGCTATGGAGGGATATCTATGTCGATTTTTTTTTGGATAGCGTGACGAGTCTAGCGAAAACGTTCACCTGATGGTAAGTGCAACGTCTGCCCATAATAAATGCTGTGTCATCCAGAACATTTCTTTGTGGCAACACACTGCGCCCGTCACCCAGAGAAATCAGTTGTTAAGTCTCATATGCCCAGTGATTAAACTAGCTCTCAGTGCCCTTCAGACCGAAACACAGAAATGTTTGCACACTACTGATTCCCGGCAGAATAACTGATCTGGGGTTGTACCCACCTAGACAGACTACTGCACAGGAATCCTATCACCAGTAGTTCACTCCCAAAAAATTTATATTTTTAAAAAATTTTTAGTGTTTTTGGCGAGCTATCGGTACCTCATCGCGAGGTTGCTGGTCCCCTTAGATACAATTAAGCAAAATCAGATTTATATAAAAAAAATTGTAAGTATCAGTTTGTTAATGCTGTAACTCAGATGACAGATTTATGACAGGTTCTTTAAGGAACCATATAAAATATCATTCTTATCTTAAGTACGCCTTCTTCCGTTTAAAGCTGAATATTTAATTACATGGAGAGGGAAAGCGCGGTCCCTTAAATATAAAAAAAGTTTTTAATTTAAAAGCACTGCGGTATGGCTTTATTAACTGAATTTTTTATATTAACATAGCACGCCAATATAAGCATTCCTTTCTAATAATAAAGAAGCTTGTTTATTAAATATTAGATACTATATTTTCCCTTTACTAAAAAAAACCATGGGGGCGAGAATCAATGAACTCTTTGAAGGCGGTTTGGACTGCCACATCGGAGATGAATTTTTATTCCTTGTAAGAAGTTATCCGAATTCCGGATAAAGTGGTAATCTGTTGGAGCAAGGTCCGGGGAATACGGTGGATGTCGCAGACATTCCAATTGCAGCTCTTTTGTTTAACAGCCGTCTGTTGTGCAGAGTGTGGTGTAGCGTTGTCCTGAAGCAGCAGTGGCCTTGAGCGACTGGCCAGCCTCGGTTGTTTAGCAGCTAGTTCTCCATCATGTTTTGCAGTTGCTGACAATAGATATCTGCCGTAATCGTATGATAAGATTTTAGAAATCTGTAGTTAACGACACCGGCACTAGTCCACCAAACACTCCCAAGTTACATTTTCTAAATAAATTTTCGCTTGGGGCAGAATATGGCTGGTTCTCCAGGGTTTAGCCATTGCGACGCGCGCTTCCGATTATCATACATAACCCGATTTAAATTCCCTTCATTATTGATGCGGTTCAGCAATGTAACACAGCAATCGACGCGTGTTTGCTGGTTTGCTTCACTCAACTCATGAGGCACCCACCGTTCAAGCTTTTTTAATATCCCTGTTTTCTTCAAGTGGTTTAAATAGTTTTATCACTCACAGCAAAGCCTGCAGCTAATTCTGGAGTGGTTTGCGATGGATTCGCTTCCACAATAGCCTTTAATTCTTCATTATCCATTTTGGTCTCCGGTCAGGAGGGATGGGAAGTTAGAAAAGGAGCTATTAGATGTAGAATAATACTATCTCGGAAGGAGCAGGATGCGACAGCAATTGCTCGGAAGGCCGGGGTCGTTTGGCGAGTACTCTACCTTATTAGATGGAGATTACTGTGACGGGCAACGTCTAAAGTTTGAGGCGACTGGTAAATGGATCGCCATTTTATCAGTTAAGGGTAATGATTACGGCACATCCTACCTGTATTTTTTAATGGATAAAGTGACGAAACGGCCAAAACGTTGATTGTAAGTGCAACGTCTACCCTTAACAAATGCTGTGTCACCCAGTAAATTTCTGTGTGACACCACACTGTGCCCGGCACCCCGAGACATCAGTTCTTAAGTCTCATATACCCAGTTTTTAGACTAGCTCGCAGTGCCCTTCATCTGAAACAGTTATGTTAGCACACTACTCTGCTGCAGGGCAGAATAACTGGCCCTAAGGCGGTACCTAAATACGAGTAGATGGATTAGTGAATAGAAATCCTACCACCAGTAAAAGAGAGGAAGATTCTTGGAAGAGGCTGTTGATTTTAACAGACATGATTATTGGCAATAAAAATAATTTCATGTAATTTTAAAGTAACGCGTATAAATCAAATGGGCATGTATTTTTTTACCACTGTTTTTCTTGGAATAACTCTAGACGCGAAACTTCAATGGGGCCTCCATATATCTAAACTAGCAAGTAGACTTAGCTCTGCAGCTTATGATGTAAAAAGAATTAGAAACTTGACCAGTGTTGAAACTGCTCGATTAGTTTATTTTAGTAATTTTCACAGCATAATATCTTATGGTATTTTGCTATGGCGGCTTGAAGTATGTTTTTATGGAAGCCCGCTTCAAGATATAGCCAATCTTGTCCGTGACTCCTCTGACATAAGGTAGAATAGCAGGTACACGCTCGACTGTGGCCGGTTTCACTCGGTCACTGCGACGTAGGCGCGGAACCCGAAGCTTGTTGTCGTGCAAAACTTGCTTGACATGCTGAAGCTCGGCGGCCACGTGTTTCTTGTCACAGATTCCTCGTGCTCTCTGAAACAAGGATTTACCCACGGTAGCTAACTGTGATGGATGGTGGTGAGATTCACCGTTTAAATATCTGTTAGTATCAAAAACCAAGCATACCACTGCAAGGCTTCAAGACACAGTAAGCTCTTTCTGCGTAGATCGGACTAAAAAAATAATAATAATTAAAAGCTGAAGGTACTCCGGGTTAACTATGACATCGGGACAACTGTCACCTCAGTCCCCCCGTGACCATGGGAGCTGTAAAGCGCCCGAAACGTCGGGTTATAAATAGTAAAACATTAAACGCGATAAAATCCGTAAAAATTAGTTTCATTTAAATGAGTAGTGTTCGCGTAAATATAAGAAATCATAGCTATTTTTTTTTCTAATCGAAATGTCTACTTCGACTTCCGAAAGTTAATACTAATCCGAAATTTATTTAGCTTCAAACGCTAATTATCCCATCTTACCCTACCCTCCCATATATACTTAAATACGTTTAGAGAGCGTTCGTCGATTTCTGCGTCCGAGAAAATATACGTAAAAAAAGTAATAAGGAGAATTATTTGTGAAAATCTCGATGTCAAGTTTTGTTAGTAACTCTTAGGCAACTTGTTCGCAAATCTACACTAAAGAAGAAATTATCGGCGTTTCTTAGAGTTGTTTTTTTGATATTAGCTGGATATGTTTTGCATGCTATTATAGATATAATTGCACCTCAATTAGCCATAATTTTTAATTCCGGTGTTTTTCCTGATTTGATGAAACATAGTATAATCGTACCTTTATTTATTTACAAGGGGTCGTTCTACAACCGATGCAGGTGTTGAACTTATTAAAAATATATTTGAAGCCTGGGAGAGTTCTCAGGATGCCTTGGGTGTTTTCTGTGATCTTTCTAAAGCCTTCGATTGCGTTGATCATGAAACACTTATCAGGAAACTACATCACTACGGACTATAAGAAATTCTGCACTACAACTTCCAATTTCATATTTGAGTAATAGAACGCAGACAGTAGTGATCAATAGCAAGAGTTCTTCCGGATCAGCAGTGTCTATGGGTGTCCCGCAGGGTTCGATTCTCGGCCCATTCCTATTTCTTATTTACATTAATGACTTACTTTACCTAGTAGGACACAACCATGATATAGTGTTGTTTGCTGATGATACATCTTTGATTTTTAAGATAAAACGTCAACTTTTATTATATGACGAGGTGTATAATGCTATTTCAAAATTAGTACATTGGTTTAACGTTAACAATTTGCTTTTAAACGGCAATAAAACAAAATGTTTTTAAATTCAGAACACCAAATGTTAAACAATTAGATGTAAATGTGCTTGTGAATGTGGAATAGTTGAGCCTTGTGGATACTGCTGTCTTTCTTAGGAATAACTCTTGACGCAAAACTTCAATGGAGCCCCCATATATCTAAACTAGCAAGAAGACTTAGCTCTGCAGCTTATGCTGTAAAAAAAATAGTAATTTGACTAACGTTGAAACTGCTAGATTGGTTTATTTTAGTTATTTTCATAGCATAATGTCTTATGGTATTTTGCTATGCAACTGATGTATAAGTGATTTTTGTTTTGCAAAAGAGGGTCGTAAGAGCTATTTATAATCTTGGCTCTAAAGTGTCTCTTAGAGATAAATTTAAAGAAATTAATATCTGAACCTTGGCCTCTCAATATATATTTGAACGTTTTGTATGTACACAAGAACATAAACCAGTTCACCAAAAAAAGTGATGTTCATAATGTGAATACCAGGAACAAGCACAAATTAATTATGCCAGTTACCCGACTTCACAGAGTCAGTAACTCTTTTATGGGGCAATGTATACGTTTTTACAACAAAATCCCAGAAAGTGCACAGTCTTTCAATAAAAAAGTTCAAACTATTTGTTAAACAAATACTTTTTAAGAAGGGTTAGTATAAAATTAAGGAATACATGGATGATGATAACCCCTGGGAATGAGGTAATCGCTGCCAAGCTATTTCTAGATCTTTATAAAACTGCTGTAATTGTATATTTAAAATGAATGAAAAAAAATCGCTGGGTTTCTTACTGGTTCTTCCCAGGACAGAGGCATTTTTTGCGAACCAGTGTAGTATAAAAAAAAAGAAAAAAATGACTTTCAATAAGTATTATGTAAATAATCTATATTGAATAAAAATTTATTCTATTCTATTTTATTCATGTGTGGTGAAGAATATAGATTCGATAATTGTGCTGTTAACGTTAAATACGTTTCTCTTCAAACGATCTCATCTATATACTATTTTTCTAATATTGTATTGTAATGTGTTTATAATATTCGATTGTTTTCTGTGTACAGGCGCGTACATAAATCTGCGTCTAAAATCCGATTGACATCGAAATAGTTTTCTGCAGAGCGAGCAGCGAAATTTATTTTCGACGCCAGTATACCTATTTTCTTGTCGTGATGTCGATGTGAGCTCCTTGTATTGATTGCATTTTAATGTCTGTCGATGTCACATGGATCAGACCAAATTCTTTTAGAAGAGATTTATTATCTTTTAGATTTCGCAAAGCTTGTTCTTATCTTTTTTTCGATTAGATTTCTTGAAGACTGTTGTTCTCAGCCCGTGCGCAACCTCATACTAAGACCCGATTTCACCGATCGCTTTGGAAACCAAGTTTTCCTTAACTGAGTTGAAATGTATCATTTGATCTCGGTTTTTGTCCAACCGATTTCACCAGCTCAATTTTGATCGCGTATAGAAAAATGAAGTTTACATGAAATATCGTCACAAAATAAAACAAAAACTCGATGTATTTCATATTTTGCGACATCAAACAGCCTGTTTTATGCATAGGTTACAAACAATAAACTATACAAATTAAAAACATTTTTTTTTGTTTTGCATAGTTGTGCAATTGACAATGACAGCTCTCTAAACGCGTTCAGCTTTAACTGTGTTCATTGGATGTTGATGAAATGCAAACTGTAGCATTGAACTCAGTTAAACGCTTAAACGGTGAAATCCGCCCTTAGTGAACGATTCTGGGCTCGAATTTCTGTTGAAACTAGTAATAAATAATTAAGATAAGAAGGCGTCAATTTTCAGAAATTCAGAATGGGAGAGCAACAGTGAATTTGCAAGCAGATTTAAAATATTGAAAAGTGTATGATCTATTTTTAGGAGGTGATTTTTCTTTTGAGTAAGAAAGAGCTGTTGGTGCCATACAAAAACTAGGGGAATACACTATTCAGCTTCATGGTGGCAGGTGGTTAATAGAATGGGCCATCCTTTCCCATCCCGTGGGTTTCAAAATGTTGACAAAGCGAAATACTAGGAAAAAAAAAACACTTGGCATTCGGCAGACGGTGGCATGACAATCTCAGAGGCAATCATCAGCTAGATTTAAATTATCTAGACAAATCGTTCACCTGATATTTAATGCAATGTCTGCTCATAACGAATGCCGTGTCACCCAGAACATTTCTGTGTGGATTCACACTGCGCTCATCGGCCTTAAATATCAGTTCTTAAGTCTCATTTGCCCAGTGATTACGTTTGCTAACAAAATCCTTCAAACCGAAACACAGTACTGTTTGCACATTAGTAGCTAACTAGTTATCCAGTAGTGTGCAAACATTACTGTGTTTCGGTCTACTTGAATAGCATTGAGAGCTGTAATTATATATTTATATTTTTCTTTAATTGTAACACCTTAATCGAGACATCAAAAGTATCCTATGTCCGTCTCCAGGACGCAAGCTATCTCTGTGCCGAATTTCGTCAAGATCGGTTTAACGTTTTAAACGTAAAAAGGTAACAAACAGACAGGGGGACAGAGAGTTACTTTCGCATTTATGATATTACTAGCTGAAGCCCCCGACTACGTCGGCGTGGATTAGTTTTTTTTAAAACTTCCGTGGTAACTACATATTTCAATTTCCGAAATAAAAATTATCCTATGTCCGTCTCCAGGATGCAAGCTATCACAGAAATGTTCTGTATGACACAGCATTTGTTATGGGCAGACGTTGCACTTACCACCAGGAGGATGTTTTGCTAAATTTTTCACTTTTTACAAATAAAGAGAACCAATAGAGACAATAAAGAGAAGAGAAATTGGAATAAACGGGGTTGTCAAGGAATTAAGTTATAAACTGCAATTAAATTCCGAATTAATTACATGAATTCGAAAAAAAATATTGTTTATTAGTTGTTCGATTGATTTGGGCGGATTATTGAGGGCGGGTAATGGTAATTGTAGAAAACTGTAAATAAACGAAGCATTCATTTTGCGTTAAACTATTTTTAATATAATATACATTGAGTTACACGTGACTGTAACACACTGAAGCACTTTCCCCAATCACCCAACCTTCCCTACGCCCTCTAATATGATTAAAATACGATTGCATTTTTGAATGTAATGGAAATAGAAATCTTTTAATATAATTCAAATATTTCGTGGTATTTATAACTCCACTATGCATAAGCTAAACATAGTACATACATACGAGTACATAAGATCACGACTGTATCCCATAAGGGGTAGTCAGAGACTGGGCACTCACTGCAAAAACAGATGACTGCCACAATCCACGTTTCACCAAAAATATAATGCACTTGGTGTGACAGGTGGTGAGCCCATCGCCACCATGCGCTGTTGGGTGCACAGTGCAGTTTAATTCCTTACTCGCCTTTTACGAGATCCATTGGATGAGATGGAGTGGTTGTATTCTTTTAACGAGCCGCCACCACACGGCTTAGTAGTAAGCCAACATAGTCTCTATAAAAATATACCAAGTGGTTTCACCGAAATAGGATTATACATAACTAACTGTGTCCCGCGGTTTCAATCGAGTAAAATAAGAGGAACGTATGGTTGCGCCGTATGTCATATTAACGCCAGGGTCACATCGCTGACCTGGGCATTCACAGTTCGGCCGTTCTCAGTAATGTTCGGATCACAGCGTTCGGCTCTTTAACTTTCCCTAAAAAATGGGCGATCGAACGTCAAAAAGTTTTTTAAGTCTTTTTTTGTTTTTATTGCATAAAGACGAAACGAGCAAAACGTTCACGAGATGGTATGTGCAACGTCTGCCCATAAAAAATACTGTGTCACCACCATGTGCTGGTCTAATATGTCCAGTGATTACGCTAGCTCACAGTGCCCTTCAAACCGAAACACAGTAACGCTTGCACACTGCTTCACGGTAGAATAACTGGCCCTGAGGTGGTACCTACCTAGACGGACTCCTGCATAGGAATCCTACCAAATTAGTATTTACTGATATGAGCACGTTCAAACGTACAAACTAAACTTCTCTATCTTTCTTTGTTTCTTTGAAACTCTTCTGCTTTATTAAAGGAGTAAGAATCGCAAGAATCGTCTCATTGTAATCGTCCCTTTGGGGTCCGTTGACGAACACAAGTCGCTCCCAAATATGGGGCTAGCTAATGTCTGATGGGAAAAGTATTCAAGTGGCGACCTCGTACCGGAAAATGCAGTGATGAGCGACCCTCCACTAGATGAAGCAACAACCTTTTTCTGGTGGTAGAATTCCTGTGCAGGAATACTCCTGCGCATGAGAGACTCAATAACTGGGGACAGGGATAGAGGCAACGCAACATCTACACGCTTCTTCCCCCGCGAGTCCACCTTGGCTGCAGAGGACAGGAGGAGCGGCCACAACACACCGCCACTCTTCCCCCCAGCAGTCCACCATCACCGCATCGACGGTACGGCCCCGCTAGAGTCGCGGAGGATACGGAGAGAAGCAACGATACACCTTCACTTCTCTTCCCTCGCGACTCCACCTCGGCTGCGGAGGGCAGCGCGCTGCTTACCCCAGCAGTCCTGGAGAAAAAAATGTGTGAAAACCAGCTCCGTTTTCTATCAAAATACCATTCTTACAAACGTCGGGGAACCTCGTCGTAAATGACGACTGTAGAAACCATAAGTCCATGATCTCCAACAGATATACAATATGACAAACATACTCCGAATGTTTGTCACCCTCGCCACTAGGCGGTCCTATCGATTCCTTTGTCACGCTCACGCACAAGGTACAGGAATAACGCGTCTCCATTTAGAGCACTCTCCGCAATAAGCACAACGGTGATCGTGAGGTGGATCCATTTCTCAATAGCAGCAGGGATGTACAGAACTACTACAAATCTATATTTCATAAATAAAAGCCTATACTATAAAAAAATCTAGCGGTTAATATTAGTTGCAGTTTAACTTGCTATGCCGGCAAGTGTCCGGCAGAGTACCAGAGAGCACCTACTCAATTCCTACCATCATATCATTTCCAACCGCCTGTTGTTAGAGGCGACTAAGGTTTTGTATTGTACGGATAGCCTTTTCTCGTGCAGAATAACACTAAAATATGCAATCCTCTCACTATACTGCTCGCGGAAACGGAAGATAGATTTTTTCGACTTTTACCAAAATGGTGGTGGCGTGGTTCGTCACTCGTCACGTCTCGTTTACCGGAAGGGCGAAAGGGGGCTATGTGTCATCTCATCTCATCCCGGTGGTGTCGTAAAAGTAGACAAAGGGAAAATGAACACCAGGAGATCTTCATGGAACATCTGAATAAATAAACTGCGGTTGCGACCCGCCTGCTAAGTTGTTCATATGGGAAAAAAGGCGTGACTATACGCATGTATGTATTTATGTATTTATATGTGGAAACAATAAGTAGCCTCCATATGGATTATCTCTCTATCTCCTATCTAGGACTATCTCCATATATAAGCGTACTCACATATTAAAAAAAACGTTCTCCGAAAAATTATAAAATAAATTATTTTGTCTGGCGACAGACCACATCGCCCAAAATGTAAGCAGTTTGTTACTACCTGATAGTATAATCGTCCATCTGCCAAACATGGAATCCGCTTAGGTAGGTACTAAGTACCACCGCAATGTCAGTTATTCTGCCGTGAAGCAGTCGTGTGCAAACATTTGTGTTTGGCTTTTAGGGGCACTGAGAGCTAGCGTAATTACTGGGCATATGATACTTAAGAATCGATGTCTCAGGGTGACGAGCGCATTTTGGTGGGGACCAGTTGAACTACTGTTGTCTATCGAACTGCCTGGTTTGGAAGTAAGATTTCTTTTTTTAAATAGAAGCTAGTGCTTAAATAAGATCCCATCTGACGGTAAGTGGCGATGTAGTTTTGGATGGTACTCTCCTCTTGGAGATAACCACACTGTAATCGGATGGGAAGACTATCTATCTAGGTATGTAATTAAATAACTGAAAATAATTAGCTATTTCGTGATGCTGGTTCACGAAATGCCCGGGCGCATAAAGATTTGCCAGAATCATTTGATACATTTAAAAAAGTCTAGTCGCATGTGTTTTAAAGTCAACACTGAGATTGGATTTGAATGAAACATCTGGATAACGTTAAAATTTCAATAGAGTTTACGATTAATGCGTTTCACTGCACACATTGTAGGTCCATTCATTCGAAAACTGCATATGCGGATTTGGACTTCAATCGTTGTAATTGCATTTTGCAGACACGAACGTTTTCTAAAACAAGTAAAAAGTAAAGAAAAAGTAAAGTTTCATCCTATAAATGTCCCACTGCTGAGCACAGGCCTCCTCTCATTTCTGATAGGGTTTGGAGCTAGGAAGAATCCGCCACGCTGCTCCAATGCGGGTTGGCGGACTACACATGTCTTCGTGATATTTTTTATTTCTCAGACATGCAGGTTTCCTCACGATGTTTTCCTTCACCGCCAAACACGTGGTAAATCAGCACTTAAAATTGCAATTAACTATTTTATTGGTGCCGGCACCGGGAATCGAACCCAGGTCACTCTCGTACTATGACATTTTAAAGCGAGCACCTAGCCCCTGAGCTACCACGGCTCTCTAAAACAAGTAAAATAAAAGAATTCGTTGTACAGTTTTATTACTCCTGCCTTATCCTGCCTTGCCGTGTAATATTTTGTGTATCGTGTTATTGCTTACGGACGACTGATCGGCTCCACTAAAATTTTTCTGCAATTTTAAGGGCTGATTTGCCACGTGCTCAGCGGTGAAGGAAAACATCGAGGGGAAACCTGCAAGTCTGATGAGTAAAAATATTTCGAGGACATGGGAAGTCCGTCAACTGGCATTGGAGCAGCGTCGTGGACTCTTCCCGGCTCCAAAACCCTCTCCGAAAACTGAAGAGGCCTGTGCTCAGCGGTGGGACATTTATTGGCTGTAACTTTACTTCTTTACCGCGGTGTGGTAGCGGCCCAAGATAATCTACAACCCCATCTCATCCCGCGGGAGTCGTATACGTCGACAGAGGGAAAACTAAAACCAGAAGATGGGCAGCAGCATCTTCCTGGAACATCTGAATAAATAAACTGCGGTTTACCAACCCGCCTGCCAAGTGTGGCAAAATCCCTCCAAAACGAGAGCTATAAACTTTTGTGGCAATATATGGAGGATGCCTTTGTTCAGCAGTGGACTATTGATAAGCTGAAATGATGATGACGATGATGACTTTACTACTGATCGGGCTTATTTCTAGATAATAGAAATATTAAATATATACACCAGCCACCAAGAAACAACAGCACCAGTCCCTTTACCCATCTAGGACTAAATGATTGTAAAATCAGTTCTTAGCAGGTGTCTATGTCCGGAAAGGAATATGTACGCCAAATTTCAATTTAATATTAGTTATAGATTTATTATTTTGTCAGCATATACAACAAACATTCGAAAGGAAATTTTTTAAATATTTCCAAGTCTCAAATAAGCTGTTACTTTCCCGTACTTTTTAAAATTAGGGAATTTTATCGTGTTTACTTTTAACGATGGGTCAGGCCGGGTAATAATTAGTAAATTTAGTTTTATTCAATGTATAATCTTAGCGTAATTAGAACACCGTTAGAAGGTAGTCAATCTTCCATGAAAATTATTCACAGATCTTTTCGAGTATTTCTCCCTACTTATTAAATATTTGAAATTTATACCAATGAGTCTAAACAAGACGTTAATTAAATTTGTTGAGTCATTCGCAATTCTAAAATTAGGTAAATACGGCCTGAATAAACACAATTAACATAAATTCATTAAGTTTGGACATCTTAAAAAACCAATCTCTAATTAGCTAAGGTTTAAAAAAGACAACATCTAAATCCATCCGCAATCTAGATTCAAGATATATGACGAAGAACTTAATTATGTAATTAATTTTATCGTCACGTTAACGTCACGCCGAATATTTGCAAAATGCGGAGCCACTCTTTTCTTCAACTCTCTCTCCAATTTGTATATTTTATTTTATTTTTTAACATTTTATCAAAGCAAAAATGTAAAGTGAGAATTTAAATCAATAAATTTCGTTTAAAATAATAAGAAAAATAGTCATTTATTAAGCATCATTTAAATTAGTAAATTATAAATTATATATAAGCTGACCGAGCCCAATGCTTGCTGCTCAAATCTCGAAACTCGCACGCACACACACTCATACAACCGTATATAATAAAAAGAGACAGAGATAAAGCGAAAGAGAGGGAGAGGGAAAGCTTGTCTGGAGGGGACATAACGCTTTTTCCTTACGTGACGATTTCTGCTAATTCACTCTACTGTTAGCCGCGTAAAATAATTTTATTCCAAAAAGAGATATGTAATGTTTGCATGATTTTACGGTCGAATGTGCTAGATACTAGAATAAACTAAAACACCTTTGTACGACCCACATTCCTGCAAATAAATACTATGATAATGATTATGTAGGGAACCCCCCCTAGGTTACCCCTCAGTACTTTAATAGAATGGTCCATTCTGAGTAGGTCAGTTTGCGTTTTTAATCACGCATCAAGCGAAACGAAGCTAAGTTATACTGTTGTTTTACGTTGGTATTCGAGAGCGTGGTCCTTCCATCGCCCCGCACATTTAATAGCTACAGCCAGTATCTAACTACAATCTGGGTATGAGTTATCGCGTTTGGTACTATATGGAGCGTAAACTTGATGCGTCAGTAGACTAATGAGTTTAAGTTACGGACTGCGTAATCTGACGTCACAGGATCGAGCCCGCCATTTGACTATTATCGTTAACCACATCCTAGCACAAGCTTTCAGGCTAAGCTGAAGTTGTTAACAGGAATACATGCTTTTCAGGAATAAAGCGGATGTTAGATTCATACACAATGGACTATCAGGTGCTTGAAACATCCTTCTAGCAGGCTATAATAAAGAAAATGAAGGAATTTCCATACTTCAATGACAAACCAACAGTATGCCATAAGGTTACAAGTCAAACAGCCCGGATATTTGGGCAGTAGCATTGGATTTTGTTATCATCATCATAATTTCAGCTATTTGTTATCATAGGTGATTTAAAATGTGTTATCTTACCGTCTTGGCGATACATTTGTTACCGGTAGTTACATAAGAGTTGCTCTGCCACTTTTAGCTAATGCGAACGCATTATAATATACAAGGTGTGCTTCGCAGTTTCATCAGACCGTATGGATCCATGGTGCCTCGTTGACCTGAGGATTAACAGTCCGGCCTCTCTCTGTAATATTCAGCTATTAGCGTGCGGCTCTTTAAAACCATAACATACGTTTTATAACCGAGAACTTTCCTTAAAAAATGGGCTGTCTAACACAAAAATAATGGTAAAATCTAATAAGTATTTCCTCAGATTATCGCGATCAAACATACAAACTCTCTAGGTTTATTATAGTAAAATGTAATCATGATCAACATAATGTAACCCTTTGGTAGAAGCGTCAGAAAGTCTGCTACCCTACTTCATTCTATGCTATGTGTGCTACGAAAGGGAAATACGTAGTTGATGGAATTGCCATCTCGAAAAATGACAGACTGGTGACGAGCAGCTGCGTCTTTTGGTCCGGCTTTAAGGAGTATGGTACTGCGATGCGAATTGTTGTGATAACAGTAATACCTCCCTACTTGGAAGTTGCATATGTCCAGCATACTATAACCAGGCTGATGGTGAAATCATTAAACTTTTGACGATTTTAAGTAACAAACGATATGAACATACCTCTTATTTCGAAATGTCTTTTCGTATAAGTATTCAGAACCATAACTATATCCATGTTTAATCTATTTTTAAGATACAGCTATAGCAGGATTTAAAAAAAAATCCAACTTCTAAGCGGCAATAACTTAATGGTTTAGGGCACAGACTGCGAAATGATGTCGCAGGATCGAGCCCGCCATTCGACTATCGTCGTGAACCATCTCCTAGCACATGCTTTGAGCTTAGTTGGAGTGGTTAACAGGAATATTCGTGATGTTAATAGCATGGCTAGTATTATTTAAGAAAAAGAAGACGAATATTCCGCACAGTATCGTGATCAACAACAGATAACGTCATCTACCTTCTTCTTCTTCTTTTAGTTTTGGCCTCTCTTATTAGAATTCTGCCAGTGTCAAGTCAGTCATGGGAGTGGCAACAAATAAAATTGAACAAAAAATTTTCACGAAATGCCGGTTTTGTGAGAGACAAAACAACGAATTATTTTTACAACCCAACACCAGAATATGTTAATAATTATGCTACACTTTAATATTATTAGTATAAATAAAATTGTATATAATTTTTACAAATGGAGTAAACACAAGGGTCAACAAATAAGGTAAATTAAAAGGACAAGGAATGTTATGAGGGAGAACATCTTAAAGAATCCAAACAACACCAACCGACAGCTGCCGTGCATGTCAGTTGAACAGATTGTCAACAGATGGTGGATTGATTTTTTTATCGAAAAAAATAATTTAAACGTTATCGTTTAAATTAATGTTTTTGATAAAAAAAACGAGATTTATCTATTTTTCGTCAAAAGCGGGTAACATAATCTTTAAAATTCTGTTTTGATCATTAATTTTGATGAACAATCAAGGGAAATACAGCGTAGCCACAAAAAATACATTAAAGAGATAATATATACGATTCTTAATAATTCACAGCGTTCTAAATTCAAATATGCAAATAAAGAAGGGAAGCCTGATACACGCGTCATTGCAACAAAAATAATCATTAACGTAACACGGCTTCACTTTTAACTGTCGCGTTACGTTACTATAGTCATAAAAGTCAATTCGACGTTCGTAGGTAGTAAAGTGTCAGAGTTTTACAGTCTGCACTCTAATTCAGGTGTGATTCTATATTCAGAGTGAGTGATTATTCATCCCATATCCCTATTGGATACTGTTTTAAGGCAATTGTAAAGGGAAATGGTTTTTTTTATGTTTAACGCCTCTGATACTGAAATTTTATGTTACTTCCATATAATTTCACATCCTACTTAACCAAGCTTAAACACATAATTTTTATATATTATTATATATGCTTAAACACATTTCATTAAACAAAGACTTCATTAAAAGGGTTATTATAATATTAAAGAATACATAGATGATGATAACCCCTGGGAATGAGGTGATCGCCGCCAAGCCATTTCTATATCTTTATAATACTGCTGTTATTGTACATTATTTTAAAAATGACTAAAAAAAAAAGCCCGCTGGGTTTCTTACTGGTTCTTCCCAGGACAGAGGCATTTTTGCGAACCAGTGTAGTTTAAAAAAGAAAAAAAATGACTTTCAATAAGTATTATGTAAATAATCTATATTGAATAAAAATTTATTCTATTCTATTCTATTCTATTCTATAATGTTTTCCTGTTATTAAATGTCACAGTACGTGTCACATAGAACACCTACCTCTTTCCTACCGAGGTGTCGTAAGAGCCGTGTAAGGTATTTTGTATGGACAGCCTTTATCTGTGCAAAATAATACCCGAATATGCAATGCCGTCACTGTACTGCACGTCACTGTCACTGCTCGTGGGAACGCAATGGAGAGTAAGAATTTTTTGAATCGTACTAAAATTGCGGCGACGTGGTTCACCTCCGTCGCGTCTCGTTTCCAGGGAAAGGGAGGGAAACGTGGGCTACAAGTGTGGTCTCTGCCACTTATAGGGGAAAAGGCGTGATTGTATGTATTATACTCGTAGTACGCAGGCTAAATAGTAATCCTGATGGCATAATAAAGCTGAAGAGTTTGTGTCTTTTTTTTTTATTGTATAAAGTGATGAAACGAGCAAAACGTTCACCTGCTGGTAAGTGCGACGTCTGCCCATAACAAATGCTGTGCCCAGAACATTTCTGTGTGACACCTCTCTGTGTCCATCACCCTGAGACATCAGTTCTTAAGTCTCATATGCCCAGTGATTACGCTAGCTCACAGTGCCCTTCAAACCGAAACACAGTAATGTTTGCACATTACTGCTTCACGGAGGAATAACTGGCCGTGGGGTGGTACCTACCCAGACGGGTTCCTGCATAGGAATCCTACCACCAGTGTTTGATTGCGTTAATCTCAGGCAATACAAATCCGATTTGAACTTGACTTACTGGGAAGAGTTTAGTTTATCAAACTTTATGCTACAGCTTTAAGGATCAGCACATTGAGAATCGATCATTGCCGAGAAAACCCGAACTGTGTATGCTCAGGTTAGCGAAGTTCCATGCACGGTGTAACCATGTGGTCGGCTTATTATACGCGGGTGAAATCGCTGGGCACTTGACAATAAGCCTGACAGTGAAAAATATTAATTTTTTCAAAGTGAAAGTGACGAGACGAGCTAAACGTTTAACCTGGTGGTAAGTCCAAAGTCTACCCAAAACAAATGCTGTGCTATCCTATGTGAATAGAATCGGGCGTTACTTTGCGGAAATCTATTATAATGAGGGAAAGTAAGCTAATTTGCTGAGAACCGTATGAAAAATATAAAAATACCTAGTTTTTCGAAGACCCGCCCTCCCTCAGTAGCGTGCACAAGCAAACTAACACCGCCACCAGATACCCTCCACCAACAACTACAATACTACCACTAGATAAACACCACTGAAGTCGAGAACACGACACGTGTTTCGCCCCATAACGAGGCAAGGCAAATTATCAAGTGTCATAGACTCTACGACAGACGGCGGCCCGTCTGCCGCGGCAGATATTTATATTTTTCATGCGGATCTTAGCAATTTAAATTACTTTCCTTCATTATCCTACGTCAGTCTCCCTGAACATCAGTTCTTAAGTTTCACAACGTAATGTGCAAAACATTACTGCTTCACGCCTGAATAACTGGCCTTGAGGTGCCACAAGCTAAATATTTACCTAGACTTGTGCATAGGAATCCTACCACCAGTAAAAAGTGAAAACTTGCATATATAGAAAATAAAAACCCGATAGGTGTCAGCATCGACAAAAGATATAAGAATAGAATCACATTTGCAGTCGATGCAGCGCACTGCTGTCCAATATTTGCTCATTGAATTGAATGCATTGTGTACAAAATGAATGATATCGAACCACTTCAATAATATCGTCGCTTAAAGATGAACCATTCCAGTTAAAAACACATTAATCGTATAAAAACCTTTTATGCACCACGTTTTTAAAACGGACTAAAAGTTAGTTTATTATCAATTGCACTTTGTACCCAACAGACAAACAAACCAGACAAACAAGAAAACGAGTTAACACATACATAAGATCACGACTGTATCCCATAAGGGGTAGTCAGAGACTGGGCACTCAATGCAAAAGCAGATGACTGCCACAATCCACGTTTCACGAAAACAATATCATGCACTTGGTGTGATAGATGGTGAGCCCATCGCCACCATGCGCTATTGGGTGCACAGTGCAGTTTTATTCCTTACTCGCCTTTTACGAGATCCATTGGATGAGATGGCGTGGAAGTATTCTTTTAACGAGGCCTCCACCACACGGCATAATGAGTTAATAATGAATTGTCATCATTGTAAAGCTTCTCGGGAAGTTAGTTTAACATCAATTACTATTTTTGGTCCGAACAGACATACACGAAAGCGGGTTAATAAAATAAAAACGTGGTAATAACACGACGTTATGAATTTCGTTAAGCATTATGTATATCTTCTGATTTTATAGTTTTGTAACTATAATAAGTTTTAATATCTGTGTCGAATACATCAACTATGATCAAATACGAGGACATCACTTTTTTGTATACATTTATCTGCAGTGGCAGTTAGTTAGTTTTTCCTTTTTAGCGTTCCGTAGTCAAGAAGGAACACTTATAGTTTCGCCATGTCCGTCTGTCCGTCCGTCCGCGGCTCAGCTCAGACTCTTTAGCAAGCTGTAATTTGTCATAAGCATTACGTATCAACCATGTCGAAAAAGTGGTAATATGAAAATGAAATGAAAAAAAAACAGGTTGTTGGATACCTCCCCTACACGTAACGTGTTGACTAATAAACTTTGGTCGTCTATCTTATGGTTAATAATCGTAATCACTGGGCTTATGAGACTTAAGTACTGATGTCTCAGGGTGTCGGGCGCAGTGTGGTGCTACACAAAAAATATTCTGAGCAACAGCATCTGTTATGGGCACACGTTGCACTTACAATTAAGTGAACATTTTGCTCGTCTCGTCACTTTATCAAATACAAAATAAAAAAAGTGCAACGCCTGCCCATAACAAATGCTGTGTCACCCAGTATATTTGGTGACACCACACTGCGACATCAGTTCTTAAGTCGCATATGCCCAGTGATTGCACTAACTCACAGTATATGTTATTTATATCAACAAACAATAAATCGTAATGATTTCTTATATTTACGCGAACACTACCCATTTAAATGAAACTAATTTTACGGATATTATCGCGTTTAATTTTTACTATTTACAACCCAACGTTTCGAGTGCTTTACAGCACCCATGGTCACGGGGGGACGGGTTGTAAATAGTAAAAATTAAACGCGATGACATCCGTAAAATTAGTTTCATTTAAATAATAAATCGGTTATAATTATGTTGTCCACATCACGAAGAGTTTATCAATGTTAAATTATTTTGATTTGATGAAATCCCAATTTAACTTGACATCTGTAAAGGGCTTATTGGTTTGTGCTGAATCTCGAAAATGTTTACGAACATAGAGATAAGAGGCAATCAATATGTCTGTGAATTTCAAGTACGAAAGATGTAAACCCCTAACGTTTTGATTTTCATCGGCCACTATCAAAATTATCTAAACCAGAGGTCATCCTGTGACCGTAATTCGTATTTTTTTTTAAGTTTTGACTTTACTGAGTTTTGAGTGATTATTTATTGGCAATATTTTAAAACTATGTGTCTACATTGTGCGGCTCTTTGACAACAGATTATTATGGGTTTGATATTGGCAGTATGAACGTTAACAAACTACTTACTTTTATGTGATTGACATTGTCAGTATGAACGTAATTCATCATTTCAGCCTATAACAGTCCACTGTTGAACATACGCCTCCCCCATAGATTGCCACAAAAACGATCCTGAGCCACCTGTATTCTTCGACTTGCCGCAAAACCATGCAGGTCGTCGATGGTTATCGGTTCTACGAGCTATGTGGCCGGCCCATTGCCACTTCAGCTTGCTAATCCTTAGGGCTATGTCGGTTACTCTAGTTGTGCTGCGGATAACAACGTCACGGATTTTATCTCGCAGAGGAACACCGAACAAAGCCCTTTCCGTACATCACTGAGCGATTGCGAGCTTCCCATGCGGCCCGCAGTGAAGGACCACGTCTCGCTTCCATATGTCATTACTAGCAACACCGCACTGGTTGTAAAACTTTGGTTTTGAGTCATTGAGGTATACTCGACGAGAAGATGTGACCGTAGTTAACGTAATGAATGAATGTTTAGTTTAATGTATTTTACAAATGGTGGTAGGATTCCTATGCAGGAATCCGTCTAGGTAGGTACCACCCCACGGCCAGTTATTCTGCCGTGAAGCAGTGATGTGCAAACATCACTGTGTTTCGGTTTGAAGGGCACTGAGAGCTAGCGTAATCACTGGGCATATGAGACTTAAGAACTGATGTCTCACTGATGACGGGCGCAGTGTGGTCTGACACAGAAATGTTCTGGGTGACACAGCATTTGTTATGGGCAGACGTTGCACTTACCATCAGATGAACGTTCTGGTCGTTCCGTCACTTTTATCAAATAAAAAAAAAACATTTTAGCTTTCAGCACTCTTTGTCTATCTGAAACTTTAACTATACCAAATCTCACAACAAAAAGAGGTACAAAAATCTCTCTTCACGTATTAATATACAGTATTGTCGTAAAGGCGCCTATTGCTCTTCTAATATACGAGTATCAATCAAACTTGTTGATGCTTGCTTCAGATTATCTATCTCTGATATTAAATCCAAATCTATCTATCTATGTCTGAAATTATGTATACGATTTTCGATTAAGAAAATCTGCCTACGTGTCTTCAGGTGACGGAATAACTTTTTCCACAATTCCTAGAGCGAAATTACACAGACTAATCACATGCAGGAATCCGTCTAGGTAGGAGTCTACGACACCTCGGTAGAAAAGTATTTCTCGGTAGAAACCTATTTACTGTTATTATTGAAATATGTTTTATATCTAAACTTATATTATAAAGAGGAAAGATTTGATTTTTTGTTATGTTTGGTTGTAATGATTTAACTCAAGAACTACTGAACCGCTCGCCCACGCTACGTGTGAATAGACTAAGATATGTTATTTACCGACTCGTATTATTTTTTGTTAACCAGAAACAATTGAATAGTGGTTTGTAATTTTAATTTTTTATATTTTTTTATTAAAAACAATGAAACTCCCTATAAAAAATACTGCGTCCGCGGTGGCTCTCGAACGCCGCGCCGCCCCCCGGCTTCATGCAACTTGGGCATCATCGAGGAGCGCGGCTCCCTTTGCGCAGCGGTCGAGAGCGGTAGTTTTATTTTGCTACCACGACATCAAATATTGGCTATATTTCATGGCTTATATTCCCTTAAATAAAACATTATTTTGGTAAAATAACGTAATCTTATCTGACCAGCTGCAGGTCCGCCGATGAGAATAGCCGCTACAAAAAATGTTAGTGTAAGGAATTGTGGATGTTCTATTTGTCCAAATAACTAACTAATTTATCTTTCTAATCTCTATCTACCCGTGCGAAGCCGGGGCGGATCGCTAGTAATAAATAAACAAAAGACTGATGAGTGTGTGCTATAACTTAATCTCTTTGTGTATTGTGTTAAACCAACTCTTTAAGTAATTTTAATAAAGAACTAAGTAAAGCTTCAGTTTATTAATACTCGTATTTTAATTAATGAAGGTGTTCAAACAATCCAAGTTTGCAAAAGATTTTCTTAAAATAATTTTGAAATTTTCTTAATTTTGATATAGAGAACTAATAAAAATGTTTACATAATAAGGTGTGCTTAAAAATAAGTCTGTCACTACAAACGGTAGCAGGTCTCCTATGCAGGAATCCGTCTAGGTGTGCACGATCGCAGTGCTAGTTATTATGCCGTATTATACAAACATTGTAGTGTAAATACGACTTAAGATCTGATGTCTCAAATTGACTAGTGCAGTGGTGAGCCACACATATGTGTTCAGAGTGACACAGCATTGGTTTTGGGCAGACGTTGCACTTACCATCATCATCATCATCATTTCAGCCTTTCACTAGTCCACTGCTGAACATAGGCCTCCCCATAGATTGCCACAAAAGTTTGTAGCTGTCAATGTATTATTAAGTACTGGTGCTCTTAATTTGAGGGGGGATTTTGCCACCGTTGCCACGCTTGGCAGGCGGGTTGGAAAACCACAGTTTATTTATTCAGATGTTCCAGGAAGATGCTGCCGCCTATCTCCTGGTTTTTATTTTCCCTCTGTCGACTTTTAAGACGCCCACGGGATGAGATGGGGTGGTAGATTATGCACTTACCATCAGGAAATGGATTTGCTCGTCTCGTCACTTTCTTCCTTTAAAAAACAAAGTCCATTTTTCGCTAGCACAAGAAGAAATCTTTGTCATTAGTTAAATCAGAATATTGTTCTAAAACTGTGTGAAATAAAACGTTTACTAAAGTGATCACTTCAAAGGTTGGTAGAGAGAGAATTGGTAAAGTTGAAAATTAGACTGTAACGGTTTTAATATAGGAAAGAAAGAAAAGATATTTGATACCATCATCATCATCATTTCAGCCTACCATAGTCCACTGTTGAACATAGGCCTCCCCCATAGACAGTAAAGTTCTAAGGTGGAATTTAAATGCAACGTTTTCGTGCTACAATTGCTTTATTATTAATTAATATTTATTTATGTATATTTTAATCAATTTTCTTATTACAAATATCTATATACGAGTATGTTACTTTTATCAACTATCATGGCCGATAGGTGTCCGGCCGAGTAGAATAGCACGTACCTCTTTCCTAACGAGATGTCGTTACAGGCGACTAAGGTATTGTACGGACAGCCTTTTTTCGTGCAGAATAACACCATAATATGCAATGCTGTCACTGTAGTCCTTGAGGGAACGCTATGGGGAGTAAGGTTTTTTTTTGACTCGTACCAAAATGGCGGCGACGGAGTTAAAACCCGTCACGTCTCGTTTCCCGCAGCTACGAAAAGTGGGCTACGTGTGCGGCTTCTGCCTACCCCTTACATGGAAAAATGAGTGACTTTTTTTGACGGTATGATATAACTCCCTTAATACAGAATAAAAATTAACATTGTATACGCCATTTTGATGATTATTTTTCGTTTTAATGACGAAAAATAAGTAAAAGTCTTAATTATTTTCGTAAAAAAAAAATTAAAAAGTTAACATAGAAAGCGCCATCTGTTGACAATCTGTTCAATTAAAGCTGAAGCTTGAATTTGGTTACATTCTTTAAAGAAGGTCGATGGCGGCATCTGTTCATGATCACGATACCGTGCGAAATATTCACACGGGTTAGCTTGTACATACAATATTTTTCCTATCGGTCACCCGATAGTCGAGTTACACGCAATCTTTTCTACATAAATTTTATTATTAAACTAAAAAAAAAATGATTTCGTCTCACTAGAAAAAAGGAGAATAAAATCTCGGATGGACGATTACGCCGTCTGAACAACAATTTTCAAAATAAATTTACATTATTTGGAAGCATTGTTCTGCCGTCTATTCCTTTATTCATCTAACAGTTGTCAAATTGACGTTCACTAGAAATAGTGCTACCACTTTAAAAACCATCCATTTTAAAAAAACATAATCAACATCTTCATTTTTTCAGCCTATTTAGCCACTGCTGAACATATGCCACCGCCACAGATAGGCACAAAAGTTAATAGCTCTAATTTTGGGTGGATTTCGCCATAGTTGCCAAGCTTGGAAGGCCGGTTTCTCAACAGCAGTTTATTTATTCAGATGGTCCAGAAGGATGCTGCTGCCCATCTCCTGGATATTACGATACTTTTACGATACCCACGGGATTTGCTGGCATGGTAGATTCCATTTAGCCGCCACCACATGAAAAACAACCATTATTTAATAAATAAAAATGATACTAAATGACCTCCGCTCAGCACAATGCCTTGGCCGATTTCAGCCTCGACGTTGGTCGACCGTTGATGAAAATTCTGCTAAGCAAATACTGAGCAAACATTACACAAAAAGAAGTAACAGCCTTTAAATGTTCCACTGCTGAGCACAGGCTCCTCTCATTTAACGGTTTTTGGTGCCGAGTTGCTCTCCAATGCGGTTTGGCGGACATTGTAGCATATTATAGACATTTTTGCTATTACATTTAATAACAATTTTTTTATTAGTATATCATATTTCTAAAGGTAATTTATACATTTTTGTTTTAATTTCAATTCGAAATTAACCAATTCAGTATTAACAGGTATACATATAATCTATGTATGTATAATTCTTCTGTGCGTGTGTATGTCATTGAACTCCTGCTAAACGTCTGGACCGATGTTGATATTTTTTTTGTGTGTGTTTGTGTGGTTCCCTGGATGGTTTAGATTCAGAATTGGATCTAAACCATCCAGGGAACCACACAAACACACGTCACGTTGTCGGGGCTTCGCCAGGTCCACTTCCTGTGGGGCTTTTTCTAAAAAAATGAGTTCATCAAATAGAGCCCCTCCCGTTTTCGGAAGTTTACCAGCATTTGCCCCTGTGATTTCTACTTCCAAATCCGTGTGGCCCTATAATCGATTCCACGCCCGAATGTTTACCCACCTTGGCGTTAAAGTCCCCCATGACAACATTGTAGTGGGCCTTAGTGGTGTTGTGTAAGGCCCTGGCTATATCTTCGTACATAGCTTCGACTTCTTCATCCGAGTGTGTCGAGGTTGTTGCATAAACTTGTACAATCTTAAGAGTATATCTCTGAGACAGCTTAAGCACAAGATATGCTACTCCGGTCGACACACTGGAGATTTCGGGAATGCTGTCACTGAGGACCCTGTTGACGAGAAAACCTACTCCGCCTTGGGAAAGGCTGTCTCCCTCCCGAAAGTAGAGGAGATGATCCGATTGTGGAGTAAGAGTGTCCTCCCCCTCTCTGCGGACTTCACTTAGCCCTACAACGTGCCATCGTATTCTTTGCAGCTCTTCTTCGAGTTCGTAGAGGTTCGCGTCTTGCCGCAGAGTTCGTCTATTGTACGTCGCCAGGATCTAATTTTTTGCGGCAGCCTGTCTTCCCCCAGGGATTCTTAGCACCCCCTTCCCCATCGTAACCATAACCGCCACCTTGGTTAGGAATAATGGAGCGACCGGGAACTGGGGGCCGTGATAATTTGCCATTCATTGGAAGGATGTGCCCATAATCGCCACGCTGGGCAAGCGGGTTGGCGATCGCAGTGTCAGACATCTCGCACCTGTAACGCTGCTTCCCGTTACCGGTCTGGATATTTCAGATCCGACAATATTGAGATGGTTATTCCGCCATCTATCGGTAGCCAGGTATCCTTTACGGCATTTCCCTCTGTCGGTTTCTACGACACCCAAGGGAAGAGAGCGGGTGGCAGAATTCTAAGGCCGCTACCACACGGCACCGTTTGGAAGCGATCACCGACTGGTCCGAGGCACTCTGACTATTGTTTTTAAGCTTGAGAGAACCCGTCTAAAGAAGTCCACGCTCCGACCGAATACGTTTCAAACTGTAGCAGGCTCCCAACGTTTCCAATTGGAACTAAAAAATCGATTCGATGCCCTGGAACCCACCGAGGACATTGACGAAGACCTTAAGAGCGTGGTTAACATCTTAAGGGATGAGGAAATCAGACTTCGTGGAAGGCAGCAGACGGGCCGAAAGTCTAAGTTCTCAGTCGAGACACTCCAACTCATGAAGAGGAGACATGAGGCAACAACATCTTTGTCATCGGAACAGGCGGCACTTACCAGGCTCGTAAGGAAATCTGTGCGGCGGGACCTACGACGCTCTAATGCGCTTCGTATTCGGGAGGCAATAGAGCGAAACAGAGGTCCTAAAGTTTTCTCACAGCAGCTTGAGAGAAGCCGCCTAGTTAAGTTGAAGACCGATGATGGCCTGAAAGCGACGATCCCAGAGACACGCTGACCCGCCACTATACCGACGAGCTGCCAGATTTATGTCTAGACGAGATCGAGCTGGCCCTTGGGCAACTTAAAAATGGAAGAGCCCCAGGCGAAGATTGCGTTACGACGGAGCTCTTAAAGGCAGGGGGACAACCCTTGTTAAGAGAGCTCCTCAGGATTTTCAACTCCGTCTTACAAAATGGGAGAACTCCCGAGGCGTGGAGCAGGAGCATTACAGTCCTGTTTCGTAAAAAATGAGACAGGACCCAACTTAAAAACTATCGCCCCATCTCTCTCCTGAGCCACGTCTATAAGTTGTTCTCGAGGGTCATCACGAATCGACTTGCGCGAAAGCTTGACGACTTCCAACCTCCGGAGCAGGTCGGTTTTCGGGGAGGCTTTGGCACCATGGACCACATTCACACAGTGAGGCAGATTATACAGAAGACAAGCGAGTATAATCGGCCCCTGTGTCTGGCATTTGTGGACTATGAGAAGCCTTTGACTCCATCGAAACTTGGGCTGTTCTGGATTCTTTGCGGCGATGCCAAATCGCTTGGCGATACATCGAGGTGTTGAAATATCTTTATAGTGCCTGTATGATGCTCGTGCAAGTACAGGGCAGTCAGACAAAACCTATCTAGATGCATCGAGGAGTAAGACAGGGGGATGTTATATCCCCGAAACTGTTTACCAATGCACTGGAGGATGTTTTTAAGACGCTAGACTGGAAAGCACGGGGCATAAATATCAACGGTGAGCACATTTCACATCTACGCTTTGCCGATGATATCGTCATCGTGATAGAATCGCCGCAGGAATTGCAAGAAAAGCTAAACAGTCTAAATGACTCCTCCCGACGTGTTGGTCTGTGTATGAATCTGAACAAGACGAAAGTCATGTTCAACGACCTCGTCATACCAGATCATATAACCGTCAATGGCGAAACTCTCGAAGTTGTTCAGGACTACGTCTACATCGGGCAGATATTGCAATCAGGTAGAAACAGCTTCGAGAAAGAAGCCGATAGGAGGATTCAACTGGGCTGGGCAGCTTTTGGGAAGCTTCGTCAGGTTTTCTCGTCGCCCATACCACAAAGCCTGAAGACGAAAGTCTTCAAAAAGTGTGTTCTGCCTGTGCTCACCTATGGTGCCGAAACGTGGTCACTGACGGTACGACTGCTACACAAGCTCAAAGTCACTCAGAGAGCAATGTAAAGAGCTATGCTCGGGGTTTCTCTGGTGGATAAGATTCGAAATGAAGAAATCCGCCGGAGAACTAAAGTCACCGACATAGCCTTTCAAGTTTGCAGACTGAAGTGGCAATGGGCTGGACACATCTGTCGCAGAAGCGACAACCGTTGGAGTAGGCGAATCCTGGAGTGGAGACCACGTTTAGGCAAACGTAGTGTGGGGCGTCCCCTGGCAAGATGGTGCGACGATCTGCGCAAGGCGGCTGGCAGCAACTGGATGCGTGAAGCCGAAGATCGGGCTAAATGGCGCCTATTGGGAGAGGCCTATGTCCAGCAGTGGACTGCCGCAGGCTGATGATGATGATGATGATGATGATATCTAAAATTTACCCGAAATGCGCCTATACGGTGAAGTTGTGTACAAAGTAAGTACTGCGAGTCTCGCGTGCTATATTGCTTATGATCCCTCGACAAACTCAACTTATTCCAAGAGTATGGTGGGGATTGATTTCTAACAACGCCAAAAAGCAATGAAGCAAAATGAAGTATTCTTCTCTCAGACATTTTAAGTCTGTTAGCCCGATTGAGATAAGACGTTATGTGTGACCGAGGCAGCACTTGAAATCAGAACCGATTGGTGCATGCGTTTTGGACCCTTTGTATCAGACGTTCTGTTTTTGAGAACAAACACGGGCCAAATACTGCGTCTCCATAATTCAGTTTAGAGAGTTGCACTGTATGGCGACCAGGTGACCCAATAGTCAACTAGCCCTGCGGGTTCTAGGTTCAAATCCCAGCCGGAGCCAACAATGGTGCAAAACACATACTTCGCATTCGGGTTTGGTTGTGTTGTCAGTGTCGTCGTGTCGCTGACACGGCCTCCTGGCCTACATCAGGCACTGGTAGGCTATCATGAGTGCCTCTGTATTTGCGTGTACACTTATGGCACTATAATATCTTCTACGCTATTTATTAGCCAACAGATTTAGGAAGTAGTCGCCGCGGTCAAAATAGTTGTAAGCTATATTATTATTGGGCACCGGAGTGGTCAAAAGGTTCCGAATAAAGAATTTTAACGCACTACGAAATGAAAGGCGCTCTTCCCCCGGTCGGCGTGTTATCGTATAATTGGCTATAAATTCAGAACGCAACTTCCACGCAATTGGCTTTTGTAAGTGATTTATTTATTTTTAATCTAGATTTGTTTAAACGGTTAACTATTTATCGTTTGCTTTAAAATCTAGTATACGTATCAGGTTTATTTGATGGCGAATGTTTTCCAATTTGCTTGTTAAAACTTTACCTGCGACTACGTTCGCGTGTACTTTTAGATACTTATACAAAAGCAACTTTACATTGACGAAATAGGTCTGATAGTCAATTTTTTTTTATTTGATGAAAGTGACGGAACGAGCAAAACGATCACCCGATGGTAAGTGCAACGCCTGCCCATAAGAAATGCCCAAATGCGCACGTCACCCTGAGACATCAGTTCTTAAGTCTCATATGCACGGTGATTACGCTAGCTCACAGTGCCTTTCAAAACGAAACACAGTAATGTTGGCACAGTACTGCTTCACGGCAAAATAACTGGCCCTTGGGTGGTACCGACCTTGACGGATTCCTGCATAGGAATCCTACCACCAGAAGCCGTATTAAGAAATTAACCGTATTCTTTTCAAATACACATCAAAGATGGTTCTCCAACTACGCTTTAGATGGCATTCTGCGGAATATTATCGAAAACTTAGTTATAACTTTGAAACTAAGATGACAGACACGATGAAACATAATCAAGGTAGGCCCAGAGTTATTATCTCAAAATACATTCACGCGTCTTTCTCACTGGGTTAGGTAGGAACCACATAATTAGCCGACGTTTCGCCCCTTCGGGAATCGAGACGTGACCGGTGGTACCCACATTATCTATAGGCTCTACTGAATTCGTGTCAATGGATTTTATAATTCTCAAGTTAGATCCGTTCGTACAGACAGACAGACAGACAAACAAAACGGTACTTCTTGTCTATACTATGTAAATAATATATATGTAAATGCTACTTTCCTAATAATAAATAACTTATTTCTCTCATCACCACAGTTCGAATTCAATTTAAATATGAAGGATACGATGTTGTGAGAGACTAGCGCTTGAGATAGTGTTTAGAAAAAACTGCACTGAAAGCTAATTCAAATTGAAATAAGTTAACAAAAAAATTATTAAAGCAAATTGCAAAATTTTGTGTATATTGGAAGTGATTACGTTATAATGGTACGCGTCTGTTTTGTCTAAGTTTTATTTATCTATTATTTCTATTATCGGGCTATCTCCTGAATTAGTTCTGTAATAACTGTTACTGGAAATTCTCCTTAAATTGTAGTTACTTCTTAAAATCACATATTTCCGTAAAAAAATTCATAGAAAATTCATTTATTGCACCAGTCAATTGTTTCTGTTTATTATGTATTTCGGACATTGTTTGGATCGCCTATACAACATTAAAATCTTCTAAGTAGCTCTGGAAAAAAGTTTATCACCACCAAATAACATAATCGCGAACCAAACTTTTTTTTTTATTTGATAAAGTATTCTGACGAGCAAAACGTTCATCTGATGGCAAGTGCAACGTTTGCCCATAACAGATGCTGTGTTACTCAGGATATATCTGTGTAGCACCACACTGCCCTCGACACCTAAGACAACTTATTAAGTCTAATATGCCCAGTGATTACGCTAGCTTTCAGTGCCCTTCAAACCGAAACACAGTAATGTTTGCACACTACTGCTTCACGGCAGAACAACTGGCCCTGGGGTGGTACCTACCTAGACGGATTCCTGCACAGGAATCCTACCACCAGTAATAATGTTGTTGTTTGTTTGATTCATAATCTACTTAAGGAAGTGATATCGTAACGATTTCATATATTTACGCGAATATAACACATTTGAAAAAAATAATTTTTACACACAATCCATACAAACATCCAGGACAGAATCCGTAAAATTTAATTTAAAGTCAAAAGTCAAAGTCAAAATGTTTTTATTTATTTTAAGCTTGTTTAAAACTCTTATGGACGTCAAAATCTACACCGGTTCAAAAAATGACCTTCTCAGAGAAGAACCGGTAAGAAACTCTGGGGTCTTTCTTTTTTCATTGCCATATTACATAATGTCATTTATAGATAACAAAAAAATTACATCATAAATTTAGTAGCCAAGGGCTAGCAAGTGCAGAGTATGAGTTATTTCCATATATCTTTGTCCTCCACATAATGATCTATTTTATAATACGCTTTATCTAATAATGTCGTCTTGATAAGTTTTTTAAAATCCATGTCCGATTTTTGTGTTACACTTTTAGAAATTTTATTATAAAACTTTACACATCTACTAAGAAAAGACTTTCTAGTTTTAGCCTATCTAAACATTCGATCTATTCTACAGGATACAGTGAATTTTTTGGTAAAGAAATTAATGTTTTTCCGTACGCACATAATATTTTCAAAAATACGACGGAAGTGTCAAAATACGAGTATTAGTCTCCCGTAATAGTTCGTTAGTTACTCGTAGCGACTCGACTTTAAATTTAAAGTAGAATCAATTGAACGTAAATTTTTGAAATTCTTGGATTAGAAAAAAGAGACATGAAACATACACAGAAAGATGCAGATATCAAAAATTTATTACACTAGAGGATCGTAGAATTTTGTTGGATCAAATGACACTATATGACATTATTCACGCTCGCCTCGACAATCTACATTTAATTGTTCTAATCAACTTCTCTGCGCCGCGTACGTGTGTGTGTGTATTAGTATACACATACACACACGCACGTACACATGCACACAAACACACGCATACACACACACCCATACGTGCAGGCACGCGCGCGCACACACACACAAACATATTTTATTATCATTGTAAATAAACATCGCAATTGCATAACACAATCACTTTATTTAACAACTCAACTTAAATTTTAAAATTATTCAGATGTTATTTTTAAAGAGACCCGTTATTTGTAAAGTCACTCTAGGGAAACCTATAATAGGCTACTGTTAAGTTTACACTATTATAAGGTACAATTGTTATTTTTAAAAATTCTGTTTGTTTTCTAAATAAATAATAATTAAACAATTCTATCGTGAATAGAGTGATAAAATATTAAGGCGCTTACTGTTAAATAGAAACATAATAGAAATAAACTTTATGTAATCAGCTTTAAGCCGCGCCCACAGAAAATAAAAACGTTATAGTATTTTTTTGTATTCTGCGTTTGTTGAAACAAATAATGCAATCTTAATTTATCTTTAAAACTAAATTTTAGATTAGCACTGGTAAACAGAGTCCGGGCGTTCGTCTTAAACATTTTTAGCGACCACAGATTATCTATGTACGCATCTTCAGAGTTTTTAATTTTGCTCAATTACCGCATTTTTGGCGGTAAAAGAAAACGTCATGAATTATCTCTGAGGAAAAGTGACTTAAACGAGAACAAGAATTCTGGGAGCCCTATTCTCAGCTGTGGAATATTGATAAGCTGATGTTAATGGTGATGATGATGGTGATGTTATAAAGTTTTCTTACCGGCGCTTGCTACACTTTTCTCCATTATACTTTAGAAATAAAATAAGTATTATACCTAACAGTGCGATGATAAGTAGTTAAAGTAAACAAATGTAGCTCGGCTTTTTGAGAGCTTTGGAGCTGAGCCCCAATGCGGATTGTGACTTAACATATCGACGAAGTAATTTTATTCTTCAGACACGCAAAACCTGCACGTCTGAGGAACTGTTTTCCTTCACCGCAGAGCGCGTACCTGATCAGCACTTAAAACCGAGGAACAGTTATCGAGGTGCTCGGAGAGATCGACCTCAGGACACTCATCGTCATCATAGACATACTCAGCCTATCACTAGTCCACTGCTGAACATAGGCTTCCTCCACAGATTGCGACAAAAGTTCGTAGCTCTCATTTTTGTGGTAATTTTGCCATAGTTGCCACGTGGCAGGCGGGTTGGCAAACACAGTTTATTTATTCTGATGTTCCAGGAAGATGCTGCTGTCCATCTTATGGTTTTAATTTTCCCTCTGTCGACTTTTACGACACCCACGGGATGAGACGTGGTGGTAGATTCTCTAAAGCTGCTACTATGAAATTTGATGCGACCGCTCAATACATACCACCACCACCATTTCAGCCTACCATTAGTCCACTGCTGAACATAGGCCTCCCCCATAGAGTGCAACAAAAGTTTGTAGCTCTCATTTTGGGGGGATTTTGCCATAGTTGCCACGCTTGGCAGGCGGGTTGGCAACCGCAGTTTATTTATTATGATGTTCCAGGAAGATGCTGCTACCCATCTTCTGCTATTAATTTTCCCTCTGTCGACTTTTACGACACCCACGGGACGAGATGGGGTGGTAGATTCTCTTAAGCCGCTACCACAATACTCGTACATACTAATCCATACTAATATTATGAATACGAAAGTAACTCTCTCTGTCCCTCTGTATGTTTGATACCTTTTCTCGGTTCAACCGCTGAACCGATCTCGCCGAAATTTCGCACAGAGATAGCTTGCATACTGGAGACCGACATATGATACTTTTTATCCCTGAAAATGAAATAGTTCCCGAGGGATATTAGAAAAGCCTATATCCACGCGAACAAAGTCGCGGGCATCAGCAAAGTACTAACTGGTTGATAACATGCAACGGCAAGATATGTTACTTCACATGTTTACTCGGCGACCGTCTCTTGAGAGTAATACCACAGTAAATTTATTGTGGTAATATATTATCTGGGATAACATCGGGGAAGTATTCGATAAGATAATAAATATTTATTCAACGAGTAATTAATATTTATTCATAATATTATATTTTACGAATAGAGCTCATTATAACTTGGGACATGTGATTTTGTTTTTCATAAATAATGTTCCATTCTGTTGTCGCTGTGGCTAAGTGTTTGGCTTCTGCGCCGGGGGCGCGGGTTCGATTCCCACATAGGACAAATATTTGTATGACCTACAGATAGTGGTTCCGGGTTTGGCTGTTTGTATTTACATGAGGTTAAGAATTTATTCATTTCCCATAAGAAATAAATTCACTTACGTGAGAAATTACATACGAATGTGTTTTACATTAATTTATGGATAACGAACGTAAAATACACAAAACAGAATATTACAAACATAAATAAGGTAATCGTAGAAAATATTTTGCATCACAAAGAAATATGCGGTCTTTCGACGCAAACACTTACATAGACGCAAAGATACGCTTCACTAGAAGGGACTTATTTTAATTATTTTTTGTATTTATATTGTATTGAATGGTATTTTTTTTAATATATAGAAGTAGTATTTTTAATAACATGATTATACAGCGTATTAAGTGTTATTTTATTACATATGCAATTTAAGTGTAAAAATGTTTTTAAAAAAAATCTACGTATTATTTTATGTTTCATCAGATATGAAGTTGAATTTCAGTAGGGCTGCCAAAAGGATACAAGCCATAAGTATTTTCTGTTTGGGCACTGGCTTGTTTAGTTGGGACCACACTGGACTACAAGCAAAACGTTCACGTTACACAGAACATTTCCGTGTGGCACCACCCTGCGCTAGTCACCCTGTGACATCAGTTCCTAACTCTCATATCTCCAGTAATTACACTAGCTCTGAGTGCCCTACAGACCGAAACCCTGTAATGTTTACACACTACTGCTTCCCGGCAGAATAACTGGCTCAGCGGTGGTACCTACGTAGATGGATCCCTGCATAGGAATCCTACCACCAGTAAGGGACTTGTCACGGGCTTTGTCATGTCCAAGCGTTGTATTGCTGCGACGCTCTGAGTTCCGAACGTCTATCAAAAACCTGCGACTGTAGGGTCTTGTGGTCAGGGTACCAGACTTCTACGCCGCGGGTCCTAAGTTCGAATCCCTGCGGGGTTAAATATTTGTGCAAAGATACTAATTGTTGGTTATCGGGTGTTGTTGTGTCATGATTGTCGCCTTGTCCCTGACACTGTATCCTAGCCTACCTCCTCTATCTTATAGCATGAAAGAAATATATCTCATCATAATATTATTGACAAAAGATTTATACGGTATTGCAGAACTTTATTTTTTTTTCTTTGATTGGCTTAAGTGATGAAACAAGCGTTGACCTGATGGTAGATGCAACGTCCGCCCATAACAAACGCTGTGTCACCCAAAACATACATGCAGGAATCCGTCTAGGTAGGTACCACCCCAGGGCCAGTTATTCTGCCGTGAAGCAGTAGTGTGCATGCATTACTGTGTTTCGGTTTGAAGGGCACTGAGAGCTAGTGTAATCACTGGACATACGAGACTTAAGAACTGATGTCTCAGGGTGACGTGCGCACAGACAGAGACACAGAAATGTTCTGGGTGACGCAGCATTTGTTATGGGCAAACGGTGCACTTACCATCAGGTCAACGTTATGCTCGTCTCGTCCCTTATTCCAATAAAAAAAACACTGCCCGTCACCCTGAGACATCAGTTCTTAAGTCTCATCATATGCCCAGTGATACATAATTTATAAAAGACGTTACGTAATATGGCATTGAAAAAAAACAAACTATTGTCGGTTCATTTTTCGAATTGGTGTAGATTTTGACATTCATAAGAGCTTTAAACAAGCCTAAAAATGAATAACGTTATTCCTATAGTGAAAGGAGTAAGAAATTTAAGGCCCAGTCGTCTCACATCACGAAAGTTCCCCGACTAAATAGTGTAATGGCCAATAAATCACACAGAATACACACACGATCACTCCTGAATTAGAGTGCGCACTATAAAACTCACTAACATTTTATGACCAACAAACACAAATCAGTCTTTATGACTTGGTACTTATGCACGCCTTCGGTGATTGTCTTGCGATTCATTAAGAATTAAGATAAAATTAGAAGTTGCGATGGGGTTCTTACCTTATATTAAATTACTGGTTATTACTGGTGATAGGATTCCTATGCAGGATTTTTTTCTTTCTTTTTAATTGTATAAAGTGACGAAACGAGCAAAACGTTCACCTAATGGTAAGTGCAACGTCCGCCCACAACAGCAGCTGTGTCACCCAGAATATTTCTGTGTGACACCACACTGCGCCCGTCACCCCGAGACATCAGTTGTTAAGTCTCAAATGCCCAGTGATTACGCTAGCTCACAGTGCCCTTCAAACCGAAACACTGTAAAGCTTGCACACTACTGCTTAACGGCAGACAAACTGGCCCTGGGGTGGTACCTGCCTAGACGGATTCGCGTGAAGTAATAGTGTGCACTAAGAGCGAGCCTCATCTCTGGGCATATGAGACTTCACAACTGATGTCTCAGGATGACTGGCGTATGTGGTGTACGCGTAAATGTCGCGGACGCTGTGCTTACTATCAGGTGAACGTTTTGCTCGTTTCGTCACTTTATCCAACAAAAAAAACGCTATAACTAAACTAGGCAGCGGGATTAATGATCACAGTGCCAGAAATTTCGCGGCTTAGATACTTCTATCCGCTGCCAGTTTAGATATTTTATTAATTATAAATATATGCTGATATCCGCGACTTAATCCGCGTGGATATAGGTTTTTGAAATATCCCGTGGAAACTATTTAATTTTACGGAATGAAGACTATCCTGCGTCCGTCTCCAGGATGCAAGCTATCTCGGTGCCAAATTTCGTCAAGATCGATTCAACAGTTGAGCCGTGAAAAGGTAACAAATAAACAGAGGGACAGAGTGACTTACATTCGCATTAATACTATTAGTATGGATTTAGGCTTGATGGATGAATACCTATGGTAACTGGTGGTAGAATTCCTATGCACGAATCCGTCTAGATGTCAGTAATGGTGCTAGATACCAGGACAGTGCCAGTTATTCTGCCGCTAAGCTACTGCTTAACACAGTAATGTTTGCACACTACTGTGTTATTTTTTTATTAGATAAACTGACTAGACGAGCAAAACTTTCACCTGATGGTAAGTGCAACGTCTGCCCATAACAGATGCTGTGTTACTCCGAATATTTCTGTGTAGCACCACATTGCGCCCGTCACCTTCAGACATTAGTTCTGAAGTCTCAAAAGTGTTAAGCAATACACTACTGTGTGCAAACATTACTGTGTTTCTGTCTGGTTGAAAAATATAATATATATTTTATTAAGTAATTAGGTCTCTTTACAAAATCCTACTATGTTTAAGTTCTCTCTAGTCGTAAGAGTGTTCCTAATTAGGTAAAAGTAATTCTACTGTCAAGTAAATTCGTTTCTTAAGGAACCGTGCCCGCATCTGCTCGGTGCCGCTGGTTATTAAAGGCTTTGTACTTTTCTCTCTAAGTATAACCACTAAGCGAGTAAATGTAGACGGCGTTCTTGATACTTTGCCACGAAGGAAAGAACTTTATAATAATTTTAGACTTTAAATATTGTAAGTTTTTTATGGAAGAAATTGATGAGACGAGCTAATCGTTCACCTGTCTGTAAAAAAAGTAAAGTAAAGTTTCAGCCTATAAATGTCCCACTACTGAGCACAGGCCTCCTCTCATTTCTGAGAGGGTTTTGGAGCTAGGAAGAATCCGCCACGCTGCTCCAATGCGGGTTGGCGGACTTCACATGTCTTCGAAATATTTTTTATTCCTCAGACATGCAGGTTTCCTCACGATGTTTTCCTTCACCGCCGAGCACGTGGTAAATCAGTACTTAAAATTGCAATTAACAATTTTAGTGGTGCCGGCACCGGGAATCGAACCCAGGTCACTCGCGTACTATGAAATTTAAAGCGAGCGCCTAGCCCCTGAGCTACCACGGCTCGGCACCTGTCTGTAATACTTTTTAATTAATTAATATGTAGTCTAT
Organism: Luehdorfia chinensis; assembly: GCA_019845155.1. NCBI lineage: Eukaryota > Metazoa > Arthropoda > Insecta > Lepidoptera > Papilionidae > Luehdorfia > Luehdorfia chinensis. The sequence continues at coordinate 675,615 of JAHVAK010000573.1, forward strand.
TACATATGTAGTGACGACCGCGTGGCCTAGTGGTCAGAGTACCTGACGTCTAAGCTGCGGGTCTTGGGTTCGAATCCCAGCCGGAGCCAACATTTGTGCTAAAACATAAATTGGTTTTCGGGTCTGGTTGTGTTGTGATTGTCCCCGTGTTTCTGACACTGCATCCTAGCCTACGTGCGATCTTATCGCATCAGCGTTACATCGGGCGCGGCTAGGTTGGTACGAGTGAGTGCCTCTGTGTTTGCGCTTACACTTGTGGCACTATAATATCTCCTGCGCAGTTGATGGCTCTCGACAGTAGTCGGAAGTTGTCGCCGTGGTCGAAATCGGCCAGGAGAACATCATGTAGTCTATTATAAAGAATTATAGCTACGAATGAAATTCATTTCTTTCTATCAAATCCCTTGTTATCATCATCAAAATTTCGCGGTAAAACGCGGTCTTTAATCACCAGCATCCTCCTAGTTCTCATAATAGGGGATTTCGTCATAGTTGCCACGCTTCGTAAGCAGGATGACAACCGAAGTTTATTTAATAAGTTGTTCCAGGAGGATACTGCCACTTATCTCCTGGTATCTTAAGAGCCGGGCGCTCACCTTAAATTTCTGCTGGTCTTATGAAAAAACGGAAGTCCCACATGTTTTTGCAGCATAAAAAATATTTTTTGTTAGTCACAAATATAAATAAAAAGGTTTAAAGAAAAAACACCTTAAACAAATCAAATATCAATTAATAATTATGTCAATGTCAATTTCATAACGTCAACAGAAAATAGATATGGAAAATTAAATGGAAAACTAATTTTAACGGATTTTGTCTAGTTTCATTTTGAACTATTTATAACCCGTCGTTTCAAGCGCTTTACTGCACCCATGGTCACGGGAGGACTAAGGAGATAGATGTCCTGATGTCATACCCGGAGTCCCCGAGGTACCTTAAGCTTTTAATTACTATTTTTGGTCTGATCTACGCAGAAAGAGCTAACAGCGTCTTGAAGTCTTGCAGTGGTGTGCTTGGTTTTTGATTTAATTTTATTAATTATAGGATCCCAAGCCGGTGGTAGTAACAAACCATCTTCTCTATTGAAATTATTAGGATGTTTTTTTAATTTCAAAAGCCTCGCGAATCATCATTGGTAGGAATCTGTGTTTTATTGCATTTGCGCTAGATTTAAGGGATATGTTTGTAAGGTTTGTGGTTTATCAAATCTGATGTAGTGGTTGAGTGTAATGGGTAGGGGAGTAATGATGCAGAACATAGTCACAGACTGCAGACTTCCTAGAGCAACGATACTTCACATCAGCTATTTATTTTATGCGGGTTTTTATCGATCTGTTTGTCCTATGTAAGAGAGATCACATTTACAATCTAGCTTGTATACTTCTGCATCTTGTAGAGAGATGTTACACTTGACAGATGGTAAAAACTGACTTATCTTCTTCGGCGGCTTGAAGAACGTTTTTATAGAAGTCCGCTTCAATATATAGTCAATCTTGTCGGTGACTCTGACATAAGGTAGAACAGCAGGTACACGCTCGACTGTGGCTAGTTTCACTCGGTCACTGCGACGTAGGCGTGGGCCCCGAAGCTTGTTGTAGTGCAAAACTTGCTTGACTTGCTTAAGCTCGGCGGCCAGATGTTTCCTGTCACAGATTCCACGTGCTCTCTGAAACATAAATTTACCCATCGTTACCCACCCTTACTCAGAGAGTCGTTGCCCCGAACCAGACAAATTGAAAATACGTTTTCTTCTCCATTTAAGTTATGTTACCCTAGTAACTATTTGTAAGAACGAAAAACATCGGCATCATACTCGTACTAACAGATTTCTGTAAGCTTCATGTTATCATAGTACTTGCTAGTTCTTTCGATGGCAGCTCAATGGAAAAACACCTCATTAAATTTGAGTTCATTGCCTCAATCAGCTGAATAATAAACCTATGAGTTTTAAGGAATTTTTTTAAGTCGACATATCTCCTACAGGTATCACACTACGAGGCTCATTATATTTTTTGGGGCATATATATATATTTTCGGCGATGTAATTGCTGTAAGCCTTCTCGGCTATTACAGCTTCATCGGATACTATTCTTCATCGGATACTTTTGGGGCATTTACACATCGTCCCTAAGCCCAGCCTGCCGGGATGTATAGGACATTACGAATGACCCTGTATAGTGTGTGTGGGTGCTTCAAATAAACTTGTTTTTCTTTCTTTCGACACTGTAATATTATACATACATACATACAATCACGCCTTTTTCCCATTTAAGGGGTAGGCAGAGATCACTTTTCGCCACCGCGCGAAACGAGACGTGACGGGTGGCGAACCACGTCGCCGACATTTTGATACGAGTCAAAAAATTCTCACTCCTCTTGAACGTGGGAACGCATCCCACGTACATACTTATTATATACATAAGAGTATATAATTTCAAGATTTCATAAAAGCGGTGTAATAACTTTAATTTATATCCATCAACCTAACTCACGACTGAGTTTTAATATACAAATATTTTAGGACAAAGTTTTAATTGAAATGTGATTAATTGTTATACACTTCAAAAAGTGACGTCATATGAGTGATGCTCTGAATATTTTCATAAAATTTTGACATTTAGGCTTAGAACTCACGGATCGAATTTCACCCGCACTCAGCGCGGTTGCGGGACCGAAACGCACTTACAAATTTGGATATATAGGTAGCAAATCTTACAACGCGATTTATTACTGATGGTGGGATTCCTATGCAGGAACCCGTCTAGGTAGGTACCAACCCAGGACCAGTTATTCTGGCGAGATGCAGTAGTGTGCGAACATTACTGTGTTTCGGTTTGAAGGGCACTGTGAGCTAGCGTAATCACAGGGCATATGAGACTTAAGAACCTATGTCTCAGGGTGAATGGCACAGTGTGGTGTCACACAGAATTTGTCTGGGTGACACTGCATTTGTCATGGGCAGACGTTGCACTTACCATCAGGCGAACGTTTTGCTCATTTCATCACTTTATGCAATAAAAAAAATGCTCGCGGCGTGTTGATTGTTTGCGGGTCCCGCTGCACCGGCGGGCAACTAGTAGATCCGCACGGGTAGCGTTCACCCGCGACGTTGGCGACAACGATTAGTCGGCGGGCTTGGTTTTCGGGGTGGCGGTGTCTATGCGCATATTTCAACAAACATTCGGAATGGAAATTAAATTCTTTAACTCATTAATAAGAACAACAAATAATCCATAACGATCTCTTGATGAATCAGTGGATGGACCAAGAACCTATAAGGCCTTCTTTTTTTAATTCTTCTGTGAAGTAAGTATAAGGCAACAGCTCGTTTCTGTCATCAATATTATGAATACAAAAAAAAACAATCTCTGTCCCTCTGTCTGTTTGTTACCTTCTCACTACTCAACCGCTGAACCGATCCTGAGACGAATATAGGCTACATTTTGTTTCGGAAAATCAATGAGTTCCCACAGAATTAAAAAAAAAAAAACTAATGCACGCGGACGTAGTTGCGGGTTTCAGATAGTATTTCGTAAACACAAACATACGAGTATTTGTTGTTCACGTCTTTGGCGGTCTGGGACTTAACTGAAAATTGTATGATAGTAAATAACCAGGTAATCAAAGAATAACCAATCGCGGTTGCGATTCTCGCCCGGCAAGTTTGCGGGCGATAATAACAACCACGACTGCATAACCGCACGAAACTCCGGCCTCGTGAGTTTAGAAATAAAAAAGCTGGTCCACCACCGCAGCGGATGCGGGTGAAAATCGCTCCGTGAGTTCTAAACCTTATTGGAACTCTTGTATATATGTACTCGTACATATATAAACTTATACGAGTACTGCTGTGAAACCGAAAATTTCAGTCATGCTTTGCCTGAGATCAGGTTTTATTTTTTAAATAAGTATAAGTATTTCCGTCCCTGAAGCAAAAATGAGGCTCTATTACAAAATTAGCGCTGGAATAATTTAGTACTGTAGCAATTGGCTGAATTAGAAATCTGATTTGACTTCACAATTTTTTTTTAAGTTTGCGTTTTTTTTTCAATTATTAACTTTTATGCTTATTTTAGGATGACAATATAAACCTTACTTTCTTTCGTTCCTTCCTTCTATTTTACATATTTAAAATAATATCAGTACAAACAACAATGTCGGTTTTAAAGTAACCTGCTGACAAACATAAACGCATACACTAGAACGCACCCACACACACACACACGCTCACACAAACACACACAAACACAAACACACTTATATATTGTCTAATTTATTTTTATTCTCTATAAATAGTAAACAGTTAATTGTCAGAGAAATAAATATTATTTTTATTATTTTATTTCTATTATTCTTTAAACTAGATACCGGAGCTTATGAGGGCTTACACTAAGCGGTAATATAAACTGTCTTATGTTTCTTTAAGGCATTTATGTCTCATTTATTTTTGAGCCGTACTCTTTGTAATGAATAAAATATCACGACCTTTAATTTTATTTTTTATACAGGTCAGAGCTCCGAAACTATCAACAAACATCAATCTGCCATATTTATGGCAAGGCCCAATTTTATGATCATTTGTCAGGTCGTGGAAGAAATGATACCCTTTTGTTTTATGACGGTAACCCTATCCTAGTCAAGTAAAGTAAAAGTAAAGTAACAGCCTATAAATATCTCACTGCTGAGCACAGGCCTCCTCTCATTTCTGAGAAGGGTTTGGAGCCTGGAAGAATCCGCCACGCTGCTCATATGCGGGTTGGCGGACTTTACATGTCTTCGAAACATTTTTATATCCAGACATGCAGGTTTCCTCACGATGTTTTCCTTCACCGACGAGCACGTGGTTAATCAGCACTTAAAATTGCAATTAACAATTTTAGTGGTGCCGGCACCGGGAATCGAAACCAGGTCACTCGCGTAGTATGAAATTTAAAGCGAGCGCCTAGCTCCTGAGTTACCACGGCTCTCCTAGACGAGGCTATCACTTCCTCATCAGCCTTCATAGTCCACTGCTGAACATGGGCCTTCCCAAAGATTGCCGCAAAAGTTTGAAGCTTTCATTTTGAGGGGATATTGCCATAGTTGCCACGCTTGACAGGCGGGTTGGCAATCGCAGTTTATTTATTCAGATGTTGATTCAGAAAGATGTTACTACCCAAAAAAAAACCGATACAATGAATTTTATTTGTTTAAAATACATTTTGTTTAGTATAGAAAAGGAAAACATAGTATTTACGTACTCGATATTTCAGTAAAATTTTATATCTAGACGACAAGAGAAATCAACTGCTTTCAATCATACTAAATTTTCTTCTAACGCTGATAAATTTGGTTTAAGTGATTTATTACGAGGAACATAAAGATCGTTTAAGATTTATAAGTGTAACTGTAGATACATTAAACCGCAATTTGACTAAGTAGTCTGTCCGCTGCCATTAAGCAAAGACCACTCAAATGTCCTTATAAGAAGGTACTTAAGATTTAAAGTGGGTTAAGTATGATTTAAATATTTTATAGTTTTTTTTTATTGAAGATCTGGAAATAAGTAATTTTGAAATGCTTTTATAAATGTGATTTTTTTACTTATATTTTCATTAATATATCTTCAGAAAAATTATAGCGTATTAGTGTTTGATTTGAAATGTTTAAAATTTTATTTAAAATTTAATCCTGTGGAAACTATTTGATTTTCCGGGATAATAAGTATCCTATGTCCGTATCCAGGATGCAAGCTATTTATTAAAGTTCGGTTCCATAGTTGAGTTCTGAGTAGGTAACATACAGACAGAGGGACGGAGAGAGTTACTTTCGGATTTATAGTATAAGTATGGATGAAAATATTGCGATATTTTTTTTAAGATAAGGGCTAAGTGTCTAAGAAGTAAAACTAAAAGAACCCCGCTTCATCCGCGTTTCACCCGCTTAAAAAGCCGAACCCGATCGATGATATACATGTATACTTCCCTATTTCAATCGAATTTTGGGGTTAATTTTTTTTGCGCGAAAACATAATTAATACTGGTGGTAGGATTCCTATGCAGGAATCCTACTAGTCTAGGTAGGTACCACCCCACGGCCAGTTATTCTGCCGTGAAGCAGTAGTGTGCAAAGATGAATGTGTTTCGGTTTGAAGGGCACTGTGAGCTAGCGTAATCACTGGACATATGAGAATTAAGAACGTATGTATCAGGTGACGGGCGCAGTGTGGTTCTACAAAGAAATATTGTGAGTAACACAGCATCTGTTATGGGCCAACGTTGCACTTACCATCAGGTGAACGTTTTGCTTGTCTCGACACTTTATCAAATAAAAAAAATGTTTCTTAAATTAAAGTAACCTAGTTACCCTCTATAATATCAGCTATCTGTCAGTGAAAGTCCCGTCAAAATCGATCCAGCCGTTTCGGAGATTAGCTGGAACAAACAAAAATTTTAAAAACTGTTTTTTATTCTTCTAAGTACCGTATATACTTTTATTAGAATTGAGTACAAAGCTGTTACTTTGGTATTACAAATAGACACTTCAATTTTATGTATTTGTATAGACTAAGGTTATACACGACAAAATCGTTACTGTCAGAGGGAACTGCTTTCTGACACACAAATCTCGTGGTTCAGGAGTCGGGACAGTGTATTATAAGCTATAAAGGTTACTAATAAAGAATTATTATTATTATTAAAAAAAAAAAAAGCTAAAAGAAAATTCTTTGAGAACTTGAACGCTAATGCAAAGCAATAAATTATCACATGAAATACAAGGCATGCTCTTGTGCAATTTTTCTTGGCGGTGTTGACGTCACAAGAGTCGAGCAACGCAAGGAGTATCGTGTTAACGACTGACCTAAACTTTGTGATCGCTCAGGTTAAAGTTACGTTCTTCGTGTAATTAGATGCAGGCGTGTCGTTGGCTGTGTTCACAACGATATTAACTCAACGTCAGCGTAATTATCTTTTAAGATATCGTGTTGGGCTCGAATCTCAGGTAGGAAGAAAATAATTTTTTATAGAACTTTTTTTTTGTGGAAAGAACTTTTCACTTGTGGTAGGATTCCTATGCAGGAATCCGTCTAGGTAGGTACCACCCCAGGGCCAATTATTCTGCCGTGAAGCAGTAGTGTGCAAACATTACTGTGTTTCGGTTCGAAGGGCGCTGTGAGCTAGCGTAATCACTGGGCATATGAGACTTAAGAACTGACGTCTCAGGGTGATGGGCACATTGTGGTGTCATACAGAAATTTTCTGGGTGACACAGCATTTGTTATGGGCAGACAGCAATTTGTGAAGACTAAATACAATACGGGCGTATATAAGACTAAATACAATATAGCAGGAGAACGTCATGTGTACTGCTGCATAGAATTTTCCAATGCAAAGTTCTAGTTGCACACATATCCAGACCTACACACCTATACACACAAGCATACCTACACACTTATATAGGCATTTACATCAAGAACATATTTCTATATATTACACAATTTATTTGTTAGGTTAGTAAATAGTTAATACCAATATCTTTGTTTGTAAAATAACATTTCTTACCTACGGAAGAGCGGGGCATCCTGACACAAGTAGGTATATATTTACTTAAAAGGAAGTCCCAGGAAAAATGTATGTATTTTAGTATAAGTTTAATAAACTATTTATATTTCTAATTGACACCGTTATGGGCAGGCGTGGCAAACGACTTGCTCTTTTTGCTGCTAACTTCCAATAAAAACGTCACGGGGGTTGAAACAAACTAGTAAGATAGTTAATAGAATCAGGCGTTACTTTGCGGAAATCCATTATAATGAAGAAAAGTAAGTTACTTTGCTAAGATCCGCATGCAAAATATAAAAATGGTGTATATTACCTAGTTTTTTGAAGTGCACCACCCGCCCTCCCTCAGTAGCGTGCACAAGCAAACTAACACCGCCACCAGGAACCGCCACCAGGTAGTGAGAACTCTCACTCGGCGGCCGTCTGTCGTAGAGTCTATTACGCTTGATAATGCCTCGTTTTGGGGCGAAACACGTGTCGTGTTCTCGGCTTCGGTGGTGTATATTATCTAGTGGTGGTATTGTAGTGGTTGGTGGAGGGTACCTGGTGGCGGTTCCTGGTGGCGGTGTTAGTTTGCTTGTGCACGCTACTGAGGGAGGGCGGGTGGTGCACTTCAAAAAACTAGGTAATATACACCATTTTTATATTTTGCATGCGGATCTTAGCAAAGTAACTTACTTTTCTTCATTAAACTAGTAAGATATTAAAAAGGAACAGCCTATAAATGGTCCAATCTTGAGCACTGGCCTCCTCTCATTTCTGAAAAGGTTTCGGAGTTAGGAAGCTGCTCCAACTCAGGTTAGCGGACTATATTTATTAGAATATAATGTACGTACGGAAACACATGAATAAATTTAATGAAAAAGTGACTGTATCCTGTATACTGGACCGAGTCGACACGCTAGTGGTTCCTGTGTTCAAAATTTCATAAAATCATAAAATTTTATAACAAAATTCCTAAAAGTGTGACTCAAAAAACTGACATAAAATTCAACAACTTCTCAAGAAGACATTATTAGAAAAAGTGTATTATACAATAAATCATTTCCCAGAGGACAGAGATGTGTGGAAATAACTCTTACTCTGCCCTTGCAATTCCCCTGGCTACCAAATAAGTGATATTGTAATCAAATAATATACATTTTTTTATTTCATAAAAGTGATGGAACGAGCCAAACGTTCACCTGATGGTAAGTGCAACGTCTGCCCATAACAAATGCTGTGCCACCCAGAACATTTCTGTGTGACACGGTAATGCGCCCGTCACCCTGAGACATAGGTTCTTAAGTCTCATATGCCCAGTGATTACGCTAGCTCACAGTGCCCTTCATACCGAAACACAGTAATGTTTGCACACTACTACTTCACGGTAGAATAACTGGCCCTGGGGTGGTGCCTACCTAGACGGACTCCTGCATAGGAATCCTACTAAGAATCCTAAGAAATTTTGACATTGGCTTTTGACTTTATTCCTCAGACATACAGGCTTCCTCGCGATGTTTCCCCTGAGCACGTGGAAAACCAGCACTTAAAATTGCAGAAGAATTTTAGAGACCCCGGCACCGGGAATCGAACTCTGGCCATTCGCATACTATCAAATAAAAGGCGAGCGCTGAGTTCCTGAGCTATCAACGATATAATAACCATTTCATCAAATTAATTTAATGACACGTGTGGTCCGCGAATCGCCTATAGCCCGGAGGACATTGTGACTACAAAAAAGCGTATGCCCAGCAGCGGGATACTTACATGTTCTTCCTATAATACAAAGGGTATCTTTATCTAAATTGTCATGTCTATAACCAAATTGACACTTAACTAATCAATCTAGAGAGTGCGTAAATAAAGGCAATGTACACAACAGAATCGACCTAATAGGAGCTAATCATAATAAACGGAGTACAGCAAACACATAAAAGCGAATGACGTAGATCCAAATAAATTAACACGTAATTCTGGTCTTCATCAGTTAATTTATACAATGAGGAAAATAACAAAAAATAGAAAGATTTATAAACGTTTTACATTCAACAATGTCTTCAGAATCAATAACATTGTTTTCGATTCATTAATCATTTTTTTTTTACTCTTTAAAAAAGTAAATGACGTGACAACTTATGAATGTTACTCCACACACAGAATGAATTGGTCACGATGTATGAGTTTACATACATACGAGTACATTTATTCTTCTAAGTCTTTTATTTTATTTTTTTATTTGTTAAAAGTGACGGAACGAGCAGAACGTTCACCTGGTGGTAAGTGCAACTGCCCATAACAAATGTTGTGTCAGCTAGTTCCATTCTGTGTGACACCACACTGCGCCCGTCTCCCTGAAACATCAGTTCTTAAGTCTCATATGCCCAGTGATTACTTTAGCTTTCAGTGCCCTTCAAACCGAAACACAGTAATGTTTCACATTACTGCTTCACGACAGAATAACTGGCCCCAACCTACCTAGACGGATTCCTGCATAGGAATCCTACCACCGGAATGTATTATTATATGTATTTCCATGATATGAGAAACATATCCACATGCTTCATACTTGTGAAGAATCTTCATCTTCATCTTATAAAAAAACGATGCCCCACAGTAGGATTTCTCCTGTGTCGTGGGTACGTTTTACAGACATAAATTTCACATGCACAAACCACCCAGACCCGGAACAACTATCTGTAGGCCATACAAATATTTGTCCCGTGCGGGAATTGAACCCGCGACCCGCTGCGCAGAAGCCAAGGGCTTAGCCACTGCGCCAACCGAGCCGGAGATGGTGGAGGCTGGTCTGCTCGAGCTTACAATTTACTTTTTATATTGATTAAATTAATCTTGTCTAAGATTTGAACATGTAGCGTGCTTTGTGTTTCATTGAGACTATTCTTTGTAAATTTAATAATTATGTCTTTTTGACTAAGATAAAAAAGGATTTACAAAAAAGAGGATACCTACGGAGTTTCTTTCGCCTGTTTCTTCTCTGTCAATAGCACCTCATTACGAAACGGCGGTAGATTGTAAAGAAATGACGTTTGACAAACGAAATTTATATCTCTTAGGTCGAAAAATTCCGTTATTATAAAATGTCCATTGTAACATACATAATTTTACGAGTATGTGTTTTGAGATCACGTACGAATTTATGCTATTTTTTGTATTTCTTACTAAACTTTTACAATACGGAAGGATTGTCGTTAGAACTATGTACAAAATAGTTTCATAAACTTAGTTTACAGAAACTTACATAAGTACATACAGTCACTCCTTTTCCCATAAAAAGTGGAGACAGAGCACACACCCGTAGCACCATTCGCCCCAGATGGAAACGAGACGCGGTGGCGAACCACATAGCTGCCATTTTGGTAACCCTCTTTGAAATGAGAGGAGGCCTGTGCTCAGCAGTGGGGCGTTTATAGGCTGTTACTTTAGTTTACTTTTTTTTACTTTTTACATCTCTACTGTCTACTTTTGGTGTTCATTTAACGTAAATTGAACTCTCTTGGTAATATTTCTCAACTTTACTATGCAACGAGTCATTCTCTATATTACAACGACGTTACTGTTTTCCATTACGCTACTCATGGAATGTAAATTGACCACTCTTGTTTATTTTTCCTCAACTTTACTTTGCAACCAGTCGTTGTTTGTATTACCATGACGTTACTGACTACTCTTGGCCGTGTGGTAGCGGCTTAAGAGAATCTACCACCCCATATCATCCCGTGGGTGTCGTAAAAGTCGACAGAGGGAAAATGAAAACAAGGAGATGGGCAGCAGCATCTTGCTGGAACATCTGAATAAATAAACTCCGGTTGCCAACCCGTCTGCCAAGCGTGGCAACTATGGCAAAAGCCCCCCAAAACGAGAGCTACAAACTTTTGTGGCAATCTAAGAGGGAGGCCTATGTTCAGCAGTGGACTATTGATAGGCTGAAACGACGACGACGACGACGACGACGACTAACTACTCTTGCGCTACAGACTACTCTTGCTATTCATGGAATGTAAATTGAACTCTCTCGTTTATTTTTTCTGAGCAAGCAGTCATTCCCTATTAGTTCCCTATTACAAAGTAGTTACTCTTTACTTTTGTGCTACTCATGGAATGTAAATTAAACTTCCTTATTTATTTTTCCTCAACAACTTTGCAAGCAGTCATTCTCTATATTACAAATTAGTAAGTCTTTACTCTTGTGCTACCTTGGAATGTAAATTAAACTTCCTTGTTTATTTTTCCTCAACAACTTTGCAAGCAGTCATTCTCTATATTACAAATTAGTAAGTCTTTACTCTTGTGCTACCTAGGAATGTAAATTAAACTTCCTTGTTTATTTTTCCTCAACAACTTTGCAAGCAGTCATTCTCTATATTACAAATTAGTAAGTCTTTACTCTTGTGCTACCTTTGAATGTAAATTAAACTTTCTTGTTTATTTTTTCTCAACAACTTTGCAAGCAGTCATTCTCTATATTACAAATTAGTAAGTCTTTACTCTTGTGCTACCTTTGAATGTAAATTAAACTTTCTTGTTTATTTTTCCTCAACAACTTTGCAATCAGTCCTTCCCTATATTACAAAGTAGTAAGTCTTTACTCTTGTGCTACTCATGGAATGTAAATTAAACTTTCTTGTTTATTTTTCCTCAACAACTTTGCAAGCAGTCATTCTCTATATTACAAATTAGTAAGTCTTTACTCTTGTGCTACCTTGGAATGTAAATTAAACTTTCTTGTTTATTTTTCCTCAACAACTTTGCAATCAGTCCTTCCCTATATTACAAAGTAGTAAGTCTTTACTCTTGTGCTACCTTGGAATGTAAATTAAACTTTCTTGTTTATTTTTCCTCAACAACTTTGCAAGCAGTCATTCTCTATATTACAAATTAGTAAGTCTTTACTCTTGTGCTACCTTGGAATGTAAATTAAACTTTCTTGTTTATTTTTCCTCAACAACTTTGCAAGCAGTCATTCTCTTTATTACAAATTAGTAAGTCTTTACTCTTGTGCTACCTTTGAATGTAAATTAAACTTTCTTGTTTATTTTTCCTCAACAACTTTGCAATCAGTCATTCCCTATATTACAAATTAGTAAGTCTTTACTCTTGTGCTACCTTGGAATGTAAATTAAACTTTCTTGTTTATTTTTCCTCAACAACTTTGCAATCAGTCATTCTCTATATTACAAAGTAGTAAGTCTTTACTCTTGTGCTACCTTGGAATGTAAATTAAACTTTCTTGTTTATTTTTCCTCAACAACTTTGCAATTAGTCATTCCCTATATTACAAATTAGTAAGTCTTTACTCTTGTGCTACCTTGGAATGAAAATTAAACTTTCTTGTTTATTTTTCCTCAACAACTTTGCAATCAGTCATTCCCTATATTACAATGTAGTAAGTCTTTACTCTTGTGCTACCTTGGAATGTAAATTAAACTTTCTTGTTTATTTTTCCTCAACAACTTTGCAATCAGTCATTCCCTATATTACAAAGTAGTAAGTCTTTACTCTTGTGCTACCTTGGAATGTAAATTAAACTATCTTGTTTATTTTTCCTCAACAACTTTGCAAGCAGTCATTCCCTATATTACACAGTAGGTACTATTTACTCTTGCGCTACTCAAGGAATTTAGATGAAAATTTCCTGTTTATGTTTTCTCCACAACTTTGCAAGCACTCGTACTCGTACTCGTACTGGAGTCGTAAGAAAATCTTTCACCTTGTTGTATATGTGGGTGACGTAAGAGTCGAGTAAGGTAATTACCGAGAGAATCCCACAGCATCCGAGAAATTGCGCGATAACGCACTTGGAAGAAATCGGGTGACGATGAGCGTTAAAAGTGCGGGCCTTTAGCGATGTGAATGCGACTTTGCATGGCCATTGGGGATTACAGTAAATCAAGCAAATCAAAAGGAGAGAGATGCCTTTGCCCAGCAGTGGGCTACTAACACAGTGATGATGATGATGACAGTGATGAATAATCACAAAACTTAATTTCACTCTCTAATGTATCTAACTAAAATAAACGAATCAAAAACTTAAACTCATATAGTAGCCTAATTAGCTACACACCAAAAGGGGAAACATTGACGTTAATACTGGTAGCAGGATTCCTATGCAACAGGTATCACCGCAGGGCCAGTTGTTCTGCCGTGAAGCAGTACTGTGCAAACATTACTGTGTTTCGGTGTGAAGGGCACTGATAGCTAGTGTAAACACAGGTTTTTTTAATTTTGGTAAAACGTTCACGTGATGTAAAGTGCAACGTCTGCCCGTTACAAATGCTGTGTCACCCAAAACATTTCTGTGTGACACCACACTGCGCTCGTCACCCTGAGACATGAGTTCTTACGCCTCATATGCCCCGTGATTACGCCAGCTCTCAGTGCCCTTCAAACCGAGACACAGCGATGTTTGCACACTACTGCTTCACAGCAGAATAGCTGGTGCTGGGCTGGTACCTACCTAGACGAATTCCTGCATAGAAATCCTACCACCAGTAAACGTCACGTGGGACTTAAGGCATGAGTAAAGATAAATAAAATAAAATACTCAAAGTGACAAGCGCCGTACAGTGTTCAAAGCTGTGAAAGGTATTTCAAAGGTTTAGTTTGAAGTGGAAATTCTTTATTTTTCAACGTAAGAAATATAAATTACGTTTTTGAACGTAATTTTTTACAATCTACCGCCGTTTCGTAATGAGGTTCCTCTGACGGAGAAGAAACAGGCGAAAGAAACTCCGTAGATCTGAGTTAAAAAAGGATCTACAAAAGAGATTTTCCTTTTTTTTTATTGCATAAAATGATGAAACGAGCAAAACGTTCAACTGTGTACTACTCTACTGTAAGTGCAACGTCTGCCCATAACAAATGCTGTGCCACCCAGAAAATTTCTGTGTGACACTACACTGTGCCCATCACCCTGAGACAGGTTCTCAAGTCTCATATGCCCAGTGATTACGCTAGCTCACAGTGCCCTTCAAACCGAAACACAGTAATGTTTGCACAGTACTGTTTCACGACAGAATAACTGGCCCTGGGGTGGTACCTATCACACATCTTTTATTCGTGGTTTGTGTTTCGGTTTCGCGGGGAAATAAGACTTAAGAACTAAACATCATCATCATCATCATTTCAGCCTATTACTGGTCAACTGCTGAACATAGGCCTCCCATATAGATTGCCACAAAAGTTTTTAGTTCTCGCTTTGGGGGGATTCTGCCATAGTTGCCACCCTTGGCAGGCGGGATAGCGTAGTTTATTTATTCCGATGTTCCAGGAAGACGCTGCTTCCCATCTCTTAGTTTTTAATTTCCCTTTTTGTCGACTGACACCCGCAGGATGAGATAGGGTGGTAGATTCTCTTAAGCCGCTACCACACGGCACACAACTAATGGCCCTGTTTTGTTATGAGCAGACGTTGCGCTTACGTGAACGTTTTGCTCGTTTCGGCAATATATCCAATAAAAAACAAAACAATAATATCACTATAATGCTCGTGGGAACGCAATGGACGGTAAGATTTTTTTGACTAGCACTAAAATTGTGGCGACGTGGTTCACCACCCGTCACGGCTCGTTTCCCACTGCGGCGAAAACTGGGCTACGTGTGTGGCCTCTGCCTACCTATATAGGAAAAAGGTGGTACTGTATGTACGTGTATGTATTATACACAAAGCGCGTTGTCAGGTTTCTGTTTATAATTAATCTACAGGCTAATGAAGGAAGGTAAGTTAATTTGCTAAGGTCCGCATGCAAAATATAAAAATGGTGTATATTACCTAGTTTTTTGAAGAGCACCGCCCCCCTATCCCTCAGTAGCGTGCACAAGCAAACTAACACCGCCACCAGGAACTGCCACCAGGTACCCTCCACCAACCAATACAATACTACCACTAGATAATATACACCACTAAAGTCGAGAACACGACGCGTGTTTTTTATATTTTGCATGCAGATTTCCACAAAGTGAAACGTGGATTGTGGCAGTCATCTGTTTTTGCAGTGAGTGCCCAGTCTCTGACTACCCCTTATGGGATACAGTCGCGATCTTATGTATGTATGTATGTTCCACAAAGTGACGCCTGATTCTATTAACTAATCAACAGGCTGCACGTGTAAATGAATA
This sequence comes from Luehdorfia chinensis, assembly GCA_019845155.1. Classification (NCBI taxonomy): domain Eukaryota; kingdom Metazoa; phylum Arthropoda; class Insecta; order Lepidoptera; family Papilionidae; genus Luehdorfia; species Luehdorfia chinensis. The sequence goes on from JAHVAK010000573.1 coordinate 691,274, forward strand.
TCTTAAAGAGTAATACTTATATACTCCTGCAACGCGGAAAACTGCGGACTCACAATAGAAAAAAAAACTCTTCGCTTATATTCATGACAAAACGTAGCATTGCTTTCAGTTCCACGTTGAGTTCGCTTTCAGTAGCGTTCCGACGCCGCGTCGGTTGCGACGTTGCGACGGATCGTACCAAAGTTTTCGGCGTCTAAAAATATGTTCGTAAAAGTTCGCCATTGAATGTTAAAGATAATTTGCGATTTGTGAGTTTGTGTAAATTATGTGAACGTGTATTATGAAAAGAATGTATTATTAAATATTATTGTAAGTTGTTATCAAATGACACTTAGAACTCTTTGATGTCTAAAATTGGAAATGCCAAAATATCGCAAGATTATTTACGTTATGAAAAACGTAAATGCATCTAACGCTTCCTCCGATCTTATATTGGCGATGAGACGAGCTAATCGTTCACCTGATGGTAAGTGCACGTTTGCCCAAAACAAACGCTGCACAATTACTGGTGGCAGGATTCCTATGCAGGAATCCGTCTAGGCCGGCAACGCACCCGCGATTCCTCTGGTATTGCGGTTGTTCATGGGCGGTGGTGATCACTTACCATCAGGTGAGCCATTTGCTCGTTTGCCCCCTCTCCTATAAAAAAGGTAGGTACCACGCCAGCGCCAGTAATTCCGTGAAGCAGTAGTGTGCAAGCATTGCAGTGTTTCGGTTTGAAGGGCACTGTGAGCTAGCGTCATCACTGGGCATTTGAGACTTAAGAAATGATGTCTCAGGGTGACGGGCGCATTGTGGTGTCGCACGGCGGACGTTGCACTTACCATCACGTTTTGCTCGTTTGGTCACTTTCTACAATAAAAAAATAACATTTCTGTTTGGTACCACAATGCGCTCGTAACCCCGAGACATTTTTTCTTAAGTCTCATATACTCATATAACACTAGCTGTCAGTGCCCTTCAGACCAAAGCACAATAATGTTTGCACGCTACTGCTTCAGGGCATATCTGGGGCTGCGGTGGTACTTACCTATAAGGATTCCTCGAAAGCAATGCAACAACTACAAAATTTTTCCTTGCCTTAGGTCCAAGAAGGTGAAAATGAGTGTGTGCCTACGCTAATATTTACGGCACTATGACATTTCCCGCGCAGATTTACAAGTCATAGTCATTTTGCTACATAAAAATGTTCAAGACATGTCAATGTAATCTAAACTGGCTCGTAACACGTCGTCAGTGATAAAAAAAATCAATGGGTTTCTGTTGCTTAATATTAAAATATGCGCGAACACGAATATTCAAATGATTTATATAGCTAGAATAAACAGAAATTAAAAAAGGCGATATAAAATAGGTTTTAGATTAGAAAAATATTTAAATACTAGCAAGTGCCTCTCGCTCTTAACTATAAATAGTTTGAGCACGGAAAAATTTCAAATTTGGAATAGTAAATGTTATCACATCGAGAAATTTTGTTTGAAAACGTTAGCAGCGCCCCCTTTAGCGCATTTGGAACTAAATTTTAAAGCAATGAATGCTGCCATGACCATGATGTCGTTGTCTAGTTTTCTCAAAGAAATTTCTACAACGTGGAAGCATATTTGACATTTGGTTTCGAAAGTTTACGAAACCTTTCTATTGAGAATTTCTTTCAGTACATTACTGAGGTTTTTTAAGTTAAGCTTTGTCTTGCGTGACTTCAAATTCTAAAAAATTCGTGCTCTAGCAGTAAAACGTAATGTTTATACTGTATTACGTCCAGATTTTTTGAATAATGGTAATAGTTCATAGACAATTTATATAGATCGTGGCGCTTGAGAATTATTTGACAATTTTAACAGTTCATGGATAATTTCTAATGGTCGTGTAGATCCGTCGGCATAACCAGTGCAGTGCAATGAGCTGATTTGTCTGGGGTTCGTTATTATAAAATACCAAAGAATACACGAATCACAGCAGACACTGCTGTGGTTCGTATTGTGACAACTGAAGACACAGTAATGAGATGTAAGGTATTTCGCAGGGGTGACGCACCTACATTATTTTGATGATATTAAGGGACGAGACGAGACGAAGTTCACCCAATGAAAAGCGCAACGCCGCACATAACGGCTACGCCGCTGTGGTAGGATTCCTGCCGGTGCCAGTAATTCTACCGTGAAGCAGTAGTGTGCAAACATTACTGTTTCAATCTGAAGGGCACAGAGAGCTAGTGTAATCACTGGGCATACGAGACTTAAGAACTGATGTTTCAGGGTGTCGCAGTGTGGTGCCACACAGAAATGTTCTGGGTGGCACAGCATTGGTTTTGGCGGTTTGGTTAATAATTTACTATTAGGTGATAAAAAAAAATTGCTCATAAAAATAATATAATTTCTTCCACTTTAGATAAAAAATGTATCCAAATTATTTTTCGTGCCGAGTATGACTTGTCAATAGTGTTGTGGAAGTGAATTAAGAATAAGTGATTAAACAGTGGATATGTTGTGAAAAAAGTTGGCGAAATTGAACAAAAATGCCTTTAAGAACTTTCAATACTTCGTTTAAAGACATGGCCTGGAATGAGTCGGAGCAGTGGGGTGTAACTCCATTGGATTTAGACGTATTCTATAGACCGGACGTAGTTATAATAGTGCTGTACGTGGCGGTGCTGACGGCATCGCTCTCCGCTAACACACTGTTGATCTTTATCGTCATCAAATTCCAGTACATGAGAAGGTAAGTGTTTCTAAAAATATTTCTTCTAAGTCTACTATAAACGTGTCCTTTATCCTGCCCCCTGACGTCTTAGGGGGACGGGCGCAGTGTGATGCCACTCAGAAAGGGTCTAGGTGACACAGCATTTGCTATGGGCGGACGCTGCTTTTACTATCAGGTGAACGTTTTTCTCGTCTCGTTCCTTTCTCCAATAAAAAAATGTATCGGTGTTATGAACGTACTTGGCTAGGTCAGTGTTAGAATCATAGCAGAATGATCTCCTGCTGGCCATGAATGGAAACGACTACATCCGAATACTGTTGGACGCTGTCAACTGCTCACGAGATATGACTCTCGCATGACTGAGTTCTGTTAAATTTTTACTCATAGTTGGATTCCTATGAAGAAAGCCATCTAGATATGTACCACACCAGGGCCAGTTATTCTGCCGTGAAGCAGTAGTGCGCGAACATTTTCGTTCAGCTCACAACAAATTTCGTTCGTAGTGTGCAAACATTACTATGTTTCGATCTGAAGGGCACTGAGAGCTGGGCAAACGAGATTGAAGAACTGATACCTCGGGTGGCGGGCGCAATGTGACACAGCATTTGTTATGGGCATACGTTGCACTTACCATCAGCTGAACTTTTCGTTCGTCTCGTCACTATCAAATAAAAGAAAATTAAGCAAGTTTTATATAAGCAAAAAGGTAGTATCTGTGTATGTGGATCAATCCATTTATGGGAAGCCAAAATTAAAGTGAAGACCTGCTTAATTGAGATCTACTATCCTGGAGCCCATTTACATCTTATGGGCCCTTAATTTTTATTTTGGCGAATATGCAGGTTGTAATCAATCCCTGGGGGTCGATGTAGACCACTTTCTGCCCATAACAAATGCTATGTCACCCAGAACATTTCTGTGTGACACTACCCTATGCTCGTCACCCTGAGACATCAGTTCTTAAGTCTCATATGCCCAGTGATTACGCTTGAACACAGTGCCCTCCAAACCATACCAACATAGTAATGTTTGCAGACTACCGCTTCACGACACAATAACTGGCACTTTGGGTGGTACCTACCTAGACGGATTCCTGCATAGGAATCCTCCCACCAGTAAAGTGGTACTAAGTATTACCTTAACACTTGACCTCTGAGTTCTCGGCTAATGATTTCGTCCTTCAATAAATGTGTACCCTGATTAGATTGAGCTAAAGTTATAATTTAGGGTAATAATAATAACAACTTAGAATGTGAATTACAATAACAAATAACTAAGAACTTATATTAAATTATCAAGTAAGCTGATACAATAATTTCAAATACATTATTGAAGATAACAATGTTGAACTGTTTAATTACAGTACTGAAGTTGTTAAAGGTCGAAAAGGGATTAAAATTTCGGATAGGAATATTAATTGTAAAGCAAATTTATAATTAGTTATAACTTTATTCACCTACTTCATTCTGTCTGTGCATCACCCATATGTTGAATGGTATTAAGTCCACCTATATATTAATTATCGTGTTTTTTATTTGATACTAGCGATCCGCCCCGGCTTCGCATGGGTAGATAGATATTAGAAAGATAAATTAGTACTTTATTTGGCCAAACAGAACAACAACAATCCCTTCACTAAAAATTTTTGTAGCGACTATGCTCATCGGCGAATCTGCAACTGGTCAGGTAAGATTAAGTTACCAAAAATTGTTTTATTTATGGGAACATAAGCCATGAAAGTTTAGTGGCTCAGAGCTTCCTTGTAAACAACATTTGATGTCGTGTTAGCAAAATTAAACGACCGCTCTCGACCGCTCTCGACCGCTGCGCAAAGGGAGTCGCGCACCTCGATGATGCCCAAGTCGCATGAAACCGGGCGGCGCGGCGTTCGAGACCGCGGCCGCTGTATTTATTACAGAGCGTTTCAAAGTTTTAAATTAAAAAAATATATAATTAAAATTACAAACCACTATTAAATGTTTTCTAGTTTACAAAAAATAAGATGAGTAGGCATATAACAATACAACTTAGTATAATCGCGAGTAACGCGGGCGAGAGTATGGCTGTTCGCTCACACCGCAGCATTTTTCTTACTTTTAGCATTTTTATACTCGTCGTAACTTCTAAACGATAGGTTCGCTCGAATAATTTAAAGAGGATTTTACACGTACATAATCAACCTTGACTATAAAACTATTTAATAGGATAAGGATTAATATTATGATACGAATGTCATCATCTTTCGATTCTACCCCTGTTTTGATTGACTAATTTGAAGAAAAAGTGGTTATTGTGACTTAACTATAATAGTTAGACATATAGCCCCGCGGACTTTTTTGTGAGTAATGATGAGTACTATGAAAATGTAGTACATTATTTTCTTTATCATTAATAGTTTTTGCAGCGCACGTCAAATAATGACTTTAATCAGTAAATTTTTGATACCTTGAGTTGCATCATAGCAATTTTCGTAGGAATCTCTTTTTTTAAATTAAATACAACTCATGTTATTCGGTGATAATGTAGTTGTATATAGGTGAAAGAATGTTTAAAACCGGTTGAGTAGTTTTTGAGTGAAATCATTACAACAGACATACAAAAAATCTAATCTTTCCTCTTTATAATATTATTATAATTATAATTATATTATATTATATTATTTGATATAGTGACGAAACGAGCAAAACATTCACCCGTTGGTAAGTGCAACGTCTTCCCATGAAAAATGCTGTGTCACCCAGAACATTTCTTTGTGACACGATACTGCGCCCGTCTCCCTGAGAGATCAGTTCTTAACTCTCATATGCCCAGTGATTACGCTAGCTTTCAGTGCTCATCAAACCGAAACATAGTAATGTTTGCACACTATTGCTTTACGGCAGAATATCGGGTCCTGGGGTGTTACCTACCTAAACGGATTTCTGCGTAGGAATCCTACCACCAGTAGTGTATGTATATGAAGTTAAATAAACAAAATAAATCGTCGCCGCATTTCGAATTCATCACCAGCTACTTAAAACGGACAGGGACGAGGTACTTTAAATGTAAGATTTAATTTTTAGTGTGGCAACCCCAAATGTTTAACTAGGTGTATACTTAAATTAGGTGATGCCGGCGACTTCTTCCGCGTGGATATATAATTTTAAATATCCCGTGAAGATTTTTCTGGGATAGCATATATCTGTGCGAAAACCGAAAAAAGGTTACAAACACACAGAGGGACAGAGAGAATTACTTTCGCATTTATAATATTAAGTTAAAACTGCTATGAAAGAAAATAATGATCACCAAAATGCAAATTAAAGCGACGCGTAACACGTTCATCATAGCTCCCAATTTCTACAGTTTTTCAGATTTTACGCAGGAACAGGTTTTTTAATTACGCGTTTGAGTTTAGAAATGTAGGTAGGAGATGAGTTTAAGAAAAAAACTTTATTGTTCACAATTTAAAATAAGTATTTACAACTAATGGAAAACATGTAAACCTTAACTAACTAACCTTACATAATAACCCTACAGTAAATTTAATAAATAAACAAAATAAAAAAATAGGTAAATTCCTAAAGTGGTGACAATTACAGTGAGTTCAATACAACATTCATCCAGACCATTCGATCAAGAAAACACAGAGTTTTAAGATAATCGTAGCACCCACAGACTTAACAACAAATATTTGATATAATTTCGGTGTTGTTTTTGCTATCAGCCGTTGTAGCTTCTACAGCTTCATCGGATTCGGATAGCTGTGCCGGCGGGACAAGCCAAGTTAGGTTTAAACGAAACATATACATAAATAGCTCCCTAACTTTGCCATCTAAATTCATGTCGACAAATATTTGATACATAATTTCGATGATTAGCCTTTTTGGCGGGCAAATATTTGAGAAATCGTATCTTTAAGAGAAGAAGAGAAGAAGAAGAGGAGAAATGCGGTGTTAAGCGCTATTCAGAAAATAACGTCATTTGCACAACGCCGTCTATTGATAATGCTTATTAATTATTGTTGTACTTCGATTTGGAAAATGCGTAAAGATCGCGTAAATGCGCAACGTGACGTTCAATAAATAATTAGCATTGCAAACAATAAAATTTAAACTTTACTTATAACGAATGAAATAAATTTATAGCAAAGTACTAACTCAACAGCCTATTATTAATTATTATATCATCAATGGCGGAGAACACCATTCGATAATTACATCATTTGCACAACGCCATCTTTTGGTGATACAGTTTAACTATTGTACTTAGTATAAGTTATATTTTTGTAAGTAAATTTAATATTATTTTTTCAGTTGCTGTGTTTCAGGTTTTAGTTTAATACTATAGAACCTTATTTGACAACTTTTATTATCATTTCTTAGATTAGATTTAAATGTACACTTAATTTACTCTTTGCCACCGTTGAACAAATTCGTACACTGCAAATACTCGATAATTTTTGATAGAATAAACCGATTTTAATAAGACTAAATGTTTCTGGAAGATACGCTTGATTTTTTTATTGAGTTTTTTGAATAATTTCAGTACTTCAGACGTGATGCGTTCACCAAAAAACATATAATCGACAAAAAACACCAAAAAGACAAACAGACATTTCTAAAAATGATCAATCAATTATTTCGCAAAATATTAAAATATACTCGTGAAGTTTACAGTTTTATTATACGTATAGATTCGAATATTATAAATCAAGGATATGCACCTCAATTACGTGTTTTGTAATTATTTATAGTCACTTTATATTCTGTACTGTAAATAAACTACAAATAGGCATTAATAATAAGCAAAATTGTCAAAGTGTACAAACTAACGACGGGTAACTTAAATTTATATATAATTCATGTCACTCCCTTTTCTACATTTAGAAAATTAACATTGTTATCCTCTGTTGGGCTTCATTTTGGGTTGTTGTATTGATAATTTAATTTGTATAACTACGTATTGAGACCTTTGCTCACTCTGCTACTTGTTGTTATTTCTTTGGTTTATTTTATTATTCAGAATAAATAGTAATATGAATACCCGAAATGTCAAGGCGCGCCAGGTGGAGAACCAACCTCAACTCGCTCTCCAAGAACTAGCGTAATCACTGGGCATATGAGACTTAAGAACTCATGTCTCAGAGTGACGGTCGCAGTGTTGTGTCATACAGAATTTTTTTTGCAGCATTTGTTATGGGCGGACGTTGCACTTACCATCAGGTGAAGGGTTTGCCCGTTTCGACACTTTTTCAAATAAAAAATAAATAAACTTAAGGCCTTCATGGGGCAGTGAAAAAGAAGTTGCAGCAATAATTTCTAAAAATACACAATTGAAATGTGATATGGCAAGTTTACATAATGAGTATAGAAACATATTAAAACAAAGAAATCAGCTACAGAGACCTGTCACTGAGATTGACCAGTGTGGGTCACAGCTGTATGGCAAATCGATATGAAATAATTAGCTAATAGTAATAATCATTTGTTAATAGAATCAGGCGTTACTTTGCTGAAATCCCTTATAATAAAGGAACGAAAGTTAATTTGCTAAGATCCGCATGCAAAATGATAGGTATCACATATCCTGATATGACTTTAAGACTGGTAGTTAATGTGCTATCTTATTGTTTACTTTTTAATACAGCCCAGAATTTGGCTACACAGGCATTTGCTTTTGTTGAGCAGTCTAATTATTTGAAATATAATTTGGAATCAGTTTCAAATAATTTAAATTAAATAATAAGACAATAGAGGAAATCAATAGCAATAATTTTGACTTTACTAAATTAAGAAAGTCATATCTAATAAATTGTACCACTTCTCAATATATTAATAATAAAGATATAGGACATTTAAGGCAAATAATTAGAAATTGAATTGTTTTTAAATAGCTACCACATTAATATTTTTGTGTATAACTGAACATTGGTTAAAAGATAATTTTTACGCGGTGGCTCTTTTATACTATTAAATAAATCATTGCAATTTAAGGAACGTAAAGACATTGTGAGCCTCTCTGTTGAGAGAACTGCAGAAACGGTTTGTGTTGAGCTTGAGCATCTCACAGTTTCCATCTCAGCGTTTACAGACCCCCATTGTGGTTTATATGATAAATTTGAGAAAATTATGGAAGAAGTTTTAATTAAACTTAATATAAAGAATAAACCTGTTGTCATATGCGGAGACTAATATCAATCTCCTAGAAGCTTCTTCCATCAGATGGAATTAAGTTCTTTGATGAAATCATTTAATCTAGTTAACCAACACGTATTACTGGATCTAGTGCAACTTGTATAAATAATATTTATACAGTTGTTAAATCTTTTGTTCCAGTCCATAATCTAAAAAGTAAGTTCTGACAATTATGACCTTACTTAGGCAAAAAAACAAATATTAAAATGCAACCATCATTCTACATCTGAATAATTTTAAAATAAAAGTTGAAATTAAATATCAAAGTTTTTACACGTTTAAAAGTAGGTAAGGATGCACTTTATTAAATAAAGTGATTGTATTATGCAATTGCGATGTTTATTTACAATGATAATAAAATATGTTTGTGTGAATGTGTGCGCGCGCGTGCTTGCACGTGTGTGTGTGTGTGTGTGTGTGTGTGAGCGTGTGTGCGTGTGCGTGTGTGTATGTGTATAAACTTATTGATTTTAGCACAATATACGGACATAACTTTGGCTAGATATAGCCACTGGCTATTCATGCATAGTTACAAAAAAGTTTTTCAACAGGTTATTTTCTATAAATATGTTTCCTTCCAGAAACCAGGTCCACATCCGAGAAAATGTGGTTATGAGTGGAACACATTCGATTTATTGGGGAGTTACTTGAGTAATTAGCGTGATTGTAAGTAATAGTTTTGTGTGTCTTGTACGATAACGCGGCGCAGAGAAGTTGATTAAAAGCAATTAAATGTAGACTGTCGAGGCGTCCGTGAATAATGTCATATCTTTTTTTTTAATCTTTTAATATTTTTAAAAACGAAGCTCCACAGTAGGATTTTTCTCCTGTATCGTGCGTGCGTTTTACAAACATACATTTCACATGCACAACACAACCAGACCCGAAAAGCAACAATTTGTGTTTTTGCACAAAATCTTACCTCCGGCTGGGAATCGAACCCAGGACCGGTGGCGCAGAAGTCAGGTACGCTAACCACTACGCCACGCAGTCGACAGGTCATTTGATCCAACAAAATTCTACGATCCTCTAGTGTAAGGAATTTATGATATATACATCTTTCTGTGTACGTTTCATGTCTCTTTTTCATGTTATAATCCAAGAATTTCAAAAATTTTCCTCGACTTGTTTCTACTTTATTAATATATATATATATGATATTGTGGACACCATACGAATCTACCATATTCTAGGGTGCTACGAACGTAAGCGTAGTATAACCGCTTTATGAGTTCTAAATTGTTGAAGGGTTGACAAGTTCGTAGCACGAAGCCTAAGTTTTTGTTCGCTTTATTTGTAATCTGGTCAATGTTACCGCAAAACGTAAGCTTCGTATCAAATAGAATACCTTAATCTTTAACAACCTGTACCCTTTTCTGTAGTTGTCCCAAACATTCTGTATGTTTATTCGACTGGTTTCAATTTACGTGTGAATGTTATAAATTGACATTTACTAACATTAACAGTAATACGGTTACATTTATAATAATGTTCCAATCTTTTTAATTCTTCTTGAAGCAATCTTGTAGATTGTTGATTTTGGACCATATCTTTTTATTGTCTGCATACATTAAGAAGGAGATATGTTAAAAGCATGTGTTTATGTCATACAAATACGAATTATACAGAATGAGAAACTAAATGAGACCCCTGGGGTACTCCGGATGTGATTTTAATAAAATTAGATTTATGTCCACCTATGACCACCGCCTGACAACGATATCTCAGATATGATTCTATCCATCAGAAGGTCGTCATGAATACCTAATATCTGTAATTTACGGAGCAAGATGACGTGATCAACATGATCGAAAGTTTTTTCAAAATCTGTGTAGATCACGTCAACTTGTCCTCCACCGTCCATGTTTTGAAGAATTTTTGTGATAAAGTAACTAATCAATGACCTGCCTTTTAAGGAAACCATGTTGAGATTCTGGTAAGCCTCGGCTAATGATAGGATATATGCAGTTAAAAATAATCTTCTCAAAAATTTTCGCGACTACTTTTAATATGGATATTGGTTACTAATTTTCGACTCTAGTGCGTGATCCTTACATGTAGGTACCACACGAGTTTCCAGACACTAGGGAAGAAACCTTCCTTAAGTGACCGATTAAATAAAATATGTAAAGGAACCAGTAAAGACTTAGCACATTTGAATAAACATAAACTGGCGGAATTTTATCGCTGCTTGGTCATCAAAAAGATGTCAACCTGCTACAAAATTTTTAAAACTTGGTCTTTTGAAACCTGGAGACTAATTACGTTACAATCATTACTGCCTAACGAATTATGTAAATAGACGTCGGAGTACGAAGTAGCTGGCGCAAAGAATACGCTTTTGAAGAAGATATTGAATGCATCAGCAATAGCAGAGCCTTCTTTATACGTTATACCATTATAAGATATTTTATTTGGGTAATTGGATTGTATGTCCATCTTTACTGCTGTAATCGTACATTATTTTATTTTAACCAACTGGAAAAAAAATCCTTGCTGGTTCATCCCAGGATAGAGGCATTACATTACGAACCATTGTAGTTTAAAAAAATGATGTTCAATGAGTATTATGTACATAATCTATATTGAATAAAAATTAGTCCATTCTATTCTAATAATGGGTGAGTAATGTAGCGGGGACGGGAAGCGCTTGAATCTACGCTTCACAGCCGGGCACTAGCATGACGTGTTACCTTGCCTACCTCAACATCTGTCGCCCTTCAGTATACCATCGAATTACGCGATAGCTTACATTGAACATTTCTGAGGAGTTGGTCAGATGAATTCCTGCTGCTAAGTTCTACCGTCGCGCAACACAAAATTTCATCAACATCAGCTTTGCCAGAAATTTTCTGTTACGCACGACCAGTTTGTGGAATCTGCTGCTGCCGACGGTTTGCCCGAATCGAGATAACTTAGGGACACGAAGAAAAGAGCCTACTCCTTTCTCAAAAGCTGGCAACGCGCTCGAAATTCCTCTGGTATTGCTTATGTTTATTAGCGGCAGTGATCACTTACCATCAGGTGAGTCGCTTGTTTGTTTGCACCGTCTTACATTCAGTCACTCCTTTTTCTCATATAAGGACTATACCCGTATTTTCGCCCCCGCAGGAAACGAGACGCGACAGGTGGCGAATCACGTCGCCTTCAATTTGGTACTAGTCAAAATTTTTTACTCGCCATTGCGTTCCCACGAGCAGTCTAGTATAGTAACTTCTTATATTATCTAGTCGACACCTCTTTAGGAAAGAGGTAGGTGTTGTGCTACTCCGCCCTATTCTTTAAAAAACACAGTTCTTTAAAAAAATACGTCAGATTTTAATAAAATTCGAATTTTAATAAATCATCTCGACTTCGTAATAGAATAAAACTTATTTTAAAAAACAAGTGTCTTCAAAGGACTAAGCCTGCTAATGAAGTCAAAGGGGACCCTTTTCTAATGCAAAACGATTTCGAGTAGACAATATCGCAGTCGAAGATAAAAAAATATTAATTTTAAATTTGATTAGGGCTTAGTGTTTTAGAGATGTTTATTCAAATCAATAGGTATATATCGTCCAAAATGGTGGCTCGTTACGTCTGGTTTGCCGTGGGGGCCAAAAGAGGGCTACTTGTGTGGGCTCCGCTTATTGCTTATATTAGGAAAAGGCGTGACTATATGTATGTATATGCCGTTGGAAAGTGTAACAAACCGTATTTTTTGTGGGTATCTTATGAGGGAATCTACGAGTAACTTTTCTCTTACGTTGTCCCATTGCGCCGAGACGAGCATGGGCGTTTTTCGTGTTGGTATATTGCGCTAGCCAACCTGCATATCAAGTAGACTGGATTAAAAAACTATAAAGAACTTACAATACATACAATCACACTTTGCTATTTTCATATTATGGTGTTTATCTGCATGGATAAAGGCTGTCCGGGCGGTATTCTTCAAAGACATAATACAGCATTTAAAATTTTGCATGCAGATCTTAGAAAATTAACTTTATTTCCTATAATATAATGGATTTCCGCAAAGTAACGCTTAAAGTTAAAAAGTAAAGTTTCAGCCTATAAATGTCCCACTACTGAGCACAGGCCTCCTCTCATTTCTGAGAGGGTTTTTGGAGCTAGGAAGAATCCGCCACGCTGCTCCAAAGCGGGTTGGCGGACTTCACATGTCTTCGAAATATTTTTAATTTCTCAGACATGCAGGTTTCCTCACGATGTTTTCCTTCACCGCCGAGCACGTGGGAAGTCAGCACTTATAATTGCAATTAACAATTTTAGTGGTGCCGGCACCGGGAATCGAACCCAGGTTACTCGCGTACTATGAAATTAAAAGCGAGCGCCTAGCCCCTGAACAACTACGGCTCGCTTACTAACGCTTACTGAGATTTATTTTATTCACATTTCCGATATAAATATGTTCGCTTATATTCACTTCTGTCACGAGTACTTAGTTGCATCTGCTCTTTTTTCACTTTTTCAGAGTATGCCGTTCGTCTTCAGTCTTTTAACAGTACACTTCTGAATATACTTGGGCCTTTCCCAAGGAGGTCGAATTGCTGTAATCATCACGCTTGGCAAACGGATTGGTCAACGGTACCAGCCAGATACTTTTTAATTTTCACGTAGCTACCCATCACCGGATTTTGTGCCTTCGTTCTGAAAATTTTGAGAGGTTTATTCCGCCATATGACGGAGGAAATTAGTTTTGTCTGGTATTTCCCTAAGTCGCATTCTGCGATACTCATCGGACTTATAAGGGGTAGAAGATTTTACGTCGGCACCATATGGCAATTTACAACCCTACTTAACGTAGTGTTAGAAATGACTAAGTTGGTAATTACGTTGGTAAATAAAGATATTTACGTACCTCGTACTTATTTCTTATTTCAAGCTGTTGGGTTAATTATATTTTAATGTCAGTGTGTGTCTTTATGTGTATGTAAACATACTGTCAATGAATTGGTAACATACTCTTAGTATGCATTCGTAAATTGTATTTGTTTGTATATTAACTTTTTTATTGTCAATCGTTTGCTATGTTTGCTAACTGTCCTGAAATAGTGTTACACTAGAGGCGAGTGGAGCACTGCTGCTCCTTTGAGTTACATTTTTGGTTCCGAAATCCGGTTTCACTGAAAATCAGTGCTGGAGAAAATTCTTCAGTTTTTTGCTAAGTGGGACCACTTTGGCATCACACTATTTATTCTTCAACACACATTACACCTAGTGACCCCGCTATTCGAAGGAAGTTGATGTGTATACTAATACCATAATGCATCTTAACACTTCCAAAACTATAATTTTGGTTATTATTTGTTGTATATGTGTTTCAAATAAATCCATTATATTCTTTTCTATTCAATATTTGTTGTTTATTGAAAAGGTTAGAAGTTACACGGACTTTTAATAACTTATAAGTTTGTTATTCGTAACGTAGCTGGGTTGAGGTAGTAAAATCCTAAAAAAATTCTCACAGAAGGAAAGTGTTAAAAAGTAATACCAAAGTTTATGGTAAAAGAAAAAAAAGGCAAAAAGCCGTAAAGAGACCGATGATGGCTCACGCGAGACTGAGATTGGGAATTTATGCTTATTGGAAAACCAGAAAAATTGTCTGCTTGATGGCGGCGGAACATAATACACATTGAACACTGCGTGGTCTAGTGGTCAGAGTACTTGACTTCTACGTCGTGAGTCCTGTGTTTGAATACTAGTCAAAGTCAACATTTGTGCAAAAATACAAATCGCTGTTTTTCGAGTCTTGTTGTGTATTGGAAATTTATGCAGCAGATAGCGTCGTCCTTCGTTTTTTGAAGTATAAAAGTAAAAAGAAGGATTACTCATTCTCGATCTGAAGGTGTTTTGGCGAATGATATTGCTAAGGAAAAGGTTTACGTCTTCTCCAACTAGCAATATTTAGATGTTGTATATATAGTTCGTATCTCAGAAACATAGATAGCGCGATTATGGAATGTATGAGATATTTCTTGAGCTTCTAATGTGGTGACATAGATGTCGCTACATAACTCCCCCGCTAAGACTGGAAGTCGTAGTTAGCGTTTGGAGATCTTGTGACGTCAGGCGATGATGTGCACTCTGGCGATGCGGTGAAGCTGTGTCCAGACCTCCAGTGCATCGAGACGTATGGAGACAGTGTTGATGTCGAAAGAGTCAGCCTGAGGAGAGGCGCTGCCGTTGATAATCCTTAGTGGCTGAGAAACTAGGAAGCACGTCTTGTGCCGACAGTAGTCTGGTGCTGTGAGTGGGATGGCTGCCGATAACGTGGTTGCTGTGGATTGGAGAAGCTAGCTGCGTTGTTCATACAGGAGTCATTATTTCGGCGCATGTTATCGCCAAGGAAACCCGCTAGGTCCTAACCCGCTACCCGCCAGATCGGGTGGTTTGATGTGGGGAGGACGACTCCTCCAACTAGTAATATACAGATGTTGTATATATTGTTCTGTACAGATTCTATCTCAGAAACTTACTTAGCGCGATCATTGAATGTATGAGATATTTTTTGAGCTTCTCATATGATATAGTTAATAGAATCAGGCGTTACTTTGCGGAAATCCATTATAATGAAGAAAAGTAAGTTAATTTGCTAAGATCCGCATGCAAAATATAAAAATGGTGTATATTACCTAGTTTTTTGAAGTGCACCACCCGCCCTCCCTCAGTAGCGTGCACAAGCAAACTAACACCGCCACCAGGAACCGCCACCAGGTACCCTCCACCAACCACTACAATACCACCACTAGATAATATACACCACTGAAGTCGAGAACACGACACGTGTTTCGCCCCAAAACGAGGCATTATCAAGCGTAATAGACTCTACGACAGACGGCCGCCGAGTGAGCGGCGCGGTCAAAGAGCTGCCTATTTATACTACAGGTGACGCAAACGGCCCCCACCTACGACATTGCGATTACAATATCGTGATAGCGACCGCTTGCTCACACAATCCACCACCCGAATTACATAAGCAGCCGTTTGCGACCGAATTGATAGCAAACGACTACTTAGAGTATATTTAAACTTTAAGTACTGGATTTAAAGATATTTAAAAGTGGTGAATTCGAGACGTTTGTTTGTTCATTCAGCAGTGCAATGTTATTATTTTTATTTTTAATTATTTCTAATTGCTCCAGCACACACAGCCGAAGCCCCTTGTCGCAAATATGTAGGACTTTAAATGTGTGGTCGCTAGTCAGGTTATGCCCAGTTTCCAAAAGATGTTTTGCGAAGTGTGATCTGTCGGGATTGCAATTTCTGTACGCGGCCAAATGCTCCTTGTATCGGGTATCGAAATTGCGACCAGTCTGACCCACGTAAACGGCGCTGCATTCACTGCAAACAAGTCTATAAACGCCGGATTTTTGGCGTTCATCAATTTTGTCTTTGACGTTACAAGCCCCACTCAGCGAATTGCTTGTCCTGAACGCAACGTAAATATCGTTACGCCTAAGAGTCCTTGCTATTCTCTCAGATACAGGACCCAAGTAGGTCAAACTGCTCACATATCGTCGAACACTTCGGGATGTAGCCGCGTACAGATCTTTGCGAACTATATGAATTTGTTTCTTTTTTATAATGGTGTTAATAATATTTTTTGAATAACCGTTAGAGACCGCCATCTGATAGATGATTTGGAGCTCCTTGGCATAATTATCCTTATTCAGAGGTACGGCCAATAGTCATATGATTTTCAAATTTACCGCAAACCGACCCACACAGATTCTGTCATCCCCGCGTCATCGTGTCACCCTTGGCAACATAAATTGGCCGCTTTCCATAGTTACGTTAATCGTCTATTGGCCGTACCTCTGAATAAGGATAATTATGCCAAGGAGCTCCAAATCATCTATCAGATTGCGGTCTCTAACGGTTATTCAAAAAATATTATTAACACCATTATAAAAAAGAAACAAATTCATATAGTTCGCAAAGATCTGTACGCGGCTACATCCCGAAGTGTTCGACGATATGTGAGCAGTTTGACCTACTTGGGTCCTGTATCTGAGAGAATAGCAAGGACTCTTAGGCGTAACGATATTTACGTTGCGTTCAGGACAAGCAATTCGCTGAGTGGGGCTTGTAACGTCAAAGACAAAATTGATGAACGCCAAAAATCCGGCGTTTATAGACTTGTTTGCAGTGAATGCAGCGCCGTTTACGTGGGTCAGACTGGTCGCAATTTCGATACCCGATACAAGGAGCATTTGGCCGCGTACAGAAATTGCAATCCCGACAGATCACACTTCGCAAAACATCTTTTGGAAACTGGGCATAACCTGACTAGCGACCACACATTTAAAGTCCTACATATTTGCGACAAGGGGCTTCGGCTGTGTGTGCTGGAGCAATTAGAAATAATTAAAAATAAAAATAATAACATTGCACTGCTGAATGAACAAACAAACGTCTCGAATTCACCACTTTTAAATATCTTTAAATCCAGTACTTAAAGTTTAAATATACTCTAAGTAGTCGTTTGCTATCAATTCGGTCGCAAACGGCTGCTTATGTAATTCGGGTGGTGGATTGTGTGAGCAAGCGGTCGCTATCACGATATTGTAATCGCAATGTCGTAGGTGGGGGCCGTTTGCGTCACCTGTAGTATAAATAGGCAGCTCTTTGACCGCGCCGCTCACTCGGCGGCCGTCTGTCGTAGAGTCTATTACGCTTGATAATGCCTCGTTTTGGGGCGAAACACGTGTCGTGTTCTCGACTTCAGTGGTGTATATTATCTAGTGGTGGTATTGTAGTGGTTGGTGGAGGGTACCTGGTGGCGGTTCCTGGTGGCGGTGTTAGTTTGCTTGTGCACGCTACTGAGGGAGGGCGGGTGGTGCACTTCAAAAAACTAGGTAATATACACCATTTTTATATTTTGCATGCGGATCTTAGCAAATTAACTTACTTTTCTTCTTCTCATATGATATAGAAGCCGCTACAGTGTCATAAAAGTTGATTAAAAAAATCTCGTGGATTCCAACCAATGGCGGAATAGGCATCTTTAACAAATCAGATTTGGAGTATCTAGACTGGTGATGGGAGCTGGTCTTATATGAAAAGTATTTTAAAATATAAAAAAAAACATCTGGTACATACATTTTATTTTGACTTAGTGGTTAGAGTACCTCACAGTCAGTTATACTATATGTAATACTACTCAAATTATAATCATTAAAATTTGGAGAAAATAAAAGGGTTATAAAATTATAACATATTTTTATTTACATCAGATTTTTAAATTACATTTCGACACCAAAAGGTAACTAGTTGAAATCCGAGCATTTTACGTGATTAACGAAGTGACCAACTTGTTCATTACATACATACATACATACAGTCACGCCTCTTTCCCATAGGGGTAGGCAGAGACCACATCTTTGCTTGCCACTTGCTACGATCCTGACACACATCTTTAGCTTCTTCTACTTTCGTTAGCGTTTTCACACACGCTCGTCGGTTGCGGGTACTTTTTTTTGTAGACGTTTTAAATTCTTTCGTGTTTTAAATTCATTAATAACCGAGACAAACCCGCATCTTCTTTCTCATTATAATACAAAATCATTATTTTAAATAATGATTTTGTATTATAATTTGGTTGCACAATTAGTGAAATTTATTCAACGACGCGAGAATCGAAATATTTTTATTTTATTTCATATTTATTTATAGGTTTTCTTTAAATAACCATCAATTTTGATGTTTCACATCTGCCGGGCGTCGTGTGACGTCTACATTTTTTTATGTGCAGGCTCCCAGTTTTGATAACATTTAGGTAGATCACAGTTAGGTAGATTACACCACGAGCCGTGGTAGCTCAGGGGCGAGGCGCTCGCTTTTAATTTCATAGTACGCGAGTGACCTGGGTTCGATTCCCGGTGCCAGCACCACTAAAATTGTTAATTACAATTTTAAGTGCTGACTTACCACGTGCTCGACGGTGAAGGAAAACATCGTGAGGAAACCTGCATGTCTGAGAAATTAAAAATATTTCGAAGACATGTGAAGTCCGCCAACCCGCATTGGAGCAGCGTGGCGGATTCTTCCTAGCTCCAAAACCCTCTTAGAAATGAGAGGAGGCCTGTGCTCAGTAGTGGGACATTTATAGGCTGAAACTTTACTTTACTTTAGATCACAGTGACTGATAAAAATATATTGCGTTATATTGGACTGCTTACGTGAACTCTTTGATGCTCTCTACACTCCCTGTATAACAAGTTACAAGTATTTTTTTTATATACCATATAGAGCAACCGAATTGTCTCGTTTCCCGCGAGGGCGAAAATTGGGCTACGTGATATATAATAAGTGATACATAATTTCGGTGATGTAATTGCTGTTAGCCTTTTTGGCTTTTACAGCTTCATCGGCTACTGTGCTCACAAGGCATACGTGAGTGGCCTCTGCCTACCCCTTATATGGGCAAAAGGCGTGACTCTATGTATGTACGTATAGAGCAACGTTGTGGTAACAGTAATGGTTTGGTAGTAGGATTCCTATACAGGAATCAGTCTTGGTAGCGTTTTCAGTAATGTTCAGTAACCATTTCAGCCGTCCAACATTACTGACGACGTTTTATTGACTGAAAACGTTTCGGTTTGAAGGGCAGTCACTGGGCACAAGAGACTTAGACTAAGTGATGTCTCAGGGTACCGAGTGCAGTGTGGTGTCACACTGAAATGTTCTAGTTGACACAGTATTTGTATGGGCTGTCGTTGCACTCATCATCAGATTATGAAATGAAAGGGAGTCCTACATTTTTTTTAAAAGACGAACGCGTGGCCTAGTGTTTAGAGTACCCGACTACCAAGCCGCGGGTTCTTAGTTCGAATCCTAGCTGGAGCCAACATTAGTGCAGAAACGCAAATTGTTGGTTTCCTGGAATTTTATTTTAGTAATTCTTAAAAAGGAGAGACTAGCGGAGAAATGCGAATTATTCTTTTGATTTTTTTTTTAATATGTGTTTAAAATTTGTACGTTCTAAATCACAATAATAATCCCATTAACTTAAGTTTAGTTTTATAGAATAGTTTATAGGAATATAGTTTTATATAAATATGGTATGTTTAGTTTTTTATAGACGTAGATAATACCAATATAAAAAAATAAGGAGAGAGAAAAAAACAAGAATATCTTAATGAATGGAAATTTTAAACCTTAAAGACATTTTGAAAAATTCACTCACTTAAGAAATAGAAGAGAATTAATCTATATATGTATATATAAATATATTATTAATATGTAGCAAGAATACTTTGTACACCTTTTTAATCTTATTGTGCGCACGTTCGAAATCTAACACTCATTGTGTTAGATTTCGAATAGTTAAAGTTGGTATAGAAAAGAAGCGAAAAAGTTAAAATTTACAATATGTGTTAAAAATACATTAAATACAATAAAATAAAACATTATTGTTTTGCGTTTATACTGACAATGTTAACCATAATAGTCTGTCGCTTGTTTAGGTTTATACTACCAATGTCAAACACATAATAGTCTGTTGTCAAACAGTCGCACGGATTAGAGTTCAAAATGTTGCCAACAAATAATTACACAAATTTCAATAACTTTCAAACTAATTACGGTCCAATTAGGTCGACCACTAATAAAAATAATCCATTGCTTTCCTCCGGTTTTGTGGGAAGTCGACAGATGCAGAAGGCAAAGAACCATGTTCTGTGGCGATCTATCGGGGAGGCCTACGTTCGGCAGTGAGCTTTGACGGGCTGAAATGATGATGATGATTAAGAAGTAGAAGAAAGAGAAGCGTAACGTTTTGTAACTTTGTAGATTGCGACTAAAGTAAGTGCAATCAAACATATCTAGTAATTGAAATACTCGTAAGTACAGCATCTGTCCAGGAGACCAACAAAGTTTCGTAGATATCAAAAACTATCTGGAAATTTTTATGCAGATATTGCGATAAATCTTCGAAACTTGGTACAGTGCCAACCAGCCGCTCAAAACTCGGTACTATGCATAATGTTTTTGTATGATGAGTGGTTATGATCTGTGTTCTGTATTCATAAGTCGATTTATCTGCCCTATATTTTTATATATTTGTGAGATAGCTATTATAGCTGAAGGTCGCGCGATCGCCTTTAATTTTCAGTACTTACGTGTTAATCCCACCGCAGCAGAAGTTGCGCTAATGCGCCAATAAAGAGCTATATAGTTGTTCGATTGACTACTTTGTTTTTTAAAAAAATGTTTCTAGCGACCCCAACGGCGCTGGCCGCCTAACATCAGCGGCCCCTTCTTGGGAGAGGACAGCTCCTCCGCACTCTCCTTCCCAGCAAGGCGCACTGGAACAAACGACGCGCCTTCCAGCACGGCCCCCTCTGTGCGCGCAACGAACCCTCCCGAGTCCGCCACGCGGAGGCCACGGGGCCAGGAGACTTGCACTCGAAAACATCAGTCTTCCCGGCCCGGCAGCAGATCTGGTCTGTGGCTCCGCCGCAAACCACATTTCGGTCGCGGAGGATAGGGAGATACACCAACACTCCTCTCCCTCCGCGGCCCGCGGCGACAGGGAGAGAGGCAACGCAACACATACACTTCTCTTCCCCCGCGGCTCCATTTCGGCTGCGGAGGGCAGCGTACTGCTCCCCCCAGTACCCAGTCACCAGTCCACCTGTTCGCATCCAAAGTGGGCTTGCGTAGCCCACTCGGAGCGACCTCCTCGGGTCAGCCTGAGGCAACAGGCCGACCGGGTTCGATTCCTACTGTCAGCACCTCTAAAACTGTTATGCAATTTTAAGTGCTAATTTACTACCTGCTCTGTACCACAGAAACATGTTCTGAGTGACACTGTGTTTGTACAAAGTAGGTCAACCGTTTGGTGGTCTCGTCACTTTCTCCTATAAAAAATAAGAAGATAAATTAAAAAGAAGTCTTAAAGAGTGAGGCCATGAAAATACTAGGCCATGCTTTTTTCAAAATATTAATTAACAAAATGAAATCGTAACTTTTATTTATAATCTTTCTTTAGATGATGACTTCTTATGTGTGTGCGAATACTACTCATTGAAATAAAACTTGATTTTACCGGAAGTGTCGAGCGTTTTACAGCACCTATGGTCACTGGATATCTATAATAATAATAGAAGTTTATGTGTCTAAAATCAGATTTTCAAAAATGTTAAATTTGAATAATATTTACATTATAAATTTATTTTAGACAAAAGGGCCTAGGATACAGCTTGGTCACACACATGGTGTACACTGCTGATATTATATCCCAGCCCGAAATTGAGAACATAGAAAAAGAAATAAAATTTGAAACGATACCATATAAGTACAAGCTATATATATTAATTATGGGCAGAGGGACCTAGGGTTTGCTGCATCAAAAGCAATTTGCGACATTTTCTTTTAAAGCAACTTAATGACGTCATCTCACGAAGCGGTGGAGATACATCATTAAGCATTCCCGGGTTTGTGCAAGAGTATATACGTACGAAGGGAATAGGCACGAGACCTTACCTTCCGTACGATAAGGGATTAGGCACGAGACTTGACCTTCTTTGGCAAACATTATTAGTTGCCCGCTTACCTTTAAATTTGGCTTTTAGGCGGCACCTTAAATTTAATCAACGAGCTCACAAAACAAGCCAGTTTTAAAGTTCTCGTGTTCCTCATATTTAACACACATTTCTCCGCCAAATACGGTGATATGTGGTGTCGTTATGGTATGGAGTAGCAATATCATAGGCATGCATTTTGAAACCTCTGTACAACCCCTGCAGCTTTTTGAAAAATACAAGGTCTGTAAACAATATCGGAAGTTAGATAACACAAGCGTGCTACATAGCTGAAAGCGCAGTTTCTCATCTAAGACATTTCTTATTTTATAAATAGTTTTATGGTCAGCAAAACATTTACGTATGTTTTGTTGAACATGTTTTTGAAATCGCAAATTGTCGTCAATCATGAGGCTCAGATTGTGAACACTGTTATGGCGAGGCACAATGTTTTCACAAATTTAGATACATGGATCGATCTGTTTCAAAAATTTGATTGATTTTTTATACCACGGACAATCGATATGCTCTTTTTGAATTGAACTGTGTTGTTCGGGCCAAGCAACTACCATCTCGATATCGAAATTTAGCCGAGAAACTGCCTTTACAGCACCTTCAATCGACAGCGGAATATGGACGTAGAGTTCTGTTTCATCTGTATAAAAATATAGAAAATTTAAATTTCTATATTATCCCACGTATAAATAGCAAACAGGGGAGGACTTTGGATAGAACCCTGAATTATTCCTTTAGAAACAGCCGCTGGCTAAAATTTGGCACACATCCAGTGCGCTAAATCTTATTGTCTATTTAATGCCGCTCAGAAAAGTGGGATTCAACCAGTTACACGCAGACGCAGAAAACCCAAAATATTGTAATTTATCTAGCAGGATTGGTATAGAGACGCAGTCAAAGGCTGAGGAAAAGTCTAACGAAACCAGCAAAGTACCCTTACCTTCATCAGAAGCAATCAGAATATCATCGACAATATATAAGAGGTCCGAGGTAGTACAACAAAAGTGAAGAGAAAACGTGATGGAATTCGTAAAATCAAGTTTTATTTCAATATTTCTTTAGCTTATCTATACTAATATTATAAACCTGAAGAGTTTGTTTGGTTAAACGCGCTAATCTAAGGAACTACTTCGAATAGAAAAATTCTTTTAGTTTTGGATAGCCCAATTATCGAGGAAGGCTATAGGTTATATAACATCACGCTACGACCCTTTTAAATTAAATGGCTGGTGAAACCGACAAGCAAAACTAGTTTAAAATAATCCGATGAAAAAATCTTAAACTTAAAGCTAATAGGGGCAATATTTTCAACAAATATTTCTTTACAAAAGACTGAGCTATAGAAGGAATGGTTTGCTAAGCACTCAATTAAAAAAGTCGTAATCTTCGTTAAAAGTTGTAAAGAGGTCAACAAGGCACAAGTAGCCAGAATTTAAATTAAAGCTAAAAATATGTTCTGCAAAGGTTTAACGTTAATTAATTAATAATAAAGTTGGAGAGTTTTTTTAAAATATAAAGTGATGAAACGAGCAAAACGTTCACCTGATGGTAAGTGCAACGTCTGCCCATAACAAATGCTGCGTCACCCAGAACATTACTGTGGGACACCTCACTGTATCCATCACCCTGAGACATACTAGTAGTAGTTCTTAAGTCTGATACGCCCAGTGATTACGCTAGCTCACAGTGCCCTACGAACCGAAACACAGTAATGTTTGCACACTTCTGCTTCACGGCAGAACAACTGGCCCTGGGGTGGTACCTACCTAGTCGGATTCCTGCAAAAGAATCCTATCACCACTAGTCTGCATGAGGTAGCACAGAAAAATGTCATCAATGCTGGTCTTCTAGTTTAATCGGCAAGTTTAACTAGCGATGGATTACGAAAATAACAGTTTTTTTTTAAATTAAAAATAGAATACACACACACACACGCACGCACGCACGCACGCACGCACGCACGCACGCACGCACGCACGCACGCACGCACGCACGCACGCACGCACGCCCGCGTGCAAGGGAGGCGCATACGAGCATTATGTATGTTGAAAATCTTTTAATTTTCTTGTAATGTTTTCTAGATGTTTAAAAATATGTATTTTTAGTCTCAACTACTTTGTCTTCAACATGTCCGTTATAAATTGAAAATACTATTTAAATAATGTAAATCCGTTTTTGGCTATAATTTAAGATCATAAGATGTACGTACGATGTAACAAAGAGCTGTGGATTTTGTTTAAAATAAAATAAATAAAATAAAGAATATTTACATAACACTTTTGAACGCCGTTTTTTTAAACTACACTGGTTCGCAAATAATGCACGATCCAGCAAGAAACCCAGCGGACAGTTTTTAAATTTTGTATATTTTTACTACATATTACCTATCAAAATTGAATAAGTCTGCCAACTAACTGCCCAATAAATTCTCAATTTTACGACGCAATCAATTACCTCTTTGAAGATCAAAGTTTATTTAAATTCATTTTGGGTAAGCATATAATTAAACTGTCAATTTTTTTTTAGTAATGACAAATTACATAAAACCTTTTTTGCTAAAACATAAATTGTTGGTTTTCGGGTCTGGTTGTATTGTGATTGTCCCCTGTGTTTCTGACACTGCATCCTAGCCTACGTCCAATCTTATCGCATCAGCGTTACATCGGGCGCGGGTAGGTTGGGACGAGTGAGTGCCTCTGTGTTTGCGCGTACACTTGTGGCACTATAATATCCCCTGCGCAGTTGATGGCTCTCGACTGTAGTCGGAAGTTGTCGCCGTGGTCGAAATCGGCAAGGAGAACATCATCATTTTGCTTCTTATGCACTTCAGCATTGCATATTATAGTATTATTCTGCACGTATAAAGGCTGTCCGTACAATACCTTAGTCGCCTCTTAGGACACCTCGGTAGGAAATAGTACCCTTCAGACCGAAACAGTTATGCTTGCACACTACTGCTCGACGGCACAATAACTGGCACTGCGATGGTACCTACCTGGACGGATTCAGGATTCGCTCGATAAAGTAGCTCAGGGGCTAGGCGCTCGCTTTAAATTTCATAGTACGCGAGTGACCTGGGTTCGATTTCCGGTGCCGGCACCACTAAAATTGTTAATTGCAATTTTAAGTGCTGACTTACCACGTGCTCGGCGGCGAAGGAAAACACCGTGAGGAAACCTGCATGTCTGAGAAATTAAAAATATTTCGAAGACATGTGAAGTCCGTCAACCCTCATTGGAGCAGCGTGGCGGATTCTTCCTAGCTCCAAAAACTCTCAGAAATGAGAGCAGGCCTGTGCTCAGTAGTGGGACATTTATAGGCTGAGACATTACATTACATCGATAAAGTTATAACATCCTTGTCTCTAACATACTAGTAGTGTAACCTTTCAACGGTTATTGATTGGTTACAGCTTAAATGAGCTCAATGTAAACAGTTTTGCTTAATTTATTCTAATGTTTAAAGTGTCAGCTTGTTTAGATATTTTGACAGGGCGCGTTAATCACTTTGAAACAGTTGTTTGTGTTACAAAATTCGTGTTTCATATTAGGTGGGATAAAATGACTATTCGCGTAACGTTGGGTGAGATACTGGTGGTAGGATTCCCATATATTTTTTTTTATTCCATAAGAGTTAGGGAACGAGCAGAACGTTCACCTTATGATAAGTGCAACGTCTGCCCATAACAAATGCTATGTCACTCAGAACATTTCTGTGTGACACCACACTGCGCCCGTCACTCTGAGAGTGAGTCTCAGAGTCCTCATCACTTCCATCCTTAAAAATCCATACTAATATTATAAATGCGAAAGTAACTCTCTCTGTCCCTCTGTCAATTTACTAGTGGTAGGATTCCTATGCAGGAATCCGTCTAGGTAGGTACCACCCCAGGGCCAGTCATTCTGCCGCGAAGCAGTAGTGTGCAAACATTGCTGTGTTTCGGTTTGAAGGGCACTGAGAGCTAGCGTAGTCGCTGGGCATATGAGACTTAAGAACTAATATCACAGGGTGACGGGCGCATTGTGGTGTCACACTGTTCTGGGTGACACAGCATTTGTTGTGGGCAAACGATGCACTTTCACCGTGGTAGCTCAGGGGCTAGGTGCTCGCTTTTAATTTTCATAGTACGCGAGTGACCTGGGTCCGATTCCCGGTGCCGGCACCACTAAAATTGTTAATTGCAATTTTAAGTGCTGACTTACCACGTGCTCAGCGGTGAAGGAAAGCATCGTGAGGAAACCTGCATGCCTGAAAAATTAAAAATATTTCGAAGACATGTGAAGTCCGCCAACCCGCATTGGAGCAGCGTGGCGGATTCTTCCTAGCTCCAAAACCCTCTCAGAAATGAGAGGAGGCCTGTGCTCAGTAGTGGGACATTTATAGGCTGAAACTTTACTTTACTTTACTAAACGATGCACTTGCCATCGGGTGAACGTTTCGCTCGATTCACTTTAATCAAATAAAAAAAAATAAAAAAAATCTTTTCACGGCTCAACCACTTAACCGATCTCGACAAAATTCGGCACAGAGATAGCTTCTATCCTGGGGACTTTTTATTCGTCTAAATCAAAAAGTTCCCACGGTATATTTAAAACCTATATCCACGCAGGCGTAGTTGCAGGTTTCAGCTAGTATATCATTAATCTAGTCAAGTTCAGTTTTTGATTTAATTATTATACTCAGAATTTGCGGGATAGATAGTAATAATAATAATAATACATAGATTTAGAAAAACAAAATTTTGTTAGCAATGTTATAAATAGTCGGGAGGTCTCAGGCAGACGTATTGAGTAAATAATTGCTTAATATATTGGCTAAACGCATAAATATTACGCCCAACTCCAGGGCCTTAATTTTTTTTTCATGTCTAAATATCTGAACGTTGGATATATTACAATCTATGTTATAATAATTTTATTTTATTTTGTTTATTTATGACGATTCCGTTTAAATACAAATAATTAAAAGTTACAAAATAAAATACAAATCTATACAAATAAAAAAAAATGAAGTGTGATTAAAAACATAATAACAAAATAACAGCTTTTTACTCAATGCTTCTGAAAGTTTACACAAGAATTAAAACTGTTTTTAAATTTTTTGTCTGTCTGTTTTTTACAGGCTAATCTTCGAAACGGACTAAAGGAAACTAGACCGATTTTGACGGGACTTTCACTGACAGATAGCTGTTTTTATAGCGCTTAACTAAGGCTACTTTAATATATGAAAAATAATTATTGTTCCACTTAAAAAGTTTAAAACCCTAAAATCCAATCAAAACAGGGAACTATATGTGTATGTCATCGATCGGGGTCGGCTTATTTACGCGTGTGAAACCGCAGGGCACAGCTAGTCACATAATAAAATGCTTCACCCGACTTCACAGCGCCAGTCACTCGACTTCACACAGAGGCAATGAGTAATTGATGGGGCAATGTACTGTACGCCTGTACAACAAAATACCAAAACGTTATTTTTTTTATACGTAGACTTTATATAAAGAGTCGTCGTAATATTAAAGAATATATGGATAATAATAACCACTCGGAATGAGGTGATTGCTATATAAATATATATGTATATATATTATATGTTACATATACTATTCGTCGACGACCATGTTCTATTTGATCAGCTTGATCCCCTGGCTTGGCGAAGAGATGTTGCATCTCCTTACATTTTTACAGTATCTACCACGGGAATTGTTCCGAGGAATTGTTTGGATTAATTCGAGCCGCTGAATTTCACCATCGCACCTTACGGCATAACCTCAAATTCCATCCTCACCACCTTGATGGTTGGCATTCCACCACAGTGCGTTTTTGGCTTTCACTTGCAGTTTATGGAATGTGCTGCCGTCAGCGGTTTTTCCGCACCGTTACGACTAAGGGACCTTCAAGAAAAGAGCCTATTCCTTTCTCAAAGGCAGGCAACGCATCTGCTATTCCTCTGGTATTGTAGGTGTTCATGGGCGTGATCACTTACCATCACGTAAGCCACCTGCTCTTTTGCCCCCAATACTAGAAAAAAAAAATATGCTTTCGTATTACTTTTTTAAATTATTGACAAAAAAATTGTCAACATAAAACTGCTCGACAAAGATGTTTTGTTGCGAACCAGTGTCCTTTAAAAAAAATGTCTGATCTATATTCGACATCATTTTTTTAAAAGCTGCTGGAATCAACGGTAGTAGTAAAATTAAGTATTAATTTAAGTCTCTGTATCTCGATTTTTACTGAGTCCTGTCCATTTCACGGTCTTATGCTGCTCCACAGACTCATTTTATATTGTTTTTTCAGTTTTGTTAATTTTGGGCAATATTATTTTATGTTCTGTGTGATTCCATTTTTTTTTCGTGTTTTGTTTTGTATCTATTGTGATTGGACCGTGAATAAATGTGTTTCTTTCTTTCTTTCTTCTTTCTAAAATAATCTATCTTTGATAAAAATAGTTCTATTTTGTCCCTATATTGATATCACTATACTGCTCGTGGGAAGGCACTGGGGAGTAGGAATTTTTCTCGTACCAAATTGGCGGCGACGTTGTTCACCACCCGTCAAATCTTGCTTCCCACGGTGGCGAAAAGTTGGCCGTGTGAGTGGCCTCAGCCATCCCTAAAATGGAAAAAGGCGCCTTTTCGTCATGAATGTATGCGTGTTCCAGTGCTATCTAGGCCGCAGTATCGTCAAGGGAGCTTCCGTTTTACTTTTGAGAGGGCATTATAGTCGAGGGAGTCTCGCCACGATGCTCCGATGCGTGTTGATCGAAATACTATTTATTTCTTATTCGTGTAGGTTTCTAACGATGTAATCCTTCACCGCCGGGGTAATTGTAAATCAGCGCTTAATGTTATAGTACTATCGCTGCCATTATACAGACATAGAGTCACGCCTCTTTCCCATTGGGGTAGGCAGAGACCACATCTTTCCACTAGCTATTCTACTTTCATTGTGGGTACTTTTGTCGCGGCCTTTCCTTAAACGACTTCGATCTGATCGTGACACTTCACCTACCCTTACCGACTTGCCCATTCACACTCTCCTCACAAATGTTTTTTGTCAATCTTCTTTCATCTATCCTCTGTACGTGTACAACCCATCTAAGCATCCCTTTCTCTATCTCTGTCATTAAATCTTCTACCACACCGCAACGGATGAACTATGAAGTCAGCCAGCACATGGCTTTTTTAATTTCTTAATTTAAAGCAGTTTATAGTGTGTTATTTATTGAGCCACTCTACTCTGTCCGATACGTATCGGAAACAGGTGTCGTTAGCTATCGGGCAGACTAGAATAGCACCTGCATCTTTTTTACCGAGGTGTTGTAAGAGGCGACTAAGGTATTGTACGGAATGCTATACTGTCACTATACTGGTATACTGTCACTGTACTGGTATACTGTCACTATACTGGTATACTGTCACTATACTGGTATACTGTCACTGTACTGCTCGTGGGAACGCAAGAGGAGTAAGAATTTTTGACTGGTTCCAAAATGACGGTTCGTGGGTCGCCACCCGTCACTTGTCGTTTACCGCAATGACGAAAAGTGGGCTACGTGAGTTGCCTCTGCATACCCCTTATATGGAGAAAATACTTTATTACATACATACATACATACATAAGATTACGACTGTATCCCATAAGGGGTAGTCAGAGACTGGGCACTCACTGCAAAGCAATCCACGTTTCACCAAAACAATATAATGCACTTGGTGTGATAGGTGGTGAGCCCATCGCCACCATGCGCTGTTGGGTGCACAGTGCAGTTTAATTCCTTACTCGCTTTTTACGAAATCCATTGGATGAGATTGAGTGGTAGTATTCTCACCACACGCCACTTTATTACGCGGGGGAAACCGCGGGGCATAGCTAGTTGTCTATATTCATTTACAGAATTATGGTTGAATGATAAAATGCATAATTAAACGTTTATGGTCCTCTTGTAGATAAAGTGTCATTTCCTGTAATGTAACTTACAGTGATGCATAATGAGGAATACTATAAGGGATAAAATATTGATAGGTATTTAAAAATAAAAGATAACTAAAACAAAATAAATGGTACGTCATACACAAACTTTGTTGTTTTAAATAGGACATTGCTCTAACAGGATCGTACGTAGGACGGTTCGTGTAAAGTTGTGATGTCTGATGTGTTTTTTTTTGTCAAATAGATAAAATGACGAGACGAGCAAAACGTTCACCTGGTGGTAAGTGCAACGAATGCAGTGTCACCCAGAACATTCCTGTGTGCCGCCACATTGCACCCGCCACCCGGAGGCAACAATTCTTAAGCCTCATATGCCCATTAATAACTGATGTCACGGCGACTAGCGCAGTGTACATACTACGCAGAAATGTTCTGGGTGACGAAGCATCTTTTATGTGTAGACGTTGCACTTACCATCAGGTGAACGTTTTGCTCGTTTCGTCACTTTATCCAATAAAAAAAATAGAGTCGAACAAAAACCATACTATAATTACGTCGAAATTTATTTTAATTATCATTAATTATAATAAGTGTTCAACTCTTGCCCGCTTTAAAATATTTGAGATAAAAAGAATACACAATTATATTATTAAAAAAAAGTCGTAGATAATGTTTTGATATGGTCAATGTAAAAGTTAAAAAATAAAGTTTCAGCCTAGAAATGTCCCACAGCTGAGCACAGGCCTCCTCTCATATCTGAGAGGGTTTTAGAGCTAGGAAGAATCCGTCACGCTGCTCCAATGCGGGTTGGCGGACTTCACATGACCTCGTAATATTTCTATTCCTCGGACATGCCGGTTTCCTCACGATGTTTTCCTTCACCGCTAAGCACGTAGTAAATCAGCACTTAAAATTGTAGAACAATTTTAGAGGTGCGAGCACCAGGCCCCTGAGCTGCCACGGCTTTTAAAGTCAATGTATTGTGAATTAATAAAGGTGAAAGATGTTTTCTATACAAAGTAATCGTTTTACCCTAAATTGCGATAGGGTCAATACACAAAAGATAGGCCTGTTTTTTGTTATGATAAAACCGTCGTATCAATATTTAGCTAACGGTTTTCGGCGTATAAATATGAGAGCGTATAGTTGTTTTATTTTTGTTTGCTATTTGATGTTCTTCTAGCCGATTTCGACCACGGCGACAACTGCCGACTACTATCGAGAGCCATCAACTGCGCAGGAGATATTATAGTGCCACAAGTGTACGCGCAAACACAGAGGCACTCACTCGTCCCAACCTACCCGCGCCTGATGTTACGCTGATGCGATAAGATCGGAGGTAGGCTAGGATGCAGTGTCAGAAACACGGGCACAATCACAACACAACCAGACCCGAAAACCAACAATTTATGTTTTAGCACAAATGTTGGCTCCGGCTGGGATTCGAACCCAGGACCCGCGGCTTAGAAGTCAGGTACTCTGACCACTAGGCCACGCGGTCGTCTATAAATAGGCATCATATGCCGTTGATAATTAGAACCATTTCAACGTTTCATTTCGTTTTACGCTAGAGTAGCTATACCCTATAATCCGATATCTCGAATCCACATACAACAGTAATATCGGTACACGATAGTTTATGTAACATGAATAGAAGATATTTTAGCATTTTAAACGTATAAATACTTAAGTAAGAAAATCATAGATTTTTATTGGACAGGATAAGTACGTCGTAACGAGAAATCTGATTAGTGTTTGCTGTGTAATGTTTGCTCTCTCGTCGTTACGTCGTAGTTCTTCTACTATCTTTCGCGGTTTAGAAGTCAGGTACTCTGACTACTAGGCCACGCGGACGTCGCTATTTAATAGGGTAATAAGTAACAAACATGTTTATTGCAAATAAATATTACGCGGCTTAAAACTTTTGTACTAGTTTACGTTATTATTTAGCTATTTTTAATACCGTGTGGTGGCGGCCTAAGAGAATCTACCGCCCAATCTCATTCCGTGGGTATCGTAAAAGTAGACAAAGGGAAAATGAAAACCAGGAGATAGGCAGCGGCATCTTCCTGGCATGGCATAAATGGTAAAATCCCACTGAAATGAAATCTATGGGGAAGGCCTATGCTCAGCAGTTGACTAGTGACAAGCTGAAATGATAATGATGATGATAATGATGATGATGTAATTTTCAATAATTATTTAATCAAATAACCGTCTTCAACGCAGTAGCTCTCAACGGTTTCATGTTTTGTCTCATGGCAGCACCGTTAAAATATCCCTTTTATAATGAACTAGTTAGAATGAGCAACGAAGTTTTTTTTTTAATTGTATAAAGTGACGAAACGAGTGCAACGTCCGCCCACAACAAATGCTGTGTCACCCAGAATATTTCTGTGTGACGACACACTGCGTCCGTCACCCTGAGACATCAGTTCTTAAGTCTCAAATGCCCAGTGATTACGCTAGCTCACAGTGTTTGTTTGCACACTACTGCTTCACGGCAGAATCACTGGCCCTGGGGTGGTAACTACCTAGACGGATTCCTGCATAGGAATCCTACCACCAGTGAATTTTTTGAAGTTATGAAATGAAATTCTTTCGTTTGTCAAATGTCATTTTTTTACAATCTACCGCCGTTTCGTAATGAGGTTCTTCTGACGCAGAATAAAAAGGCGAAAGAAACTCCGTAGGTCTATCCGGTCCGTATCTTTTTGTAAATATTTTTTTTAACTTAGTCAAAAATATATTATTAATTAGTTTACAAACAATAGTCTCATAGAAAACAAAAGCACGCTTCATGTTAAAGTTTTAGACAAGATTAAATAATAAATATAAGTATATTGCAAACTCGAGCAGACCAGCCTCCACCAACAACACCAGTTCACGAGTATGACGCATGTTGCAGTCATCGCCCTCCTCATGCCCAAAAAATATACAGACGAATTGAGAACCTTTCACTTTTTTGAAGTTAGTTAAAAAAGGACTTCGTTCACGTTATGACATTATATATTATTTATTTCACTTACCAACACGTGAGCCACCTGCTCGTTTGCCTCCTATTCTATAAAAAAAAAAAAATGACGTTTTAAAAATTGTATTGCATTGAACAATTGTCTAAATAAGGAAAGACGGTGACAATGGTGCTCTTTTACTTGTACGTTGACCTTGAAAGGTTGTTGACTTTGAAAGGAAAATCAAAAGAAAATTACCGAGAACAGTAACCTTTAACTTTTAATTTGAGAAATCGAAGGATAATCTATTTCGAATGTTTGTTGTGATTTTTATTAAAAAACTTAAGTCATTTACCATTTTGTTTCTTTATTTTATGTTTTAGAATGAAATAAGAAGTATAACATGGAGATTACAAGGTTAGGAAACATTCTGGAAAATCCAAATGAGACATGAGACATGACGCTCATTTTACTCTTTAAAAATCGTATGAGGTTCAAATATTTCGCGTCATTTCCATTTCAGATGAAAACGATAAGATAAAAATATTTTTAATCCTAAAAACAAAAGTATATAAGAGATTTAAAATAAATAGTTCAATACAAAAAATACTAACGGTGATTTAACGCTCCGAAACTGGCAAGAATTCTTGCACACGTATTTTTATTGCATGAGGAGAGTCAAAATGCAGATCAATTTTATCGCTGATGATGTTAATAATTTGACACATTCTAGAACAGGGTGAGTTCGCCCCCAGTACTGTTTTTCTACGTGGCGGACACAGGGGTGTTATAGGCTTGCGTGGCATTCGATGCGGAATTCTATAATTAATTAAGCCTAGCAATTGCGGACAGTCTATTTTGGAATTGAGAACTTTGATTATAAAATTCGCGTCAATGAATAATCTGCTGTCTGATAATAAGTTCATTTTGAAATGTTGCAGTCTTTCCTTGTATGATTGATATTTTTTTTAGAAATTCCTGAAGAAAATAATAAATTCCACAAAAAACGTTTTTGTACTCGTTCCAGTCGCAACGAATGCGAAGCATAATGTGGTCGCCAAACAACACTACAATACTCCAATATATTACGGACTAATGTATTGTACAGCATCAACTTAGTCTTGTAATTATGAAAAGGTTTACAGTTCCTCAAGACAAAACCAATCATTTTCGACGCCCTTTTAATTATGCTATCCATATGCTGATTAAAAGTTAATTTTTTATCGAACACTATTATAATATTTCTTGCGCAGCTGATAGCTTCTGACAATATTCGGAAGCAATCGCCCTGGTCGAAATCGGCTTGAAGGACATCATCAGTTTGTCTAATATTAAAAATGTTGCTTTCAAAACATTTAACGGCAGTTACAAGTCCTCCTGCCAAATGTGACAACGGGGTCATCATCATCATTATTTCAGCTCGTCATACATAGATAGCCACAAAGCACGGCTCTGAGCCACCTGCATCCATCAATAGTAAATGGATGTCGCAAAGGCATTCGACAAAGTCTGGCACGACGGCTTGTATTACAAGCTGTATCACACAAAAGTGCCGGACAGACTCGTGAACATCATACGAGCCTTCTTGTCCAATCGCCTATTTCGCTTCCGGGTAGAGGGAACGCGCTCCTCAAGCCGCCCTCTCCGTGCGGGTGTCCCTCAGGGCTCCTGCCTCTCTCCACTCCTGTTCTCGCTATACACTAGCGATATACCAAAAGACCCTAAAGTCAATCTTGCGCTTTTCGCAGATGACATGGCCCTGTACTATTCCGATAAGCACAAGGGCCGCATAACGATTCAGCTCCAAGCCGCAGCCGATCGCCTAGGCGAATGGTTCCGGAAATGGAGAATAGAGGTTAACCCCGAGAAAAGTGTAGCAATATACTTCTCGAGGGGCACGCCTAAGCCAGCTAGACGTTACTACACAATCGGCAACAATCAGCTAGGCTCGATCACCCTATTCGGACGCCCTATTCCCTGGGAAAAGAGCGTCAAATACCTCGGGGTCACGTTAGACGCAGCGATGTCGTTCGCTGATCACATTAAGAACGTGCGTAACAGGGCGGCTTTTATCGCAAGCCGTCTATATCCGTTAACTTGCTCTTCAAGCAAAATGTGCTTAAGACACAAACTTCGCCTCTACAAGACATGCATTAGACCCGTAATGGCCTATGCATGCGTCGCGTTCGCACACGCGACGGGCAATCATATAAAGAAATTGCAGACGGTGCAAAATAGATTCCTGCGAAGTGCCACCGGAGCCGGCTGGTACCAACGCAATGTCGACCTTCACAGCGACTGTGAAATGCCCGTACTCTCTGAACACTTCAGAGAAGTATCACGGCGGTTTTTCGAAAAAGCCGCGGCTCATCCAAACCCGCTGGTGGTTAAAGCAGCGAATTATCGATCTAACAAAAACGCGACCGAACGCAAACGTCGACCGCGAAATGTGCTAGACGACACGGACGCCTCAGCACTCCCTGACCACGATACGGTCAGTCACGATCCGAGCAGCACTGTACACACAGTTAACAGCTTCAACATCACACGCACAACGTCGCGCGACCGCCGTAGAGAGCGGCGCGCAGCTATCGCTAATAACACCGCGTACACCAGATACACCCGCGTTCCGGGGCGGTTCTCACCGCCCAGAGTTATCGACACACAAGTCGACAGTCCGAATGGAGGCTCGCAGCCTCCTTCGGACGGTCATTAGATGACTTCATATAATAAATTTATGGAGATATTCACTGTAGCGCAAGCACGCTAGCGAACGCAACGGACCGAATTTAGATGTCTAGTAGGAGTTTTTTTTTATTTATGTATTTATGTTTGGGTCAAACCAAACCTGGCACGCGGGCCCCGGGCCCGCGAGCACAGCATCCGATGAAGCTGTAAAAGCCAAAAGGCTAACAGCGATCACTTCACCGAAAAAAAAAAATAGTAAATGGGCAATAATCTGTGGAATGTCAATTTTGTATGCTAGATTTGAGTATGTTATGCTCGCTTCAATGTCTCTGCTTGCGACGGCGTCGTGTGGCGGGTCGTCCACTTTAAAAATATTCTCTATCGTCTCGTCACTTTCTTTCATAAAAATATACGGTCACAATGTATTTCTTGTTGAATGTATAAATAATTTTATCGTGGGTGAGATACAATTTGTAACCTTTACTTGGTCTATTTAAAGAAAAATTTAATTAAATTTCTTTTTTGTATCAATACTTTCAATTTGACGACCGCACGGCCTAGTGGTTCGAGTACCTGCCTTCTAAGCTGCGGATCCTGGTTTCGAATCCTTACCGGTAACAAATGTACAAAAACACTAATTGTTCGTTCTCTGGTAGTTAGTAGCGTTGTCGAGCCATGTCTATGACATGCATCGTTACACCGGGCGCGGATAGGTTACACTTGTGGCACAATAGTATCTCCCGCGCATTCGATAACTTCCGAAGCTGCGGAAGTAACCAGGACATCGTCGCCGTCGTTTCAGCCTATCACTAGTCCACTGCTGAACATGGGCCTCCCCCATAGATTGCCACAAAAGTTAGTAAGTTTCATTTTGGGGGGATTGTGCCATAGTTTCCACGCTTGGCAGGCGGGTTGGCTACCACAGTTTATTTATTATGAGAAAGATGTCCATCTCCTAGTTTTTATTTTTCCTCTGTCGACTTTTACGTCGCCCAAGGGATGAGATGGGGTGGTGGAATCTCTTAAGCCGACACCATATAATCACTTTCAATCTACCTGCAAAGTAATAGCTTAAACATTTCATTTCTTGACTTTGTTTATTTTTAAATCAGCAAATAAAATTTAGAAGCGTCGTTAGTAAACTTTTATGGGCAAATACAAATTAATTTGGTTTTATTACATACATCAAAGAAATTTCGATTGCATTAAGCCCACGTCATAAAACAGAGAACTTATTGCTTTGATGTACAAATTGTACAAACGAGACATTAAAACGCAACGAAACGTTTAATACACTTTTAACTTATATTTTATTTGTAGCCTGAATATAAAGACCTAACTAGCCATAGCTTACTATTCCACTGGTGGTAGGATTCCTATGCAGGAATCCGTCTATGGTTATTCTGCCGTGAAGCAGTAGTGTGCGAACATTACTGTGTTTCGGTCTGAAGGGCACTGAGAGCTAGAGTAATCACTGGGCATATGAGACTTAAGAACTCATGGCTCAGGGTGAAGGGCGCAGTGTGGTGTCACACGGAAATGTTCTGGGTGACACAGCAATTGTTATGGGGAGACGTTGCACTTACCATCACGTGAACGTTTTGCTCGTTTCGTCTCTTTATAAAATAAAAAAAAGTTGAAATCTTCCACTGATAATAAAGTTCAAACTATATATTTTTTTTATTGGACAAAGTGTGAAAAGCACCTGACTTCACCTGATGGTAAGTGCATCCATCGTCTGCCCATAATAAATTCTGTGTCATCCAGAACATTTCTGTGTGACACCACACTGCGCCTATAACCTGGGAAACCAGGTGAAATCTGCTGAAAATCGGCAGTGTTTGATTGTTAATCGTATCATACAATACACGCTGAACCTATCACCTTTTGCTATCTTATTTTGTATATTTTTTTGTTGTATATGTATGTTAATCTAAAGACATCTGTTTTTTGTTAATCTGTATACCTATTTTGTTTGTTCAAAGATACAATAAATGATAATATTATTATTATAAACAAAAAAATGTTACAAAAAACTGCTCTATATGTAGCGTCTTTAGAGATAGATAAGTAGATAAAGCTGACCCTTCCATATCGTAATCAACATTAGATATTTCAAGTCCAAGTCCAGGCTTACGTTCTGAACCCTTTCCAATAATGCCAAGTACGCAAGATGCTGCGCAAGATGCTGTACGCAAGATGCTGTGCCACCCAGAACATATCTGCGTGACACTACACTGCGCCCGTCAATCTGAGACATCAGTTCTTAAGTCTCATATGCCCATGCTACCAAAGCTGGACAGGCGGATTGGTGACAGCAGTGCCGACAGCCCACGCTGGTGCTTCTGTTTTCTATGTATTGGTAGGATTCCTATGCAGGATTCAGTCTACGTAGGTGTCTCCGCAGGGTCAGTTACTCTGTCGGGAACCAGTAGTGTGCAAACATTACTGTGTTTCTGATGTCTCAGGGTCAGACTAAAAAACTGAAGACTCAGGGTGACTGGCGAAATGGAAGACTGGGGTCAAAAATTCCAAAATTACTAACAAAATCTTCTTCATTATCACGGTTTATACAAACAAAACATTTCGTAATGGAAGTTAGATATGACCGGCATCAAGCGACAAGAAAATAGGTCACTTTTTAATAAGACAAGAATTTCTCGTTCTGAAGTCTAGATTCGGGCCACTGAGTTGACAATTTTCCACTTCAGGTATAAAATTCTGCGGCGCGCTCTGCTTTCTTTATCCACCATCATTATTTTGAAGTGGGATACCTACGGGGGAATCTTTCTAGGTAGGTGCCACCCGCCCCGCTGGTTATTTCATAAAAAAAACTGTAAAGTAAATAAAAAATCGTTTCGCACAACACGTCATAACTCACACATATCGTTTCAAAGCCAATGTTGAAATATTCAGTTATGATTTTACGCAGCTGTAAGATCTCATTGGCACAGTTTATTTGTGTAACCAAATGCAGCAGGGAATCGTGAATTCCGATTCATCTTAAGTTGGTTAAAGAGAACAAGATTCATTGATATAATTTGCTGAACGTACGATACGTAAACATGTGTTTCGCAAATACGTAGTTAATGCTGCGAATATATTTGAACGAATCTCAAAACGTTTATGCGAGAACACATATAATTTCTTTACGGGTTCGTTTTGTTGTACGTGTGAAAATCACAGGAGAAATCCTAATGTGGATATGGCCCTAGTTATCCTTTTAAAAAAATAAGGTGTGAACAGTAAGCAAAGAATTTGCAAAATGATATGAAAACTGTGACAGGAGTACTTTCTCTCTCTCTCTCTAAGTCACCTGACACGGCTCCTTAAAAGGTGCCGCGCAGGTACGGGCCTCGAGGCAACCCTCTTTGCCCGAGTAATCATCGCGGGGGGGCAACTACTCCATGCCCGGGGGGAGTAGTTCAGGCAGGAGTACTTTAACAATTTAACAAAGTTAATAGAATCAGGCGTTACTTTGCGGAAATCCATTATAATGAAGAATCGAAAGTTAATTTACTAAGATCCGCACGCAAAATGAAAAATGGTGCATGTTACCATTTTTTGAACATCACCGCCCGCCCTCCACATTAGCGTGTACAAGCAAACTAACACTGGCGGTGTAACCGGGAACCGCCACCAGATACCCTCCACCACTACAATCACCACTACCGAACCAAACCAAATTTACAATTTACAATCACCAAACCGAGCCGCTCACTCGGCGGCTGTCTGTCGTAGAGTCTATAACATGATAATGCCTCTTTTTTAAGAACACGCGTCTATCTCGTGACTTCAGTAGTGTATAGTGTTAGTATTTATAGTGTTAGTGTTAGTTTGCTTGTGCACGCTACTGTGGGAGGGTGGGCGGTGCTCTTTAAAAACTAGGTGATATACCTTTTGCTATTTGGCATGCGGATCTTAGCATTTCTTTGCTCTCTTTGCTTCATAATTTAACGAAGCCTAAAATACATTCAGTGTTAATCATTTATTGAAGTGGAACTTCTTACGGTGCGACTGAGAGTAAACTTTCAACATCCAATTTGAATGCAACGTTCGTGTAACGTGCAAATTCTTAGTTTTTTTATTTGATAAAAGTGACGGCGTTCCGTCCTGCCCCGCACCCTCAATAACTGTCTGTAAGTCACACAAATATTTGTTCCGTGCAGTAATCGAACCCGTGATCCTTAGCGCAGAAGTAGTGGCCACTGCGCCATCCGACCCGCCTATCAATCACGGTATATCCGTACCCGGAAAACATTGATTTGTTTGTTAAATAAATATTTCATACAGTCTCGAAATACAGAAATTATTTATATTCCCTAAAATAAAAGTTGCCGCGTGACGTAGTGGTCAGAGCACCTGAGTTCTAAGCCGTGGGTCTTGGGTCCGAATCCATGATGGGGACAACATGTGTGCAAAAACACAAATTGTTAATACTGTCGGAAGTTATCAACTGCGCTTGTAACGCTCATGCGATGACATTGTAGGTAGTCTAGCATGCAGTGTCAAAGACCCAATGACAAATCTTTGCTCCAGCAGGGATTCGAACCCAGGATCCGCTGCGTGGTAGTCAGGTACTCTAACCACTAGGCCACATGGTCATACAATTTGGAAATATATAACTTCAGTAATTAATAATTCATTAAATAAAACTCAACTTGTATTAATACGAGTAATTGCGAGAAAATGCGGCGGCCGGAAGGTTTGATACAGCCCAGCGCGATTAAGAATATAAACACGCCTTCCCTGCTTATTTATATATATATATAGGGTATTTCACTGGCTGAAGGATTCCTATGCAGGAATCCGTATAAGTAGGTACCACCCTAGGGCTAGTTATTGTGCCGTAAAGCAGTAGTGTGCAAACATTACTGTGTTTCGATCTGAAGGGCACAGAGCTAGCGTAATCACTGGGAATATGAGACTTATTTCCAGTGATAGTGAGATTAGAGCCGTGGTAGCTCAGGGGCCTGGTGCTGGCCTTTAATTTAATAGTAAGCGAGTAACATGCGTTCGATCCCCGGTGCCAGCACCTCTAATATTGTTCTACAATTTTAAGTGCTGATTTACCACGTGCTTAGCGATGGAGGAAAACATCGTGAGGAAACCTGCATGTCCGAGGAATAGAAATATTTCGAGGACATGTGAAGTCCGCCAACCCGCATTGGAGCAGCGTGGCGGATTCTTCCTAGCTCCAAAAACCCTCTCAGAAATGAGAGGAGGCCTGTGCTTAGCAGTGGGACATTTATAGGCTGAAACTTTACTTTACTTTTTTTTATGAGACTTCAGAACTGATGTCGCCAGGTAACGGGCTCAGGGTGGTGCTACACAGAAATATTCTGAGTAACACAGCATCTGTTATGGGCAGACGTTGCACTTACCATCTGGTGAACGTTTTGCACGTCTCGTTACTTTATCAAATAAAAAATAAAAAATACTGTGTTTCGGTCTGAAGGCACTGAGAGCTAGTGTGATCACTATGTGAGACATAAGAACTTATGTCACAGGGTCACAGGCGCAGTGTGGTGCTACACGGAAATATTCTGATACACAGCATCTGTTATGGGCAGACGTTGCACTTACCGTCTGGTGAACGTTCAGCTCGTCTCGTCACTTCATCAAAAAAAAAGCACTTAAATACATCGTTTGTTAAGAAATGAGTTCTGCGGGACGTAAGTCTGATGGGTTTTGTTTATAATTTTTTTTTAGGCAAATTCGAGATTTAAACCATTAACATTAGATGCCAGGCGGCTCTATCGCTGGTTACACATCATTAAAACTATGAATTACAATTTTTAGTAATAATTTAACACATGTCGGTTCTGTGGTGAAGCTGTGGAAAGAGAACATCGCGAGGAAATCTGCATACCCGAGGAAAAAATGTTTCTAGAACATGCGAAGTCCGGCAACCCGCATTGGAGCAGCGTGGCGGATTCTTCCTAGCTCCAAAACCCTCTCAGAAATCAGAGGAGACCTCACTCAGCAGTGCGACATTTATAGGTAGGATAAAATAGAACATGAATAGAGACGGATCCAATAACCTACGGAATCGAACTGTAAAGAAAAGTAATTTTTACTAATTAGCTTTATTGGTTCCTCGAGTCATTCGAGCCCTCCTAAGTGAATTGTAGCTTAGTAATTGCTAGCGCTGCCACTGTCGTAAAACACTTCTAAAAACGTTACTTTGAAAATAACGCTTTCATAGAATTAGGTGTCCTATTTTCAGATAGTTCCATACTTAGTTGTAATTAAAATTCTAAATACTTAGAAGCTACAAAAAAAATTACTGCAACGTGAGTCAGGTAAATAAATTTACTGGTGGTAGGATTCCTATGCAGGAATCCGTCTAGGTAGGTACCACCCCAGGGCCAGTTATTCGGACGAGAAGCAGAAGTGTGCAAACATTACTGTGTTTCTGTTTGATGGGCACTTTGAGCTAGTGTAATCACTGGGCATATGAGATTTAAGAACTGATGTCTCTGGGTGAAGGGTGCAGTGGGATGTCATACAGAAATATTCTTGGTGACACGGCATTTGCATTATGCATACAAATCCGCATGAACGGGGCATGAAAAACGGCAATTTTTATATTGCACAAATTTGAGCTCCGGATGTAAATCATGATGAATGATGATGAAATGATGAAAAAAAATCCATTTTTTTTAACGGCTTTGGCCGCTTGGTTCGCCGTATGGGAGAACCGGCCCTGACGGCACTCATAGCGTGTGTAATTACTAGGCATATGGGACTTAGGAAATGATATTTCAGGGAGACGGGCGTAGTGTGGTGCCACACAGAAATGTTCTAAGCGACACAACATTGCTATTGGAATCTGCACTTACCGTCAGGGGAAAGTTTGCCCGTCTCGCCACTCCAACAAAAAACAACCGCGAGTATACCATTGGTGGTAAAGTTTTATCACAGTGTCAGTTATTCTGTCGTCAAGTAGTGTCGGTAGTGTGCAAGCAATACTGTGGTGCCGATTTGAAGGGCACTGGAGCTAATGTAAGTACTAAATATCTGACGCTTGAAGGTGACGGGCGCAATGCAGTACCAATTTAGATTAACCTTATAATTAAAATGTCTGAGTAATAGCATTTATTATTGGTAGGCGTGAAACTTGTCATCAGGTGACCGATCTACTCGTCTCTTTGCTTAATATTAAAAACAAAATAAATAAAAATAGAAACTTTTTCAGAAAAACCGTACACGTGTAATTATATTTTTAATTAACCGATACGTTAATAGAATCAGGCGTTACTTTGCGGAAATCCATTATAATGATGAAAAGTTAATTTGCTAAGATCCGCATGCAAAATATAAAATGGTGTTTAATACCTACTCGTAGTTTGTTTTGAAGAGCACCGTCCCACGCCCAGTAGCGTGCGCGAGCAAACTAACACCGCCACCGGGAACCGCCACCAGATTACTACCCACTAAAACACTACCACTAGGCAATATACACCATTGAAGTCTAGACCACGACACGTGTTTCACCTCAAAGCGAGGCATTGTCAAGTGATATTGACTCTTCGACAGTCCGCCGCCGAGTCGGCGAGAGTGGTAGTGTTTTAGTGGTGGAGGGTATCTGGTGGCGGTTCCTGGTGGCGGTGTTAGTTTGTTCGTGCACGCTACCGTGGGAGGGCGGGCAGTGCTCTTCAAAACTAGGTAATTTACACCATTTTATATTTTGCATGAGAATCTTAGCAAATTAACTTTCTTTCCTTCATTAACCCATAGGTGTCAGATGGAGTAGAATAGCGACTACCTCTTTCCTACAGAGGTGAGGAGAGAGATACCATAATATGCAATGCTGTCACTATACTGCTCGGGGGAACGCAATAGGGAGTAAGAATTTTTTGACTCGCACCAAAACAATGGCGTCGTGGTTCCCCTCCCGTCACGTACCGTTTCCCGAAAAGTTGGCTTCGTGAGTGGCCTCTGCCTACCCCTTATGTGGGGAAAAGGCGTGACTATATGTATGTTTAATTATATCAAACT
The DNA here is from genome assembly GCA_019845155.1 of Luehdorfia chinensis. Classification (NCBI taxonomy): domain Eukaryota; kingdom Metazoa; phylum Arthropoda; class Insecta; order Lepidoptera; family Papilionidae; genus Luehdorfia; species Luehdorfia chinensis. The sequence goes on from JAHVAK010000573.1 coordinate 735,268, forward strand.
CCAATTTCTAACATTTGCGTGCCAGTGTCTGATATACACAGCGCTAATTGTCTGAAATAGCGTGCACATGCAACCTTTCTGCAATCTATACCAATATTTAATGCTAAACTCTGGCGTTGGTGAATACTGCATAGGTTACGTGACGTCTACTTTAAACTTATTTTTAAGTTTCCTACCATAAAAATGTGTTTGTGAAATAAAAAAAAAACATTGAATTTACTTCCTTAGCATTATTAAATGCTAACGACCCGCCCTCCTTCGCACGGGTGCAATTTACTAAAGAAGAAAATGAGAAGTACGTTTAGCTCTCTCCGTCCGTTTGTTACCTTTTCAGGGTTTAACCGCTGAAGGTTGAAGATTGAACCGCGATTTTGACGAAATTTGGCACATTTCTATACTTTTTATTTTAGTATCAATTGTGCTTTAGTTTAATTTTTTTATATTTTAATATTTTTTTTTATGAGTTACTTTTGTGTACGTCCGTTTCTAGTAAATTTTTTTTTCTTTCCTTTTTTTCTAATATTCATTGCTGAAAGTTTGTTTGGCTATATTGCGTATATCTATATTAATATTATAAATGCGAAAGTAACTCTCTCTGTCCCTCTATCTTTTTGTTACCCTTCACGGTTGAACCGCTGAACTGATCTTGAGGAAATTTCGGAACGGAGATAACTTGCTACCTGGGGACGGCCATAGGACATTTTTTATCCCGGAAAATCAAACAGTTCCCACGGGATATTTAAAAAGGAGCACAAAGTAGCGGGAATCAGCTAGTAGGTTATAATTTACACTTTCTTTAACAATAAACATTCACTTTATATCCCAATTTTTGTTGCTTTATAAACAATTAGCCGTTACCCACACGCTTTGCTGGACATAATATGAAACTTTGTAATTTATAACTCTCTCCGCGCGGGTAAAGGTTTTCTTTAAAAATTTCGTGAAAACTATTCGATTTCATAAAAATTAATAAAAATAATCCTATAAAAAGATAAAATGTCTTATCCCAAGTCCGTCTTCAAGATGCAAACTATCTATGTGCTTTGGCACATTTCGTCAAGATCGGTTCAGTTGATAAACCGCAAAAAGGTAGGTAATAAACGGACAGAGGGACAGAGGGAATTACTTTCGCATTTATAACATTAGTATGGATTTTCCGCGAGAAATACTTCGTTACAGATGGATTTAAAAATGCAAAAGCTGATGACGAATTCGTCCAACATAATGAACTACTACATCGCATCATGTATAGATTTTGGCTGTTCAATGCGTCTGAAACTCATTTATCAAATCTATTTTTAAGGTGGGCCGATGATTGATCGCAACGTCAGTTGATCTGAATCGAAGATGAAGAAAATTTGCAAAAATTGTGAGCTCTGGCCTGACTGTGATAGACGGCTGCTGATGAGATTATTTTTATTGGATGAAGTGACGAAACGAGCAAAACGTTCACCTGGTGGGAAGTGCAACATCTGCCATAACAAATGCTGTGTGACCCAGAACATTTCTGTATGATGCCACAATGCGCCTGTCATCCTGAGACATCATTAAGTCTCATATGCCCAGTGATTACGCTAGCTCTCAGTGCCCTTCAAGCCAAAACACAGTAAAGTTTGCACACTACTGCTTCATATATGTACCTAGACGGATTCCTGCATCCTATGTAGGCATACTATTGCCTTTACTTTGCCCAAATTTTCTTTAGCACCGAACGTAGTTATCCAAAAAATGCTGTGGTACCTTCGTATATTTTTCAAAATTTTTAAAATTTACTTAATATTTTGCGACTTCAAACAGCCTGTTTTTATACATAGTTGTGCAATTGACAATTACATCTCTCCAAACGCGTTTATACAGTTAAACGTCGAAAATGGGCGTTCTTTATTTTAATAGCGTTTAGTTTTAACTTCAACTTCAAATGAACGCATCATTTGATGTTGATGAAAAGCAAACTGTAGCATTGAACTCAGTTAAACGCTTAAGGCGTGGTAGCTCAGGGGCTAGGCGCTCGCTTTAAATTTCATAGTACGCAAGTGACCTGGGTTTGATTACTGGTGTCGGCACCACTAAAATTGTTAAATGCAATTGCTCGGCGGTGAAGGAAAACATTGTGACGAAACCATCATGGCAGCGAAATAAAAAGTATTTCGAAGAAATTTGAAGTCCGCCAACCTGCATTGAAGTAGCGTGGCCGATTTTTCCCAGCTCCAATAACCTTCTCGGAAATGAGAGGAAGCCTGTGCTCAGCAGTGGGACATTTATAGGCTATGTCACCCAGAATATTTCTGTGCGACACTACACTGCGCCCGTCACCCTGAGACATCAGTTCTTAAACCTCATATGTCCAGTGATTACACTAGCTCACAGTGCCCGTCAAACCGAAACACAGTAATGTTTGCACACTCCTGCTTCACGTAAGAAAAACTAGCCCTGGGGTGGTACCTACCTAGACGGATTCCTGCATAGGAATCCTACCACCAGTTGTTTCCTACAGACTTGAACCCTCCACTAAGCAGAACTAAAGAAAAACAAATTTTACCTCCTCGTAACATTAAAATAATAATGAGTAATAACAATTTATAATTAAGTAAAGATAGCAAATAATATACTGTATTTTCTCTCATTTTGTCATTAATGTGCGCTGAGAAGGTTAACAGACATGCGTGAATTATGAGTTTTACATTAAGCATACAAGAATTTATTTAATAACTTAGAAGTTTTTGCATAAGATACATACTCGTACTTGTAGAGTACATTTTACAGACACCCAAACCAAGAACAACTTTTTAAATGCCATAAAAATACTAATTTCATGCGGGAATTGAAAATGCGAACAACATTGAATCCAATCTCTTAGTTACTGTGCCAATCGGGCCGATATATTTTTATTTCAATTTATATATACTGATTACTACTTTAAAATAATCAATGACCACTATAATTTAAAAATAAACGTGTTTACTAGGAAAATACTTATAAAGGTCAAATTCAATCAAGAAAAGGAAAACAAAAGTACATTAACTGATTTGCCTTTTTATTACCAAAGCGAACCCTGAATGGAACACTTTAGAAATTGAAGAAAATTTATACTGTATTTTGAAGAGCGCAAGGCTACTGCGATTTCACGGAACAGCGATATCAATTCGGCTACTTTACAGTTTGAATGGAATGTTCAAAAAGTTTTTATCTGCTCTTGTAATCTAATGAAAGCGTTTGATCTCTGAGAGGTACTTTAGATGTTAATAGTTATATTAAGTAAACTGTTTATGAATTAACCGCAGTTTAACCCGCGGAAAATAAGTCGGGTAGATTGCGCCGTATGACATGGTACCTCGCCATTCGTTCCTTCCCAGTTATGTTTGGTTCTCAGCGTGCGACTCCTTGAAGCTATGGTATAAAGTATTTAGCCTAAATTTTTTTCCAATAAACGGCCTATTTAATGTAAAAATATTTTTTTAAGTCGGATCAGTATTTTTTGAGTTTAGCGCGTTCAAACATACAAACTCTCCAGGGTTATTTTGGAAGTAAGGTTAGAAGATTCCGCTGATTGCGAAAAAATGTTGGTGTTGTTTATGGAATTACTGGTATTCCTACGATAGAATCCATCGAGGTAGCTAGTGCCAGTTATTCAGCCATCAAGCAGTTGTGTTCGAACATTACTGTGTTTCGGACTGAAAGGCACTGATAGCTAGTGTGGTTACGGGTGCTGTGTGGTACCACACAGAAATGTTCTGTCAGCACTTACCAACAGGTAAACGTTTTGGTAGTCTTGTCACTATCTTCGTCTACTAAATACTTCGTCACTATCTATATTTAAAAAAAATCGGCATATATCATGAGGAATGCTAAAATCTTTGATAATATTATTAAATTTTTCTTATTGTTTTAGGTAAGACTGATAATACTGGCTATTTAAGATAAGAGGTAAGTGAACATGCTGTCCTTTTGGCGCCAACTCGAAAAGTGGCGGTATGTTTGTATTGAATTTTGGTAATTATATTTATATATATGTGTAAATTTTGAGTTTTGATGTTTAATATTTATAGTTTATTATGCAGAAAGTGTACAGTAATCGGAAAATTCAATCAAGATTGTACTTTTTGTGTTGAGATCAACAGTCCAGCAATTCTTCATCTCCATCACCATTCAACAGTCCAACAAATCTTCAGTAAAATTAAACTACATTTTACTAGACAATATATACTAAGACATATATTACAGTGAAAATGTCCAAGCTTTGGATTTTCGCACAGAATTTATTGTACTCAGAAGCTTTCAGGATAACGTGGAATATTTAAGGAGCATTGTTCTTCTAGCAGGAATGCGGAAAGTATTGATTATAGGATATCTAGGAGGTTATAGGAGATCATACTCGAAGCCCATTTTTTGTCCCCGCGGGAAACGAGATGTGACGGGTGGCGAACCACGACGCCGCTATTTTGTTACGAGTCAAGTTAAATTCAATCATCATCATTTCAGCCTATCAGTAGTCCACTGATGAACATAGGCCTCCCTATAGATCGCCACAAAAGTTTGTAGCTCTCATTTTGGGGGGATTTTGCCATAGTTGCCACGCTTGGCAGGCGTGTTGGCAACCACAGTTTATTTATTCAGATGCTGCTGCCCATCTTCTAGTTTTTATTTTCCGCCTGTCGACTTTTACGACACCCACGGGATGAGATGGGGTGGTAGATTCTCTTAAGCCGCTACCACAAGGCAAATTCAATAAACATTTTGGTTTAGACAAACGATGTGTGGCGATAAGTAGCGAGTGCTTTAGGCAGCTGCCGAGCCCAAGGCTGTTGCAGCCTGTGAGCTGCCTTTGTAAAGGCAAACTACGTCCACGCCCCAAAAAAATCGTCACCAACAATCGGCAAAATGCTGATCTGCCAGGCCTCGATGGACGGGGGATGGGGGCAGAGGTGTCTCTCGTGGCAGCCATTATGATTACGAACTCACGTTCATTAAGACGATGGCATGATGATCGGCGGAAATAGCTGACAAAAAATGATCTCATGTAGCTTTTAGGGAGAAACTTGTGCCCAATAGTGGAAAGCTGTAGGCGAATGTTAACGACGGTTTATGAGTGTGCCCGGAAGATATTTAAAACATATTTTTTCCCCCTTCATATATAAATGCGTGAAGAGAAAATTTTATACCCCTTTTTTAAGCATTTTGCGAGCACGAATGAGTGTGAGATTTGGAGTTCTTATAGTAAATATGAGTACATTAAATTAAATGAAATAAAAAAATATTTATTTACATTCATATTGACAATGTCAATCACACAATAGTCGTCGAATAGCCATAGAATTTTAAAATGTTGCCAACAAACAATTACATAAACCTCGATAACTATAAATTACCGCAGAATTTCAGCCACCAATGGGCATCTAGCGTATGTAATTTTGTGAGCGCGTTTCCTTATTGAATATTTGATCCAACAAACTGACAGAACTGAAAAATATAATCATGTTTGCGAAATGCTTGTGCATACTCGTAAAGTAATAATGAGCTACAAGATATCACTGGGAATAAGGTGAAAGTAGAATCAATAATCTACATGAGAAGCTATCTATGGTTACAGACAACAGACGCTGTACTAGCAGGCAGTGCTCCCAGCAATTAGCTATTCAGACACACAGATCAGCTGCATTCAGAGGCAGTTTTCAGAGTTCAGAGTGCAGCAACAAAGTGTTGGAACAATATTCCACCACCAATTAGGAATTTAAAGAATATTTTTGCTTTCAAAATGAGAGACATCATGGCAATCACGAGGATGTTTCTTTTATCTGACATGTCGGATTTACTGTCCTCCTATGCTATGTTAAATACTCACACATGCGTCGATGCTCCCTGAATGATACTTGCAATTTTATAAATATTTATATTTACTGATATTTATATAAATACCATTATTTTCTATTATACACATATATATTATTAATTAATAGAATACATTTTATAATCTTTTGTTTTTACCCAAATTATCCGATTTTGTATGTTTCAAATTACATCGTATTACTTTTAAAAATAATATAATAAAAATATTTTTCAGTCGAGTCTCGTCCGTTCGCCAATTCAAAGGTTTTTTGGCTGAAAATCAGCGCTGTGTGTGACCATTCTTACACAGTACATGCTGAGCCAACCCCTTTTCGACACAGAACTATTTTGTTTTGTTTTTAACTTTTTTTCATTTAATGATTTCTTATATTTACGCGAACACTACTCATTTAAATGAAACTAATTTTACGGATTTTATCGCGTTTAATATTTTACTATTTATAACCCGACGTTTCGGGCGCTTTACAGCTCCCATGGTCACGGGGGGACTGAGGTGACAGTTGTCCCAATGTCATAGTTACCCCGGAGTACCTTCAGCTTTTAATTATTATTTTTAGTCCGATCTACGCAGAAAGAGCTTACTGTATCTTGAAGCCTTGCAGTGGTATGCTTGGTTTTTGATTTAATTTTATTAATAAAAGGATCCCAAGCCGGTGGTAATACCCAACCATCTTCCCTATTGAAATTAGGATGTTTTTTAATTTCAATAGCCTCGCGAATCATCCTTGGTAGGAATCGGTGTTCTTTTGCAAGGATTTGTGGTCTATCAAATCTGATGTAATGATTGGGATGATCCAGAACATGGTCACAGACTGCAGACTTCCTAGAACGACGATGCTTCATGTCAGCTATGTGTTCTTTTACGCGGGTTTTTATCGATCTTCTTGTTTGGCCTATGTAAGAGAGACCACATTCACAATCCAGCTTGTATACTCCTGCGTCTTGTAGAGGGATGTTACACTTGACAGATGGTAAAAACTGACTTATCTTCTTCGGCGGCTTGAAGTATGTTTTTATGGAAGCCCGCTTCAAGATATAGCCAATCTTGTCCGTGACTCCTCTGACATAAGGTAGAATAGCAGGTACACGCTCGACTGTGGCCGGTTTCACTCGGTCACTGCGACGTAGGCGCGGAACCCGAAGCTTGTTGTCGTGCAAAACTTGCTTGACATGCTGAAGCTCGGCGGCCAGGTGTTTCCTGTCACAGATTCCTCGTGCTCTCTGAAACAAGGATTTACCCACGGTAGCTAACTGTGATGGATGGTGGTGAGATTCACCGTTTAAATATCTGTTAGTATGGGTCTTTTTCCTATACACAGTGTGACTCAAGATGTTATTAGGATTCCGAATTACTAAAACATCTAGAAAAGCTAAAGAGTTATTTGCCTCTAACTCCATTGTAAATTGAATTTTAGAGTTTAGGGAGTTAAGGTGGTCTAGAAATGCAGTTACTTTATCTGATGGTAAAATTGTGAAAGTATCATCTACATACCGCTTGTAGAATCTTGGATTTACTGGAGAAGTACGGAGGGCTCTCTCCTCAAAGTCTTCCATGAAGATGTCGGCGACAATCTATTCTATTGTGGAAGGAACAGTACTACAAGCAAGTAGATGGTGTGGCGATGGGCTCCCCAGTATCTCTACAATCTATTCTATTGTGGAAGGAACAATACTACAAGCAAGTAGATGGTGTGGCGATGGGCTCCCCAGTATCTCCCATTGTCGCCGAGCATCGTCGTTCTAGGAAGTCTGCAGTCTGTGACCATGTTCTGGATCATCCCAATCATTACATCAGATTTGATAGACCACAAATCCTTGCAAAAGAACACCGATTCCTACCAAGGATGATTCGCGAGGCTATTGAAATTAAAAAACATCCTAATTTCAATAGGGAAGATGGTTGGGTATTACCACCGGCTTGGGATCCTTTTATTAATAAAATTAAATCAAAAACCAAGCATACCACTGCAAGGCTTCAAGATACAGTAAGCTCTTTCTGCGTAGATCGGACTAAAAATAATAATTAAAAGCTGAAGGTACTCCGGGGTAACTATGACATTGGGACAACTGTCACCTCAGTCCCCCCGTGACCATGGGAGCTGTAAAGCGCCCGAAACGTCGGGTTATAAATAGTAAAATATTAAACGCGATAAAATCCGTAAAATTTTTTTCATTTAATATTCAACTGTATTATGTTCTTGTGCCGAATAAATGTTTTTTCTATTTTATTCTATTCTATTCTAAAAACTTTACAAATATATTTAATTAATGTCTGATCACAATATGTGCTAGAGGCATTAATTCTCGTTGTCTTGGCATCAGGTGAATTGCAAACAAAAGCTGTTTGAATGAGTAAATGTCACGCATTATGAACTTATACTCGTACCTGTAATATGGATCAGATATCTAATATGGATAAGCTGAAGATTTAAACATTGTTCCTAGGTAAGATTAAATTTTGTTTAATAATATTCGAGTATTGGATTTAAGTAAATTTGATTACCGATTACTCATTGAAAGTGATTTTCATTATTAATTGGTATTCGAGTTTTCTTAAATCCAAGATGCAGACGGATTACATATCGCAGTACCTAATTATATCGCGTCATAAACGCTTTTGCGAATACCGTACGAATTTTTTTATAGGTGAAAGTGACGAGACGAACAGAACGTTAACCTGACGGTAAGTTTAACGTCTGCCAGTAACAAGTGCTGTGTCACCCAGACCATTTCTGTGACCACACTGCTTCTGTCACCCTGAGACATCAGTTCTTAAAAGTATGCCCATTAATTAACTCAAGGCAGGCTGATAACCTTATTTTACGTATGCTCATAACTCGAAACGGTTTCATTCCTCTTTCGGTGTGAAAGCTGTAGTGCTGTGGAATTCGCTTCCGCTACACATCAGTAAGGCTCAATGTAATGAGTACTTTAAAAATAAATACATACATACATAAGATCACGACTGTATCCCATAAGGGATAGTCAGAGACTGGGCACTCACTGCAAAAGCAGATGACTGCCACAATCCACGTTACACCGAAACAATATAATGCACTTGGTGTAATAGGTGGTGAGCCCATCGCCACCATGCGGTGTTGGGTGCACAGTGCAGTTTAATTCCTTACTCGCCTTTTACGAGATCCATTGGATGAGATGGAGTGGTAGTATTCTTTTAACGAGCCGCCACCACACGGCATCTTTTTATCTTCTTTAAAAATCGAAGTAAATATTTTAACGTAAGTCAGTGTTCTATGTAATATTTTTTGTTTTGTTTGAAACGTGGTTCTCAAATGCTCTTGAAAAATCAAGCATGGCCAATACAGTACCCCTACTGCCTATATACTAATAATACCCACTACCTTGATCCGATAAAATATCATCCACTACTTTAATCATAGCGGTTGCTGTGACATGATATTGCCTAAAACCCGATTGAAGTCTTGGAAGTATGTCCATTTGTCTCCAAATATTTCCTTAGTTGTATAGTTGCAACCTTTTCCAAGATCTTGGACACATACGACTAATCAGTATAATCCCATACTGATTGGGCGGATGTCTTTCAGGTTGGTGGGGTTTGTGTTTTTAGGTAAGGGCCTAACTATTGTATAACGCCAATCAGTGGGATATGTATGACTTTCAATAGATTTTTTAACAATATTAGGTATTGTATTAGAAAAAGACATTTTCAACATGTCTAGGGAAATGCTCCACGCATTCGATTTAAGTGACAGTGCCAATTTTACTATGCCACTTTCCTCAACAGTCATTAATTTAAACGTACTTGAGACTTTAACATGAAATTCAAAGAATGTCGTTGTAGAATAGAAACTTGGTTATTTCCGGGGACATTTAAAAAGTTATTATTGATGAAATTGGGGTACATTGAAAATATGATGCAGTAATTCTAATTTCCTTCCGTAACGTCACATTTATTTTAAAGTGCGTCCATGGTGTGCGAGGATTTCTTTGATTATTAGCCTGTGAAAATAGTTTTAAAAAAGTATTTAGATTTTCTTTTTCCCACGAGGAGAAAGATGCATATAAAAGTCATTCTTACATGGACGTCTACACATATACTGGTTAATCAATATGGAAAACCATCGCGAAGCTAAGCGTCATTATTGTATGTTTTGATAAAAAGCTTTTTTTTTGCATTTGATAAAATTGACGGAACAAGCAAAACGTTCACGTGATGGTGTGTTCACGTGGAAGTGCAACGCCTGCCCATAAGAAATGCTGCGTCACCCAGAACAGTGTGACACCACAACGCGCCCGTCATCCTGAGACATCAGTTCTTAAGTCTCATATGCCCAGTGATTACGCTAGCTCCCAGTGTCTTTCAAACCGAAACACAGTAATGTTTGTATGTTTGTGGTACCTACCTAGACGGATTCCAATCGAGTTATAATTTCATTAAGTCTTTGATTTTTACTACTGATCGTTTATTGAATTTAATGTATTTATAACCATATTATATATACTTTTCAGGTTTCTGCACTCCTTCTTCATATAAACTTTAACTATGCCAAATACTAGTGGTAGGATTCCTGTACAGGAAGCCGTCTAGGTAGGTACCACCGCAGTGTCAGTTATTCTGCCGTAAAGACGTAGTGTGCAAGCATTACTCTGTTTCGGTCTGAAGAGCACAGAGAGCTAGTCTAACCACTTGGCAAATGAGACTTAAGAACTGATATCTCAGGGTGACGGGCGCAGTGTGGTGTCATACAGAAATTTTTTGGGCAACTCATTTGTTATGGGCAGACGTTGCACTTACCATCAGGTGAATGCCTTGCTCGTTTCGCCACCACATCAAATAAAAAATAATGAAAATCATCTCACACTCCTCCGTGGGCGCAATATGCTTTAAAAGGGGCACAAAGATTTCTCTTCAGGAATCAGGTGTGTATTGTATATGTTGTATATATATATATTGAATATGTATATATTAGTTATTTTAGGTTGACACTGAAAAACAGTGCCGTGCCGGAATTCGCTTCCGCCGCAGTGTATGCTGTGTTGTCAACCTCGTTTACTAGGAATAAGACGTGCAATTTATATACTTTTTATTTTAGTATAAATTGTGTTTTAGTTTTTTTTTATATATTTTTATTATGAGTACTTTTGTGTACGTTCATTTCTAGGAAATATTATTTACTTTTATTTAAAAAAACCTATATCCACGCAGACGAAGTCGTGGGCATCAGCTGGTATTAAGTAATTTGTCGATATCAATTTTCCGTTACACAGATATTTAAAAGAGGAATCAATTTACATTAGTACGGTAATAGGAACACCAAATGGCAGTGTTCCTATTACAATAAATATTAAATAAAGCTGGCGACACAATGAAAAATGTTGAGAGTAACAGTGCGGGTATATAACCTGCAGTTGAGAGACTTCACCCATTTATTATTCTCTACTTTAGTTGGTTATTTAAAAATAAAACATTTTTTTAACCGAATCAAAAAAGAACGAGGTACTCAATTCGTCTGTATATATCTATTACGTAAGTATAACTTCTTTGTTTATAAACAGATTATAATGAAGAATCATTTTTTTTAAATAAAGAAGGTGCCGTTATGGTGGTCCTGTTTGGCCAAGTTCTAATGAGTTCCATGAGAAAATCATAAAACTCTTAAATTCGCATAAGCCGCTGCGTTCAAGAAACCGATTTTTTGATCAAATACTTATTGTTACTTCACTGATCGAGAGTACAACAAAAGCTTTATATGCTATGAAGGTATGGGGATTCCCGGGATTATCAGTCAATATCCATTAAAATTATTGTAATCCCGCTGGTATGAATGGGGGATGTCAGCTATGATTCACCCGTTCGTTAGAACGATTATTATTTTACGAGTTGAGGGTTTTAGAATCTTTAGATTGAAAAAGTTTACCCTTTGTCGATTTCCTTAAGATTCGCCACACTAGGATTTCCCATTTATCGTGGGTAATGGTATTAGAGTACTAGAGTCTGTAGGGTATTCATTATCCTCCCGTAACAGACGTCACGGTACGTTAATGTAATAAGCCTTGAGGAAGGGTTAGGTATAGTGTCAGAGACACAAAACCATTATTATAGCATCCAGACTCGAAAACTAATTAGCGTATACAGCAATTGACGATTGTGTTTGAAAGAACACAGGAAAGTAGAAGAAGCGAAAGATGTGTGTCAGGATCGTAACAAGTGGAAAGCCTCTGCCTATATTCGATCGGAAAGAGGCTTTGTACGAGTATATGATTGATATTGGAACAGATATTGGCTACGAATGAGACTTAACTGCCGTGTCGTGGCGGCTTAAGAGAATCTACCACCCCATCTCATTCCGTGGAAATCTAAATAAAAAAAAAACATCCGACAGAGGGAAAATTAAAACCATAAGATGAGCTTCAGCGTCTTACTGGAAATTTAATTTTGTAGCAATCTATGCGGGATGACTATGTTCAGCAGTGGACTAGTGATAGTTTGAAATGATAATGAGACTTAAGACTTACGATCCAAGATTTAACGAGTTCGCGTACCGTTTGGACGCCATGTCAACGTAACGAACAGGCAATATGTGATATATTTTCTATGTACTTACTCGTAGTTAGTAAAAAAGTTAAAGAAAAATGTTTTATGGTTCAGTCGAAAAAATAACATTTTATATTCATTAGCCGACTGTTGCAAATTATCATTAAGCTTTGTAATGAACGTTCAAAGAGATAATTCGCACCATTATAATGAACCGACCCTTGTAAAATACTCGTTGAATTTTGTAACTAATCAGATTCTTTCTTTGCTACCTAGAGCTAACTAAAACTACTATTAAAATGGAATAAACACAAAAATATAGTGATAGGCTAAAATTATATTATAGTGATAAAGAACTGAGTTGCTTATACATATATATTATAATTTAGTTTATTATATTCTAAAATAATAATTATAGAATTATTTCACAATCCGAAACTATTGTAAAGTAACGGGGTATAATTGTTCCGTAGCTGACAACAGGCCTCCTCTCATTTTTGAGGAGGTTTTAGAGACGGAAAGCTTTTATTGTATATGAAAGTGAAGAGACAAAATGTAAGTGAAGAGTAAAAATTCAACTCCTGGTAAGTGCAACGTCCGCCCATAATAAATGTCGAATATTACTGTGCCACTCTGAAATCATCTGGGTGACACTCGCAGTTTCCTTGAGATCGAAACACAGTAATGTTTACACACTACTGCTTCACGGCAGAATAACTGGCACTGGTTGTACCTACCCAGACGGATTCCTTCATTGAAATCTTACCACCATTTAAACATATTGGATTTGCTATTGCATGCATATTGCTACAGCAACAATGTTACTGCAGCGCTGATATTCTGTCATAGCCACAAAAATAAATTCAAATAAAAAGAATATCAAAACAACTCGCGGGTAAGTACTAGAACGGAACCCGCCTGCCAAGCGTGGCAACTATGGCAAAATCCCCCCAAAATGAGAGCTACAAACTTTTGTGGCATTTTAGGGGACGGAGAAGGCCTTTGTTCTGTAGTTGACTAGTGAAGGGCTGAAATGATGATGATGATGATGATTTGCCACAAACATCGTATTACAAGTTGTTACAATATTCATTTTGATGTACATGTTTCGCCACATGCTTGCAGCATGCAAACGTCATAATATTTATAAAAATGTCAAAATTAGTTAATAGCATACTAACAATACAAAACGACAATGATATGCATAAGTCAAACTAGTAGTTATTTAAAATGAAGTCATTAATGTTATAGAAATTATAAGATAAAAGCCGTACCATTGGCCGTACAATTTCATCTTAAAAGTCATAAATGCCAATAACGTTATATCTTCGGGAAATTTATTATACACTATGATAAACATGATTGTCACAACTGTGACAACTTTTATTACATTGCATCGATCGAAAAAAAAAGACATTCCAATTACTTTTTTTCACCTGATAGTAAGGTCAACGTCTGCCCATAAGAAATGCTGTGTCTGTGTGACGCCACACTGTGTCCATCACCCTGAGACATAAGTTCTTAAGTTTCATATGCCCAGTGATTACGCTAGCTCACAGTGCCCTTCAAACAGAAACACAGTAATGTTTGCACACTACTGCTTCACGGCGGAATAACTGGCCCTGGGGGTGTACCTACCTAGACGGATTCCTGCACAGGAATCCTACCACCAGTAAAATAAGCTTATCCGGATGTCTAATTTTAGCTGTCGTTTTTTTCAAATGTTAACAATCCAAGTCTTCTAAAAAGTGGTTTATAAGACTCTTACGATGAAGCATCACATATGGTTTTAACACTTTTTTTCTGCGCAATGAAAGCTCTCTGAATATAGACACCATTGCCCCATATTGTTAATCCCTATCGAAGCAAAGACGCAACATATGCATGATAAAGCATACGTGCAGTTTTAATATCCGTGAGTTTAAATTGTTTTAATGCAAAAATTAATTAGTTAATTTTATTACATAGAAAGTCTACTGGTTTTTTTTCAATTTAATTGGCTAGCCCTAAGAAATTTATGTGATTAACACCTTCAACTTTAGTGTTTTTATGGTACGAGTATATACTCAACTTATTCTATATTAGTAAAGAAATTCAATAATAGCATAGAAATGTATTTAAAAAAAACCATTTTAATTCAATCTGTTTTTAAGTAATCAAAGCCGATAGGCGTCCGGTAGCGTAGAATAGCAGCTATCTCTTTCCTACCGAAGTGTCGTAAGAGGCGAGTAAGGTATTGTACGAACAGCCTTTATTCGTGCTAAATAATACCATAATATGCGTGCTGTCACTACACAGAGGTCTCTTCTGGTGAAGTCCACGCTCGAACAGAGTGTTCTTACCCAAAACCCTAAGAGCTCTCAACTGACGCGTCAGCATATCGGAAACTGTACAGACGTATTTTCAAATGTATGCGGCTTAAAAGCAACTTCAATACAGCCTGCATTGAAGAAGCGCTCTATCGCTTCTTGTAACCAACTTTTAAGCGAGATCGAGAAGTTTTATGGACAGCCGGACACATCGTCGTTGGATTCCCAACGACGATGTGTCCCAAAAGCAAAGTCCGACACTATTCCGATGTTACTTCTCATGAGGCTTCCAAACAGCTTAAGACCGGTAGAGTACCGGCTGATGAAGAAATTACAGTGGACTACTAATAGTCCTTCACAAGCTGTTTAATTCTGTCATCCGCGGCGACGCTACGACGGTAATGGGGTGTAGAAGCGTGGGTTTCTTTTTACTCAAGAAGGGAGATAACGCCCTCTTCAACCTTTATCCTATATCGCTTCTTAGCCTCGTCTGTGTGCTGTTTCCAAGGTCATGTCGAATCGTCTCGCAAGCAGACTTGACGACTTCCAGCTTCAAATAAACCTGATTTGGAAAAGGCTTTAGAACTTTAGACCACATACAGATTGTACAAAAGACCGAAGAGTCTTTCTTTTGTCTTAGTCCGAGAGAGACTAAAAATAATAATTAAAACCTTCAGGTACCCCGGGTTAACTATTACATCCTCAGTCCTCCCGTGACCATGGGTGCTGTAAAACCACTCGAAACGTCGGGTTATAAATAGTTTAAATTAAACGCGATAAAATCCGTAAAAATAGTTTTATTTAAATGTGCAGAATTCGCGTAAATATAAGAAACCAGAAGAAAACTAACTTTTGAATGTCATTCAAAATATTTTTCTTTCATCATAAGAACTGGCAGCACGCGTATTCAAACTGAATTTAAAACGAGATTAATCCGCAAAGAGAAATGGAAATGTCACTGGCATACAAGCTTGATATTTTCTTACGTCTTTTCCTTTCTCTCTGTAAGGTTGTTTGTACATTTTTAATTATTTTTTCGTTTTATTATCAGCACTAGTCGGCTCGACAGCTATCAAGCGATTGCTTTCTGCGTTGTGGTTCGCGGGTTCGATTACTGTATGGGACTCATGTATGTACGGCCTGCAGATTCTTTTTTTTTGGATGCAGTGACGAAACGAGCAAATCGTTCACCTGATGATAAGTGCAACGTCTGCCCATAACAAATGCTGTATCACCCAGAATATTTCTGTGTGACTCCATACTGCGCTCGACACCCTGAGACATCAGTTCTTCAGTTTCACATGCCCAGTGATTACACTAGCTCTCAGTGCTCTTCAAACCGAAACACAGTAATGTTTGCACACTACTGCTTCACGCCAGAATAACTAGCCCTGGGGTGGTACCTACCTAGACGGATTCCTGCATAGGAATCCTACTACCAGTAAAATAAGCTTATCCGGATGTCTACTTTTAGCTGTCGTTTTTTTGTTAACAGTCCAAATGTTAACAATTCAAGTCTTCTAAAAAGTGATTTACAAGACTCTCCAGGTGGAGCATCAATGCAGGAAGCATTGGTATCACACCATCAGTGGATTTCTAGAATGTAATTTTATACGAGTACGTAAATTTATTTTCGAACGGCTTCGATAATGCGATAAAAAAATGATCAGAGCCGAACTTTCTACGCACGAGTTGACCCGAAAACAAACAATTTGTTTTAGCACAAATGATGACTTGGATTATAACCCAGGACCAGCGGCGAAAAGTCACGTACTCTGACCGCTAGACGGTCATGTGACAAGATCGGTGGTACGCTAGGATGCAGTATCAGATACACGGGGACAATCACGACATAACCAGACTCGAAAACAAACAATCAAACAAACAGGAATCCTACCACCAAAATAAGAGTATACGAACTAAATGTTTAAATGAAACTAATTTTACGGATTTTATCGCGTTTATTTTTATACTATTTATAACCCGACGTTTCGAGTGCTTTACAGCACCCATGGTCACGGGGGGACTGATGTGACAGATGTCCTGATGTCATAGTTAACCCGGAGTACCTTCAGCTTTTAATTATTTTTTGTGGTCCGATCTACGCAGAAAGAGCTAACTGTGTCATGACGAAAAAAAAAATAAAATAATTAAAAGCTGAAGGTACTCCGGGTTAACTATGACATCAGGACATCTGTCACCTCAGTCCCCCCGTGACCATGGGTGCTGTAAAGCACTCGAAACGTCGGGTTATAAATAGTATAAAAATAAACGCGATAAAATCCGTAAAATTAGTTTTATTTCAATTCATTTAAATGTGTAGTGTTCGCGTAAATATAAGAAATCATTATGTGAACTAAATGTTTTTCAAGATAAGAGTATGAATGCTCAAATACTAAATTTCGATACGCGGACACGGCTACGGATGGTTCACGTCAACAGTCGAATGCCGGGTTAGATCCTGCGACATCATGATTCGCAGTCCGTACCCTAAACCATAGAGCCGTGGTAGCTCAGGGGCTAGGCGCTCGCTTTAAATTTCATGGTACGCGAGTGACCTGGGTTCGATTCCCGGTGCCGGCACCACTAAAATTGTTAATTGTAATTTTAAGTGCTGATTTACCACGTGCTCGGCGGTGAAGGAAAACATCGTGAGGAAACCTGCATGTCTGAGAAATAAAAAATATTTCGAAGACATGTGAAGTCCGCCAACCCGCATTGGAGCAGCGTGGCGGATTCTTCCTAGCTCCAAAACCCTCTCAGAAATGAGAGGAGGCCTGTGCTCAGCAGTGGGACATTTATAGGCTGAATCTTTACTTTACTTTTACCTTAAACCATTAGGCTATTGCTGCTTCAATTCGCTTCATTTTAATTTCATTTATGGGTCATTGGGATAGATTTCAGAAGTAAAATTTTTTTTTTTTTAAAACGAAGCCCCACACTAGGATTTTCTCCTGTATCGTGGGTGCGTTTTACAAACATACATTTCACATGGACAACAAAACCAGACCCGAAAAGCAACAATTGGTGTTTTTGCACAAATGTTACCTCCGGCTGGGAATCGAACCCAGGACCGGTGGCGCAGAAGTCAGGTACGCTAACCACTACGCCACGCGGTCGACAATCAAAGCAAGCATAATAAAAAAACACATTTTGATCTAATTTAGCAATCTTATTAACAGAATAAATTTAATCAAGTGAAAATTGCTACGGAGATAGAATTATCCAAATTTTATGGAATCACCCATATATACCTTTTAGGGATCAGGACAATTTTTAGTATTTTCCTTATTCGAATATCACGAAACCCGCGGAACGATCTTCTCTGCCGCCATCCACCCTTCGTACCGTTCGTACTCTTAATTAATATAAAAAAAGTATAAATAAATAAGATGGGAACTAGAGTAATAGATCACGTTTTGCTACAACACTAAGGTGCGATTTTTGAAGTAAAACTTCTTTGGGCGCAATGACAGCAAAGCGTCGAATTTGAGTGTAACGTTTTCGTTATTTTTATTATTTACTTTTATAATAAGAACATATCTAATAAAAATTAGACCACACACTCTGTTTTTTTTAAAATATTTTACTAATACATTGTTTGAGTAGAAGATTGAAATAATAAAAATAGGTCGCTGGTATAACGTGTAATGACTTTGTTAATTTACAATTGTGAGGCACAAGTGTTGCGTAGGGCAGTTGGATGAGTAGTGAAGTCGGTGCGCCCTCGCGCCGTGTCGCACGTCGCGTAGTGTCGAACGGTGTTTCCGTAACATACATCAACAAATAGTGTACACTACACTACAAGGTTATTCAAAATTGAATTATTGTGGTTTTGTAAAAAAAAACATTTGCAAGCTATGTAAGTATGCAGTCAAACCCGCGAAGCGTAGTCCAACAAACAATCGCTCAGTCACTACGCCGAATGGTTTCACTGAAATTGAGACCCTGAAACTTTTATTACGGTCTCCACGCACATCGACTTTATTTGGGTTCAGTTAAAGTTACAATGAAATTAGCGGTTCGGTAAATTTAGTTTTGTTTTACTCCAACTTTACCATATGCCCGCTTACGAGTTTAGTGACATTTAGATGAGGCGCTTTACCATTGCCCAGCCCGGCACTGGCACGGCAACGGTATACGATGAAGGTAATTTTGTATGAAGTTATATGCAAACCGTATTGTACTGGCCGGCTCGGCACCGTTACAGCGATAGGACTCCACTTTCATCCACAACACATGTGTGAGTCACACAAGAGCGAACAAAAATCGCCCGCGTAAAAGAACATATAGAAAAAAAGAAATAGAATTTATTTGCAAGAAACGGACGCACACAAAAGTAATACATAATAAAAAAATATATAAAGTACAAGAAAATAAAAAACCATTACTAGTATTTACCTAAAATAACTAAAAAAGGAAAGAAAGTTAATTTGCTAAGATCCGCATGCGAAATGTAAAATGGTGTGTATTACCTAGTTTTGAAGAGCACCGTTCGCCCTCCCTCAACAGCGTGCACAAGAAAACCAATACCGCCACCAGATACCCTCCACCATTACAACACTACCACTAGGCAATACACACCACTTAAGTCGAGACTGACTTTGAGTGGGCCGCTCACTCTTCAGTTGACAGTCGTAGAGTCAATATCACTTGATAATGCCTCGTGTGTCGTCGTTTTGAGGTGAAACGCGTTGTGTACGCGTTTCACCTCAAAACGAGGCATTATCAAGTGATATTGACTCTACGACTGTCAACTGAAGAGTGAGCGGCCCAGTCAAAGAGCTGCTATTTATAGTCTCGGTGACGCAACCGACCGTTATCTAAGACAATGCGATGACGTCACTCAAACGAGGTTGACAACTCAGCATACGCTGCGGCGGAAGCGAATTCCGTCACAGCACTGTTTTTCAGTGTCAACCCCCGTTGCACTCGGATGTCGTTTAAACCAAAAAATATATTAGAATGTAATATATAAATAAATATAATATTACTGTAATAATTTATATATAGCTTGGGATGAAGCAGGTCACCGCCGTTTTGGTAGGAGTAAAAAAATTATTACTCCCCATTGCCTTCCCACGAGCAGTATAGTTATTACTCGTATATATTTCTTTTATTTCAGTCCTTTTTGTCTACGCGATTATTGTCACAATTACTTCATCTGTTTTATATGTAAATATTATATGACACTTCTGCGATACAAAATGTAATGAACAAAATACAATGAATTCCAAGTTAATGGCTTCAAATCGCTTCCGCCGCAGCGTATGCTGAGTTGTCAACCTCGTTTGCTAGGAGTACGGCGTACAATTTCCATTCTTTTATTTTAGGTAATAATGGTGTTTTTTAGTTTAGTTATTTTACCGACCGTTATCTAAGACAATGCGATGACGTCACTCAAACGAGGTTGACAACTCAGCATACGCTGCGGCGGAAGCGAATTCCGTCACAGCACTGTTTTTCAGTGTCAACCCCCGTTGCACTCGGATGTCGTTTAAACCAAAAAATATATTAGAATGTAATATATAAATAAATATAATATTACTGTAATAATTTATATATAGCTTGGGATGAAGCATCGCCGCTATCCGCAGTCCGTAACTTTGTTCTGGACCATAACCATCAGATCTCATAGACCAATTCGGGTTGTAAATAGTTCAAAATAAACGATAAAATACGTAAAATCAGTTTTATTGAATAATTAAAGAAATTAAGAGACGAAATAATCACACTGAAGAAAAGTTTAAGGTACACCCTCGGAATTTTACTAACGGACAAAAAAGGGAGCTAATGATGAATTCCTTAATTTAATCGCAGAACTTTAATAATTTTAGACCCTTTCCTCTCATCACCATACGTTATTTTCCCTCTGCTGTCCTCTCTCAAATTACATAAAACTTAATTATTACAAACATTATATTCGTTCATCAGGGTGTAACAATGTAATAAGGCGTTACTTTGCGGAAATCTATTATAATGAAGGAAAGAAAGTTAATTTGCTAAGGTCCGTATGAAAAATATAAAATGGTGTATATTACCTTGTGTTTGTAGAGCTAAGCCTGCCCTCCCTCAGTAGTGACTCGGCGGCTGTCTGTGATGCGAAAGCGAAACACGTGTCCTGTTCTCAACTTCAGGGGCGGACCTAGTGGTGGTATTGTAGTGGTAGAGGGTATCTGGTGGCGGTTCCTGGTGGCGGAGTTTGCTTGTTGGACCTTCACAGATGTATCTCTCAATTTCGGATGATTTTCCGCAATCGTTACGCTTGGCAGGTGGACTGGCAATCACAGTATCAGATCTCGATTTGGCAGTTTGTTTGCAGCAAGTGGCTGGGCCCTCGGTTTCTGCACCACGGGTCGCGGGTTCGATTGCCGAACGAGACAAATATATGTATGGCCTATGGATTGGTCCGGGTCTTGGTGATTCTGCATGTAGAATTTATGTCTGTAAAGCACACATGACACAGGAGAAATCGTAGCGCGGGCAAAGTGTTTTTTGTCGACGCTAATGACTGTCACTTACTGGTTTCAGTATGTTAAGTGTTATATTGGTATTGTCATATTTTAGATGGTTATTCCATTTCTTTCCATATTCTTTTTATATTACGACTCCCTCAGGATGACAAACTAAGATTTTCTAATGCCGCCACCACTCTGCATTTTCGGAATGATTTTATTACCCTGACTTGTAAGATTTTGATGGAATCTTTCAATTCTTCTACTATTGGTGGTAGGATTCCTATTCAGAAATCCGTCTAGGTAGGTACCACCTAATGCCAGTTATTCTACCGTTAAGTAGTAGTCTGCAAACATTACTGTGTTTTGGTCTGAAATGCATTGCGAGCTAGTGTAATCACTGGCCATATGAGACTTAAGAACTGATGTCTTAGGGGGACGGGCGCGGTGTGGTGTTACTCAGAAATATTCAGGGTGACTCAGCATTTTATTATTGGCAGACGTTGCACTTACCGTTAGGTGAACGTTTTTCTCGTCTCGTCACTTTAGCCAATAAAAAAAATAGATTTTACCTTCTTCGGACGTCCGAATAATTTGACAGTACAATAATGTCATGACTGGGGCCTGGTAGTCTTACCAGTGTTTTATAAATCATAACCGTAGATCGCCTTTATAAATCAGAATGAAAAGCGCAGGTTCTTGTCACAGTATTGCATTATTCGCCATTTTTCACGTTCATTAAGAATACATTTGAAGCATTTAAATCAGGGAATTTAAATGAGCTTACTACATAATAATGGCCAAAGCTTAATTGCAATTCATAGTTCTATTGCTTGATGAAAAATTAAGTACGATAAGGGAGCAATAATTGTAGATATTCATCCATCGCTTTCACCAAAAGCCGCTGCGCAATTTGAAGCCATTAACTTGGAATTCATTGTATTTTGTTCATTACATTTTGTATCGCAGAAGTGTCATATAATATTTACATATAAAACAGATGAAATAATTGTGACAATAATCGCGTAGACAAAAATGACTGAAATAAAAGAAATATATAATAACTATACTGCTCGTGGGAAGGCAATGGGGAGTAATATTTTTTTTACTCCTACCAAAACGGCGGTGACCTGGTTGGACCACCCGTCACTTGTCGTTTCCCATGGGTTCGAAAACTGGGCTACTTGAGTGGCCTCTGCCTCCCCTTATATGGGAAAAATCGTGGTTGTATGTATGTATGTATGAAATATGTTATATAACAAGAAGATACTCTAGATTTCTTTTACAGGAGAAAGTGACGAGACGAGTAAAACGTCCTGGTGGTAAGTGCAGTGTCAGTAATGTTTGCACACTATTGCTTGACAGCAGAACAACTTACCGTGCGGTGGTACCTACATAGACTGAAGCCAGAAATTCTTTCCAAAAATACCACAGAATATAGAAATATGTATAAAAATTGCAGGGCAACGTTCAACAGTGGACTTGTGATAGGCTGTTAAGATGATAATGATATGTAACTCACCATTCGCTTGAAACCTATACAAAAGAAACAATAGTTTAACATATTATTATATTAATTTCCTTGAATGTATAGAACATTCAAGGAATTTAATAGCCTTAAAACTAGAAATACATTGTAGATGACACATTTAAACGCATATTTGCAAATGGAAACAACTACGCAGTACGTCTTTCAAACGTCGTTTATTTTCAGTTCGGCCGCTGAGAGAATGTCTGACGTCTGTCAGTTGATCATGACTAGTGATGAGCAACAAAAAGAATAAGTAACGCTATTATTTGTTTTTTTCAATCAACCCAAGGAAACAGTCATTAAGTTTCAATACTTGCTTGTCTGGCTTCATATTTCTGAATGTAACTAGCGCAAAGAAAATAAAAATGCGGTAGTAATATTCGGAAACTATTTATATTATTATTAATATTTTGAAAAATAGTTGCGTTATTATTATTATCATCCATTATATTATTATCAATTATAGTATCAATTCTGATATCAATGACAAAGTTTTTGAAAATAAGATTTTTAGTTCTTTCGATGACATTCGCCCAGACATCTCTTGTGACTTTCCCGCAGCTTTCTTTTAATAAGGGCATAAATGCTGCCCTGTGCCGAATGGCGAAAAATATTGTGGCGGGCTACTCAACCTTTGATTTGAACCCTGATTTGCTCAATCGCATTATACTGGGAAAGAAATGGAGTAATTCTGGGAACGCCCTGACCGTCTTCCAAAGGCAGTTCATTTATTTCATATCGCACTTTTGCCAGCTTATTGTCTTTGATCAGTTATGCTTTTGTTGAAGCCTTGCCTTGTTGCTTGCCTCCTCTCGTGTATCCCCCATAGATTGCCACAAAATTTAGTAGCTCTCATATTGGGAGGATTTTGGATCCGCAGTTTATTTATTCAGATGTTTCAGGAAGATGCTTCTGCCCACCTTCTGGTTTTCATTTTCCCTCTGTCGTCCTTTACGACATCCACGGGAGGAGATAGTGTGTAGATTCTCTCAAGCCGCCACCACACGGTGAATTTAGTAGCTGCATTATACTTTTAGTATCTGTATATTTGCGTTGATACCTTTTCTTTGTAGACAAACCACCAGTTCTTTTTTCTATCGGATTAGGTAGGTGCTTTCTGTATTATAATTTTGCATGTGGACCTTAGCAAATTAACTTTCTTTCCTTCATTATAATGGATTTCCGCAAAGTAGCGCCTGATTCTATTAACTATTTTCGTTTTTAATTTATTTAACAATTCATTTAGCACAAAATTTATTAATTGTATTGTAAGTTGATATAATTTTAATGATATTATTCATTAGTAGCAAGTAAACGAAAACAAGGGATTTATTCAAAATTCTTCGCTACTTTAACGTTACGTCGTCCGTTCGATCACGACTTGTCAGGAACGCATTGTCCCAGCGGTCGGACTATACCTGATATCGTAATTAATAAGCCTACCAGTCACTCACACTTCCAACATTAAATATAAACAAACCCGCACACAACTTTGCACAGGCCTCTACCCAACCGTACAGTCACGCCCTCGTAAATACATATACGTAACTCGTTTCTTCAATTAGTCCACATTTAACTTTATTTATTCTATTTAGAATATTCTAAAAATATTCAATATTCTAAAAATAATTCTAGAATCTATTTACATTTATGAATTATTTTTAGAATATTGACGCCTCTCCTTTGATTAATGTTAAATAACTGCGATTCCGTTTTCAACTTATTGTAGTTGCTAGGGTGTAGGAAGGAATTACGTCAGTGTGGTGCCACAAAGAAATATTCTGAATTATACAGCATTTGTTATGGGCAGTCGTTGCACTTACCACCCAACAATTTCTTATATTAAAAAAAACTGAAGCGATCGTCCCGTATCGTTGATTTTTTTTATTCGTAATTGACGAATAAAAAAAATTAACGAGTTTACGCGTACACTAGTTAGCCGATAGGTTTCCGGTAGAGCAGAATAGCACATACCTCTTATTACCAAGGTGTCGGAACAGGCTTTTACTGGTGGTAGGATCCCTATGCAGGAATCCGTCTAGGTAGGTACCACCCCTGGACCAGTTATTCTGCCGTGAAGCAGTAGTGTGCAAACATTACTGTGTTTCGGTTTGAAGGGCTGTGCCCTTCAAGTGCTAGAGTATTGACTGGGCATATGAGACTTAAGAACTTATGTCTCAGGGTGACATAAGTTCTTAAGTCTCACACAGTGTGGTGTCACACATAAATTTTCTGGGCGACAAAGCATCTGTTATTTTAGGTATTGTACAGACAACCTTTATTCGAGCAGAATGATATATTGATATTCTGTGAACAAAGGTGCTGGTTGTAAAAATACGATATAAGTTTTTTAGTTTATGAGTGTTTGGAGTAAGGTGTATTGTACAATTGTTTGTTGTTCCTAATAAATAAAAAAAAAAACATGCAATGCTGTCATTATTCTGCTCGTAGGGACGCATTAGGGAGTTTTTTGGCTCGAACTAAAATGGCGACGGCGTGGTTTGCCACCAATAATTTCTCGTTTCCAGTTTAGGCGAAAAGTAGGCTACGCTAAAGCAAATTTTATTAATGTTAAACCAATGTAATATTTTTAAAATTGCATTATTCACCTAATCATATACTAATAACAGTTGAAGTTTTATTTTGAAAATATAAATAAATTTATCATAAGCGAACTATACTATATTATGATTATCTCCTACTAAATACAATCCTATGCTATAAAGAAAATCTAAATGGAATAAGTATAAAAAATTCCAAGCAGATGATGATGTGATTGAAATTTGCTAGGAAGCCGGAATTATGAATAAACATTAGGGTAAAATTCAGCCTTGTGGTAGCGGCTAAAGGGAATCTACCACCTCATCTCATCCTGTGGGTGTCGTGAAAGTCGACAGAGAGAAAATGAAAAGGAGGAGACGAGAGGGCAGCAGCATCTTCCTGGAACAACTAAATAAATAAACTGCCTTTGCCAACCCGCCTGCCAAGCGTGGCAACTATGGCAAAATCCCTCCAAAATAGGAGTTGCCAGCATTTGTGGCAAACTGTAGGGGAGGCATATGTTCAACAGTGGACTGGTGATAGGCTGAAATGATGACGGTGGTGATGACGGTGAAATTATTTTGATTGGTTTTTCCTACAGGGCTGGAAAATTTTGAGAATGTACTCACAGTACATTCATTTATTAACTCATTTAATGGCAAGATAGTGATGTGGCTCAATGTAGTGACAAAATAGACAAAGATAGAGAAAGGGATGCTTAGATGGTTTGGACACGTAGAGAGGATGGATGAAAGAAGATTGACGAAACAGATTTATGAGGCGTGTGAACGTATTACGATCAGATCGAAATCGTTTTAAGGAAAGGCCACGTCAAAAATACCCGCAACCGACTAGCTTGTATGAAAGCACTAATGAAAATAGAGGAAGCTAAAGATGTGTGTTAGGATCGTAGCAAGTGGAAAGATGTGGTCTCTGCCTACCCCTATGGGAAAGAGGCGTAACTCTATGTATGTATGTATTTAATGGCACCTGTTTAAATCTTTCAAATCCCTTTCAGCAAAAAGTGTAAAATTAAAACAAACATAAATAAACGTAGACAACTTAATTAAAGTAGAATTTGTTGACGCTGTTTAAAATAACGAAGTCGTTCCAATGCAATAATAAAGTTACATTAAATTAGAATTAAGAACAGTGGGGTGCCAGTTATATTGTTAAAGTTAATTTAGTAAGATCCGTGGAAGGTCAGGAAAAGCCATGTTGCCTCAAGGGCCATTAATTTCATAGTACGCGAGTGACTAATGTCCGATCCCCGGAGCCGGCACCTTTAAAATTATTCTACAAGTGTAAGTGCTGCTTTACCACGTGCTCAGCGGTGAAGTGAAATGTCGTGAGGAAATCTGAGAAATAAAATATTTCGAGGACATGTGAAGTCTGCCAACTCACATTGGAGCAGCGTGACGGCCTTTCCCAGCTTCAAAACCATCTCAAAAATGATGTGTGACTTTACTAATTTAGTTAAAGGAGGAATTTGACTAAAATTATATTAAAATCCAAACAATCTATTGCGTCATATATATTTATACTGATATTATAGCTATATTATAATTTCTGAAGTATAGCTGGAGTCACTTTGGCAGACAAAATGAGGAAAAGCGTGAAAGGGAACGTTGCGGTGTGGTATAAAATGAAGTGACTAAGGGTTGTTAAATGGTTTGGACACGTAGGGAGGATGAAAGAAAGATTGACGAGTTACGTGACGATGAGTGAGTGAGGCGAGTGTGAATGGGCAAGCCGGTAAGCGTTGACGTAAGCTAAAGTATTACCAGTTACAAGACGTTTTGAGGAAAACCCGCGTCAAAAGTATCTAGTAGGCGCTAGTTATTGGAATGGTTAATTAACAAAATTATTTTACTATGTTGTCTGAACGCTTTCGCCTTTAAAACATTTTTTTTTCAAAATAAAATTGAATAATTAAATATTATTTTTAATAAATTAATTAATTTTAATTAGCGAACAGAATCGAATGTAATTTATTTTAGACACTGTTTATCTCATAAATACAGTTCACGAGATTTTGTTTAAATAATAACTGGTATTGAATTTCCGTGAAGTACAAAAGCAATCGAAATAAGTCAAACACAAGAAGATGAATGTAAAGTTACTTTATTTACTAAAATCTAATTTAAAATTGTTTATTTGGGAGATCGCGTAATTGGGAGATTCGCGTACAATAAAAAGCGCAACCCTAACGTGCTTGTCGAAGAATTCTCGTTGTTAGAACCTAACAAAAAAATATTTGTCATTCTCGTTTTTTTTTCTGGACTTGGGAATTGAAGACGAGTGCCTACTCGCCTTGATTTTCGTAGCATGCGAGTGACCGGAGTTCGACCCCCGGTGCCGACACTTCTAAAATTGATCTGCAATTTTAAGTGCTTATTTACACCACGTGCTTAACGGTAAAGAAAAACATTGTGAGGAAACCTGCCTTTGGCCAGCAGTGGGACATTTATAGACTGTTACTTAGTTTTTTTTATTAAAAAGACAAAGATAATATGTTTCTAAAACATTATTGTAGAGAGCATGCTGGTGTAATTGAAATAAAAAAGTCCTACATAATTTCGCATTAAAAAGCGTACAACAATATTTAGTGTTTAATTCGCAAAATCGAAACAAAAGTCAATAATTATAGATGCCTAATGAAATAAGCACCTTACACAAATCAAATGTCAATTTATAAAGAAAGAAAACAATGAGGGAACTGGTCCCCACACTTATGCATGGAAATTAATGTTGGGTCTGGCAGAAGAAGCATGAAAGTAAGATTAATTTTGTGGAAATGACAAGTTTGAGAAACTTGTAATTTTTTATTATTTAATGATTTCTTATTTTTACGCGAACACTACACATTTAAATGAAACTAATTTTTTACGGATTTTCTCGCGTTTAATTTTACTAGTTCTGGATAATATTTTGAAATAACACTCTCAAAAATAATAATCATAAGAAACTAAACGAAGCTTAAGGAAACCCTAGTTTTGAAAAGAATGTGAAAAATATAGTTATTGTATTTCCTTGTCTCACTCATCTCAACTGGCTACTTATTTTAGAAGAAAATGTGAAGATATTATTGTCACATACGATTCTCGCGTTCGTAGCCACTTTTGATTTAATAGCTATAAAATAAATAGGCGAAAGAGACTACAAATCGCTATCAAGCGTAATGTACCTAACATACCTAACAGCATGATGAATTATCATATATCTAATATGAATGCGGCCTCGTTAAAGGACATACGCTGAGTGTCGGGCAAAAATAAATATTCAAAGTGCAATTAGGTACTATTTTTGAAAATGGAATTGTCTGGCTATAGAACACATTTTATTTTCTGTGAATTCAATTGCTATCATTTGTTATTTTCATTGCAGTGTCATTCTGTACTTTGCTCGTTTGCGTTACGGCGAAATGTAAACCGAAAACTTTTCGGAAAACATACGGCAATTGATTGGTCTACTGTTATGAATCTCAAAGAACGTTATTTTTTACACGCTTTATTATAGCTTCACTTGTATGTTTGTGTGTTTGTAACCGACTCCTTAGGGCTCGATTTCTCCTACTTTGAACGATCTGATTTAATTAAAATTTTGCACACCTGTCAAAGACCGATGCCACTGCAATAATTCGACAAAAATTAATAAATAATAGCTTAAAAAAACTAAAAAAATCGCTTTTTTAGAAGATCCAACTAAATTACTCAATAGATGGCGCTTATATATTACCTGTCATAGAGGCCATCGCCTTAAATTAGTTTGTAACAAAGTAAATAATAGTTTAAAAAAACTAAAAAAAGCACGCTTTTATAGAACATCAGGTCAAAACAGGTCGAAGTACTGGTAAAATATGGTTGCTTCTTCTTTCGGCAAACTGGAACTTTACACAACCATTTTGAACGTGAACATTTATAAACGGGAGAACAAATTGGATTTACATAAAATACACAAAATGTGCTCTCGCAGCAGAGTAGTCTCACCAAGAGCATAACTCCGACGCCCACACCTCAAAGGTAACGACGACGTCTTTGTAAACCTCAGGCATGGAACTGAGCACGTATTCCCATACATTCCGGACCTGGTAACCTGTATGGCATTTAAGGCAATTACGCCGCTATATATATGCCGTGTGGTTCGTTAAAAGAATACTACCATTCCATCTCATCCAATGGATCTCGTAAAAGGCGAATAAGGAATTAAACTGCACTGTGTACCCAACAGCGCATAGTGGCGATGGGCTCACCACCTATCACACCAAGTGCATTATATTGTTTTGGTGAAACGTGGATTGTGGCAGTCGTCTGTTTTTGCAGTGAGTGCCCAATCTCTGACTACCCCCTATGGGATACAGTCGCGATCTTAAGTATGTATGTATGTATATATGTTCTCTACTACTTAAGCGGTCGCTGAAACCCACAATTGCCCTACCATCTATTTTTATTCCGATCGCCCATAATGAACCCACATACAAATAAACTTGAGCTCCCTCGTGGTTGGAGGGAGTATAGGCACAAGTGGGAGAAACTTAGCTATGTAGCGCTGCCGGTAACAAAATAACGTCCATTCAAACTAACAATATCCATGAGTAGCCAGAACGTATCTAAAAAGGCACGACTGGCTGTACATAGGGGGGTTCCGGTCCCCACACTTATGTATGGCAGTGAATGCTGGGTCTGGCAGAAGAAGCATGAAAGTAAGATTAACGCTGTGGAAATGAGAAGTTTGAGAAGTATAGCTGGAGTAACTCTGATTGACAAAGTGAGAAACAGCGTGATAAGGGAAAGTTGCGGTGTGGTTGAAGATGTATTGAAAATGATAGAGAAAGGCATGCTTAGATGGTGTGGACACGAGGATGAATGAAAGGAGATTGACGAAACAGATTTATGAGGCAAGTGTGAATGGAAACGCAGGTAAGGGTCGACCTAGGCGTACGTATCACAATCAGATCGGTGAACTTTTTACGGTGAAAGTACCCGCAACCGACCAGCGTGTGTGAAAACGCTAATGAAAGTAGAAGAAGCTAAAGATGTGTGTCAGGATCGTAGCAAGTGGAAAGATGTGGTCTCTGCCTACCCCTATGGGAAAGAGGCGTGACTGTATGTATACATGTATGTATGTATGTAATATCCACCATATTAACAGATGACAGTTCACTAAGCGCCTTAAGCAGTGTTAAATAGGGCTCCCTACAGGCTGTTTAAATTTGATGGGTCGTTAAACGTATTTAGAACGTAAATTACTTTGGGGCGACATAAAAGTTTAAATTAAACGAAAAATTACGTTTAAGAACGATGGTGCGGCCCTTAGCGTCGCTAAAAATTAAAGCTACGTATGAGATAACAACTTAACGTAGGTTTATTTAATTGAAAAAAAAAAAGGATTATAAACGGCGAAGTCAACGCCTTTTGGCTTTC
This sequence comes from Luehdorfia chinensis, assembly GCA_019845155.1. Classification (NCBI taxonomy): domain Eukaryota; kingdom Metazoa; phylum Arthropoda; class Insecta; order Lepidoptera; family Papilionidae; genus Luehdorfia; species Luehdorfia chinensis. Next base: position 765,888 of record JAHVAK010000573.1, read on the forward strand.
TCTCCGAGTCGACTCAGAGTATGGAGAAATATTGTGATCGGTGCTTCAAAAATTACAAAATGTATGTATATTTTAAACAAGCAAAACGTTCACCTGATGGTAAGTGAACGTCTGCCCATAACAAATGCTATGTAACCAAGAACATTTCCGTGTGACGCCACACTGCGCTCGTCACCCTGAGACATCAGATCATAAGTTTCATATGCCCAGTGATAACGCTAGCTCTTAGTGATGTTTGCAATAGTGCGCAGTCACAGTTACGTTTGCACACTACTGCTTCACGGCAGAATAACTGGCCCGGGGGTAGTACCTTCTTAGACGGATTTCTAGGATAGGAATCTTACCACCAGTATATGTAGTAATAAAAACATACAAGACTATATAAACATAAAACATAAAATATATCTCTTCAATAAGTATTATATGTCACATAAAACATCATAATTTTATTTGTAATAATCGCACATAATACGTAGTTACGGGGTTATCAAGACTATGACGCTACGACGCTTTACGACCTACAAACGTTCCTTCCTTTATATTAACTGAGACGTAAATTGGCAATCATGCAATCACGCCTTTTTCCCATATAAGGGGTAGGTATAGACCATACACGTAGACCACTTTCCGCCCCCGCATAAACGAGACGTGACGGATGGCTAACCACATCTCCACCATTTTGGTACGAGACAAAAAATTCTTACTCCCCATTGCGTTCTCACGAGCAATATAGTGACAGCATTGCATCTTATGGGGTTATTCTGCACGAATATAGGCTGTCTGTACAATACCATAGCCGTCTCTTACGACACCTCGGTAGGAAAGAAGTAGGTGCAATTCTACTCTGCCTAACGCGTTTTTATTAGATACACTAAATTAAGAAAATTTCTTGAATTTAGTGTATCTAATTTCTGGTGGTAGGATTATTACGGATAGTATTCTTCCTATGCAGGTACCGTCCAGGTAGATACTTGTCTAGTGCCAGTTATTGTTTGATTACACTAGCTTCTTCTTCTTCTTGTGATTCGGATTGAAGGGCTCCGTGCCCTTCAATCCGAATCACAAGAAGAAGAAGAATTGTGATTCGGATTGATGGGCACGGAGCCCTTCAATCCGAATCACAGCTGCTTGGCGACAAAATATAATAAAATAATTTCACCGAAACATATTCAGGCATCCTTTTTTTTCATGGGAAAAATGCCTAACGGATACCCTGCGGGGGCAAGGAAAGGGTTGTGTGGGACTTTCACCGACTAAAACCCATAATTTTTCGCCTTCGCCGTATATTGGCAAGGACACCGGAACGCTTGCGAACACCTCCGCAATCCCACCAGCGGCGACCACATACCAACAGTCGCCCCTCTCGTCTCTCCTATCTAGTAAAACACACGACGCGCCTTCCAACACGGCCTCCCTTTGTGTAACGGACCCCCGAGTTCGCCACGCGGAGGCCATGTGTCCAGGAAATTTGCACTCTAAGCGCGCCAGTCTTCGAGGTCCCGTCAGTGGAACTGGTCTGTGGCTCCGCCGCCGACCATATTTCAACCGCGGAGGGTAAGGAGAGCAGCGCAACGTTATAATGTCACTCCTCTTCCCCCGCGACTCTATTTTAGCTGCGGAGAGCATTGCGCTGATCTCCATACCAGTCTCACTGTTCGCATGCAGAGTGGGCTTGCGCAGCCCACACAGAGCAACCGCCTCGGGCCAGCTAGGTGTCACAGGCCGACCGACCTCTTAGCTTCACCGTGGGTGACCTAAGCCCCTTCGCCACGACAAGGTTGAGAACCCATTCGACAGAGATACCTAGGCATCCTAGGCCATGGAATCCTTCCACCAGACAAATGAAAGACAAAGATGAATCAAAGAATAGAACGAGATAAAAGATTATCGCCTTCATTATCATAGCCAATGTATACAAATAAATAAAATTGAAGTGTCTGTTAGTAATAAAAAATAACAGCTTTTTACTCAATGCTTATGAAAGTATATACGGTACTTATAAGCAAAAAACACTTATTAAAATTTTTGTCTGTCTTTCTTTCGTCTGTTTGTTCCGGCTAATCTCCGAAATGGCAAGACAGATTTTGACGGATCTTTCACTTACAGACAGCCGATATTATAGCGGGTAACTTAGTCAACTTTAAAAAAAAAAAAGTAAAGTTTCAGCCTATAAATGTCCCACTACTGAGCACAGGCCTCCTCTCATTTCTGAGAGGGTTATGGAGCTAGAAAGAATCCGCCACGCTGCTCCAATGCGGGTTGGCGGACTTCACATGTCTTCGAAATATTTTTAATTTCTCAGACATGCAGGTTTCCTCACGATGTTTTCCTTCACTGCCGAGCACGTGGTAAATCAGCACTTAAAATTGCAATTAACAATTTTAGTGGTGCCGGCACCGGGAATCGAACCCAGGTCACTCGCGTACTATGAAATTTAAAGCGAGCGCCTAGCCCCTGAGCTACCACAGCTCTCAGTCTACTTTAATTGTCGAGAAATAATTAGAGTTCCGCGAAAAAAAAATAAAACCCCAAAATCCAATTCAAATACCCCGATCGATGATATGCATATATATATCGGGGTAGGATTTTTTACGCGAGTGAAATCGCGGGGGAAATCTATAAATATTGAAATGAGACCTTCAATTGCCAAAAATTTATTTACTTTAAAATTATATACAATGTAATAATAATAGTTAAAAACTTTTCTACGCTTATACAATACAAAAAAATATTAGCAGTATAAATGCTCGTAAAATTTAGTTAATGTAATTAAAAAAAAACTCTCAACGGAAAAAAATGTAATTTAGAATTTACATATGTACTTGTTACATATGTACATTTTAAAGTATAAGAAGAGGGCGTACAATTTATAAATATAGAAAAAAGATTAGGAGCTTCTTTGCTGCCTTTCAAAACTTTTCGTTTTGAATTGATTACAAAGATTAACCTAATAAAAATAATATAGTTTTTATGGAAGAAAGAACGACTTTATTCACTGCATCACAACAACGTAAGTAAAAAGTTAAGTTTTTTTTATTTGATAAAAGTGACGGAATGAGCAAAACGTTCACCTGATGGTAAGTGCAATGGCTGCCTATAACAAATGGGTCAGGGTGGCACCACACTGTGCCCGTCACCCTGAGACATCAGTTTATAAGTCTCATATGCCCAGTGATTACGCTAGCTCACAGTGCCCTTCAAACAAAACACAGTAATGTTTGCACTCTACCTCTTCACGGCAGAATAACTGGCCCTGGGGTGGTACCTACCTAGTGAAAGTACCACCTATGAAAGTTACGGCAAACCGCCGCCGAGTCTATCATAGCGTCTATAACAGTAGGTAATGCCTTGTTTTGGGGCGCAACACGTGTCGTGGTCTCGACTTAAGTGGTGTATATTACCTAGTGGTAGTAGTGTACTGGTGGAGGGTATCTAGTGGCGGTTCCCGGAGAAGGTGTTAGTTTGCTTGTGCACGCTACTGAGGAAGGGCGGGCGGTGATCTTCAAAAACTAGGTAATATACACCATTTTGCATTTTGCATACGGATCTTAGCAAAATACTTCATTTCCTTCATTATAATGGATTTCGGCAAAGTAAATTTTGATTCTATTACATTCGATACATCCTTCTGGTGGTAGAATTTCTGTGCAGGAATCCGTTTAGGTAGGTACCACCACAAGGCCATGAAGCAGTAGTATGCAAACATTACTGTGTTTTGGTCTGAAGGGCACTGAGAGCTGGTGTAATCACTGGGCATACGAGACTTAAGAACTGACGTTTTGGGGTGTCGAGCGCTAATCACTGGACATATGAGATTTGTTTGTGTTTGTGAAATGTTGTGTGGGTGAAACAGCATGGCTTTGGGCGCACTACACGTTACACTTACCATCAGAATAATATATAAAATGAACTGTATCCTTTCTTTCTAATACTGTCCGAAGATGCAGTTTACAGCTTAGCAGGGATATTATAGTGTCTTAAGTGTACGCGCAAACATAGTCACACTGGCTCGTAATGACCTACTGTCATGTAACTCTCACGCTATAAGAAAATAAGAATCAGGTTAGAATGCAGTATCAGAGTAACGCGGAAATTTCGAAAATCGGTAATTTGTGTTTTGGCTCAAATTTTGGCTCCGACTGCGGTTCGAACCCACGACCCGTGGCTTAGTGATCAGACACTGACAACTGGACCACGCGACCGTCGTCATGTTCAGAATAACAAAGATACGTGGATACGATACATAATCTTGTATGTGTGCAGATTTTTCTTTTAGAGAGAGATGATAGAAATAGGACAGAGAAAGAATGACATTATAAATACTAGATTTTTTATGAAAAAAATTGACGAGACAAGCAAATCGTTCACCAGTTCGCAACTGCAACGACTTAACAAATGCTGTGTCGCCGTGAATATTTCTGTGTGCCCACACTGCGGTCTTTACCCAGAGTCAAGTGGTTTGGTCTGATATGCCTAGTAATTACACTAGCTATTAGTGCCCTTCAGAATAAAACACCGTGACGTGTGGTAGCGGCTTTGAGAAGCTACCACCCCATCACATCCCGTGGGTGTCGAAAAAGTTGACAGAGGAAAAATTAAAACCAGAAGATGGGCAGCAGCATCTTCCTGGAACATCAGGATAAATAAACTGCGGTTGCCAACCTGTCCACCAATCGTGGGAACAATGGCAAAATTTCCCTCAAAATGACAGCTACAAACTTTTGTAGTAATCTATGAGGGAGGCCTATGTTTAGCAGTGGACTAGTGATAGGCTAAAATAATAATGATAATGAGACTTAAACACAGTAATGTTTGCTCACTACTGCGTCACGACAGAATAACTGGTACTTCGGTGATGACTTCCTAGACGGATTCACGCATAGATGAAGATAGGAGCCTGTCCGCCTAAATTTCTAGCACTAGGCAACGAGTTATTCAAACGCTGTATTATGAATACTCGAGGATGATTTACACCAACGTCCTTTCAGGAATTCATCTCGATAATGACAACTATGCCAGTGGCATAATTGTTATTAATCTCCACTATCCTGCAGTAGCATTGAACTGTAATGATTTTTTTTTAAAGTTTTTGTTTCTTTTTTTTTAATTTGATAAATTGACGAAACGAGCAAATCGTTCTCCTGATGTTAAGTGAAACGTCTGCCCGTAACAAATGCTTTGTCAGCCCAAACATTTTTGTGTGACACCACACTGCGCCCGTCACTCTGAGACATCAGTTCTTAAGTCGCATATGTGATTACACTAGCGCAAAGGGCACCTTTAGACCGAAACACAGTAATGTTTGCACACTACGGCTTCACGGCAGAATGCCTGGCCCTGGGGTGTTACTTATCTAGTCGGATTTCTGAATAGGAATCCTACCACCAGTAAACCATTATTTACTCTTCAAAAAAAAGTTGCCCTGTATAACGGAAAAGTTTCATATATCGTAGGGGCGTTTACAGACATAAATTGAACATACAAAGAGACACCAAACAACTGAAGTCATAAAAAATATTTTTCCCCCTGTGGAATCGCACGAAAAATGCTGTCAATAGCTCTGTGGATTTGCAACTATTCAAGGAATGTTCGTATTACTAGCAAGAAGTTTTGTTGGCGTCTTATAGTTATTGGGTGCCCTTTTATTTTACGATAATTTCAATCAGCTTTTCGTTTTTTACGCGTTATTCGCTTCAACTTTTTCTTGTATAAGGTACTTCCGCGACTTCGTCCGCGTGGATTTAGGTTTTTCAATGGATTTAGTCCTTGTGAACTCTTTTATTTTTAAAAAGTGTCCGTCTCCAGGATGCGACCTATCTCTGTGCCAAAATTCGTCAAGATCGGTTCAGCATTTGAATCGTGAAAAGGTAGCAAACACACAGGGGCAGTGACTACTTACTTCGAAATTATAATATTACTATGGATAGCATGGATTATATTGTTATGATGCAGTTTACTTTATTGATATATGTACACAGGTCCTGATCATAGTCCAGATCATATCCTGCGATTTTTATGTTCTAGTCACGCCTTTTTCCCGTATAAGAAGTAGGCAGAGCCCACGATGGGTGGCCCAGACGTGATGGGTGGCGAACCACGTCAACGACATTTTGGTACGAGTCAATCAATTATTGTGTTCCCACGAGCAGTATAGTGATAGCATTGCATATTATGGTAATATTCTGCACTAATAAAGGCTGTCCGTATAATAACTTAGTCGCCACGTACACCTCGGTAGGAAAGAGATAGCTGCTATCTACTCTTCCGTACACCTATCGACAAATGAATAGAATGTTAGATAAAATTATAAATAAATCTTTAACCGCCTATTTTAGATTTAATCGCGGCATTAATTTATATTATTTGCTACAACAAGTAGCGCCCTGTTTACAATGAAATAGTGACATTGAAGTTTTGACATTAATTGAAAAGCGAAGTCCTTTTGATGGAGCGACAGCTCAAAACAATTTCATTAACATGTCGCCAAGTACCATTTTATGTTAAACATTTCTCTTCGTGACATAATTTCGGCAAATAACTTCAGTCGGATTTGAATAGTTCTTGTTCTGAGAATCACTTCAAAGTATTTCTTAATATTTTTACGGCAGACTATAAATTTATTTGTTAAAAGGGATTTCCGCTTTATTTAGTTTTAATACTAAATTTTGTTTTAACGTTGACTCTTACTTATACATATGTAAACGCTTCTCTAATAACAAAATATAAGTTACAAAAACTGCATAAGATCTATCTAATGTATAGTTAAAAAAATCTATGTCTATAGTTAAAGCTAAATGTAAAAGAAAGAAAGAAAGAAACACATTTCTTCACGGTCTAATCACAATAGATACAAAACAAAAGAAGAAAAAAAATGGAATTACGCAGAACATAAAATAATATTGCCCAAAATTAACAAAAGTGAAAAAATAATATAAAATGAATCTGTAAAAATCAGTAAAAATCGAGATACAGAGACTTAAATTGCTCTGATCCCGACACTGGTTTTCAGTCCAGCCCCCACTCCGAGGCAACTCGGAAGGCTGCGTCAGTGCACTACAATAATAATAAGACCCGTAATGGACAATGCTTGCGTCGCTTTGGCTCACGCGACGGGCAATCAATTAAAGAAGTTACAGAGCGTTCAAAATCGATTCTTGCGAACTGCCACCGGAGCCGGTTGGTATTAACTTCACAGCGACTGTGAAATGCCCTTAATCTCTGAACACTTCAGAGAATTATCACGGCGGTTTTTCGAAAAAGCCGCGGTTCATTCAAACCCGCTGGTGGTTAATGCAGCAAATTACCGACCAAACAGAAACGCGAACGTCGCCCGCGAAACGTGCTAGACGACACAGACGTCTCAGCTCTTCCTGACCACGATACCGTCAGTCATGATCCAGGCCACACTGTACACACAGTCAATAGCTTTAATATAACACGCACCACGACGCGCGACCGCCGTAGAGAGCGGCGCGCGCATAGTCAATAATCACACCGCATACACACGATTCACCCGTGTTCCAGGGCGGTTCTCACCGCCCAGAGTTACCGACACACGAGTCGACAGTCCGAATGGACGCGCGCAGCCTCCCTCGGACGGTCATTAGACGACTTAAAATATTTGAGATTTTCGAAATCGCGAAAGTATGCAGCGAACGAGACACAGTCCGAATTTCGATGTTTTTGTAGGAGTTTATTTAAGTATTTATGTTTGGGTCAAACCAAACCTGGCACGCGGGCCCCTGGCCCGCGAGCACAGCATCCGATGAAGCTGTAAAAGCCGAGAAGGCTAACAGCAATTACATCACCGACAATATATATATATAATAATACGACGCAATAACGGAACTTAAATAATTTATGTTTTAACTTTTATTTATATAAACAGGTGGTAACCGTGGTAACCGTGGTAGCTCAGGGGCCTGGTGCTCGCCTTTAATTTCATAGTAAGCGAGTAACCTGGGTTCGATCCCCGGTGCCAGCATCTCTAATATTGTTCTACAATTTTAAGTGCTGATTTACCACGTGCTTAGCGGTGAAGGAAAACATTGTGAGGAAACCTGCATGTCCGAGGAATAGAAATATTTCGAGGACATGTGAAGTGCGCCAACCCGCATTGGAGCAGCGTGGCGGATTCTTCCTAGCTCCAAAACCCTCTCAGAAATGAGAGGAGGCCTGTGCTCAGCAGTGGGACATTTATAGGCTGTAACTTTACTTTACTTACTTTTTTATATAAACAGTGGATATCATTAGTCTGTCAAAGGTAAGTAAAAATTTAAATTAATGTTTTCCATCTAAATATTGATGTCAGTTTTTACATTCCCGTTTCTGTTTTAGGTTACCAATAGTTATAGCTACTCTGTAGTAGTGTGATGTGTGGAAATCTTTAAATATATGAGCCGTTTACCCGTGTTGGAAGAATTTAGAATAAAATGCCTTTGAATGCAGAATAAAAGGCGGCCTCTTCGCACGTTGGCTAAACAATAAAGGTAAGCAAATATGGTCAGAATAAATAATTTTTTGTATGTATTGTATTATATAAAGTGAAAATTAAAATATGTACATAAATTATGATGGATTAATAATATTGCAACATATTGATATAATTTATTTACCAGTATTTTTTTGTTCCAAAAGCAAATACTATCTGTATTTGGTTTTAAACCAGCTAACTGTTTTCAGGTCACGAAGGGGAGGCGGGAGGTTGTTCCAACATTTGGTGGCATTATACTTGAAACTACCTCTGAAAGCGGCTGACCGGTAGAACGGATATACTAACTTGTAATTGGAAGATCTGGTATTATACTTCGTATTTTGATCTTTAGACCAAATCAACTTATTATTTAGATATAAAGGCTCTTTATTTTTAATAGTCCCAAATAAAAGTGAGGCAAAGTGTTGTCTCCAGCGGTAGTCCATTTTTAAAATATCAGCGTTATTAATGAAAGGGGTTACATGCGCACGCGGCGGTATGTTAAAACAGAAGCGTGCACAGGCATTCTGTACCCGCTGTATTATTTACCTTGTTCGAGATATTAGACGTGGGCCTATGAGAAAATCCGCGTAATTGAATTTTGAGAGCACGAAAGACTCGCAAAGATTTATACGTAAGGTAATATTTAGGTAATCACGAATACGATAACTTTCAACCTATAAAAGCAGTTACGTGCAATAACCATTACATGCTTCTCAAAACTAAGTTTGTCGTCCATTATTACCCCCAAATTTCTGACTTCCGAGACTCTTACAATCGGTTCGCTGTTTAGAATAATAGCAGGGTGACTTTGTGTGATCTTTTTTATTTGATTTGGCGATCCTAGAATCAGATACTGTTACTTTTTTGGATTGAGAACCAATGCGTTACGCTCTGACCACAAAGATATCCGACTCAAATCCAAGTTCAACTTTGCCACTGCCGCTTGAAAATCACATGGCTTAAACGAAATATATATCTGTAAGTCATCAGCTTACATGTGGTACTTACAATTCTCTATATTTTAAATAATGTCTGCACTATATACTATGAAAAGTAAAGGACCTAAAATGGATCCTTGCGGTACTCCTCGGTCCACAAGTAGCTCACCAGAGATAGTTTTATCTTTTCCATTTAATTGTATTTCAACTCGCTGTGACCTGTTTTTAAAGTAACTGGCAAACCAATGGGTTGCGTTTCTACTTAATCCATAAAAATATAATTACATTAGAAGTAATGGAATATTGAGGGTTACAAACGCGCGCGAGAAATCAAGCAATGTCAAAATAGTACCCTCACCATTTGCCTGTGCAGTCAGTATATCATCTACGTCCTCTATAAGTGCAGTGGTAGAGCTGTGCTTCTTTCTGAAACCAGACTGGAGCCTAGGAAGGATGTTATTTGATTCAAGGTACTTTGTCAGCTGATTACATGCAAGCGTTTCAATTACTTTAGATGGGCACGGTAGAATGCTAATAGGCCTAAAATCCGACATACAAACAGGGTAACTAATTTTAGGTATAGGTTTCACGATGGATTTTTTCCAGACATCCGGATAGGTATTTGTCGCAAAAGATTTATTAATTATGTATGTTACTTCTGTAATAACATCTTTAGGTAATAACTATAACATATCAAGAGAAATGCCATCGCACCCCACTGCATTAGACTGCAAAGAGTTAATAACTTTAACCACGTCAATTTCCGAGACTTCTTTGAAATGAAAAGAGTTATCATTTGTGTCATTAAATTCAAAGAAAGTGAGAAGGGACAAAGAAACGTCATTTTTTCCAGAAATATTAAGAAAATGATTGTTTGGCATTAGGGTCATTAAAATGAGATGGCAGAGAAGTATCCTTACTTTTTATTTGAACTTGTTGTTTAATGTGCTTCCACATTATTTTAGGTTGATTTAATTTGGAGTTAACATAAAATTTGAAATAGGCAATCTTTTCTGCAACTATCGCTTTATTTACTATTGATTTTGGTTCCCTATAATAATCCTTATGTGGAGCAAGTTTTGTTTTCCGGGCTCTAACTTGGGCTTCATTGCGCGTCCTCATCATACATTTTATGTCATGCGTTATCCAGGGATAACATTTTTTTATATAGACAGTTTTAAGAGGTGCATTAACATTAAAGATATCTAATACAGTTTTGTTAAGATAATCAACCATATAGTTTACGTTATTTGATGACGCACAGTGCCAGTTGATGTGTTTTAAATCTTTGTTGAAAAGGTTTATGTCCATATCCCTTATACTATACGTAAATACTATACGTGACGCTCTTAGGCTGAAACCTAGGCTTGGGAATATCAAGTTCACATACAATAAAAGCATGGCTACTGAGGTCACTATATAGTCCACTCTTATGTATGACACAGATGCATCCGAACATATAACATCTAAAAGTGTCTCACTATGTTCAGTGAAATGTGTTGGTTCCTCAACATATTGCACGTGGTTATTGCACGTTAGGAAGTCAGAAAGCATTTTGGTACTAACACAATGCGAAAATTATGTATATAATAATGTGAAATACAAGGACGCGTATAAATAGGCTGACGTAGATGTCAAATCAACAAAATGCTCAGTATAGGAATAGGAGCCGTGCGGGTGCGATGAATAATAAGTAAAAATGAGTCACGTCCGTATTGAGTACAGGTCGTAAACGTCTGGTACTTTTACATAGGAAAGCATTGTTTGAAATGTATAAAGATATTCTTACATACATACATACAGTCACGCCTCTTTCCCGTAGGGGTAGGCAGAGACCACATCTTTCCACTTGCTACGATCCTGACACACATCTTTAGCTTCTTCTACTTTCATTAGCGTTTTCACACACGCTCGTCGGTTTCGGGTACTTTTAACGTGACCTTTCCTCAAAAGTAGAGTAGAAATCAGGTACTATGACCACGCGGTTGTTAAAGTAGGGTCCTGTTCCTGTAGGTGTCCTAGTCGGGAACCCGGTGACTTAGGTCTTGAAACAGAAATTAGCAATTTTCGTGATGCCACTACCGAGGATTAAACTGGTTGGTGGAAAGATTCCTATGCAGGAATCCGCCTACGTAGGCATCACAGCAGGGCCAGTTATTCTGCCGTGAATCAGTAGTGTGCAAAAATCACAATCAAACGGTTTCGTAAGGTCACTCGCATACTGTGAAATTAAGTACCCAGCCCCTGATATATCACTGGTCTTTTTCTAATTAAAATAAATAACGTAGTATATTGACGTTACGAAGGTTGATACGAGTACTATGCTACGCTGAGGTAATTACTTAAAGATAAAAATCATAAGGAAAGGAAGTTCATTTGCTAAGATCCTTAGGAAATTAACTTCCTTTCCTTCATTATAATGGATTTCCGCACGCCTCTCGATTCTATTAACTATATGACGGAGTCAGCGATGGCTGAGCGATAGCGCCGCCAACCTCTTCATCAGGCGTTATAGGGTTCATTGCGTAGATAGCGCGGAATAACAATATAAAATGCGGCTTGTGTAATAATTAAACTTTACTACGCTTAATCACCGAATGAACTAGGTAAACCGACAGTTTCGTTTAGAAGTAGTGACCAGGTCGGTGTCTCGAATTCAACTGCGCCCTGCACAATCCGAACTCTCGAATACGACTCTGTCCACGTGCCGCTATTGAAATTGCAAGTGACGTCACGGTGTTTACCACTTCCTCAGCACTACAATAATCAAATGAGCAACTAAATTTTAAACGATATCGTTTTCCACGACATATATAATAAATCGCGCCAAATAATATAAGAAGCCGTAAGTATAGTAAAAAATTTATCAAATTGTATGTTCGTCGTAGTTTCTAAGTGGTTACTGTAAGTTTTTCATAGTACGATTTGGACAGAATGCTTACGTAAGGTTAATCTTCGTTGAGAAAGCACTTTAACTTATTAAGAAAATATATGTTCAAATCTAAGTAACAAATCAGTTACAATATAATAACAATCAACGTAATAATAATAACACAATCTTTGTCTCTGACAGATGGAAATGTTTTTACATAAATACATATGCATTTCGGTTCCAGATGAAAATCAGCGTCAGGTTTTATAGTCTGACATAAAGCTGATCTGGAGACTTATTGGTTCAGTCGTGAGACACGCACATGGCACCTCTCTAATTTTGTATTATTTTATCGTATTTCGTATTTGTTTTTTTTTATTGTTTATGTTTGATTAATATCATTTTAAATTTGTACTTTGTGTATTTTCTTTTATTAGTATGTGTTTATATTGACAAGGCAACTAATGATTTCACGCAATCGGCAACAATCAGTTAGGCACGATCACTTCTGGACGCCCTATTCCCAGGGAAAAGAGCGTCAAATGCCTCACCCATTAAAAACGTACCCCATAGAGCCGCCTCTATACCAGGCCGCCTCTATACCAGGCCGCCTATACCCATTGACTTGCTCTTTAAGCAAAATGTGCTTAAGACAAAAACTTCGCCTCTACAAGACTTGCATAAGACCCGTAATGGCCTATGCAATGTAAATGGCGTCGCTTTCGCTTATGCGACGGGAAATCTACTAGGGAAGTTACAGAACGTTCGAAATCGATTCTTTCGAAAAGCCAACGGAGCGGGATGGTACTGTGAAATGCCGCTAATCTCTGAACACTTTAGAGAATTATCAAGGCGGTAGATGGCTTCAAGAATGCAATGGAATTATTTTTTATTCAACATTGATTATATTCTTAATACTTATCAAAAGTATTTTTTTTATTTCTTTATTAATTCCTTACTAATTTGTGCTTGTTCCTGGTATTTAAATTATGGACATCACTTTTTTTGTAAATAGTTTTATATTCTTATGTACATACAAAACATTTTCAAATATATTTTGAGAGACCAAGGTTAAGATATTAATTTCTTTAAATCTATCACTAAGAGACACTTTAGATCCAAGATTATAAATAGCTATTACGGCCCTCTTTTACAAAACAAAAATCACTTCTACATCAGTCGCATTTCCCGATACGATAAGACATAATGCTATGAAAATAACTAAACTAAACTTTTAAGATATTCGACGTCGTGACACACGTCAGACGCGAGAGTGAGCGATTTTTGTTCACAGCATCCGATGAAGCTGTAAAACCCAAAAAGGCTAGTAGCAATCACATCCCCGGAAATATACGACAAGGCAACTAGGTCAAGTACTCCCCGGCACCAAAAATTTTTTTTTCCAATTGCTTTTACTGGCGCTCACCGATTTTGGCCATCTGCCATGCATGATACGTTTCGTATAGTGTATTGTATAATCCACATAAACCCCAAAATTTTCGATCGCATCTGAAAACGGTACTAAATATCTTTGCAATAAATGGAGGCTAAACTTACAAAGCCATTAACGCAATCAAGCATTCGAGCTACGAGTGTTGATTGATGTCTTTTTTTTATTGGATAGAGTGACGAAACGAGCAAAACGTTCACCTGATGGTAAGCGCAACGTCCGCCCACAACAAATGCTGTGTCAACCAGAATATTTCTGGGTGACACCACACTACGCCCGTCACCCTGAGACAGCAGTTCTTAAGTCTCATATGCCCAGTGATTACGCTAGCTCACAGTGCCCTTCAAACCGAAACACAGTAATGCTTGCACACTACTGCTTCACGACAGAATAACTGGCCCTGGGGTGGTACCTAACTAGACAGATTCCTGAATCCAATCCAGTAAAGTCCTACTACCAGTAAAGTCTGAAATAAAGAAATGAACATTATTAAACCATTTTATGGTTGTGAGTCGACACTCTTTAAACTATTAGAGGAAAGTCATCATCATCATCATCATCATCAATAGATTGCTACAAAAGTTTGTAGATCTCATTTTGGAGGGAATTTTGCCATAGTTGCCACGCTTGGCTGGCGGTTTGGCAACCGCAGTTTATTTTTTCTGATGTTCCAGGAAGTTGCTGCGGCCTACGAGTATGTTCTGGTTTTAATTTTCCCTCTGTCGAATTTTACGACACTCACGCGATGATATAGGGTGGCAGATTCTCTTAAGCCTTACGCTACCATCTAATTAGTATTCAAACTATAATATTTAAGGCGCGCGGCCATTGGGGTACCAAGGCTCTATAAAAAAAGTAAAAAGTAAAGTTTCAGTCTATAAATGTCCCACTGCTGAGAACAGGCCTCCTCTCATTTCTGAGAGGGTTTTGAAGCTAGGAAGAATCCGCCGCGCTGCTCCAATGCGGGTTAGCGGACTTCACATGTCCTCGAAATATTTCTATTCCTCGAACATGCAGGTTTCCTCACGATGTTTTCCTTCACCGCTAAGCGTGTGGTAAATCAGCACTTAAAATTGTAGTACAATTTTGGAGCTGGAACCGGGAATCGAAACCAGGTTACTCGCTTGAATGAATGAAATTAAAGGCGAACACCAGGCCCCTGAGCTACCAAGGCTCTATATGAATTATAAATAGATATCTGTATATAAAGACGATAGACGTCTGGCGGAGGAGAATAACACCTACCTCCTTCTTACCGAGGTGTCGTAAGAGGCGATTAATATACGGACAGCCTTTATTCGTGTAGAATGATAACATGATATGCAATTCTATCACTATACTGCTCCTGGGAACGCTTTTATCATGGATTTTTTGACTCGTACCAAAATGGCGGCGACGTGATACGCCACCCGTCACGTATTGTTTAGCCACGTGTTTGTTCACGTGTTGTATTGAGAGTAAAAGGAGTGTCTGAATGAAAATCGTAAAGTTTGTATGTATTAATTACTTTTAAAATATAATTAAAAATATAGTAGTAATCAATTTAAATTAGTGTAAATTAAAACGGTTTAATTTTACTCAAAATCTACTCTCTATTTTGCGCAGGCATAAAACTATATTTTTTCTTTTTTGATTTGAGTGACGAAACGAGCAAAACGTTCACCTGATGGTAAGTGCATCGTCCGCCCACAACAAATGCTGTCGCTGCGCCTGTCACACTGAGACATTAGTTCGTAAGCCTCATATGCTCAGTGGTTACGCTAGCTCTCAGTGCCCTCAAAACCGAAACACAGTAATGTTTCACGGCAGAATAATTGGCTCTGGGGTGGTACCTACCTAGACGGATTACTGTATAGGGATCCATTCCAGCAGCAAAAAAAGTTTTCGAAAGTATTTCACATTATTTTTAATAAAATTGCTGTGGTTCACAGTCAAATGTATGTAATGTATTAAAACTTAACGATCTGTCATTAAACGCGTTTAATGGGATATTAATCACATAAAATAGGTACGGAATAGCGATGGAAAAATATGCCTCGTAAAACATTACGACGACATTTCCGATTTACTAACACAAATAGAATAATAGTTAGAAGCAATGCTGAATAATATATTGTTCAGCGAAATAAATTGTTTTAATTAAAATGTTGGAAGAAAAGATAAAAAGATTCTTGCCTAATTTGACGCATGAAATATAAGCAATAATGAAACTAGCTACAATTGTTTTATAGGAGAAAGTGACAAGCAACAAGTGTGACATGTGGGGTGTAGTTAATAAAAATGAATGAAAGAACTACCCTTGTCAACACAATAAAATTTAATGAAAAGGAAAAAAAACAAAATGGTAGGTCGTGTGTGTAGTGGCCCGCCTAATTTATGCAGACGTAGTCCGGTACTCCCCTGGCGTTCTGCGTGACACGCTGGTTGAAGGCACCGTCGGGTTGCCAGTGACGTTGGAGGGACGCTGGTGATGAATGACCACGCGGCGTCACGGTCGCATGGCAGGTTCCTGGAAGGCAGTCGTGCGGACCTCGGAAGCGTTCTTGAATCTGAACCTCTCAAGCGTTCTTGAATCTGAACCTCTAAAGCGTTCTTGAATCTGAACCTCGAAAGCGTTCTTCAATCTGAACCTCGAACCCTGGAAAATACGTTCCAGGAATTTATATATATTCAATATAATTCCGTCTGGCTGTGACCACCTACACAGCGGAATGGGAATACCGAGATGTAGAAGTGAGGTGGCCGTTAATGACAGTCAGATGGAGTTACAATAATAAAGATAGAAGTAAGAATAAAGTTACTCACAAGAAAACATAAAGCTAAAATAATTAAATTTAACAAGTTAATAAAATTTATTAAGAATTATTTTATCGTTTAAAGAGTCTAATACTACGAAATCAAGAAATATCAAAAGTGGGTAGTATTAGCGAGATAAATGTGTATAAAAGCATATAAGCGATTCTAATAAAATATAAAACTTATTTAAGCTACACAACAAAATAAATTATACATTCAACACTTACCCAATATGGGGATGAACTAAAATAACTGATTGCGAGATTTAAATATGCAACCGAAATGTAAGCAGCTATGGTAGGTACAGCACAACGTACATAACGTCCAACAGGAGACGTGTGTGTACCTAAAACTGACCGGGTGCAGAATGGTGGCTCCAGTAAAGGGCCGAAGGTAATAAATACGTTGCTCGGGTCTCGAATCTTCCATGACATCACGCGAACGGAGACAAAAGAAACTTGTCCCGTCGCGATCAGTCATAGGAGGGTAAGTGTGAATGTTATTTTAGATTAACGCGGGTACGCATTGTGATGCCCGGCGCTAATATGTATATAAAATTTAAATTGAAGTGTGCGTGTTAAGTTATAATTTTTAAATTTGAAGAATTAATCTAATTGAAATATTACTTGCATTAAGAAAGATTAGGACCAATTTATGGTCATGTAACTGCAACGTTACAACTGTTCATCTGATGTTAAGTGCAACGTCTGCCCATAACCAATGCCTTATCGCCGAGAATATAGTTTGAAAACATCGTACACAACTGCATTACACTACCTCACAGTGCTCTTCAGACCTGAGCACATCAATGTTTGCACACTACACGTTTAATAACTGGCAGAATAACTGGTCCTGGGGTGGTAAATGCCTACACGGATTCCTGCATAGGAATCCTACCACCAGTAAATACCATATACAATGTAACAGCATAGAGAAACTTCTCTACAGAATTTAATGTTTTAGGTTTCTAACACATAACATAGGCATAATTTAAAAGTTATAAAAGAGTTATGATTTCAAACTGTAAACATATTTTATTGAAATAAATAAATAAATTGCCGGGTGGTAGCGGCTTAAGAGCGGCATCCCGTGGGTGTCGTAAAAGTCGACAGAAGGAAAATTTAAATCAGACAATGGGCTGCAGCATCTTCCTGGGACATCTGAATAAATAAACTGTGGCTGTAAACCCGTCGCTTGAAATCCGTTCTTAGTAAGCCAGGAAGGAGTCATTGATGATGACTCATCATTTCAGCCCACTAATCCACTGCTGAACATAGAACTCCCCCATAGATTGCCACAAAAGTTTGTCGCTCCCAATTTGGGGGGAATTTGTAATAGTTGCCACGCTTGGCAGGCGGGTTTATTTATTTAGATGTTCCAGGAAGATACTGCTGCCCATCTTCTGGTTTTAGTTTTCCCTCTGTCGACTTTTACCACTCCCACGGGATTTGAAGGGGTGGTAGATTATCTTAAGCTGCCACCACACGGCAAAAAAAAGGTTATCATACATGCTCAGGAGCTAGGTGCTCGCTTTAAATTTCATAGTACCCGTGTGACCTGGATTCGATTCCCGATGCCGGCACCACTAAAATTGTTAATTGCAATTTTAAGTGCTGATTTACTGCTCCACCAGTTATGATTGTGGTTCATAGTTGAATTAAAAAAAATATTAACGAATACATGAATGATGCCGTGTGGTGGTGGCTAAAGAGAATTTACCATCCCGTGAGTGTCGGAAAGAGAAAATGAAAACAAGAAGATGGGCAGCAGCATCTTCCTGGAAGATCTCAATATATTAACTGCGGTTGCCAACCGGCCTGCCAAGCGTGACAACTATGGCAAAATCCCCCCAAAATGAGAGCTACAAACTTTTGTGGCAATCTATGGGGGAGGCCTATGTTCAACAGTGGACTAGTGATAGCCTGTAATGATGATCATCATGAAGAGAATGAGGTGATCGCTGCCATGCTATTTCAACATCTTTATAATACTGCTGTGATTGTACACACTTGGTTTCTTGCTGGTTTTTCTCAATACAGAAGCGTTTGTTGAGAATCAGTGTAGCTTTAAAAATGACTTTCAATAATGTGAATAGCCTATGTTGAATAAAAATTATTCTATTCTATCTATAAAATCTAAATTAAACTGTTTGTATATTAACCCGGCGTCATTGTGGCGGAAAAACTACACTATCGTTGAGGAGGGTCATCACGAACCTCTATTGATATGACTTTTTTCTAAATAAAACAATATTAGTTAAATATAATCAGTTTTTATTATATTCTTCTTAACAATTTATACTTATGTAAACGAATTTTGGCCTGATTAAAGGTTTTCATCAAAAATATACTTAAATATAATCTACCATATGGCACTTTTAAAATTAAATCACAGAAACATTGGGAACTTTCATAAAATCAGTATTTTATGTTTAGGTTCTCACTACAGTTATTAAAGAAGGAAATCACATGTTCGCTACATATGACTATATGGCAAGTGTTACGAACATGACTAATACAAGGACGCTTACGCTCCTCTGGATCCATTTTAGATAAATAAAATGATATGTAAAAACTCATAAAAGCTCTTTTTTTATTTTTTATTTTATTTAATTAAAGTGACGGAACGAGCAAAGCGTTCACCTGATGGTAAGTGCAACGTCTGCCCATAACAAATGCTATGTCACCCAGAACAGTGTGACACCACAATGCGCCCGTCACCCTGAGACATCAGTTCATAAGTCTCATATGCCCAGTGCTTACGCCAGTGAACCGAAACACAGTAATGTTTGCACACTACTGCTTCAAGGCAGAATAACTGGCACTGGGGTGGTACCTACCTAGACGGACTCCTGCATAGGAATCCTACCACCAGCTCTTAATGATTTGTGGCACAAAGTAGCAAGATCCTTTTTGGGCAGGGCCATAATTACCCGGTCGCAGGTTAACGCAGTTGTTACAACTTACACGATAACTACAGGACTAAAGTGAGGGACGCGGTTAGAAGCGGTGGTCCTTATCGCCAGCTACTGAGATTCACGGTAGTGTACTGTAATAATTTCATAAAAATATTTCAGATGTAAAACATGGGCACAGCGTATGGGCAAACGTTGCACTTACCATCAGATTAACATTTTTCTCGAAAAATAACATCAAGTGATTTTGTTTTATCATAAATATTTCAACGCATAAGCGACAGTCGTATTGAAGCGCTCAATAGCAATCAGTGACCAAGTAATGCCTTTAATTCAGGGCCGATTATATGCTGTATGTAATATATTGAATAGCAGTATGCTTCTGTATATGTGCTGTATGTATATGTTCTTTATATTATTTGGAATGATACCTGCTGGACTAATAGAAAAATACGAGTATGTAACAGCGTATAACAATAATATGAATCAAAAAGCAAAGATCATTCATAAAACGGAATTGATTTTCTTTTAAAAAGCGTTAGCTTGTGAGAGCGTGGTCCTAATCTGATCGTCCTGACCTGTACACTAGTTACAGTCAGTAGCAATTGGTTAGCCTTTTGAAAAATACAATACGTTACACAATCGAGTAGAGTGTGCATCCATGTTAAACCTGTAGCTCATCGCTAAGCCATACATGAATTGAATTGCAGCTGCAGCAGCAGTTGCTTATGAGTGAATGTTTTTACTTCACATGGGCTTAAGTACATTTGCCCAGGTGAATGGTTAGCTTACATATTAATGAAGGAATGGAAGTTAATTTGCTAAGATCCGCATCACGGCGGCTGTCTGTCGTAGAGTCTATAACACTTTATAATGCCTCGTTTTGGGGCGAAACAAGTGTCGTGTTGTCGACTTCAGTGGTGTATATCACCTAGTGGTAGTATTGTAGTGGTGGGGGCCATCTAGTGGCGGTTCCTCGTGGTGTTGTTAGTTTGCTTGTGCACGCTACTGAGGGCGGGCGGGCGCTGCTCTTCAAAAACTAGGTAATATTCACCATTTTATATTTTGCATGCGGATCTTAGTAAATTTCTTTTCGCAAAGTAACGCCTGCTATTAAAAATATTGCATAATAATGTTATGCATTCGGTGAGTATGTGCAGAGGAGGAGAGTATCTATACTAATAATAAAGCTGAAGACTTTGATTTTTGTTTGAACACGCTAATCTCTGGAACTACCAGTCGGATTGGACGGAGACAGCGAAAAACCGTTGGCTCCCCGCGCCGCCGCCGCGTCCCCCGCGACCGCCGCCGCGCTTGAAAAACGGCCGTTAGGCTCCCCGGCCCCTCAGGCCCCTCAGCCCCCTCTAGGCAAAAACCGTTACGCCCCTCCGGCCACACCGTCGTCGCAGGCCCCTCTGGCCTTGCGCGTTCGACGCCGTTACCGGACGCTTCCGGTTCGCAGCGTCCTCCATCGCGTGACCCGCCGCCTTTTTCTTGACGCGACCCGCCGCGATCGCCAGACGACGTACTGATGCACGCGATGCACTCCGCGCAGTCGTCGCGTGCAACATCGCGAGCTTCATCCGTAGCGAGTCAATTCTCTGATGACGCGTACATGACCGACCAGGAGAGCTACTGCTCCTCCTCCACTCCGTCGACGGAGTTAGACATGGCCGCCCCCGGAGACGATGGCTTCACCACCGTCACCGGTCGCAAGAGGCGCCAAAAGAAAGACGCCGACGCCAGGCCTCCTCGCAAGGTGTCCGCCGCGATGCCGACGCCGCGCCCGAAAATAATCGCCAAAAAGGCGACGCGCCCTGTCCCGATGGACACCTCCGCGCCCTCCCGAGAGGCCGGAGCCCCCCGCGCCCCTAAGGCGCCGCCTCCTGTAGTAATAGGCCTGGGGCAGCATCTCGAAAGCGCTTGACGATAAGCGCATTAATTTCACGCGCGCTAGGCCGATCGCGAATGGCATTAGTGTCACGGTGCCGACACCGACCGACCACCGCGCGTTGACGAAATGGTTAACCGACAGGAAGATCGGTTTCCATACCTACGCACTTGAGGGGGAACGTATCCTCCGCGAAGTGATCCGCGGCGTCCCGAAAGACATCGAGACGCAATTAATATTAGAGGACCTTAAGTCCAAAGGCCTCCCCGCCCTACAAGTTCATCGCATGACGAACATGCGAACTAAGGCGCCGTACAACCTAGTGCTCGTGCACTTAGAGTTATCGGACGACGGTAAAAAAATCTTTGACATAGCTAGTGTATGCAATCTCTCTGGCATCGTAGTCGAGGCACCGCGTAAGCGGTCCTCGCCTAGCCAGTGCCACCGCTCGGCGGAGCCTCCTCCGCCGCCGAAAACTAACGCGTGGACCCGGCCTCTACTCGCCCCCCGGCCCCCGCGCCCTCCGCTAAGAGCGCCGCGACGTCGGTAGCTGCCACACTTGCCCATAGCCTGCAGGAGGATTTCGACATCCTGCTGCAGTATATGGACAGTGTCGATATTGACGAACTTACGTTGTTCGCAAACAAAATTAGAACGGCACGCTCTCCTAAAGAGCGCTTATAAGCGTCGATTGAGCACATCGGAGTGCTCAACGCAATTAAAAATTTTAAAGCCAAATAGGCATTTTAATTTTATCCGCGTTATTATAATTTTTAATTTTAAATCTAATAATAAATGGTAAATTCATTCGTTAATAAAAAACGCGTTTGAGGCCCTCGCCTCAGTACATACACCCGCGTACATATACACGCACCCGCTAGCACAGCGGCGCACCGCACTCGCCGGCGAGTGCGAAGTCTTAGGTTCACAGCCGCTCGATTCATTCGAGTTTAGTACTCTGCGGCTGCTTTCCTTTTCAGATGGTTTTTTTTTACTAGTTATTGTTTGTTTTATATTGCATATATTATTGTATGCAATATAAAATAAATAATATTCTGTTTCGATGGTGATCCAAGCCGAGGTTCGTACCTCCTTCAGAGGGGCTCTTGGATCACTTCGAGCCCCCCTTGTTAGTCGGATACCTTTTATTCGTTTTCAGGGGTCGAAGTGCAGCGCAGTTGTTCAGCAGCGACGTTGTCCTTCTCACTCGCGGGCCTTCTGCTCGCGAGTCGCTATCTATGATGCAGCCAAAGCCATAAGGCTATTTACATACACACG
This sequence comes from Luehdorfia chinensis, assembly GCA_019845155.1. Lineage (NCBI taxonomy): Eukaryota > Metazoa > Arthropoda > Insecta > Lepidoptera > Papilionidae > Luehdorfia > Luehdorfia chinensis. Next base: position 788,503 of record JAHVAK010000573.1, read on the forward strand.
TTCAAAAAAAAAAAAATTAAGTGTGATTTTTTCCTAGTGCCACCATTAGACTAGTGGCCACAGCTAGTCTAAACTAATATTATAAAGAGGAAAGATTTGATTGTTTGTATGTTTGGTTGTAATGAATAAACTCAAAAACTACTGAACCGATTTTAAAAATTCTTTCACCTATATACAGCTACATTATCACCGAATAACATGAGTTATATTTAATTAAAAAAAAACCGAGATCCCCACGAAAATTGCTATGATGTAACTCAAGATATCAAAAATTTACTGCTAAAAGTCATTGTTTGGCGTGCGCTGAAAAAACTATAGATGATAAAGAAAATAATGTACTATATTTTCATAGTACTCATCATTACTCACAAAAAAGTCCGCGAGACTATATGTCTAACTATTATAGTTAAGTCACAATAACCGCTGTTTGTTCAAATTAGTCAATCAAAACACGGGTAGAATCGAAAGATGATGACATTCGTATCATGATATTAATCCTTATCCTACAAAATAGTTTCATAGTCAAATTTGATTATGTACATGTAAAATCCTCTTTAAACTATTCGAATCGGACCTATCGTTTAGAAGTTACGACGGGTATAAAAATGCTAAAAGTAAGAAAAAAAAATACCGCGGTCTGAGCGTACAACCCTACGCTCGCCCGCGCTATGCGCGAATAGACTAGCACCTATTAATTACTTACATACTCACATTATTTTTTGTAAACTAGAATCAAAGTGCTTTTTTAAATTAACTAATTTTTACGGATTTTATCGCGTTTAATGTTTTACTATTTATAACCCGACGTTTCGGGCGCTTTACAGCTCCCATGGTCACGGGTGGACTGAGGTGACAGTTGTCCCGATGTCATAGTTCACCCGGAGTACCTTCAGCTTTTAATTATTATTTTTTAGTCCGATCTACGCAGAAAGAGCTTACTGTGTCTTGAAGCCTTGCAGTGGTATGCTTGGTTTTTGATTTAATTTTATTAATAATAGGATCCCAAGCCGGTGGTAATACCCAACCATCTTCCCTATTGAAATTAGGATGTTTTTTAATTTCAATAGCCTCGCGAATCATCCTTGGTAGGAATCGGTGTTCGTTTGCAAGGATTTGTGGTCTATCAAATCTGATGTAATGGTTGGGATGATCCAGAACATGGTCACAGACTGCAGACTTCCTAGAACGACGATGCTTCACGTCAGCTATGTGTTCTTTTACGCGGGTTTTTATCGATCTTCTTGTTTGGCCTATGTAAGAGAGACCACATTCACAATCCAGCTTGTATACTCCTGCGTCTTGTAGAGGGATGTTACACTTGACAGATGGTAAAAACTGACTTATCTTCTTCGGCGGCTTGAAGTATGTTTTTATGGAAGCCCGCTTCAAGATATAGCCAATCTTGTCCGTGACTCCTCTGACATAAGGTAGAATAGCAGGTACACGCTCGACTGTGGCCGGTTTCACTCGGCCACTGCGACGTAGGCGCGGAACCCGAAGCTTGTTGTCGTGCAAAACTTGCTTGACATGCTGAAGCTCGGCGGCCAGGTGTTTCCTGTCACAGATTCCTCGTGCTCTCTGAAACAAGGATTTACCCACGGTAGCTAACTGTGATGGATGGTGGTGAGATTCACCGTTTAAATATCTGTTAGTATGGGTCTTTTTCCTATACACAGTGTGACTCAAGGTGTTATTAGGATTCCGAATTACTAAAATATCTAGAAAAGCTAAAGAGTTATTTGCCTCTAACTCCATTGTAAATTGAATTTTAGAGTTTAGGGAGTTAAGATGGTCTAGAAATGCAGTTACTTTATCTGATGGTAAAATTGTGAAAGTATCATCTACATACCGCTTGTAGAATCTTGGATTTACTGGAGAAGTACGGAGGGCTTTCTCCTCAAAGTCTTCCATGAAGATGTCGGCGACAATGGGAGATACTGGGGAGCCCATCGCCACACCATCTACTTGCTTGTAGTATTGTTCCTTCCACAATAGATAGCCAGATGTAAGGCAATGTCTTAGTAGTTCTGCATATTCCGCTGGCATGTTGTTTTCAGCTAGCTTCCTAGATACAATTGAGATGCAGTCGTCTACTGGTAGGGATGTGAATAGAGACTGGACATCAAAACTGACCATAGTTTCATTGTCAGTCAGGTGTAGGTCTTTAATCTCACTGACAAAATGGTATGAATCCTTTGTGTAAGCTCTAGTGTGTCCTCTGAGTGGTGAGAGTACTTTAGCCACATGCTGAGCCAATCTGTAGGTTGGTGAATCGATCTGGCTCACTATTGGACGTAGTGGAGCATTTGGTTTGTGTATCTTTGGTAACCCATACAACTTCGGTGATTTAGCACAAGATGGTATTATCGAACTAACGTCCAGATTCAATTTTTCGGAGTGTTTCTTAATAAGATCGCTAGTTGTTTTAAGCGCATTAGTAGTTGGGTCTGATTTGACCTTTTTATATGTACTTTCGTCCGACAAAAGTTCTTGTATTTTAAAATTGTAGTCTGACGTATCCATGACTACCGTAGCATTACCTTTATCTGCGCGGAGGATCGTGAGTTCAGGTCTGTTCCGTAGGTTGTTCAACGCTTTTAATTCGTCTTTAGGAAGATTTAGTTTCGGCACCGAACTTCGACGTAACATAGACGAAATGTCTTGACGTATGGCCTCCAAATCTTCTTTATTGATATTGTTTTTAAACAGACAATCTTCGACACTACAGATAATTTCTTCGTACGGTATTCTTCGCGGTGTTACTGCGAAATTCATGCCTTTCGATAATACTTTTAATGTAGATTCATCCAGTGTTTGTTTTGACAGATTATAGACCGCGCGTAATCTATGATCATTGTCCGTAGTCAACGGTCGCGTTCCGTTCATGCGTTGAGATTGATGTTTGACATTTAATTTGTTCGTTAATTTTTGATATTTTTCCATATGTTTATTTTTGCAATCATTATATCTAGCTGTTTCACGCTTATTTAATGTTTCAATGCAATTATTAAAATCAAATGTCGTTAAAACTGTTTTTAAAACACTGGATAAATTGTCTATGGACGTATTTATGACATGTAGATCGGTACGTTTTTGCTGAATACCCGTTCTTAACAACTTTTTACTTGCCTGTTTTAAGATCTTAGCGCTTCCTCGAATGTCCTTTTTAGCTGATATTTTGACACACGTAGGAATGAGATCATGGTCTCTGCATCTCTTCAAGAAATTCAAAGATGTTATGAATCTTGCGCGCTTGGTCTTGAGATCTTCTAACCGGCGTATTTTATTTGCGATTTCCAGTCCGTACTGGTTCACATAATGATTTCTTATATTTACGCGAACACTACTCATTTAAATGAAACTAATTTTTACGGATTTTATCGCGTTTAATGTTTTACTATTTATAACCCGACGTTTCGGGCGCTTTACAGCTCCCATGGTCACGGGGGGACTGAGGTGACAGTTGTCCCGATGTCATAGTTAACCCGGAGTACTTTCAGCTTTTAATTATTATTTTTTACCTCTACTATACTTTTTCCCTAAACTCTAAAATTCAATTTACAATGGAGTTAGAGGCAAATGACTCTTTAGCTTTTCTAGATGTTTTAGTAATTCGGAATCCTAATAACACCTTGAGTAACACTGTGTATAGGAAAAAGACCCATACTAACAGATATTTAAACGGTGAATCTCACCACCATCCATCACAGTTAGCTACCGTAGGTAAATCCTTGTTTCAGAGAGCACGAGGAATCTGTGACAGGAAACACCTGGCCGCCGAGCTTCAGCATGTCAAGCAAGTTTTGCACGACAACAAGCTTCGGGTTCCGCGCCTACGTCGCAGTGTGTGTACCTGCTATTCTACCTTATGTCAGAGGAGTCACGGACAAGATTGGCTATATCTTGAAGCGGGCTTCCATAAAAACATACTTCAAGCCGCCGAAGAAGATAAGTCAGTTTTTACCATCTGTCAAGTGTAACATCCCTCTACAAGACGCAGGAGTATACAAGCTGGATTGTGAATGTGGTCTCTCTTACATAGGCCAAACAAGAAGATCGATAAAAACCCGCGTAAAAGAACACATAGCTGACGTGAAGCATCGTCGTTCTAGGAAGTCTGCAGTCTGTGACCATGTTCTGGATCATCCCAACCATTACATCAGATTTGATAGACCACAAATCCTTGCAAAAGAACACCGATTCCTAACAAGGATGATTCGCGAGGCTATTGAAATTAAAAAACATCCTAATTTCAATAGGGAAGATGGTTGGGTATTACCACCGGCTTGGGATCCTATTATTAATAAAATTAAATCAAAAACCAAGCATACCACTGCAAGGCTTCAAGACACAGTAAGCTCTTTCTGCATAGATCGGACTAAAAAATAATAATTAAAAGCTGAAGGTACTCCGGGTTAACTATGACATCGGGACAACTGTCATCTCAGTCCCCCCGTGACCATGGGAGCTGTAAAGCGCCCGAAACGTCGGGTTATAAATAGTAAAACATTAAACGCGATAAAATCCGTAAAAATTAGTTTCATTTAAATGAGTAGTGTTCGCGTAAATATAAGAAATCATTATGTGAACCAGTACGGACTGGAAATCGCAAATAAAATACGCCGGTTAGAAGATCTCAAGACCAAGCGCGCAAGATTCATAACATCTTTGAATTTCTTGAAGAGATGCAGAGACCATGATCTCATTCCTACGTGTGTCAAAATATCAGCTAAAAAGGACATTCGAGGAAGCGCTAAGATCTTAAAACAGGCAAGTAAAAAGTTATTAAGAACGGGTATTCAGCAAAAACGTACCGATCTACATGTCATAAATACGTCCATAGACAATTTATCCAGTGTTTTAAAAACAGTTTTAACGACATTTGATTTTAATAATTGCATTGAAACATTAAATAAGCGTGAAACAGCTAGATATAATGATTGCAAAAATAAACATATGGAAAAATATCAAAAATTAACGAACAAATTAAATGTCAAACATCAATCTCAACGCATGAACGGAACGCGACCGTTGACTACGGACAATGATCATAGATTACGCGCGGTCTATAATCTGTCAAAACAAACACTGGATGAATCTACATTAAAAGTATTATCGAAAGGCATGAATTTCGCAGTAACACCGCGAAGAATACCGTACGAAGAAATTATCTGTAGTGTCGAAGATTGTCTGTTTAAAAACAATATCAATAAAGAAGATTTGGATGCCATACGTCAAGACATTTCGTCTATGTTACGTCGAAGTTCGGTGCCGAAACTAAATCTTCCTAAAGACGAATTAAAAGCGTTGAACAACCTACGGAACAGACCTGAACTCACGATCCTCCGCGCAGATAAAGGTAATGCTACGGTAGTCATGGATACGTCAGACTACAATTTTAAAATACAAGAACTTTTGTCGGACGAAAGTACATATAAAAAGGTCAAATCAGACCCAACTACTAATGCGCTTAAAACAACTAGCGATCTTATTAAGAAACACTCCGAAAAATTGAATCTGGACGTTAGTTCGATAATACCATCTTGTGCTAAATCACCGAAGTTGTATGGGTTACCAAAGATACACAAACCAAATGCTCCACTACGTCCAATAGTGAGCCAGATCGATTCACCAACCTACAGATTGGCTCAGCATGTGGCTAAAGTACTCTCACCACTCAGAGGACACACTAGAGCTTACACAAAGGATTCATACCATTTTGTCAGTGAGATTAAAGACCTACACCTGACTGACAATGAAACTATGGTCAGTTTTGATGTCCAGTCTCTATTCACATCCCTACCAGTAGACGACTGCATCTCAATTGTATCTAGGAAGCTAGCTGAAAACAACATGCCAGCGGAATATGCAGAACTACTAAGACATTGCCTTACATCTGGCTATCTATTGTGGAAGGAACAATACTACAAGCAAGTAGATGGTGTGGCGATGGGCTCCCCAGTATCTCCCATTGTCGCCGACATCTTCATGGAAGACTTTGAGGAGAAAGCCCTCCGTACTTCTCCAGTAAATCCAAGATTCTACAAGCGGTATGTAGATGATACTTTCACAATTTTACCATCAGATAAAGTAACTGCATTTCTAGACCATCTTAACTCCCTAAACTCTAAAATTCAATTTACAATGGAGTTAGAGGCAAATAACTCTTTAGCTTTTCTAGATATTTTAGTAATTCGGAATCCTAATAACACCTTGAGTCACACTGTGTATAGGAAAAAGACCCATACTAACAGATATTTAAACGGTGAATCTCACCACCATCCATCACAGTTAGCTACCGTGGGTAAATCCTTGTTTCAGAGAGCACGAGGAATCTGTGACAGGAAACACCTGGCCGCCGAGCTTCAGCATGTCAAGCAAGTTTTGCACGACAACAAGCTTCGGGTTCCGCGCCTACGTCGCAGTGACCGAGTGAAACCGGCCACAGTCGAGCGTGTACCTGCTATTCTACCTTATGTCAGAGGAGTCACGGATAAGATTGGCTATATCTTGAAGCGGGCTTCCATAAAAACATACTTCAAGCCGCCGAAGAAGATAAGTCAGTTTTTACCATCTGTCAAGTGTAACATCCCTCTACAAGACGCAGGAGTATAAAAGCTGGATTGTGAATGTGGTCTCTCTTACATAGGCCAAACAAGAAGATCGATAAAAACCCGCGTAAAAGAACACATAGCTGACGTGAAGCATCGTCGTTCTAGGAAGTCTGCAGTCTGTGACCATATTCTGGATCATCCCAACCATTACATCAGATTTGATAAACCACAGATCCTTGCAAAAGAACACCGATTCCTACGAAGGATGATTCGCGAGGCTATTGAAATTAAAAAACATCCGAATTTCAATAGGGAAGATGGTTGGGTATTACCACCGGCTTGGGATCCTATTATTAATAAAATTAAATCAAAAACCAAGCATACCACTGCAAGGCTTCAAGACACAGTAAGCTCTTTCTGCGTAGATCGGACTAAAAAATAATAATTAAAAGCTGAAGGTACTCCGGGTTAACTATGACATCGGGACAACTGTCACCTCAGTCCCCCCGTGACCATGGGAGCTGTAAAGCGCCCGAAACGGCGGGTTATAAATAGTAAAACATTAAACGCGATAAAATCCGTAAAAATTAGTTTCATTTAAATGAGTAGTGTTCGCGTAAATATAAGAAAAGTGCTTTGTAATTTTAATAACATATTTTTTCAATTTAAAACTTTCAAACGCTCTATAAAAAATACAGCGGCCGCGGTGTCTGTCGGACGCCGCGCCGCCGCCCGGCTTCATGCGACTTGGGCATCATCGAAGTATATAATTTCGGTGATGTAATTGCTGTTAGCCTTTTTTGGCTTTTACAGCTTCATCGGATACTGTGCTCACGGGCCAGGGGCCCGCGTGCCAGGTTTGGTTTGACCCAAACATAAATACATAAATAAACTCCTACAAAAACCTCGAAATTCGGACTGCGCGTTCGCTGCGTGCTTGCGCGATTTCGATAACTCAAAAAATAAGTTTAAGTCGTCTAATGACCGTCCGAGGAAAGCTGCGGGACTCCATTCGGACTGTCGACTTGTGTGTCGGTAACTCTGGGCGGTGAGAACCGCCCTGGGACACGGGTGTATCGTGTGTACGCGGTGTGATTGTCGACTGCTGTGCGCCGCTCTCTACGGCGGTCGCGCGTCGTGGTGCGTGTTATATTAAAGCTATTAACTGTGTGTACAGTGTAGCCTGGATCGTGACTGACCGTATCGTGGTCAGAGGTCTGTGTCATCTAGCACGTTTCGCGGGCGACGTTTGCGTACGGTCGCGTTCTGTTTGGTCGGTAATTTGCTGCTTTAACCACCAGCGGGTTTGGATGAACCGCGGCTTTTTCGAAAAACCGCCGTGAAATTCTCTGAAGTGTTCAGAGATTAAGGGAATTTCACAGTCGCTGTGAAGATCTACATTGCGTTGATACCAACCGGCTCCGGTGGCAGTTCGCAAGAATCGATTTTGAACGCTCTGTAACTTCTTTAATTGATTGCCCGTCGCGTGAGCGAACGCGACGCATGCATAGGCCATTACGGGTCTTATGCAAGTCTTATAGAGACGAATTTTGTGTCTTAAGCACATTTTGCTTGAAGAGCAAGTTAGTGGATATAGTCGACTTGAGATAAAAGCCGCTCTATTTCTAACGTTTTTTATGTGTGCAGCGAACGACATCGCTGCGTCTAAAGTGACCCCGAGGTATTTGACGCTCTTTTCCCAGGGAATAGGGCGTCCGAACAGGGTGATCGTGCCTAGTTGATTGTTGCCGATTGTGTGAATTCGTCTAGCGGGCTTTGGCGTTCCCCTCGAGAAGTATATCGCTACACTTTTCTCGGGGTTTACCTCTATTCTCCATCATCGAAGTGCGCGGCTCTCTTTGCGCAGCGGTCGAGTTTATTTTGCTGCCACGACAACAAATATTGTTAACAAGAAGGCTCTGAGCCACTAAAGTTTCATTGCATATGTTCCGATAAATAAAACATTATTTTGATAAAATAACGTAATCTTTCCTGACCAGCTGCAGAGCCGCTGATGAGAATAGTCGCTACAAACAATGTTAGTGTGGGGAATTGATGTTGTTCTATTTTTCCAAACAAAGTACTAATTTATCTTTTTATATCTATCTACCCGTGCGAAGCCGTGGCAGATCGCTAGTCTGTTATAAAGCAAAATAAGGACATTCTGGAATTGTTCAGCCTCATGATAAGCATGTGCTTGTTAGGGTCGAGTCAGTGCTTTGACCAGAATGCGTAATGAACTCCTGCTTAATCTAGTAGCATCAGAAACGTATTTACGGTCGTAGGCCGACATTTTCTTATATTAACTAGAAGATATTACCACAGTAGAAATCAGGTGAGGGATAATTCACATGTTTAATTTCAAGTTTCATACAGAAACTTATATTGCTATATTTTACGCAATAAACGAAACTATGTCAGACTTAGTTTTATAACAGCAATTATTTAAGACATTTGTGTCTTTAATAAACCGGCAAAAGCAACGATTATACGTTTTATTTGCCTATAAATCTTACACGAGACAGACATCGTTATGTTTTGACATAACTCTCGCATTTTTCTTGTGCCTAATAAACGGTTTTCTATAGCTTTTTAGGCTAAAGAAAACTGTTTTTATATTCTGTATTAACTATAATAGATTGTCGTTTACTAATTGTTACCTTTATTATTAGTTAGTAGTTCATTATTTTAGCAAGAAATAACGAAAACAAAAAAAAAACGTTTAAAGTATTAAAGAAGAAAAATAAAATGAGAATGACCTTCTCAACTACGAGTATAATGTCCAAACTTCAAGTTAAATGTGGATTTACTATAGATTACAGAAAAAAACGGATGGAAAATTTAACAAACCTATCGTGGAAGTGCCAAAAAACTTTTTTTTAATAAATGTTTAAGATGTTGGATACCTGCTCGAAATCAATCTTTTTAATTACTGCTATTTTTACTGATGATTTTTTTAATAAAAAATTAAGAAAAATTGTAAAATTATTATTGTACATGTACATGCATACGTAAAATTGAATGTAACAGCTTACAAATATCGCACTGATCACAAACCTCCTCTCATTTTTGAGAGGTTTATAGAGCCACGAAGAGACCGTCACGCTGCACCAATGCGGGTTGGCAGACTTCCAATGTCGCCAAAAAATTATTTTTGTCAGGTTTCCATAAGACGATTTCCGAGCACGTGTCAAAACAGCACGTAAAATTTAAATTAATAATTTTATACATAACATACATACATAAGATCACGACTGTATCCCATAAGGGGTAGTCAGAGACTGGGCACTCACTGCAAAAACAGATGACTGCCACAATCCACGTTTCACCAAAACAACTTGGTGTGATAGGTGGTGAGCCCATCGCCACCACGCGCTGTTGGGTGCACAGTGCAGTTTAATTCCTTACTCGCCTTTTAATTTTATAGGTCGCGGCAATGGCGACGGAACCTAAGCCACTCGCGTACTTTGTAATTTAAAACGAGTGCCCAGCCCCTATGCTACCACTGCTCTGCATTAATGCAGATTCACGCAAATACACTAACACACGCACACGCACACTTGCATCATGCATCTACATGTTTCATTCGTCACTCATAAAGACAAATGTTAGTCGGTGTAGGTAGGTATCACCCCAGGGTCAGTTATTCTGCCGTGAAACAGTAGTGTGCAAACATTACTGTGTTTCGGTTTGAAGGTGAGCTAGTGTAATCACTGGGCTTACACTTGACATATGAGGCTTAAGAACTTATGTCTCAGGGTGATGGGCACAGTGTGGTGTTGCAGAGAAATTTTCTAGGTGACACAGCATTTGTTAAGGGCGGACGTTACACTTACCATCAGGTGAACGTTTTGTTCGTTTCATCACTTTATGCAATAAAAAAAGAATCTGCCAAATTTTAATTATACCATATCGTTGTGCAACTAAAAAATAGTAATCTCTTTCGTATAGGTTTGCTATTTCATAAAATGCCTGGGCTTCTCAGTATAATTAATTTACACTGAATTATTAATATATTACTTTAATATTTAATTTTCATTTCATTTAAGATATATTTTAATAGTTAGCAACTGCCACACATTTTTCATCATCAGCCATTGTTGACTGGCAGATAAAGCCTTACAGCATTGGATCCGCCCTTTGTAACAAGGTGTCAATAAGTATAAATAAATACTCGTAAATAAGTTATACTATGTATTTTTTACTTTTGTGTACTCGTCGAAGAAAAGCTTTTAAAAACATATATCCAATGTTTTTATTTAACCAGGTGGGTGAATAAATCTAGTACCTGGAATGATTTTTAGTCGGAGATTTGATTCGCATAAACGTTTCACTGTGAAATTGAAATACAATTGTTGATATTGTAGTTTTTCAATCGCTAACGCTTTCTAAAAGGAAATCGATTCGGTTTGATTAATGTTCTTTGCTTTTTGCAAGAGATAAATGTTTTTGCTATGGATTATTGGCTGTTACATATTTATTTTATCAGTCTGGCAGGTATCATTACAATTGATATAAAGAACTCATACAGATTTATATTTGCAGTTACTGCAGTATACTGCTATCCAATATTTGCGCACTGAACTGAATGCAGTATTCTACTGCATTCATACTGTCACTTGTACGTTGAATCATTCATGGTATAACAATGTCACGTGACGTTATGGTATAACGCTATTTGAGACTATTTCCAGGTTTAATAGTCTTCGGCTTGGAAGTATGTGAAATTGTAAATACAGAGGAAAGAATAACGAAACTTTTTAATTTCTTTTTCTTCTTCTAACTTCGAAACGTGATGAATATTGACAGAAAACATCGATTTACGTAAATCATTCTGTTTTATTTTCAATAATCAGTTAGATTAATGAAATGATAATTTTAAAACTAGAGTAAAACAATGATAAATTAATGAAAATTGACATCGTTGAAATTTGAAATTTTACATTGTTTTACTCAAAAATATGTTATGTTTGTGCGACTTCATATCGAATTATTTAATAATATGTATTCTATGAGAACGTCACACCGAAAATACAAAAGACAACGATGAACTCAACCAATTGTTTTCTTGAAATAAGGGTCCTTCAATTGGCTTTGTCTTGAAGGTGACTTTATGATTGTTGTCATATCAAACATAGGCATTGGTTAGATGTACCTTTGCGTGTATAATATATCTTTGACTAGCTGATTCCCGCGACATCGTCCGCGTGGATATAGGCTAGGCGCTCGCTTTTAATTTCAAAGTACGCGAGTGACCTGGGTTCGATTCCCGTTGCCGGCACCACTAAAATTGTTAATTGCAATTTTAAGTGCTGACTTACCACTTGCTCGGCGGTGAAGGAAAACATCGCGAGGAAACCTGCATGTCTGAGAAGTTAAAAATATTTCGAAGACATGTGAAGTCCGCCAACCCGCATTGGAGCAGCGTGGCGGATTCTTCCTAGCTCCATAACCCTCTCAGAAATGAGAGGAGGCCTGTGCTCAGTAGTGGGACATTTATAGGCTGAAACTTTACTTTACTTTTTACCTTTGCGTGTATGCTCACACTTACTGAACTGTAATATATCTTTGACTAGCTGATTCCCGCGACATCGTCCGCGTGGATATAGGCTTTTTAAATATACCGTGGTCACTATTTGAGTCTCCGAGATAAAAAGTATCATATGTCCGTCTTCTTCTATTTCTATTTTTACAGAGATTCTATTTTTTACAGAGATAGCTTCCATCTAGGAGATGGAAGCTATCTCTGTAAAAAATAGAATAGAATAGAATAGAATAGAATAGAATACAATACAATACAATACAATAGAATATTTTTTATTTAATATAGATCATTTACATAATACTCATTTAATGTCATTTTTTTAAGCTACACTATTACAGCAGTTTTATAAAGATGAAGAAATAGCTTGGCAGTGTACTAAATTTCGTTAAGATCGGTTTAACTGTTGAGCCGTTAAAAGGTAACAAACAGACAGAGAGTTACTTTCGCATTTACAGTATAAGTACGGATGACCGCGTCGCCTAGTAGTTGGATTTGTACGCCGCGGGTCCTGGGTTCGAATTCCATCCGGAGTCAATATTTGTGCAAAAACAAGAATTGTGGGCTTTCGGGTCAGAAATTTGTCAGTAAAACGCATTTAAGATACATTAGAAATCCTTGTATAGAGGATCGTTTTTCATAAAAATATACTCTTAATAGAATCAGGCGTTACTTTGTGGAAATCCATTATAATGAAGGAAAGTTAGTTAATTTGCTAAGATCGGCATGCCAAATATAAAATGGTGTATGTTACCTAGTTTTTTGGAGAGCACCGCCCGCCGTCCCTTAGTAGCCACCGACAATCTCGGTGGCTGTCTATGACACTTGATAATGCCTCGTTTTGGGGCGAAGCAAGTGTGGTGTTCTCGACATCAGTGGAGTTTATTACCTAGTGCTAGTAGATAGCTCACTCCGGTGTCACTGGTAAGTGGTTTGTTTGATCTGGCATTCTAAGAGATGCTTATTCCATTACCAGGTGAATTTTTCATACATTTCCCTTCGTCGACTGTTACTACATTCGCGGGGTGATACATAATTCCATATTTTCTTACTCTTTTACATCAATTGATCAATATTTTGAAAATATTACGTCATAATTTGACCATGACAGTCCTTTCATTTCGAAATATTACTCGGCGGCTGACTGTCGTAGAGTCAATATCACTAGATAGTGCCTAGTTTTGAGGCGAAACACGTGCCGTGGTCTCGACTTCAGTCCATACAATATACACCATATTGCCTAGAGGTAGTGTTTTAGTGGTGGGCAGACGTTGCACTTACCATCAGGTGAACGTATTACTCGTCTCGTCACTTTATCCAATAAAAAAAAAACATTAATTTCGACCCGTACGAACGAAGGTCGAACAGTAGTTCTCACAATAAAGATTTACAATAAAGAGGACACCTATGGAGTTTCTTCTCTGTTAGATGAACCTCATTACGAAACGGTGGTAGATTGTGAAAAATCAACGTTTGTCAAACTAATTTCATTTCTTACGTCGGAAAATAAAGACTTATCATTTCTTTTCTTTTCATTTCAATTATGAATGTAACATGGCTTTAGGTTAAGACTGTCACTAAAACCATAAAAGCCTATTTGATGTTTGTCGGTCGCAAAGCGTCAGAGCTTTTCAGTCCGCACTCTAATTCAGGCGTGGTTGTGTATTCAGTGTGATTAATTATGCATCCCACGCCTATGGTTCTTATTTTTAGATTTAATTGCAAAGAGTAATGGCTTTTTTATATTTTATACTTTTGAAACGAAATTTATGTTTCTTTTGTGTGCTTTTTTATTGGATTCAGTGGCGAAACGAGCAGAAAGTTCACCTGATTGTAATTGCAATGTTTGTGCAAAGCAAATGCTGTCACCCAGAACATTTCTGTGTGACACCACACCACACTGCGTCCGTCACCCTGAGACATCAGTTCTTAAGTCTCATATGCCCAGTAATTACACTTATCAGTGCTTTTCTAACCGAATCAATTAACCAAAAAACGAGAAAAGAAATATCATTATAAGTTACGTCAATAGGAATTAGATGAAATCCTTTCATACATCTTGTCGACTGATGTGGGCAAGGAGGAGAAGGAGAAATTAATGAGCACACAAACTGAGAAAAAACTAGCAATAAATTGAGAAGGTTTATAATGCCATTCTATCCAATTATAAAATAATGAACAATGTTAAAAACTTCAATAAATTATCTTTATCCAATTAGAAGTTATTACATTTTTTTCTTTAAGTAGCTCTAGTGTAAAATTGATATTTGCAAGTTAGTAATTATTAATTGCTGCTGTCGAAATAAGAGGAGACCTGCGCTTAGCCTGCCGGTCATGTCCTTTTTTATATTTGATAAAGTAGCGAAACGAGCAAAACGTTCACCTGATGGTAAGTGCAACGTCTGCCCATAACAAATGCCAGTGTCACCTAGAACATTTCTGTGAATCGAACCCAAGTCACTCGCGTTCTATGAAATTTAAAGCGAGCGAGCCTAGCCTTTTATAAGAGTCATGATATTTTGCTTTTATCGCAATAGTATTGTAGGTCTTTATACTCGTACTAAGCCTGGTTTATTTTTAACAAGCTCTGTTACGCTTTTTCAGGAAAAGGCTCTGAACGAGATAAGCGAAGTTTTTTACTTTCTACGTCACCTAAACTGTATATTATGTATTCCAATATCAGAAGTAACTACAATTACTTTTATTTTATTTCACAAAACTTTTTCCCGATTTAGATTCTTAGTCCAGTCTTTTTTGAACATGTAAGTCTTGAAATTAAATAGCATACGAGTATCTTGGTTTACTTCAACTACACACTAAAACTATATGTTACAAGGGTTACCATTTACTTTGTCCCATCGAACTAAAGAATACCATTCATCGGGTACATAGATTTCATTCCCTCTAGCGGTTCTTTCTATTAGTCCTAATTCTTTATATAAGATACTTAGGCGAACCACGTAGCCACCATTTTGGTACCAGTCAATAAAACTCCCCATTGCGTTCCCACAAGCAGTATAGTGTCAGCATTGCATATTAAGGTGTTATCCTGCACAAATAAAGACTGTCCGTACAATACCGTAGTCGCCTCTTACGACACATACAGGTTGAAAAGAGGTAGGTGCTATTCTACTCTGCCGAACACCTATCGGCGATAATAAAGAAATTCAAAAAGGCGTTAAAGATATAAACATAGGAATCGTTAACGATTTCTTGTATCCAAACTTTCCGAGTGCCATAATTTGTTGTTTATTTATTTAACTTTAATTATAACGTCGGAACCAATCACATTAACTAAACTAAATTAAAAAAACAGTGCCAGTTATTCTGCCGTGAAGCAGTAGTGTGCAAACATTACTGTGTTTCGGTTTGAAGGGCACTGTGACCTAGCGTAATCACTGGGCATATGAGACTTAAGAACTGATGTCTCAGGGTGACAGGCGCATTGTGGTGTCACACTGTTCTGGGTGACATAGCATTTGTTAAGGGCAGACGTTGCACTTACCATCAGGTGAATGCTTTGCTCGTTCCGTCACTTTTATTAAATAAAAAAAGACAACTTGTTCATTATTCCCGCTCACATAACTTCATACATTCCGGTAATGTTACCGACCATTCAACCGCAAACTCAGGGCTAGTGTCAAGAAGAGTGCTGAGCGCGGTGAGCACGCGAGGCATGAGCGAGTCAGCACGCGCGACAGTTCGCCCCCGCAGTACGCTAAACAAATTATGATTACGATTGTATAATATATGTTTGAATGTAATTATTTGGCACGAATAATCGACACAGTTTGGCACTCAGTCTTCCCAGGAATTATTTTACACGTCATGATTATTTGCTGATATGCTCACAGAGTTGCTAATGAGTGGCAACCCAGGGAGCCAAAAAGAAATTTAGTGGGATATAAATATTGATAAAGTCCATGAATGCGCTTGTAGACATACATATATAAAAAAAAACTGTTTTAACCTTTTCCAAAATGAGCTTGTACGTACTTTCGTATGGATGGTTGTTGAAGTTTTAAGCTAAAATTCAGACTAAATATTCTTACCCCTAAACCGCTATACGCTTTGGAATATTTTTATCGTAGAAAATATGTCCGCATTTAATATTTCGTTCAAAGGTACCCATGAAATCCTTACTTTAGTTATATTAAAATTGCCTATCGTGGTCAAGTAATTTTGGTCGGTCGGTTTATATTATATTTCTATATACATATATATATATATATATATATATATATATATATATATATATACATATATATATAAATATATATATATATATATATATATATATTTACGATATATTTCTTATCCTTTTACAAGAACATACTACAATAATGCCAGATTGCAGAGTTTCGCGAAAAATCGCATTAGCCTTACTCCCTATTGTAGGTACTGGTAGTAAGACTAATGTTTTTACTGTTCATCGCACCCGTCAGGTTCGTTTTCCGTGGAAGAAAAGTAGGGTATGAGTATGATCTCTACCTACCCCTTATATAGGAAAATCGTTATGTATCGTTTTCTATATAATCATCACCACCACTGACCATTTTTACAGTTAGTCCCGCCTCAACTCGTGGAGTCAAACTCTCTTTGATGGCGATCACGGCGAATCCTCCCAACTTTGGTGACGCCTAAGTCTAGCCGGCTTAAAGACTATAATGGTGATGATTATACCGATGGTTATAGCTCGTGACGATAACGTTAACTGGGGTACCCCGACTGTGCCAACTCTTAGCTACATTTCATTAAAATTTCTTCAGCCGTTTGAGCGAGATTGACAAACAAACAAACATACGAACACATAATTAAGTATAAGCGGAATTAATGCATGTGTCATTCTCTGCCAGTCCAGTACCTTACAGTGATGCAGATACTTAATGAAGTCAGTGTTAAAAAATGGGAAAAGGTGGAGTATGAATAATGAAATAATGTATGATTAATGTATGAATAATAATAAAATAAAAATATACGATTAGATCTATGAATATTATTTCTAAAAGGTGTTTTGTTGGTATGAAATATATCCTTTAATACTGTATCAAAACTAACGTTTGTAACGAAATTTTGAAGATGATTTTTCCTTTTAATGACGAAAAATAAATACATGGCATAAAATACATGTTTTCGTTTTTAAAAAAAATACCAAAAAGATTGAATAAATTAATTTAATTGGAGAAAGCGCCATCTGTTGACACTCTGTTCAACAAACATGCACGATACCTGTCGGTAGGAGTGTTTTACATTCTTTAAAGAAGGTGGCTAAGGTAGATGGCGCCATGTTTTCATGATCATTATACTGTTTTAAATATTCGCACGGGGTAGCTAGTTTATATATATTAGAAAAACAATACCCAAGATGATTGTGCTAGCTGATTTGAAACCGTTGTCAGCTGCTCCAATGTTTGTGTGCGTTTCAAAGAAGGACAGATTGAAAAGGGAAGTATGAATGGATTAGGGTAGAGCTATGAGTGCGACACTGAAGTAGGGTATTTGACGAGCGAAGGTTATCATTGTTTGACGGGACTATTATTGTTTTTTGCAATTTTAAGTGTCGATTTACCACGCGCTCGGCGATGAAGAAACACATCGTGAGGAAACCTGCATGTATGAGGAATAATAAATATTTCGAAGATTAGTGAAGTCTGCCAACCCGCATTGGAGCAGCGTGGCGGACAATTCCCGGCTCTAAAACCCTCTCAGAAATGAGAGGAGGCCTGTGCTTAGCAGTGAGACATTTATAGGCTGACTTTACTTTAATTTTGTACATTTGAATGTGCTAAACTTAAAAGGAAATACTAATTCGATTTAATAAAATTATTTTTGCATTAGATAGCTCGTTTAATGGGAAAGATTCGTTTGAAAAACATAGCGTTACTGAAAAGGGTCGAACTGTAATTAATTGCTTTGGCCAGCGAGATGTCATGCGTTACGGCGCTCGGTTGGCGCAGTGGTTTGGACTTGTCTTTGACTTCCGCGCCGCGGGTCGCGGGTTCGATTCCCGCACGGGACAAATATTTGTGTAGCCTACAGATAGTTGATCCGGGTCTGGGTTTTTGTGCATGTGGAATTTATGTCTGCAAAACGCACCCACGACACAGTAGAAATCCTACTGTGGGGAATCGTTTTTTTAAACAAAAAAATAATCAAAAAAAGTTATACGGGAGGAACCGCGAGGCACAGCTAGTAATAATAAGATTTGATTTAATGCAGGAATCCGTCTAGGTAGGTACCACCCCAGGGCCAGTTATTCTGCCGTGAAGCAGTAGTGTGCAAACATTACTGTGTTTCGGTTTGAAGGGCACTGAGAGCTAGCGTAATCACTGGGCATTTGAGACTTAAGAACTTATGTCTCAGGGTGATGGGCACAGTGAGGTGTCACACAGAAATATTCTGAGTGACACAGCATTTGTTATGGGCAGACGTTGCACTTACCATCAGGTGAACGTTTTGCTCGTTTCATCACTTTATACAATAAAAAAAAAGCATCTTTTATGTCTCGACGTGCAGGTTTCCGAAAGGTTTGTTGAAAGGAAGTTTTTCTGAATGGCCGCGCACGTGATAAATCAGAAGTTAAAAGTGTAATTTCCAATTTAAATGGTATCAACACTGGAGTTTGAATACAATTTGCTCACGTACTATGTAGTGTAAGAAGAACGAGACTTGATTTCGTATTAAAAGGCAATAAATTCAAAGCAAACTCCAACGCAATTGCCTTTTTTCATGACTTTATTATTTTTTTTAACTTTATTTTTAACTCAGTTTTAAAGCTTTCCGCTTTATTATTTGTCTTAAAATATCAAGTAATAGTTATGTGCTGACTAGTGGTCTACCACCCCATCTCATCCCGTGGGTGTCGTAAAAGTCCACAAGGGAAAATAAAAACCAGGTGATGGGCAGCAGCATTTTCCTGGAACATCTGAATAAATAAACTGCGGTTGCCAACCCGCTTGACATGCGTGGCAAATATGGCAAAACCCACCCAAATTGAGAGCTACAAATTTTTGTGTGAATCTATGGGGGAGGCCTTTGTTCAGCAGTGATAGGGTAAAATGATGATGATGATCACTGGTGGTAGGATTAATATCCAGGAATCCGGCGTTGGCAGGTACCACCGCAATGTCAATTATTATTCTGTGAAACAGTATGCAAAAATTATAGTTTCGGGCACTGATACCTTGTTTAATTACTGGCGATATGAGATTCAAGAACTAAGAAGAAGCACAGAAAGTGACACAGCATTTGCTATGGGCAAACGTTGCACTTACCACCAGGTGAATGGTTCGCTCGTCTAGTCACTTTCTTCCATAAAAAAAAAACTTTACTTTATGGGACATTATAAACACTAGTTGTCAAAACTTGCGAAAAGCAAGTAATAAACATTAGGGTAATAAATGAGTTGTATTCGTAAGTGGCATATTCACAACTTATACGTTTTCCAGTTCACGTACATCGCAAAAAACGATAAAAAGTCTTTTTGCGGGGAAATACACTCCTGTGCGCAATTTTGTACTCCGTAACATTAAAATCTGTTTACGTATAATCGGATTTATAGTAAGTAATAAATGCTACATAAAATTTAACACACTTTTGTCATGTCAAACGTCACTGGTATCACTTATCATATAAATTAAAATTTAGTAACAGGCTGTGCAATTTTATAAGCTATACAACTACAAATAACCAAGAAAATCGAAAATCAAGCAAAGTTATCATATTATCATCACCCATTTTTTTTGCTACTACGTAAGTAAATATTTTCAAGTTAGATAGGAGCGTTCGAAATAATTTGATATCTTTTTGCGTTTACGAAATCTGCTACCATTTAGTAGCCGATTTCGGTTAAAATTAAAGGTTAAAATTAACCTACCTAAAAAGTGTAACTACTGGGCAAATGACACCTAAGAACTGATGTCTCAGAGCGACGGGCGCTATCTGAGCCACACAGAAATCTTCTTGGTTACACAGCATTTTATTGGCAGACGTTGCATTTACCATCAGGTGAACGGTTTGCTGGTCTCGACACTTTATCCTACAAAAAAAATGGATCTATGGTGATGTCTGTAATAGTGTCCGAGAATTTTGATATTGCGCATGAACAACTATCAACGATTATAGAGCAGAGTATTAAATTATGCTCCATTATTCTTTTAAAATTGGTGCAGGACTGTGCACAGTGGAAAGAAGTCGATAAGCTGTAACTTATTTTAAATTACAAAGCACTGACCCGTTTAGAACGGGAAATATATGTCCCAATAATGTTTACTCGGCGACAGTCACTTGAGAGCAATGTTTTGTTACCTGGGTTGACTTTGGGAAAGCATTCGCTAAGATAATAAATATTTATTTGATGGGTAAACAATATTTATGCATTCAGTATTTCATATGATAAGTGCTAAATTCACATGGCTACCGATATATTGATTTTATTAAGAAATTACACGATGTAGATAATTTTAAAAGATATATATCTCATAATGCATAAAACCAAAGCCAATAGAAAAGTAATTTAAGAATAATTTTTTTATTTGAAAGAAAGAAAGAAAAGATGTTTTTAGGTACCAGATTAAAATATAAACAAAAAAAAATTATTCCAGGAGACCAACATTTTTTTGCATAAATTTAATAATGAAACTTAGATCTGTCTAGAAAAAAAAAATTAAATAAATTCAAAATTGGTACCAAAAGGCCTCCACTCAGCATAATTCCTTTGCTATGAGCCTGGACGCTGATCTTCTGTGGGATCCCTTGAAGAGGTGCGTAACACTGAGACGACAGAACAGTTGGCCCTGGGGTGGTACCTACCTAGACGGATCCCTGTAAAGGAATCCTACCACCAGTAAATCCTTTAATACATATATTCTAAATTATCCCCGTTTATACCGAGAAGACATGTGTGGGTTTTTCGTAAACCACCCAGTTATTCTGCCGTGAAGCAGTAGTGTGCAAACATTACTGTGCTTCGGTTTGACGGGCACTGTGAGCTAGCGTAATCACTGGGCATTTGAGACTTAAGAACTGATGTCTCAGGGTGACGGGCGCAGTGTGGTGTCACACAGAAATAATCTGGGCGACACAGCATTTGTTGTGGGCAGACGTTGCACTTACCATCAGGTGAACGTTTTGCTCGTTTCTCTCGTTTCTGGATGAAGTACACGACACAATCAATCTGATTGGAGCTTATCATAACAAACGGAGTACAACAAACACGTAAAAGCGAATGACGTCTATCCGAATAGATTATGAGTACATTTAATTAATACTGGTGATAGGATTCCTATGCAGAAATCCGTCTAGGTACTCGTAGATAGCACCCTAGGGCCAGTTATTCTGCCGTGAAGCAGTAGTGTGCAAACATTACTGTGCTTCGGTTTGAAGGGCACTGTGAGCTAGCGTAATCACTGGGCATATGAGATTTAAGAACTGACGTCTCAGGGTGACGGGAGCAGTGTAGTGTCGCACAGAAATGTTATGGGTGACATAGCATTTTTTATGGGTAAACTTTACATCAGGTGAACGTTTTGCTCATTTCGTCGCTTTATCCAATAAAATGTTTGTCGACCGCGTGGCGTAGTGGTTCGCGTACCTGACTTCTGCGCCACCGGTCCTGGGTTCGATTCCCAGCCGGAGGTAACATTTGTGCAAAAACACAAATTGTTGTTTTTCGGGTCTGGTTGTGTTGTGCATGTGAAATGTATGTTTGTAAAACGCACCTACGATACAGGGGAAAATCCTAGTGTGGGGCTTCGTTTCTAAAAAAAAAAAAAATAGTAAGTGTCGGCAAGCTTCTAAAAAAATCCTATGAATTTCGCCGTGTGGTGGCGGCTTTAGAGAATCTACCGCCGACCATCCCGCGATGTGAGTGCTCGCTCTATCTTAGACATCAGGATCTGACATAGCTCAGTGCGCGAAGCACTATTCTCCCTAGATATCAACAAGTCGAGTGGACCTAATGGTATCCCCCTTATTGTGCTGATGATGTGTTCTCCAAAGTTTTTTTCTGGTTCTCCTACTCTCCAGGCGTAGTCCCGAACTCGTGCAAGACAGCTTTAGTGAACCCTATCCCTAAGAAAAGCGACTGCTCAGATCCGTCCAACTACAGTCCGATTGCCATCATCGACCTTAGAATTTACAACAGCATTTATTATTTGCTGTTATGAAGCCCCAGACATGCAGTATCTACAGACAGAACTATCTAATAAGCAATTATTTAGCAACGTCCCCATACTCTTTCCTATTAATATACGTACATAAAGAGTAAAGATTCTGTAGAGAGGACGTGTCGTTGGCTAGTCCCGCAATTAGTAATACTGTTTTTAAGTTACTGTGTTGTTTATATCGAATAGAGATAAAATACTATTTCGCGAGCTCTGTAAGAATTTGTTATTAATTAAAATCAATGCAAATACAAAAATGGATAGTGCAACAATACATTCCGTTCTTGTCTACCACCGCTGTAAGTTGCCGCGAAAGCTACGCGCGTGAGTACCCCGCACTCCCCGCACGAGACAAAGACGACCTCTGATTTTTTTAATCTCGTCGCTCGCTGAGTGTGTCAACAATAATTTCTTACACTACAACATCAAAATGTAGCTCCATCCCTGATTTATCCCAGGATGATTAACCTACCATAACAACCCGCAGGGTTAAGCGCAAAGCTTTAGATATCGATTTGGAACACTTATTGACCAAAATGGACATTGACTTGAATATTACGAAATTTAAACAGGGTATGGACTCTAACATATCATTACTTCAAGACACCGTTAATGGCGTGAAGGAAGAGTTGTCTTCTCTGGCAGAAGTAACCAATAAATTCAAAGAAGAGTTGCAGTACAGTAAGGTATTAAATATGGAGCTTGAATATTCTATTCTCAAAGCAGATTTCGTCGATGTACAAAACTCCATGAAGTTCCATTCCGGCCAGCAGGATGAGTTGTGCCGAAAAATAAAAACTCTTGACTCGGAGGTCTCGACTTCTAAAGCTCAAGGTCAGAATATCTCTAAGCTGCAGTCAGAAATAGCATCCCTTCAATACGAAATTAACGACTATCAGCAGAGAGACCGTCAGCTCAATTTAGAAATCCCAAGAAAATTATTTAGAAATTTAGAAATTCCCGAAAAAAAAATTAAACCTGAAAACATATTACACATTGATCGCGTACAACCACGGAAAACTACTCCGGGACGTCCAAGGAATATCATAGTAAAATTGAGCTCATTGCTCCTGAAGGACTCCATCGTATCAGGTATCCGTCGTAACAGGGGAATCTCCACCACCGATTTAGAGATTGAGGGTCCACCGCGTAAGATATATATAAACGAACATCTTACTCCAATTAATAAAATCCTATTGGCAATAACTAAAGAAGCAGCAAGAGCCTCAGGACTTAAGTACATATGGATTAGAAATTGTTAAATTTACGCCCGTAAGGATTACACTTCTCCATCATTTATAGTAAAAAATACTGTCGATATCAAAAACATTCCTTAGTGACTATTTATTAATTTATTTTTGCGTACCCACGAATGTATTAGAGTACAAAAAAAATACTTATCTACTTTGTATCATATTTCTAACTCCGTGTAAATCGGATTTGCCTGAAAACTATTATACTGTCTTTATACGAAATAGTAATATAATTAAGCTGATATTACCTTACTATTACTACATACGAGTACATACATACATAAGATCACGACTGTATCCCATAAGGGGTAGTCAGAGACTGGGCACTCACTGCAAAAACAGATGACTGCCACAATCCACGTTTCACCAAAACAATATAATGCACTTACACCAAGTGAGTGATAGGTGGTGAGCCCATCGCCACCATGCGCTGTTGGGTGCACAGTGCAGTTTAATTCCTGACTCGCCTTTTACGAGATCCATTGGATGAGATGGAGTGGTAATATTCTTCCCATTCATTCATTTTTACATTTCATTCATTCGCCACCACACGGTTTTTATAAAATTATATTTCTTTTTATAGCCTAATAATATTAAAACTGACAAAAAATAATAACATACAAATAACATTAATCCTTTCAAAATCTGTCCAGACCATTAAAACACATTTAGTCTTTTGTTTTTATACATATACAGTGACTGTGGCCATGTTATCGCTTCACTTACACTTTAAACAGTATTGGGGTGTAGTGGGGTAATAGCGCCTATTTCTGCCAGCCGACTTCTACAGAAGTGGCAGAGATGTGTTAAATTCGTTATTAGCCCATAAACTCTCTCCAGTGGCTCCAAGTAGCTGTGATGCGCGCAGCGGCCACACCCCGGTAAACCGTGTCGGCTCACGGACTAAACCTGGACGAGGGGCTTGCCACTTTTGGTGGACAAGTTTTTTATGCGGATCCCTCCTGCAAAGTGCATGAAGTCTTATTCGGCGAGGATGGCAACCCACCGCAGATATGCAAAGGGCTTGGCGGACTCGGCGATTCAGCAAGGCAATGTGGATGGCCAAGGGCGGCGTTAGAGGGCAAGAGTTAACGTCGGCCAGACACATCATCTGACCTCTCCTCCAGTCGTAACGGTTCTCCGTTCCACTGAATCGAGAAGAGGGAGGACGAGTGTGTGCGCCTGCGTGTGCGCGAACGCTTGCGCACCTTAATATATCCTGCGCATCTGACTGCTTCCGTTTGATGGACTCCGATTACGCAAAGTCCTGTGGCGATGGGATGAAGTAGAGAGGTCTGGCTTGGTGCAAGCTAGGCTTTGTCTGATTCCTGCACATGGGCGGTCCTGGGGGTGTGACTACACACCGTGGTCGCTTTCGCACTGCAAATTTGGGGCGACAGTGTGGATTCGGCAGCACCTGGGATGACAAAGCAGCCCTATTTAGGGAGGCACTGCTTTCCCTGCTCAGCCAGGGAGGGGGCTAGAAAAGGTGCCCCAAAAAATGCTCGTCCCTACTTGAAAGGTGGTAGTAACCGCGGCTGCCATCGCATCACCCTAATTCGTGGTCGACGCAACATTAAAAATAATATCATGAAAACACCTGTCATGACATTTGGCGCGTGGAACGTGAGAACGCTTATTGATCGTGATGGCAACGACTGCCCTGAACGTAAAACCGCCATAGTAGCTCGTGAACTTCGTCGCTATGACGTAGATGTGGCTGCGCTCAGCGAAACCCATCTTGCTGATGAAGGAGAGCTGGTGGAAGATGGAGGCGGCTACACTTTCTTTTGGAAAGGTACCGCTTCCTCCGAACATAGACGTTCAGGTGTAGGATTTGCCATCAAGAACAACTTAGTAAAGCGACTTGAGGAGTACCCTATACACATCTCGGACCGCGTGACCACACTGCGCCTTCACCTGGATACTGATAATTTCCTTAATATCATCAGTGTCTACGCTCCAACGCTGGACAAGTCTGATGACATCAAGGATAAATTTTATGAGGAACTATCTCAATGCCTTGACAGCATGAATGCCAGAGAGCAGGTTTTATTGCTAGGCGACTTCAATGCCAGAGTTGGTCGGGACTACGAGGCGTGGCCTGGAGTTCTGGGTAAACACGGAGTTGGCAACATGAACAGTAATGGTCAGTTGCTACTCAGTCTTTGTGCTCAATACGATCTTGCGATAACTAATACTATGTTCAGACTTGCCGCCAAGCACAAGACAACGTGGATGCACCCAAGATCCAAACACTGGCATCTGATCGACTATGCTGTCGTACGGCAAGGAGATATCAGTCAAGTCCAAATCACCCGCGTCATGCGAGGTGCGCATTGTTGGACTGACCACCGACTTATTGTCACCAAACTGCAACTCCGCCTCCGTCGACCACGTAGATCTCGTTTTAAAAGGCCTGCGTCTTTTAACGTGGATAGGCTGAACAATCGCGAGGTTACGGAGAAATATGCTGACGCCTTGTCTGGGAAGCTGTCGCTAGTTAAAGAGATAGATGATGTCGGTGCTGCATGGGGAGCGTTGTCTTCTGATATCGTAGAAGCTGCTTCAATTGCTTTAGGTACTAAAAACCGGCGTAATGAAGACTGGTTCGATGAGAATGACGAAGCTCTCAAAGCAGCCTTCGACAAACATCGAGTCCTCTTACGACAGCATACTAGACGCGGCGGAAGCGTTGCAGTGGTCAAAAAGAGTGACCTTGAATTGCGCAAGCTGTCTCGACAAATTAAAGACAGGTGGTGGCAAGACAAGGCCTGTCACATTCAGTGGCTTGCTGACACAAACCAGCTTGGGGAGTTTTACTGCGAGGTACGTAAGCTGATTAGTACGTCCTACCGAGCAAAAGTGCCTCTGAGGTCTTTAGACGGTAGGCACTTGTTGACAAGCAAGGGCGATGTACTAAGACGCTGGGCTGAACATTTTAATACCTTGCTCAACGTAGATCGATCAGCTGATCTACATAATATCAGTTTAATGCCTCAACTCCCTCTAGTCACCGAGCTGGATGAGCCTCTGTCGCGTGACGAGGTTGTCTCTGCCATCAGACAGCAACAAAATAAGCGGGCGGTTGGCATTGACCTTATACCGGGAGAGCTGCTTAAGTACGGCGGTGAGGAGCTGCACACGTTGGTGTGGAAACTCTTTGTTCGCATGTGGGAGGAGGAGCGAGTCCCACATGATTTTAAAGTATCTCGCATAAGTGCCCTCTACAAGAACAAGGGTGACCGTTCCGACTGTAACTCCTACCGTGGTATTTCACTTCTGACAGCCCCTGGAAAGGCCTTCGCAAGAGTTCTTTTAAACCGCCTGAAGGATATATCCGAAAAGATCTTGCCCGAAACCCAGTTTGGCTTCCGACCTGACCGAGGTACCTGCGAAGCTATTTTCTCTGTGCGTCAACTACAAGAAAAGAGTAGAGAACAGGGTCGTCAGCTGTATCTCTGCTTTGTTGACTTGGAGAAAGCATTCGACAGTGTGCCTCGTGAAGCTCTCTGGATGGTGCTAGGAAAGCTAGGGTGCACTGAAAAGTTTGTAGGACTTCTGAGACTCCTGCATGACGACATGCAGTGCTGCGTCTCTGTAGATGGTGAACAGTCACATTTTTTCCCCGTTACCTGTGGGGTTAAACAAGGGTGTGTCCTAGCGCCCACACTGTTCGCCTTGTATTTTGCGGTAGTAGTCAAAGAAGTCCTGCAAACTGTTTCAGAAGGAGTCCGCATCCGCTTCCGCACTGAGGGCAGTCTTTTTAACTTGGCCAGACTTAAGGCGCGCACTAAAGTCTCGTACTCATTGATCACAGAGATCATGTACGCTGATGACTTGTGCTTTTTAGCGGATTCCCCAGATGGCCTGCAACAGCTGATGTCTGGCTTACACCAAGCATGCTGCAAGTTCGGCCTGAAGATTAGTGTCAAAAAGACTGAGGTGATGTCTTTAGACATACATGGTCGTGAGACACTGGTCATTAAGCTTGGTGAGGATTTGCTGAAACAGGTCGATAACTTCCGTTATCTGGGGAGCACTATAACATCCAAGTGTGACCTTGATGCTGAAGTAAACAGCAGGATCAGTGCTGCAGCTGCAGCATTTGGAAAGCTGCGTTCCAAGGTTTTCTGCTCACACGACCTAAAGCTGGCCACTAAAATCTCTGTTTACATGGCGACTGTGCTGCCAAACCTCTTGTACTCCTCCGAGACGTGGTGTGTGTATCGCCACCACATTCGCACTTTGGATCGCTTCCACCTTAAATGCCTTCGTACCATCATGAAGATCAGATGGTCCGACCGAGTGCGAAATACCGAAGTTTTGCGACGAGCCAATGTCGGTGGCATTGAAGCCTACTTAATGCGTCGGCAACTTCGGTGGTGCGGTCACGTATCACGTATGGCGGAGGAAAGAGTGGCAAAGCGCATCTTCTATTCTGAACTAGAGGAGGGTAAGCGAAAACATGGCGGACAACTCCTCCGGTACAAAGATGTTCAGAAAAGACACATGAGAAGATGCAACATTGAGCCCTCTCAATGGGAATGTTTGGCAGCACAGCGCCCAGTATGGCGTGGTATTGTGAAGAGGCAAGTTCGCGAGTTCGAGGAGCAGCGTATAGCTGACCTCGACGCTAAGCGCGATGAGCTAAAGGCCCGGCCACCCGCGGCCATAAAATTCAATTATCTAAGCGGCGTACTCACGTGCCCTCATTGTGCGCGAGAGTTCGCTGCGAAGATTGGCTACATAAGCCATCTTCGGGTACACCAGCGCCCGACCGATTAGGAGTCGAAGTGGTCGCCATGGCCGAAAACGGTCGGAAAGATCATCAAACAGTATTGCATTGATAATCGTGAGAAAGAGCCGTGGTAGCTCAGGGGCTAGGCGCTCGCTATACATTTCATAGTACGCGAGTGACCTGGGTTCGATTCCCGGTGCCGGCGCCACTAAAATTGTTAATTGCAATTTTAAGTGCTGATTTACCACGTGCTCGGCGGTGAAGGAAAACATCGTGAGAAAACTTGCATGTCTGTGAAATTAAAAATATTTCGAAGACATGTGAAGTCCGCCAACCCGCAATGGAGCAGCGTGGCGGATTCTTCCTATATATACAGCTTATGTTACACTTTTATATATTTTCTGCTTTAATGGATTCTGATAATGTAAAATTAAACATCTATTACCAAAATGTTCGCGGACTCCGTTCTAAGTGCTTAGAACTTTTTAATAATATATTACTTTTGAATTATGTCATAATGTTGTTTACCGAAACTTGGCTTCAAAACGATATACTCGACTACGAACTCTGTCATAGCAAGTACCATGTTTTCCGATCTGATAGAAGCCTCGCTTTAACAAATAAAAAAAACTGGCGGTGTAGTTATGTTGTGTTGTAAGCTCGAGTTGGGTGCGGAGTTAGTGTGTGAGGACACTGATGCGTCATCTATTGAACATCTATGTGTGCGCATCCCGGCTCACGCGCTGGCTTGTAATAAAGACATGTACATTTTTCTTTTTTATGTACCCCCAGATCCGATTTATCTTCCTATTCATATAAATAATGTAAATACTATCATCTCTCGCATAACTACGTGGTACGGTGACTCCAACTTAATGATAGCTGGCGATTTTAACCTATCGTGTACGTTGGGAAAATAATAATTTTTACCAAACACTACCACTAGGCAATGGCCGAGTGACTCGGCGGTTGACAGTCGTAGAGTCAATATCACTTGATAATGCCTCGTTTTGAGGTGAAAAACGTATCGTGTTCTCGACTTCAGTGCTGTGTATTGCCTAGTGGTAGTGTTGTAGTGGTGGAGGATATCTGGTGGCGGCTCCCGGTGGCGGTATTGGTACTCTTGTGCACGCTGTTGTGGGAGGGCGGGCGGTGCTCTTCAAAACTAGGTAATACACAACATTTTACATTTTGCATGCGGATCTTAGCAAATTAACTTCCTTCCCTTTACTATAATGGATTTCCGCAAAGTAACGCCTGATTCTATTAACTATAACATATTTTTTTAACCCTGGGTACTCACGATCTACAAACCGCGTCATTAAATCTGCTAGAAAATCTTACATTTTATGGACTAACACAATATAACATTTTGCTATTACTGTTAAGTGTACTAACAGTAATAGCAAAATATTAGATTTAGTTTTCGGTAACAACCATATGTCGATTTCACAATGCACTCCACTTTCACGTATAGATGAACATCACCCTCCTATTGTGATTGACATATCTATTTTTATTAAACAGTTCAAAGAAAAAACAGAAACACGTTATAATTTTTTTAAGGCTGATTTTGAAAGCTTAAGCATATTTTTTAAACAAATTAAAAGGCAAGAATTATTATCTAAAGGCACCGTGGAAGAGGCAACTCAAAACTTTTACTCGAAACTACAAGCCGGGTTTGAACTTTATGTCCAACGCGTTAACAAGAAATCTAGTAGATCATATCCGGTACGGTTTAGTAAGCCACTCATTAAAATTATACGAGAATGTTCTAAAGTGCATAAAAAGTGGAAAAAGTACCAAAATCAGCGGGATTATGACGAATTTTCTTTTTTTACGACATATACGCCATTATATTCAAAATCATTGCTTTGAGAAATTTACTAATCATTGTCAGGTAATTATACGTTATACCCCGAATGCATTTTGGACTTATGCCAAATATAAACGTGGTGGTGTTTCATATCCACAACAATTTGCCTATGACAATAAGACGCTAGTTGATGGGTTGAGCATTTGCAACGCCTTCAATTCTTTCTTTGAAAGTGTATTTGTCCAACCATCATCCTCACATCAGATTATGACCCCTCTTATATGAATACACACACCATATGTAACAATACAGTCACACAAGACCAAGTACTTAAATTGCTGCAAACACTCGATCAGACTAAAGGTGCTGGGTGTGACGGAGTCCCGCCAATGCTTTTGCTTAAATGTTCTAAATCTTTGTCTTTTCCCGTAACCCTTTCATTTATGCGTTCTTTGAAGGAGTTTACGCTCCCATCAATATGGAAAAGAGCCCATATAGTACCAATACATAAGAAGAGTTCCAAAACCGTTATAGTTAATTATCGCCCAATTTCTGTCCTCTGCACACTTTGTAAAATTCTTGAACAAGTTGTACAACATGAAGTCTATCCAATACTGTCGGCTAACGTACCCTCGACACAACATGGCTATTTCAAACGTCGATCAACGACATCTAACCTTGCTTACTTCACTAATTTTGTTCTATGTAATATGGAGCGCGGTGATCAGGACGACGTGATATACACCGATTTTGAAAAAGCTTTCGATAGGGTAAATCACGTCATCTTACTCTCTAAACTTGAGGCTCTCGGAATACGTGGTGATTTATTGCGTTGGATAAAATCTTACCTTTCTAATAGGTCTCAGGTGGTAGTTATGGGTGGATTTAGATCAGATATTATTCCAGTGCCTTCGGGTGTGCCTCAGGGATCTCAGTGGTAGGATTCCTATGCAGGAATCTGTCTAGGTAGGTACCACCCCAGGGCCAGTTATTCTGCTGTGAAGCGGTAGTGTGCAAACATTACTGTGTTTCGGTTTGAAGGGCACTGAGAGCTAGCGTAATCACTGGGCATATGAGACTTAAGAACTGATGTCTCAGGGTGACGGGCGCAGTGTAGTGTCACACAGTGCACAGTTTCTGGGTGACACAGCATTTGTTATGGGCAGACGTTACACTTACCATCAGGTGAACGTTTTGCTCGTTCCGCCACTTTTATGAAATAAAAAAAAACCTTGGTCCTCTCCTCTACAGCGTCTATATACACGATATATATTCAGGTCTCACATCTGCCAACATTTTGGCATATGCTGATGACATGAAAATCTTTAAGAACATTAAAACTGTTGCTGACTGTGAACTATTACAGCAAGACCTTAACAAACTTTACACCTTCTATAAAAATAACGGTAACTTCTATAATAATCACGGTCAACATCATTAAATGTCAGTGTATCACTTTCTTTAGACAAAAGTCTCCTTTACGATATTATTACAAGTTTAAGGACGCTGTGGTGGAGAGGGTTGAGTTTGTAAAGGACTTGGGAGTTATGCTGGAATTCAGAATGCTTCTTTCTTGCCATTTGGATATGATTGTTAATAAAGCATACCGCAACTTAGGCTTTGTACTAATAACCTGCAAGCCCTACAAAAACACTATTAGTTTAAAAATTGTTTACTTTGCATACGTCAGAAGCGTTCTGGAATATGCTAGTAGCATTTGGAGTCCCTGTTACATGTTTATATTGATAAAATTGAGCGTATTCAAAAATTATTTATAAAACATCTTTACTACAAAAATCACAATACGCTAAAAACTGGCACATACCAAGAAAGCTGCCACAGGAATAACATGCTTACTCTCAAGGAACGCAGAACACTAATTGACATGAACTTACTGTACGATCTACTGCGAAACAACATCGATTGTCCAGATCTCCTAGCTGGGTTAAGTCTATGTACTCCCTCACGGCGTACAAGACTCACTCGTTTGTTTCATGTGCCCTATCATTTTACTAGTTACGGTCAAAATGCTGTTCTTAGACGATTACCTAACACCTATAACAAACTTTTTAATGCCGTGGATATCTTTTTTGTCCCTATGATCTCCTTTAATAAGGAAGTAATTTCCATTTTACTTAGCAAAGGGTAAGATAAAAGCCGTGGTAGCTCAGGGGCTAGGCGCTCGCTTTAAATTTCATAGTACGCGAGTGACCTGGGTTCGATCCCCGGTGCCGGCACCTCTTAAATTGTTATTTTAAGTGCTGATTTACCAGGTGCTCGGCGGTGAAGGAAAACATCGTGAGGAAACCTGCATGTCTGAGAAATATAAAAATATTTCGAAGACATGTGAAGTCCGCCAACCCGCATTGGAGCAGCTTGGCGGATTCTACCTAGCTCCAAAACCCTCTCAGAAATGAGAGGAGGCCTGTGCTCAGCAGTGGGACATTTATTGGCTGAAACTTCAACTTCAAGATAAGATTACTGGATTGACTTGGCTTGAGCTTAAATTTTTTTTATTGCTATTGTTTAAAATGTTAGTTTCACTTTATTTATTTGATTTGTCGGCGTTCTATTGCAGCTATTTAAACTTATGTAGAAATCTGTTAATGGCAATGTTGAAATACTAAGCACCTTAGACTAAGACAAACTTGTAAGCTGTCGGTTTCTCGGATAAAATAAAAAATAAAAAACAAAAAAAGCAGTGAAAAGGACAGTTTTTGAATTAGGATTCATGTCATTGTTACTGACACAATCATGTGAATGAATTACTTCCCAGGTTACTACCACCAGGTGTCGAACTAGTATTTAGTCCAACATCTGGCACGGAGATATTTGCTGCGACAACAGAGCAATTATGTGTGGCAGAGCATTTGTGGCAGTGGAAGCTATTAATCAGGGAATCAAATGACTCAGCATTCACTTTAATTCGTTCACTAACTCGTTTAAAGCAAGAATGTGCTCTTGCATTTCATTTTGTGCATACTCAAATTTCTGAGTCATACTTTGTAGTAACTAAAGTTTTAAAATTTCAATACATACATACATACATAACATCACGACTGTATCCCATAAGGTGTAGTCAGAGACTGGGCACTCACTGCAAAAACAGATGACTGCCACAATGCACGTTTCACCAAAACAATAAAAAATGCACTTGGTGTGATAGGTGGTGAGCCCATCGCCACCATGCGCTGTTGGGTGCACAGTGCAGTTTAATTCCTTACTCGCCTTTTACGAGATCCATTGGATGAGATGGAGTGGTAGTATTCTTTTAACGAGCCGCCACCACATGCATAACCAATATGCAATTTATTTTAAATGTCATAGTCCACGAGTGACCTGGGTTCGATTCCCGGTGCCGGCACCACTAAAATTGTTAATTGTAATTTTAAGTGCTGATTTACCACGTGCTCGGCGGTGAAGGAAAGCATCGTGGGGAAACCTGCATGTCTGAGAAATAAAAAATATTTCAAAGACATGAATTCCGCCAACCTGCATTGGACCAGGGTGGCGAATTGTTCCCAGCTCCAAAACCCTCTCAGAAATGAGAGGAGGCCTGTGCTCAGCAGTGGGACATTTATAGGCTGTTACTTTACTACTATGTTATAATTTATTTTTGGACAACGTTAATTTGTTACCTAATTTTGTATGTTCTTTGACAAGAAAATTGAGTGTTAATTTTATCTTAAGAGCCTCTGGTTTTTTTTGATATTTTAACAAAATTTAATAAATACATATATATCGGAGTCGCTGTCTAACATCTCATCACACAAACTTTGTGGTGTGTGGTAATAACTGCTTTCTGTTGATCCGTTTGCAATATTTTCAATATTTTATGGGCATAATACAGCTCATGTTCAAGATGGGTGATGCGGTTCAAAGCTTGACTGCAAAATTCATTACAATGATTAAATATAGTCAGAGTTACCTGTATTTTGTCCCGCTGGTCAACAGCATCCATATACTGGACATGAAGCATAACTAACTCATTTTAAAGTTTAGTCTTTTTCTTATTATCGTTTTCTTGCAACAACTGCCTGCAGACCAGACGCTTCAAGCACCTATACACAGGACGGTGCTGGATCTTTAGCTCCCGTACATTTTGCTGCTAAGACTACTACAGATAACTGAAAAGTAATAAAGAATGCAGCTAAACTCAGGCTAAGGTGTTTGCAACAAAATATGTTTGTTTTTAATGTAATCGTTTTTAGTTGGTTTACTACAGAGTACAGTGTAATTAATGTAGGTAAAGTCTCCGCTGGAACTTTAAATGTTAGCCGTTGACGTTTGACGTTAGTTTACAATTTTGGTTTTCCTATATTATTTTATAGAATATTGCAATTTTTATACTGGATTAATTTTGGTTAATTATAATTTAAATTATTGAATCTGTAATATTAATATAATATCATTGGTAGGAAATATCTGGTGGTAGGATTCCTATTCAGGAATCTATCTAGGTATTTACCAACCCAGTGTCATCAAGTGATAGTAAATTTTATTATTTATGTACCAAAAAGCGTTTTTTAAATGGTGGTTATGTTTTAGATATCTATAACTAAATTAAAAAAAAATGTTAATCAGATATTTTTGAATATATAGAGATCAAATTAGAAGCGTCGGGTTTTCATAGTATTTTTTTTGTAACACTCTGAAATTACTAAATATAATAAAATAATAAATATGTAAGAATATTTAATTGGTTAATTTCGACCTTTAAAAATTAAAAACAAAAATGTGATGTTTATCAGAAATTGTTGGGTTTATTGAAGAAACATTATTGAATGTCGACACAATCCACACTAATATTATAAATGCGAAAGTAACTCTCTCTGTCCCTCTGTCTGTTTGTTACCTTTTCATGGCTCAACCGCGGAACCGATCATAATGAAATTTGGCACAGAGACAGCTTGCATCCCGGTGACGGAATTTTTATTCCGGAAAATGAAATAGTTTCCATGCGATAACTAAAAAAACATATTAGTTATAAATAGTGCAAGTAATTCAACTTCAGAGAGTTATTGATATTTATATACAGCAAATTAATAAATATAAGAGCTTTAGAGCGTTTCTACAACACCATTTTAGAAAATCCGACGTCTTGCTGTCAGTAAGTTCAAAATTTTATTCAACAGACTTTACGAAGTGGGGAATAATGAAAATACATGGTGGACAATATATTTTACAAAATGTTTTCTTTTATTTACGCGAATATTACACATTTAGCTCTTTCTGCGTAGATCCAACTAAAAATAATAATTAAAAGCTGAAGGTACTCCGGGTTAACTATGACAACGGGACAACTGTCACCTCAGTCCCTCCGTGACCATGGGTGCTGTAAAGCGCCCGAAACGTCGGGTTAAAAATAGTTCTAGGCCGTGTGGTAGCGGCCTAAAAGAATCTACCACCCCATCTCATCCCGTGGGTGTCGTAAAAGTCGACAGAGGGAAAATGAAAACCAGGAGATGGGCAGCAGCATCTTGCTCGAACATCTAAATAAATAAACTGCGGTTGCCAACCCGTCTGCCAAGCGTGGCAACTATGGCAAAATCCCCCCAAAACGAGAGCTGCAAACTTTTGTGGCAATCTATGGGGGAGGCCTATGTTCAGCAGTGGACTATTGATAGGCTGAAACGACGACGACGAAAAATAGTTCTAAATTAAACGCGATAAAATCCGTAAAAAGTAGTTTTATTTAAATATATTTTACAATTTTATTTTACAGACATACATACAGTCACGCCTGTTTCCCATATAAAGGGTAAGCAGGGGTCACTCACGTAGCCGTCTATTCCCCCTCGTGGGAAACGAGTCACCGCCCTTTCGGTACGAGTCAACAAAATAATATTCCCCATTGCGTTCCCGCGAGCACTATAGTGATACGAGTAGCACTGCATACGAGTATCATGGTGTTATTGTGCACGAATAAACGCTGGCCTATCAGATATAACAAATTAAAATTATTTTTTTATTTATACGGCAAACGCATAATTATTTGTATATACTTTAACTTCGAAAGAAACGATCGTAGTAAAATCATACAGTTTACTAACGCCTGTTAAACACAATAACTGAAGAGAAAAAATGTCAAAAACAAATGTTACGAAAGCAAAGTAATCTTGAAAAAGGGAAAGGTTTTTTTTTTATGATAATAATTCGTAGGGCTAGCTGATTAGTAACACAGTCACGACCGTAAGAAAATGCTAGAAAAATAAAAAAAAATTTTACATTGCTTAGTATCGTAACAGCAGTTTTACACGGTCTGAGGATTTTTTTTATAAGTTATGTGAACTGTGTGTACTAACAAATCGGCTTCAATTAATTTTATAATAACTATTTGTTTGGGTCAAACCAAACCTAGCACGTGGGCCCCTGGCCCGCGAGCACAGTATCCGATGAAGCTGTAAAAGCCAAGAAGGCTAACAGCAATTACATCACCGAAAATATATATATATAATAACTATTTAATCAAAATACCGACTTCAACGTAACAGCCCCGAGCATGCTTTTACGAATTTTAGAGTTTAATGATTTATGTATGTATAAATTAAAAAGTTTTACTAAAAATCTGTATCGGTTTTTTTTATATTTTTAATTTAAACTACTAAACCGGTTTTAGAAATATTTCAATGATTTTGAAAGCAACCCTTTGTTAACAATTTATTTAATTAATCAATTAAAACTATAATTGTATTTAAAAAAACTTATATTTTTGATTAAAAAAAAGTTTGTATTCCTTTTTTTATATTTTTTGTCCGTGGGAGGTGCAGTGTAGCCCACGCGACAAAGACATCAACTAGGCAATATCGTCTCTCATTAACAACACACGTTATTACAATTGGGCAAAATAAAAATAAAAAAAACAGAATCAAAATTCAAAAATATCTATTTCACAATGACTTATACACATATTTTTTACTTAATTTAAGTAAAAGCATGTTTTTATTTTAACGTTTCTAAAATTATTTTTACTTTTTAGTTTCTAGTAAATTAATGTTAAGAATTATATATTATTAATTATATTATTATATTAATTTAAAAAATTAAAGAACCGCGACGTTTTTTTTTTTATTTCATAAAAGTGACGGAACGAGCAAAACGTTCACCTGATGGTAAGTGCAACGTCTGCCCATAACAAATGCTGTGTCACCCAGAAAATTACTGTGCGACACTACACTGCGCCCGTCACCCTGAGACATCAGTTCTTAAGTCTCATATGCCCAGTGATTACGCTAGCTCACAGTGCCCTTCAAACCGAAACACAGTAATGTTTGCACACTACTGCTCCACGGCAGAATAACTGCCCCGGGGGTGGTACCTACCTAGATGGATTCCTGTATAGGAATCCTACCACCAGTAATATATTACACACAGTTACTAAGCTATGACAATATTTTAAAATAAGCTAAAGTCTATATTAAATAAAAATGCCATTAAGGGCATTCAACACTTCTTTGAAAGACATGGCCTGGAACGTGTCAGAACAGTGGGGGGTAACTCTATTGGATTTGGACGTGTTCTACAGACCGGATGTAGTGTTAATAGTGCTGTACGTGGCGGTGTTGACCGCATCGCTCTCAGCTAATACACTGCTGATTTTAATCGTTAAAAAATTTCAGTACATGAGAAGGTAAGTGCTAGCATTATTATATAGCTGTAGACCGCGTCACTGTCGTGTGGTGGTGGCTTAAGAGAATCTACCACCCCATCTCATCCCGTGGGTGTCAAAGGTCGACAGAGAAAAATTAAACTGCACTTGCCGACCCGCCTACCAAGCGTGGCAGCTATGGCAAAACCCTCCCAAAACGAGAGCTACTAACTTTTGTGGCATTCTATGGGGGAGGCCTATGTTCAGCAGTGGATTAGTGATAGGCTATAATGATGATGATGACGATGACCGCGTCGCCTAGAGGTCAAAGTGCTTGACTTCTACGCTGCAGGTGCAAAAACAAACCGTTGGTTTTCGTATCTTGTTGTGTTGTGCATGTGAAATTTATATCTGTAGAACTCACTCACGATACGGGAGAGCTGTGGGCTGTTATTTTCAAAAGATACATACGTACTGTCAAGCCTCTTTCACATTGGGTTAGGCAGATACCACATCCGTAACCTGGCTCTCTCGAGAGCGAGACGTGACAGGTGGCGAACCGCGTCGCCGTCGTTTTGGTATATTCAAATTCAAACGATATAAAAATACATACATACATAGAAACTACGCCTCTTTCCCATAGGGGTAAGCAGAAACCACATCTTTCCACTTCTTACGATCCTGACACACATCTTTCACTTCTTTCATTTGCCTTTTAGCTATTAGTTTTGGTCCAATCGGACCAAATTGGTCAGTTGGATCGTATCGGAGTTTTCGCGTAAATATAAGAAGTCATAACCTGTTTTATTCCAAACTGATAACGATACTATCGTAACATAATTTCTATTCCTCTGCTTATTATTACAGATGTATAAGTCATCATATTAAGGACGTTTGTCGTTATTTAAAAAAGTAAAGGAGAGTTTGTTTTTACCTTAGTCGTAATTTAATCTCAGTGTCTTGCAGAAAGGTCATGAAATGTAATTAAACATCAAATTTCAACAATAGCTGACATTACAAACAATGGCGAAGATTGAGAACTACGTTAACTATTCTAATCGAATCAAATGAATAATTAAGATCTTAGACCAAATTACGAAGTAAGCTGATAGACTCTATTAGGATCTAATAGATTAATGGAAATATGACACGCTAAACTTACTAAATGTTGCTATGAATTTAGAAACTGGTGGTAGGATTCCTATGCAGGAATCCGTCTAGGTAGGTACCACCCCAGGGCCAGTTATTCTGCCGTGAAGCAGTAGTGTGCAAGCATTACTGTGTTTCGGTTTGAAGGGCACTGTGAGCGGGTGTAATCACTGGGAATTTGAGACTTAAGAACTGATGTCTCTAGGTGACTTGCGCAGTGTGGTGTCACACAGAAATATTCTGGGTGACACAGCATTTGTTGTGGGCAGACGTTGCACTTACCATCAGGTAAACGTTTTGCTCGTTTCGTCACTTTCTACAATAAAAAAAAAACAAGAATCATTATCAACATAGAATATCATTATTAGTCTCCTGCTCGACATTCTATATGCTGTCACAGTGCCACAAAGTATGGTTTAAAGCTAAGCTACTGCTTCTTTAAACTACTGAAAACGAAAATTTTCAAAGAAAATTGTACTTGTACGGCGATGCCCGGACTATTGCGCGTTCATTTTATATGTAGCTACACTTTTCCCACTTAATATTATATTGTACTCCTACTTATCAATAACCTTGAGCCCCAATACGAGAGAGGAATTGAGAAGTAAGTGGCGGGACAACGGTTTTAAGGGATAGCTGGAGTTGTTACGAATGCATAAAAGTTGAAATAGAAATTATTTAAAATCTGAATAAAACATAACCTCTGAAATCATAAGGTATATTTAAAAAAGTTTTATTGAAATTCATTAACGAGATTTTTAGTTAAAACGGAACAAACATGCATGCAAATAATTTTGTGTGTATAGATTCTATATAAAAACTGTATAGATTTTAAGAAAAAATACAATTTGCAATCAATTCGGATGTCTTATCAAAAACATAGCAACTGTCTTTAAGACATCAAGTCTAGTAATGAAGTCATGAGGGTTTTCTCATACAATCAATTTGGAATAGAACTCGCGGTTGAAGATTAGAAATAATATCATTTTTAAATTTGCTTATGCCGTGCTCTTTTACGGAAAGTATATCTAGTTTATTTATTTAATAATAAAAATTAATTATTTATTTTTAATATAAACTTTTTGTCAGCGTTCCAAATATTTTAGTAGCCAAGTAAAGATCTGTCAGGCAGAAAAGCCAACTGATTGATTAAAGACCGACAGCGCTGAGATTTCACGTTGGTTCTGGAGGTTTATGGACACTATATTAGTGTGAATAACACAAGAGAAAAGCTAATCAGAGATTATTCCGATGATATATTAGGCGCCAGTCTCAGTGAAATTAGAACGAACCCCGACATCGTTAAAACCATAAAGCGATGAGTGATTACGAAATTACAGCCGTTCTATTAACTGTTGAAAAGTTGACCTTTCGCTTTAAAATTCAATAATATTTATACAGTGAGCTATTGAAGATATATAGCACATTTTGCATACGTCCACAGAATTATGTCCTATGGCGTATTACTAATGGAATCCGCAGCTGGATCGGAAACAATATTTATTTTGCAAAAACAACCATTTCGGGCAATGTTTAACTTGGGACCTCACGAGTCGCTACCAGAACTACCCAAGGAGACTAATATTTTGTCACATCCGTCATTGTTTATTTTTGAAAATTTGTAGTGTAGTAGAAGAGTGACTGTATTTTGTAGTGCGGATGTAGGTAACACGTTAAAAGGGTTAGTGTAAACTATCTAAAAAATTTAAAAGTGTAACGCAAAAATTGTAAGTTATGAAATGAAGTTTATTGAAGAAGTGTATTACAAAATAGATCATTATACACAGGAAATCAATATGTAGAAATAACTCTTTTAATGTCAATTTTTGTTGTAGTTATAATTTTCATGTAATTTTTAAAAAAACATATAATATGGCGTTGAAAAAAGAACCAAGAGTTGTTTTTTTTTATCGGAGAAAGGGTTTCTCCAATAAAAAAACTCTTGGTTTTACGGTTTTTCGTTCGCCTGATGTAAAGTGCAACGTCCGCCCATAGCAATGCTGCGTCACCCAGAATACTCGTATTTCTGTATTGCACCACACTGCGTCCCCGTGAGACGTCAGTTCTTATGTCTCATGCACCCAGTGCATACGCTAGCACGCAGTGCTCTTCAGACCTAAACACAGGAATGATTGCACACTACTGCTTTACGGCAGAATAACTGGCCCTGGGGTGGTACCTATCTAGACTGGTCTTAAGTTGATCGTACCGAAGGTAAAATATTACGATTAACCCTTAATATAGACATGTGTCATTCTGATATCATACGATTTAGACAAAGGTCAGATTAAGTATCGGTATATCGAAGTGCTGACGTGTTTTTACACATTTTTATTTTTATTATAATATTATAGTACTTTTGAAAATTATTGATGAAAATATCAAAAAAATCGTGCGTGGTTTATTGATGGTTCTTCTCAGGATAGCGGCATTTTTGCGATCAATATATTTAAAAAAAAACGGGCAATGTATGTATATTGAATAGAAATAGTTCTATTCTATTCTATTCTATTCTAATGTTACGAGAGTAGTGGCTGAATGTTATAGTCTTCATATGTAACAGTTATTATTTACTACTCTTGATATAAATGTTATGTATGTACACTGTTTGGAGGAAAAGAAATTGTGACAATTTTTTTATTATATATATACACAAGGTACGCCCATTGTAACCCACAGAAATAGGATTAATATGCAGAAATCCGTCTAGATGGGCACCAACCGCGGGCCAGTTGTTCTGCCGTAAAGCAGTAGTGTGCACACGTTACTGTTTTTCGGTCTGAAGGGCACTGAGAGCTAGCGTAATCACTGGGCATATGAGACTTATGAACTGATTTCAAAACGTGATGTGCGCAGTGCGGTGACATAGCATGTGTTAGGGACAGACGTTGCACCATCCACCATGCATCAGGTGAACGATTCGCTCGTCTGGGCACTTTATCCAATTAAAAAAAAGGTGTCTTCCAATAAAGCATGTGTAAATATTTCCACGATTAGCTGAAAAGTAACATGCAATTTTTTATTACTTACGAATTTATCACTTTTAATGTGTCTGAAAAGTCGAAAAAAGTGTGTAAAATTCAAAAGTGCACGTCTCATGACGCTCATTTAAATCTTAAGAAAAAAAAATCGTATTGAGGTTCAAATATTTCGAGTAATTTCCATATCAGATGAAAACAATAAGAAAAAAATATTTTTCTTAATAACTACAAGTGACGTTTGATGTGGAGTAGGAAACCAGCAGATAAAATTCTGGACACGATAAAATAAAACCCTGTCTCGATACAATTTTTCAGTTTGTTTTTAGTTTTTCGGGAGTTATCGTGACCACTTCCCTAAAAAAATCCGGACGTGTACGTCAAAAATGTTTTTCAACTGTTTTCTTCAAAGTAGCAATATTAGATGGTTTTTCAAAATAATTTTAATGAATTATTTTGCGAATTTTCTCAAGTTCTCATTTAAATTAGGGCTACTGAAGAGTTGTTGACCTCTTTAATTTTTAATGATGCCGGTGACGACGTTTTCAAAAAGGCGCTTACTAAAATGTTCCAATAATTGCCCTGATTTTTAGTGCGTTAAACGTTTATTGATAAGGTAAATAAGTTTTTTATTGCAAATTTTATTTAATTGTTAATTTCAAAACAGTTTTTTTTTCAAAGTAGCAATAGTAGATGATTTTTTTCTAAATAATTTTAATTAATTAACTAAAGTGTTTTCTTGATATGAGTTTTTTTAAATTAGCATACTGCACTCGTATATAATTATATAATTGTGATAGGAGGCATTTGAAGACCGCCGAATCGCTTGTCCTTGACATGTCGGGTATAAAGCACTATTTCACGCCGCTTCGCGCCAAGAGACGTGCAAAACTTACAAGACAATTTTTAAAAAGAAATTTAGGAAATGAAATAAGTTTGGAACAACAGAAAAACGGATGAAGACCCTGTGGGGTCAACATCGATTTTTACTTGTTTGAATAAATTATACAGTAAGTCAATATACCAATAATAAAATTGAAATGTCTGTCTGTGATACTAAAGCAGTTGCCAAAATTTTAGTGTAAACTGCGATTTATACGATGCCTAAACATAGATAACGGTTTTAAGAATTTTTGTCTGTCTGTCTGAAAGTCACGACCTGCATGGCTTTGCGGGACGTCGATTAATGCAGCTGGCTCGGGATTGTATTTTGTGGCAATCTATGTGGGAAGCCTATGTTCAATAGTGAACTAAGATGGGCTGAAATGACGACGATGATGATGACATAAATGTTAAAAACATTGTCAAGTTCTTTTTACGTAATTGTTTGGCCGGTAAAGAAGTTGAAATCCAAACCAAAGCAAAGATCAAAATACTTTTCTATACATCAAATTTACATAAAAATTTCAACGTTTATACCTTTCAATTTCAAGTTGACAGGTATTAATGTGATGGAAAAGTAATGGAATAATAGAATGAAATATATGATAACATACATTTGATGCAGGTAATCGTGTTTTTTCGGAAGTAACAGCTGGAATTTTCTTCTGCTTTGCTAGATTTCTTTTCAATAAATAAATATACTTGTAGAATTTGTTATGGGCAGACGTGACTGTTTAGCTCTTATAATAAAAAAAAAATATATTGACTGTGGTTCGATTTCGAAACTAGAATCCATGACTGCTGGATCAAATCGTGGATCAAAAAAGTATGAAAAAGTAGTGAACATCATTTATATTTTATACATGGT
Source organism: Luehdorfia chinensis (assembly GCA_019845155.1). Lineage (NCBI taxonomy): Eukaryota > Metazoa > Arthropoda > Insecta > Lepidoptera > Papilionidae > Luehdorfia > Luehdorfia chinensis. The sequence goes on from JAHVAK010000573.1 coordinate 832,037, forward strand.
GTTCATGAGGGTTGTGAAGTTGCCCTTCGCTCGAGACCCTCGGTTTTATACTTTAGTGAGCAAATAACAAAGCATCAATTAATTGCAATAACTTCTACGACTTATTCTTCATTCCTGTCGTCATTAACGGGAGAATAAGGTGGAGATATACGAGAGGGTTATATACAATCGCATCGAAATTATATTTACGCATCGTTGATATTTCGTTTTGATTCACACTGCAAGAAATTATTAGAAATAAATCATCATCATCCAAAAATTACTTTTTACTTAACGAATATGATACTCGTATTTTGTTAATTGATGCAATGAGAAAGTTGTTCAAGATGTTATTGGGTTAGTAACAAATTTACGTATAGTAAAAATACAACTTTTAAAATAATATAAAACATTGAAGCAACTTGGAGACGTGGTTTCAAGCGGTAGATCCGTGTTGGTCGGATAATATCGAATTAATTTGTAAACAAGTAAGAGCACAGTTGACGCCCGTAGTTATAAAAACTCCATCAGCTACAAACCGGCGGCGTTTGGCAATTCACCAAGTTTTCTAACAGCCTTATTTCGAAATTCCGCATTAATTTATCCAGGCCTAAGTATATCCGGAGTTATTATATACTACTCTAGATACGTATAATAACATTAAACTACTTTAGATACAAATACTTTGGTTAATTGCAAAATATTATTGGAATTTTGAAATAAAACAGTTGTGAAAGTTGTTTTTTATAATGATTTCTTACATAAACGCAAATTATACATTTAATAAAACTACAGATTTTAAAGCGTTTAAATTTTACATACTGTATCGCGCCTTTTTCAGTATAAGGGGTAGGCAGAGCCCACACTAGTTGCCCACTTTTCGCCCTGCGGAATAAGAGACGTGATGGGTGGCGAACTACGTCGCTGCCAACGCATACAAGTTAAAAAATCTGACTCCCCATTGCGTTCCGACGAGCAGTATAGTGAGAGCATTGCATACAATGGTGTTATTCGGCACGAATGGAGGCTACCCGTACAATACCTCATTCGCCTCTTACGAGACCTCGGTAGAAAAGAGGTAGGTGCTTGGATATTGGCTTATAGGTTGGTGCCGGACATCGCCATCTATCGGCGGTTTAAATTTTAACGGTAATTTATGGTCGGCTCGGGTGGTGCAGTGATTAAGCTCGGCTTCCGCGCCATTTGGTCGTGGGTTCTATTACAGCACAGAAGAAATATTTATATGGCCTAGAGGTAGTTGTTCCTGGTCTGGGTGTTTGTGCATGTACAATTTATGTCTGTAGAATGCACCCACGACACAGTAGGATTTCGACTGAGGGGGAACGTTTTTTTTTTAAAAAAAAACGACGTCACTGCGACGTAGACGTGTACAGCTCTTTAGTGAAACGATTCACGGTTCCGAAACATTGATGTGATCCGAATGTTCCCGAACACTTCTCTCATTGCACATGTTTTATTTGGAACTTGATCATTTCACCTGTCAGGCGGTCAGTGACACTAATGTTTGTGTCATATAAACTAAACGCGCGCCGTTTATTGTCATCCCGGATGAATCATATCACTGATCCGGAACTTTGCCCTGTTCCACATGCAGTTGTTCATTTTTATTTTTTTTATTTGATAAAGTGTCGAGACGAGCGAAACCTTCATCTGATGGTAAATGCAACGTCTGCCCATAACAGATGCAATGTTACACAGTATATTTCCGTGTAGCACCACACTGCGCCCGTCACCCTGAGACATAAGTTCTAAAGTCTCATTTGCCCAGTGATTACGCCGGCTCTCAATGCTCTTCAGACCGGAACAGTAATGTTTGCACATTACTGCTTCACGGCCGGACTGGTACCTACCTAGACGGATTCCTGCACAGGAATCCTACCACCAGTAAAATACTACTATTCTAATCTCGCTAAAGGCATACTTTTGCCACGTCTAGAAGGATCTACCTTCTAGTACTACGAAAGCTTATCTGTCTGCTAAAAGAGGTGATTAAAGCAATTTTTTTCTTGAATGAGGGCTTTGAACCATTAATATATTAAGTATTACCAAAATAGTAAAGTTATATTAGACATCTACAGAAGGTTTTTTCATCTTGTAATTTAAACAGTTTCAATAGTTCCATTTGTAAACTGAAAAAAACTCGGTAATACATTACATACAATCACGGTAATTTCCCATATAATGGATAGGCAGAGACCACACCTGCAGCTACATCACCGCCATTTTGAGACAAGTCGAAAAAAATCTTACTCCCAATTGCGTGCTGTATAGTGACAGCATTGTATATTATGGTTTTGTTTTGCCCGAATAAAGGCTGTCCGTACAATAGCTTAGTCGCCTCTTACGACACCTCGGTAAGAAAGCGGTAGGTGCTGTTTGTTGTGTGTTTTGTTTACGCTGCCGGACAACGATCGCGTAATATTACACATATAATAAAACATATTTTTACAGATTTTATCGCGCTTTTAAACTATTTATTTACCGATATTACAAATGCTTGCAGCACCTGTGGTCATTAAGAAAACTCAAGTATCATGACTTAAATATTATAGTTAAAAGTGCCAACTTTTTTTTTGAGCGAATTTTCTCAAGTTCTCATTTAAATTAGGGCTACTGAAGAGTTGTTGACCTCTTTAATTTTTAATGATGCCGGTGACGACGTTTTCAAACGAGCGGTTACTAAAATGTTCCCATAATTGCCCTGATTTTTAGTGCGTTAAACGTTTATTGATAAGGTAAATAAGTTTTTTATTGCAAATTTTATTTAATTGTTAATTTCGAAACAGTTTTTTTTTCATAGTAGCAATAGTAGATGATTTTTTTCTAAATAATTTTAATGAATTAACTAAAGTGTTTTCTTGGTATGAGTCTTTTCATATTAGCATATAAGTGCAATATTCGGCATAGGCATTTGAAGAGCGCCGAATCGCTTGACCTTGACATGTCAGGTAGGTATAGAGCACTATCTCACGCCGCTTCGCGCCATGAGTCATGCAAAAATGTTAATATAAAATCTATTAACATATTGCGATGATGATCTCCTAGCCGATTTCGACCACGGCGACAACATCCGAATACTGTCGAGAGCCATCAACTGTCCCTCGCTCACTCACTCGTCCCAACCGACCCGCGCCCGATGTAACGCTGATGCGATCGGTAGGCTAGGATGCAGTGTCAGAAACACGGGGACAATCACAACACAACCAGACCCGAAAACCAACAATTTGTGTTTTAGCACAAATGTTGACTCCGGCTGGGATTCGAACCCAGGACCCGCGGCGTAGAAGTCAGATACCCTGACCACTAGGCTACGCGGTCGTCGTACACAGTACAACATATTGTATACAGTCTACTGAAGAGGACCAAAAATAGTGATTTTTAATTGTATAGTTATTAGGTTACTAGTGGTAGAAATCATATGCATGTAGGCAGGTAGGTAGTGGTCGGTAGGCACCATTGCAGTGCTAGTTATTCTGCCGTGAAGCAGTAGTGTGCAGACATAACTGTCTTCCGGTTTGAAGGGCACTGATGATGTCTCAGCGTAACGAGTGCAGTGTGGTACTACACAGAAATATTTTATGCATTTATTATGTTCAGCGTTTGTAAAGTTCAACTGATTTGCACACTATTGCTGGACGTCAGAACAACTTGCACTACCTACACCAGGTACCGGCCTAAACGGATACCTGCTTAGGAATCCTATCGCCACTTAAACTTATAATAAAACTCTAGCGGGTAATTATAATAGTACAACACGTTAACTGGTTTTATCCGATCCAAACGTATTAATTAGCGCTATTTGAAACATGTTTAACTTCAATAGAAGGTGTAACATTTTGAAGAAATCCTTTATGTTCTTAATTTTCTACACCAATAAATTGTTTTAAAATAACGCGATAAAATATATTTATCATACATATATACATAAGATCACGACTGTATCCCATAAGGGGTAGTCAGAGACTGGGCACTCACTGCAAAATCAGATGACTGCCACAATCCACGTTTCACCAAAACAATATAATGCACTTGGTGTGATAGGTGGTGAGCCCATCGCCACCATGCGCTGTTGGGTGCACAGTGCAGTTTTATTCCTTACTCGCCTTTTACGAGATCCATTGGATGAGATGGAGCCGCCACCACACGACTTATATTATATTTATCGCTATTATTTCATGTGATGAATATTTACTTTATCGTAGGAGGAAATAATGACAGTCCATGTTTGTACGTTCTCATTTATATATGTACCTAACAAACGACGAGTCCAGCTCGACAGGGCAGCGTTCGGGAGTCTGCTTCACACCTTCTCATCGAGTAAATATCAAGGTCTAAAGTCTTTAACCGGTAACTGGTGACATACGGAACCGTGACGGGGTTTTTAACGGCAGGTTGCATCAGCAGCAGCATCAGAAGCTCAAAGTTGAGCGAGCTATGGAAACGCCCATGCTCGGTGTTTCACTGTGAGATGGAATCCTTAAAGATGACATCCGCAGCAGAACTAGGGTGACCGACATATTCCTAAGGATTAGCAAGCTGAAGTGGCAATGCATTAGTCATATGGCTCATAGAACCGAGTGTCAATCCCTTGTAGGCAAATGTAGTGTAGGGCCAGTCCTCATTAGATGGAGAGACAAACTGCCCGGGAAAAGATGGTGGGAGGGCCGTGTTTTGTAGCAGTCTATGGGCAAGGCCTACTTTCAACAGTGAACTTGTGATGGGCTGAAATGAATAACTGATGATGAAAGATCAATATTTTATGTAATGATGGAAACTTTTCTTAAGGGCATATATAATATTATATTTAATGGATAGTAAGATCTACAATTCGATTGATCAAATGATATATTGTTATTTACAGTACGCGTAATGACTTGTATTCAGATACTGTTTTCTTTTTTACTATTATAAGGCGGCGCTTTAAAAATGCGTATTATTTTCTTCATTTATATCCATTGAAGGAAAATGCGAAGAACTTGGAAAAAATAATAGAAATTGTGAAGAAATACACACACCGGTACAATTAGCGGAACACAAAAAAACCTCATTTTTCATAATATTTCATAAAAGGCTGGCCAGTTATGTCGTCTTTACCTTCAGTAGTAGTAGTAGTCAGTACCTTTTTTTTAGAACTTTAATTTAAAATGGAACATAAGGCAACAGTATTTTTTTCATCGATTGGTTTCTGTTTTCCGGTAAAACTGATTAGTTGTGGTTCGAGCTCGGTCTGAGGAGAAATTTTAAAGCTTAATAAATTCGAAAAATTCGCAATTTTATTAATAAAAGTACCCACAGATCTATTGCCGCCAGACTGCAGCAATCAATTTCAACGATTCATCGTAGTATTCGCCGGTACCGGTTGACCGATTCTGTTGTGAGAATAAGGGGCCAAGGCAGAAAAAGTGCACTTCGAGGAAGGATGACCGTTTTCTACAACTTCGAGCTCGCAGGAACACGCGGGTAACGGCCGTGCTGGCCTGAATTGAGCTTAAAGTCGTACGAGGAGTGCGAGTGAGCGAGCGTATAATTCGCAGAAGATTTGAAGAAGTGGGCATAGGTTCGTATGTACCGGCCAAAGCTCCAAAACATGAGAGACGCCATCGTTTATATCGGTTAAACTTTGCACGCGAACATCGTTTTTTGGTCATAAACCAATGGGTTCGGGTACTTTTCACTGATGAGTGTAGAGTGCTCTTAAACCAAATTGATGGAAAGCACATAATATGGAGACGCAAAGGAGAACGATACATTAAGACTAATTTTGAAAATACGGTGGCATATGGAGGCGGATTTATGGTGTGGGGAGGGATAATTTTCGGAGCTCGTACGGAGTTAGTGATGGTCAATAGAGGGAATATGACTGCTGATAGGTACCTATCAGGGATATTTTAGAACAACACGTTGTGCCATTTGCCCCCCTATAATGATGACGGCTTTATTCTGATGCAGGATAATGCTCGGGCTCAGAGTGCTCGCTCAGTCCAAGCACATCTAAACCATGTGTGTATGACAGTGATGCGGTGATGCGATGCCCACTGCGGGCAGCAAGATCCCCGAATGAATCCTATAGAGCATGTCTGTGGACTGTTAAATAAAAGTGTCAAATCCAGAATACCACCCTCCAACTAGCTGAGAGAACTGCAAAAACCTTGAGGAAACTAGAAGAGAGACAGAGCTTGTCCCAAGATACAATAGATAACATAATTCGCAGCATGCCCAGAAGGATGGAATCGTAAAGCACGAGGGGGAAACACACGTTATATTTCATTTATTTAATAGTAAGATCTTTGTTAACCTTATTTACAACATTGTTTGTGTTTCCACAAAAAAGAGAAAAAAGTGTTTTATTTATTTTCATTATTTTTAAGAAAATCTCATTAAAAACTTCTTAAAGTCGATGTTAAATGATGTTTATCAGTTTGTTACTTCATGTCTGATTTTTATTTATTTCAATATACATGTTATTATTTGTATACTCTGCCTTTTTTAACGTTTCGTTAATTGTGGCGGTGTATATATTTTTTCGAGATCCTTTGGATAATAACTTCTGTTATCATGTATTGTGTACTAAACTTGTTCAACGATTCCCGTCTCTTTTTAACATTTTTACAAAGTACACTTTGTAATTAAAGAAATACATATAGCTAATTCCAGCCGAAACCAAAATTTGTGCAAAAAGCATAAAATTTGTTGTTTCCGTGTCTAACTTTTTGTGATGTGGTGATTTCTTTGTATTTTTTAATAGGAGATATTGACGAGAAAATCAAAACGTTCGCTTGGTGGTAGCAGCAAAGTCTGTCCATAAGAGAAACAGTGTCACCCAGAACATTTCTGTGTGGCACACTGCGCCCCTCTTTTGAGACATTATTAAGTCTCACATGCCCAGTATTTATACTAGCTCTCAGTGCCCTTTAGACCGAAACATAGTAATGTAAGCACACTACTGCCTCACGGCAGAATAACTAGGCCGCATCCTGCACAGGTTTTGTGATATGTACTTTTTTTTAATATTTATTACTGGATTCGTAACATGTTTCACTCCCATATCAACATCATTACTATATGTTGCTACTTTAATAACGAAAAAAATAACAGGTGGCTCACGTGATGGTAAGTGATCACCGCCGCCCATGAACACCTACAATACCAGAGGAATAGCAGATGCGTTGCCGGCCTTTGAGAAAGGAATATGCTCTTTTCTTGTATTTATAATTATCCTTAACTACGGGTAGTATTGTTGGAGGGTTTCTAGTGGCGGTTCCCGGACGACTGCGCAAATAACTTTACGAAAATGTTTTATGATTTCATTACAACTATTTGAAATAAGATATTATTAATTAATAACCCGCTCCAAATCAAAGCGCAAAGCGTTAATTACTGTTATTAAATTAACTAATTTACTTTTGTTTATCTAAGTAATGTAGGTGTTGTTAAAATTACTCGTGATGGTCTCCTAGCCGATTTCGACCACGGCGACAACTGCCGACTACTGTCGAGAGCCATCAACTGCGCAGGAGATATTATAGTGCCACAAGTGTACGCGCAAACACAGAGGCACTCACTCGTCCCAAACCTACCCGCGCCCGATGCAACGCTGATGCGATAAGATCGGAGGTAGGCTAGGATGCAGTGTCAGAAACACGGGGACAATCACAACACAATCGGACCCGAAAACCAACAATTTATGTTTTAGCACAAATGTTGGTTCCGGCTGGGATTCGAACCCAGGACCCGCGGCTTAGAAGTCAGGTACTCTGACCACTAGGCCACGCGGTCGTCAAAAAAAATTACTCGTATATAGTGTGCGTAAGTAATTGGCAAACATAGAAAAATGTAAACAAAAAATTCTGTACTGAAAGTCAAACTTAATATTAATATCACAATTTACATATCGATGGGTCCTATGTATAAGGAAGTCGTCTACATCGTACCACTTAAATTTGAAAAAGGTTTGAAAGAAAACTTTTAACGATATCGTAATGTGTTTTTAATTAGAAGGTTCTATCGTTAATCCACTATAACTTGCCATTGCAAATTTCAAACAGTTAAAAGATATGTTCTTCTCAAATAATTAAAAAAAAAGTACGTAACAGTACGATATTAGGACCGGTTTGTTAAATCGTACCCGATGGACCCTAAATCGTACTTTGGACTTCAACATACAAAACGGGTAGTATTTTTAAACACTTAAAAATATCTAGTTTTTTGCTTGATAGAACTCTGAAACAAAGGGAACCTCGTGAATATTTTTATTAGTAATTTTAAATGCAATATGCCTGCTCGATATAACAGAACTAGTTAAACCAAACATACAGTTCTCGGTTTCTAATAGATGTTTGGTTAATTGCATTTCAATAATCTCCAGAAACACGGTAGTTATTCCTTTAAAAATGTTAGCTTTATTTGAAATTTTACAGGCTTATTTTGACAGGTGTCTCTTTAAAATGGATTTTGGAACACCTGACTTTTGGCGTCAACTCGAAAAATGACAGTAGTGTTTTATTTGACCTTTGTCATTTATGTATATATTTTGAGTTTTGCTGTTCAATATTGATAGTTAATAATGCAGCAAGTGCTTGCGAAAGTGTACAGTGATAGTAAAACTCAATTTAAGACCAGAATTGTACTTTTCGTTTTGTCTCCATCATTCACGCAAATCTTCAGTAAAATTCGACTATAATTTTACTGTTGATCGACATTTTGAATTACCTATAGTCACTCTCGTGACTGACTTGACATTGGCAGAATTCTATTGCAAGAGGCCAGAGTTAAAAGAAGAAGAAGAACACCTTGGGGTCGAGAACATTCATGTAATCGTAGTTGGTTTGGTATTTAAAGCTCGCAATGCCTTTTGCACGTCTTCGGGTTTCCAAGTATTTTTTCTTTTTCCTTCGATTCGTTTATCTATAAAATAAAATTAACAAATACTTGTTTTTAGGATCATATATACCTTCGTATTAAATTATTTCAAGTTAAGAAAATAAACTAAAGAAATTATGATACATTCGAAAAATCGTACCGGTACGATTTGTCGAACAACTGCCTCATGTAAAAAATATTGTCAATTTATAACCTATGAGGTCCCTGTCAATTCTAATTTGCAGATATAAAGGACTAGTAAAGTACATGTAATGTTGGAATTTTCGTAATCATCTTACTATGAATGCACTGGAGCATAAGTTCTCTTGTCAAAATATTACTACAAACACCAGTAGAAATTACTTTTTTATGTTATTTACACGATACAAATTAGAGAGACTTGGTAAACTGACAGTGTTTATTGTGTGATGTCAACAATACGTTGGCGTTAAAATATTAAAGAAAACAATAAATTTAGTACAAATCAGACAAGTGGTACGATTTAACGGCTATATAGGACAAAGTAAAAATTTGGTGATTTTAACTTTTTTATGGTACTCGTAGATGCTTCCTTCCAATATATTCAATTAAGTCCACTTAAAAAAAAATACATATATAATTAATTTAAACACTTTTATTGTTACAGTAATCGGCCTATTTAACATACATTAAACGTACAAGGGCTAAACTATTGTTTGAGACTTATACGCGGGGGATTCCCGCGCTTTTGTCTAAATTTGATTGAGCTACACTCAATCTGTCGTTATGATACTTTGACGTCGAACAAAGCAATGGTCTCGCTGTGATCTTCTTTTCTTTCTTTTTCTTTTCTTAAAAAACGATGCCCCACAGTAGGATTTCTCCTGTGTCGTGGGTACGTTTTACAGACATAAATTCCACATGCACAAACCACCCAGACCCGGAACAACTATCTGTAGGCCATACAAATATTTGTCCCGTGCGGGAATCGAACCCGCGACCCGCTGCGCAGAAGCCAAAGGCTTAGCCACTGCGCCAACCGAGCCGACACACTTCACTTCAAAATGTTATTGTGCTATGTCTTCTATTATAAGATAATTAGCTAGAGAAATCACTGGGCATATGAGACTTAAGAACCGACGTCTCAGGGTGAAGGGCGCAGTGTGGTGTTACACAGAAATGTTTTGGGTGGCACAGAATTTGTTATGGGCAAACGTTGCACTTACCATCACGTGAACGTTATGATAGTCTCGTCAGTTTATCGCATTAAAAAAAACCCTGCATAGAAAAAGTTATATTACGGCTGTCATTCTAACACAAGGAAATACTTTAGAGCGATTGACCTAATTTTGAAGTACGAAGTAGTAGCGTAGGGTTGCGCCAATAGCGAAAGTGGCTACACCGAGGGTTCATTTACATACAAAAGCTACCGAAAACGCACACTGAATATTATAATCAAAATGAAATATGCAGTGCCTGTATGAAGTTCTCTTTATATATATTGTATGCTAATTTTGTGATAACGTGACTACGTGACCTTCAAGAATAAACCTTTCTAAAAGGCCGGCAATGCACCCGGAATTGCTCTGGTATTGCGATATGGGCGGCGGTGATTATTTACCATCAGGTGAACCGCTTTCTCATTTGCTCGCTCTTCTATATAAAAAATCAGTATAAATCATTGAATAAACAAACAAAAAACAAATAATTCTATAATTTTTAAAGGTTAAATCAAGGAGAGACCGAAAAATGCACAAACTTCGTACAACCAATCAAAGAAAATTGCTAACGATTTTTTTGTAAGTTTAAAAATTTAAATTGGTCGTTTGAAGAGATCGTTAAAGATCGATTCTGGATCTATTGATTTTTTGCCGATCTCAAGATTCCGAAGTTTCCGAAAAAAAAATTAAAAAAAATTGAAAATCGGGCATTTAAAAATGGATCTAAGATTAAATCGAATATAGATCGGAAACCCTATTTTATTTCACTTCGCGTCAGACGTGGAACAATTGCATCTAGAACAGTGCTTAGTTCCGGATCAGTGACATGTTTCATTCGGAACACCGTGCACAAGAACTTATTAGAATTAATAACTCAATCTCAAACAACAAACGGCTTGCATTTGGTTCATAGAACACTGACCGCCTGTCAGGTGAAATGATCTAGTTCCAATGAAACATTTGTACTGACACAAGTGTTCCGTTCTGATTCAACATTCTGATCACATTGAAAATATTGAAATTTCGGAACACTGAACCACTTCAGAAGAGCTACAAACGGCTAAGTAAGCCGGGCATTAACACACTTGTCTGCGAATCCTGCGCCTCCGCCTCGCCGCATTTTCTCGAGTAATCCCCAAAAAGCGGGAGTGAAATCTGTCCCGCGCGGTACATTCAATTTTGCGCTAAAAATCGTGATGTCCCACTAAAATCGGTCTCAACGCTGCTTGTTCTGCAAATACTTTTTTCTTGTTTATTCTACAAAGTGACGAAACGAGCACAACGTTCACCAGTTGGCAAGCGCAATGTCTGCCCACAACAAATGCTGCGTCTCCCACAACATCTCTGTGTGACACCGCACTGCGCCCGTCACCCTGAGACATCAGTTCTTAAGTCTCAAATGCCCAGTGATTACGCTAGCTCACAGTGCCCTTCAAACCGAAACACAGTAGCGTTTGCACACTACTGCTTCACGGCAGAATAACTGGCCCTGGGGTGGTACCTACCTAGACGGATTCCTGCATAGGAATCCTACCACCAGTAAAACTGCTGTCTCCTCCTGCTCTTTCAGAGAGAGTATTCTATACCTTATGTTCCTTTACCAACCTCTACATTCCCTGACCTAATTCAATTTCCTATCTACTGGTTTTCCCTTTTAAGCCAAGCCAGTGGTTGCCGCGGCGATAGCTGCATAATCAGGGACGAGCTCAGAATAAGCCTAGCATTACTTAACACCACCAAAATGCAATGGGGAGCAAGAATTTGAACTCTTAACAAAATGGCGGCGACGTGGATCGCCACCCGTCTCGTCTCGTTTCTCGATGGTGGTGACGAGGGTGAAAAATTGTCAATGGATGTGGTTTCCGCTTATCCCAATGGAAAGAGGCGTGACTGTATGTATGTAATATACTGTATGTATAATCTTTCCTCATCTCATGATAGGGAACTCTTCGATCGTCATCTAACGATAAGATTCGTATTCCAACGCACTTCACCGGGTTCTATGGCAACTCCTTACTTTGGAACTCTTTGCCCGACAACATCAGAAACACAACAAATAATTGTGCCTTCAAAAGGTTGATTCGTGAGCATTTAAGGAATCCGGTTATTACTACCTGAATCATTTATTATCGTTAGCAGTTATTAGTATACATACATACATATATAAGATCACGACTGTATCCCATATGGGGTAGTCAGAGACTGGGCACTCACTGCAAAAACAGATGACTGCCACAATCCACGTTTCACCAAAACAATATAATGCACTTGGTGTGATAGGTGGTGAGCCCATCGCCACCATCGCTGTTGGGTGCACAGTGCAGTTTCATTCCTTACTCGCCTTTTACGAGATCCATTGGATGAGATGGAGTGGTAGTATTTTTTTAACGAGCCGCCACCACACGACTAAAGAAATTATGATACATTCGACAAATCGTACCGGCACGATTTGTGAACTCGCAACCGGTAGGATTTGTCGAACAACTGCCTCATTTTAAAAAAAAATATTGTCAATTTATAACCTATGAGGTCCCTGTCGATACTAATTTGCAGATATAAAGGACTAGTAAAGTACAAGTAATGTCCAACAGTGAATATTTGTAATCATCTTACCTTGAATGCACTAGAGCATAAGTTCTCCTGTCAAAATACTACTACAAACACCAGTAGAAATAACTTTTTTATTTTATTTACACGATACAAATTAGAGAGACTTGGTAAACTGACAGTGTTTATTGTGTGATGTCAACAATACGTTCGCGTTAAAATATTAAAGAAAACAATAAATTTAGTACAAATCAGACAAGTGGTACGATTTAACGGCTATATAGGACAAAGTAAAAATTGCGCTGTTGGGTGCACAGTGCAGTTTAATTCCTTACTCGCCTTTTACGACATCCATTGGATGAGATGGCTTAGTATGTGTGTATGTATATATATATATATATATATATATATATATGTATATATATATTTATTTATTTGAGCGTCTGTATATATATATATGTATGTAAGTATTAATGTGTATGTATGTATGTATAAGTTTATGTTTTATTTACGTATTTTATGCTGCACCTATCACAAGTACTCACCACGCCATGGGTTGGCTGGTAGAGAATGCCTATAGGCATTAAGTCCGCCCTTTGTTACCTTTTTATTTAAAGGTTTGCAATAAATAAATAAGGCTAAGACTTGTAATGATAATAATAATTTTACTGGTCTGATTTAACGTGCGCAATGAAAATTGTTTTATTCGGATATAAAATTCTATTTGCAGCAATGAAAACAGCGTTATACCCGTAAAGCGGATCATCTACCTCGCGTTGGCTCGCTCAGATTTATCTCCAGCCATTTAAAACTATAAATTCGTTACGTGCTTATCTTCCATGCTATTGTTACGACGTAAATCTGTGATCTTTTAAAGCTAATGAATAATAAACATGATTCTACGTATTCGTTATCTATATAAGTACATTACAAAAAAATGTTTATTTGTATTATGATGATGTTCTCCTAGCCGATTTCGACCACGGCGACAACTTCCGAATACTGTCGAGAGCCATCAACTGCGCAGGAGATATTATAGTGCCACAAGTGTACGCGCAAACACAGAGGCACTCGCTCGTCCCAACCTACCCGCGCCCGATGTAACGCTGATGCGATAAGATCGGAGGTAGGCTAGGATGCAGTGTCAGAAACACGGGGACAAATCACAACACAACCAGACCCGAAAACCAACAATTTATGTTTTAGCACAATTGTTGGCTCCGGCAGGGAATCGAACCTAGGACCCGCGGCGTAGAAGTCAGGTACTCTGACCACTAGGCCACGCGGTATATATAAACTTTGGTGAGTTATTGTGCACACGCCAGCAAGAGTTTTAGAATAGTTTTGCTCGTCTCGTCGTTGTCTGCTATAAAAAAATATGAATATTTGTCCCATAGTAACAAAACGCGCGACTCACTTGCGTGCCTTCGAATTTTAGCACTGGATTTAGATGGATTTACAAGTGCAGTATAATTGTTGGAGTATAATCCTGCTATTAATAGTCTGGCTTACTTATTTTCTGGAGCAAGATATATAGAGCAAGATAAACTATCTTACGTCACAGGCCTTCTCTCATTTCTGAGAGGGTTTTGGAGCTAGGGAGAATCCGCCACGCTGCTCCAATGCGGGTTGGCGGACTTCACATGTCTTCGAAATATTTTTTATTCCTCAGACATGCAGGTTTCCTCACGATGTTTTCCTTCACCGCTGAGCACGTGGTAAATCAGCACTTAAAATTGCAATTAACAATTTTAGTGGTGCCGGCACCGGGAATCGAACCCAGGTCACTCGCGTACTATGAAATTTTAAAGCGAGCGCCTAGCCCCTGAGCTACCACGGCTCTACTTTAATTATATTTGGTATTAATGTCTTTTGCTATTCATTTTTAAGAAACCATCATCAACATTATTTCAGCCTATCACCAGTCCACTGCTGAACATAGACGTCGCTCATAGATTACCACAAAAAATTTGTAATTCTAATTTTGGGGGGATTTCGCCATTGTTGCCACGCTTAGTATACATTAATTTATTGGCGGTAGGATTGCAGTGCAGGAATCCGTCTAGATAGATTCCGCCGCCGAGCCAGTTATTCTGCCGTGAAACAGTAGTACATGATATAGAGCAATGGTAGCTCAAAGGCCGGGTGCTCGCCTTAAATTCGATAGTGCGCGATTGACCTGAGTTCGATCCCCGGTGCCGGCACCACTAAAACTGTTCTGCAATATTCAGCATGGCGGAGTTTTTCTGGCTTCAAAACCCTCTAATAACTGATAAGACATGACTTGTTGACAATATTCAGCATGGCGGAGTTTTTCTGGCTTCAAAACCCTCCAATAACTGATAAGACATGACTTGTGCTGTTTAGCACAGGTCATGTCATCACATTTTAAGAAGGGTTATTATAATATTAAAGAACATATGGATTATGATAACCCCTGGGAATGAGGTGATCGCTGCCAAGCTATTTCTACATCTTTATAATACTGCTGTAATTGTACATTATTTTTAAATTGACTGAAAAAAAACCCCGCTGAGTTTGTTACGGGTTCTTCACAGAACAGAGGCGTTTCCTTGCCAACCAGTGTAGCTTAAAAAATGACGTTCAGTGAGTATTATGTAAATTATCTGTTCATGGGACGTTTAGAGGCTTTTACTTTACTTTACAAACAGTAAAAGGCGAGTAAGGAATTAAACTGTACTATGCACCCAACAGCGCATGGTGGCGATGGGCTCAACACCTATCACACCAAGTGCATTATATTGTTTTGGTGAAACGTGGATTGTGGCAGTCATCTGTTTTTGCAGTGAGTGTCCAGTCTCTGACTACCCCTTATGGGATACAGTCGTGATCTTATGTATATGTATGTACAAACAGTAGTGTGCAAACATTAGTAAGTAAGTAAGTAATATTTATTTACGATTAAAAAACATACAGCACAAAATACAAACAAGAAATTAATAAAAAAAAGGAAACAAAAAAATGTCTTAGCCACAATGATAAAAGAAAAAAAAAATATACTTATTACCAAAATATGTACACTTTAAACAGTATTACATTGATAATCGTGAGAAAGAGCCGTGGTAGCTCAGGGGCTAGGCGCTCGCTTTTAATTTCATAGTACGCGAGTGACCTGGGTTGGATTCCCGGTGCCGGCACCACTAAAATTGTTAATTGCAATTTTAAGTGCTGACTTACCACGTGCTCGGCGGTGAAGGAAAACATCGTGAGGAAACCTGCATGTCTGAGAAATTAAAAATATTTCGAAGACATGTGAAATCGGCCAACTCGCATAGGAGCAGCGTGGCGGCTTCTTCCTAGCTCCAAAACCCTCTCAGAAATGAGAGGAGGCCTGTGCTCAGTAGTGGGACGTTATAGGCTGAAACTTTACTTTTTTTACTTTACTAAAATATTTGTGCTGCAGCATGTAATCGCGAAAGTGGACCGAACTCAGTTAAAGCCGCGACGATAACAGGACAGCACTGGTTTTCAATTCGGCCCAGAACAGTAGGAAACTCGGACGACTGTATGTGCATCGCCATGCTCATCTGGCGCAAAATAGTTTTTTATGTTGTAAGCTCCTATTTTCAGCATAGTAAAATAATAAAGCTACTTTGAAATTATAGGCACAAAAAAAGTAATACACACTTCTTATAAGTCATAAACTAATTAATGATAATTAATTGTCAATCCGCTAAACCTACCATTAGTTAGTTAATTAGCCACTACTATGTTTCGGTCTAAAAGGAGCTGACAACAAGTGCAAGTACTGGTTATATGGGACGAAGATGCGAGTTAGAATTTGTAATTGATGTTCTAGGTGACATTGTAACTAATATGCGTCGACGTTGCATTATCTTAAATGAACGATGGACTCATATTGTTCCTTTGTAACATAAAAAAATATTGTAGAATAAGGAATAAGAACAAAATTAATTTTAAGAAATGAAAATAAATTAAAAATATAAAAAATATTTTTAAGATATGTTTAATCTACCAAAGCGCAATGAAATACCGGTGGTAGGATTCTTATGCAGGAATCCGTCTAGGTAGGTACCACTCCAGAGCCATGTTATTCTGTCGTGAAGCAGTACCTAGTGTGCAAGCATTACTGTGTTTCGGTTTGAAGGGCACTGTGAGCTAGCGTAAGTACTGGGCATTTGAGACTTAAGAACTGATGTCTCAAGGTGACTGGCGCTGTGTGGTGTCACACAGAAATATTCTGGGTGACACAGCATTTGTTGTGGGCGGACGTTGCACTTACCATCAGGTGAACGTTTTGCCGTGTGCCGCGTGGTAGCGGTCTAAGAGAATATACCACCCCATCCCATCCCGTGGGTGTCGTAAAAGTCGATAGAGGGAAAATGTAAACCAGGAGATGGGCAGCAGCATATTGCTGGAACATCTGAATAAATGAACTGCGGTTACCAACCCGTCTGCCAAGCGTGGCAACTATGGCAAAATCCCCCCAAAACGAGAGCTACAAATATATATATATATATATATATTTATTTATACATACACAAATATAATACGTATAAAATTTCCATACTTAAATATATATGCATATACGACATGTAAGGACAGAAAGATGAATACACATAAATACAAAAATAATTATAGTAAATAATAAGATATAGGTATTAAGACGACGTATTTAGCAATGACAGATAGTGTACAGCAACCAGGGTTTTAAAAAAGGTTTAATGCTTTAATAACTCTCAAAATCTACACCGGTTTGAAAAATATGACCTACAGACTAACAAGAAAAGATATCAACCAAAGCTTCAACGTATTCGCTAATTCTGAACACCTTCCACACCAGAAGAGTATATTCACTGTTTTTTAAAATGATTTTAATAAAAGTAACTTTACAGATTTTATCACGTTTAATTTTAACTATTTATAACCCGTCGTTTCGATTGCTTTCAGCACCCATGGTCACGGGAGGACTAAGGGATTAAAAGCTGAAGGTACTCCGGGTTAACTACGCGATCAGGACATCTGTCACCTCAGTCCTCCCGTGATCTAGGGTGCTGTAACGTCGAGTTATAAATAGTTAAAATTAAACGCGATTAAATCCGAAAAGTTAGTTTCATTTAAATGTGTAGTATTCGCGTAAGAATATGAAATCATTATGTTAAAATGGTGCTAGATTTTTTTTTAACTTTACTGTAATATCGTAAACGTCTCTAAAATGCTTACTAAAAATATATTAAAAAGTAAGCTCACATTTAAAAGGTTCATACGTTTAGAATCTATGGAAAAAGTGTTTCTCTTTGAACTAGAGTTTCTACATTTATTTTTCGCTTAATGAGGCGCTTTGAGTCCGTATATCGCTTAAATCACGATCAAAACTGACAGTACATAGACTATTTGTCGCTGTTATTTATAACACTTTTTTGTTGTTATATATATTCAAGATCCACGAACTATATTTTGTTGCGGTTTCCACCGTATTTTGTTTCTCTAAAAAGAATAGAATAAGGAATGTTAAAAAAAGTTTTTTTTTATTAAAAATATGATAAAATAAATAAACGTTGATTAAAAAACATATTACTCACTGTAAAATAACTGTTCAGTATATAAGCAAATGTTAATTAAAGAATAAACATTAATTCAGAAGAAAAACGAGTCCAGCAACGTACGCAACTACCTATTTTCTGTCCATTTTGCATCTGAAAAAAAGTCTTTTCGTGTATAGTATGTAAACTTGTAATAAAATCTCTTTGGCTGTACTATTTGTATCTGGCTGGTTTTGATGACATTAAAAAGGTTACATTTCAAAAAAAGAAGCGAATTAGTGAAATGTTGTTTCAGGCTATTTTTCATTTGTTTTTCTTTCTGTCAAAATGAGTGAACCTAATAAAGTAATTCGATAAATTTTAAAATTTAATTTGTAAAATATGAGTTAAATACGAAACCGTCCAGATAATATATTTACCAGATGCGGTGAACTAAATTTAAAAAGATATTTAATTGAAATTCATTAATAATTTTTACATTAAATTGAAAACTTATTTTAGCTATTAATAGGGCAGCCTAAAATTTATCAAGTATGGAGCCGCAGTAAAATTAAAGAGCACACCAATTTGAGAACAATATATGGCAGACTTATTTATTAACTTTATACAATATTAAAAAAAAACTTGAAGTGCAAAATCCTACGTACAAGCGTACACTAATCAATATTTAATTTTTTTTTCCCTTTAGAATTTTATTATAGACCGAATGGATCGTGAATAAGATACGCATAAGTGCCGTTCTACAAGGGTGGGTCAATAAATTCGCGGAATTTTATGAAAGACCCAGTATATCACTGGGTCTACAGGGACTCTTGTTCTGAGAAAACCATGATTTACTAGTCGCACAACCTCTTTAGGCTAGGCAGGGACTCGTTTTAAGACGATCTCAAAGCGAGATTGACTGCCGAGGAACACGGAACTATAGCCGAAGAACTGGAAAATATTAAAAAAATAGTACTGGATGATGTTCGTTTATACAAGAGAACTTGTATAAATGGTTCAAAGTATCATATAAAACTATTTTGAATATTCTGCATAATCGTCTTTGAATGTAAAAGGTTTGCGCACGATGGGTGTCGAGAATGGTCACGACGTACCAAAAATAGCTTTCAAAGTCTAGTTTTGTTACACTGATTTCATAAATTGACATCTGGTGTTTTCTGAAATCTGAAAGAGACGTGACTTGACTATAATTATATTTTCTTGAAAATAACGTCTGTAACAGTCAGCCCGAAATCTTGTTTTCCGTAAAGATTATGCCATATCTGGAATCAACTTTGCTGTAATATACAGTGAGCAATAATTTAAAATTCAATAATGGATTTAGAAGTGCCTAAGTACGAGGGGTGATCCAAAAGTAATGATAATCAGTTATTTCTAGTGCACACAAAAATACAAAAAAATTTCAGTCACTTACTCAGTTAACCACTAGTTCAGGGAAAAAAAATCATATAAATAGGCCACGATTCCCGGGAGCTACATTCATTTGAATACGGACTGTCAAGGAGTGAACATCAAAATGGAAAAACACGAAATCAGAGCTGTCATTAAATACCTCTGCTTGAAAAAAATGTCTACCAAAGACATACACAGCGACTTGGTGGAAACATTAGGGGACTCTTCTCCTCCATATTCCACAGTTGCACGCTGGGCTAAGGAGTTTAAGTTGGGAAGAACATCGACGGAAGACGAACACCGCGAAGGACGCCCATCGACGTCCCTCACTGAAGAAAATGTGAAAAAAGTTGAAGAAGTTGTATTGGAAGATCGAAGAGTGACTATCAGGCATGTAGCTGAGGTCACAGGGATCTCATATGGCAGCATTCAAAGAATCCTTGCGAACGAATTGCATATGAGAAAGGTCTCCGCGCGTTGGGTACCGAAAATGTTAAACGACGAGCAAAAGAAGAAACGAGTCGACATGTCAAGAGCAAATCTCGAAAAGTTCCAGGCAGACAAGGATAATTTTTTGTCACGTTTTGTGACCATGGACGAGACCTGGATCCACCATTTTGATCCTGAAACAAAACAACAATCGATGACATGGAAACGATCCGATGAACCGACGCCGAAGAAATTCAAAGTGTCAAGCTCAGCAGGGAAGGTTATGGCGTCTGTTTTTTGGGACGCTGAAGGAATAATCATGGTGGACTACTTGGAAAAGGGGGCCACTATTACAGGCTCCTACTATGCAGAACAAATAAGAAGATTGCGGGAGGCTATTAAGGAGAAAAGGCGAGGCAAACTGCGGGCTGGAGTGCTGTTCCATCAAGACAACGCACCGGTTCACAAAGCTGCAATTGCCATGGCTGCCATTCAGGAAGCGGGCTTTGAGCTGGTGGAACACCCCCCCTATTCACCAGATCTAGCCCCCAGCGACTTCTATCTCTTTCCACGACTCAAGGAACACCTCCGAGGCAAGAAATTTGACGATGATAGCGACGTGATGGCCGCGGTTGAGGACTTTTTTGAGAGTCAAGATAAAGATTTTTTTTCTAAGGGAATTTTAGGATTAGAAAAGAGATGGACTAAATGTATAGACTTGCTAGGAGACTATGTTGAGAAATAAATTTATTTATTTATTTTATTCATTGTGTTTATTATTGATTATCATTACTTTTGGATCACCCCTCGTAGATGTATTAATTTTCTAAGAAATTTTCTCAACATGGTCACTTTATCAAATAAAAAAAAAGTCATGAAGAGGTAACAGTTTAAATTAAAATATTGGCATAGGAACGTTATAATTGCGTCTATTAGGTCCTTACTTATAAAATTTGCATTTTATCGTTCTGGTCACTTTGATCTGAAATATATCCTCTTTGGTTAAGAATTCCAAATTAAAATTTATAAATCCACTTAGCTGGTATATTTGAGTTTCGAAACATTCATTCATTTGTTTTTTACCTCATTAGTTTTTTTCTTTAGCGTCTATGGAATACTTGAAATATCGCTTTATTTACGAGTACTGAGTTCTACCGTGGAACCAGTGCTGCAGAAACAGCTCGAATGATTAACTATGTGTATGGCGCTGGCGTCGCAAAAGAAAACATGGTACGTTTTTGGTTCCTACGTTTCGTTCTGGAAATTTCGACCCTCAGAACAAGCCCCGTGGACGGCCGGAGACGAAAGTTGATAATGAAGAATTAAAGGCTATTGCGAAAGCAGATCCATCGCAAAGTACTTTAGAGTTAGCTGCAGGTGAGCTTCATTGTAAGTGATAAAACGGTTTTAGTCCACTTGAAGCAAACAGGGAAAGTAAAAAAACTTAAACGGTGGGTACCTCATGAGTTGAGTGAAGCAAACCAGCAAACACGCGTCAAATGCTGCGTTACTTTGCTCAAAAGGCACAATAATGAAGGGATTTTAAATCGGGTCATTACCTGTGATGACAAGTGGATTCTATACGATAATCGGAAGTGTGCCATAGTTGCCATGCTTGGCAGGCGGGTTGGCAACCGCAGTTGATTTATTTAGATGTTCCAGGAAGATACTGCTACCCTTATCCTGGTTTTTTTTCCCTCTGTTGACTTTTACGACACCCACGGGATGAGATGGGGTGGTAGATTCTCTTAAGTCGCCACCACACGGTAACTGCACAACAGACGGCCGCTAAACTATAGCAGCTGCAACATCCATCGTATTCCCCGGATCTTGCTCCAACAGATTACCATTTTTTCCGGAATTTGGATAACTTCTTACAAGGAAAAAATTTCCAAGTGGCAGTCCAAACTGCCTTCAGAGAGTTTGTTGATTTTCGCCCCATTGTGACGTTTATAGACCTAATTCAGTGTCAGTAAGAGTAGCACAAAGTTGGTTTAAGCGTTGCCAATCCGGGAATTTTGATGTTAAAGATGCACCTCGCTCTGGTCGCCCTATAAAATAAAATGGACACCATTTTTAAAAAACTGGAGCAAGATCGGCATATCAGTACTTACGACATAGCTGAAGAACTGGGAATTGACATCTAAATAGTTTTGAACCATTTGAAAAAAACTGGGTACACAAAGTCGATATAAAAACTCTATATTTGGGTGCCACACGAGCTCACTGAAAGAAAATTAATGAACTGTCTACTCATTTGCGATTCTTAATTGAAAAGTAATGAAACCGAACCGTTTTTGAAGATATTGATACCTGGTGATGAAGTGGATCACGTACGACAAGAACATGCGAAAAAGGCCGTGGTCAAAGGTCGGTCAGTCTTCACAGACTGTGCCAAAATCCGGGTTTACTCGCAATAAGGTGTGTATGGTGGGATTGGAAGGGCGATGTTCATTATGAGCTTTACCGCCGGGTCCTACAAAACGACAACGCTAGACCACACACATTTTTAGCCACTCAGCAAAAATTAAGAGAGTTTGGCTGGGAGGTCACTTTGGCATCCGCCATATAGCTCTGACCTTGCACCTTTAGATTTCCACCTGTTTCGGTCTCTTCCGAATTCTTTAGGTAGTGTCAGATTAACATCAAGAGGGGACTGCCAAAACTACTTGTCGCGTTTTATTGTTCAGATTTTTGCAGCAACGGGATCATGATCAACAAAATGGCACATAAATACTGTAAAAGTAAATTTTCAGCCTATAAATGTCCCACTACTCAGCACAGGCCTCCTCTCATTTCTGAGAGGGTTATGGAGCTAGGAAGAATCCGCCACGCTGCTCCAATGCGGGTTGGCGGACTGCACATGTCTTCGAAATATTTTTAATTTCTCAGACATGCAGGTTTCCTCACGATGTTTTCCTTCACCGCCGAGCACGTGGTAAGTCAGCACTTAAAATTGCAATTAACAATTTTAGTGGTGCCGGCACCGGGAATCGAACCCAGGTCACTCGCGTACAATTCATAGTAAAAGCGAGCGCCTAGCCCCTGAGCTACCACGGCTCGAGCTACCACGGCTCATAAATACTGTAATAAAATGTAAATAAACTTAAAAAAAAACTGTCTTGAGTTTTCGTATAAAATGCGAAGAAACTTTTTCCCTAACCTATTATATAAGCCCTTATCCAATGTATATACATTTACATTTACATACATTAATAATATTTCTTATTTGCAACTTATTTGAAGCCAAGAGGGCTATACTGAAAACCAGCGTCACAAAGTGTTGTTTTACCTTTAGTTCGTGACGTTAAGCTGAGTGAAGACCATTTTGGTACAAAATTTTATTTTAATTTGTTTGTGTTTTATTATTGTATATATCTACAGTATTATTTGTATTGTAGTTTTTTATAAATACATAAATATCAACTGTGAAGAAATGTAACTTCAAACAACTTGCAACAACAAAATGTATCTCAGAACGCGGTATTGGAGTCGAGGAGAACGAATTAATTCTAGATCTCCGAGAAAAAAATAAAATGCAATAAGCAAATTATTTTACTTTAAACTTACATTATGGAAAATTCATAAAATGCTCAGAAGTTAAAAGGCTGTGAAATTCTGAGAGTGAGCTCGATTGGGCACTCTCTCCTGCACTGCGGCCCGGGGGCACTAAGACGGAGAAAAGCTTTTTATGGGCTGGTCTCAAAATGAAGTCTTTCCAACGGAAGCGGGAGTGGTCCGTCTACTGGTTCCATAGGCATTGAGGTGGCCCTTGCGGTGTGTCCGTGCGCCTAAATAAAGTTGCTGTAGATTCCTCCAAATTTATCTCTTCAGAGGAGAGGCGCCATCGCCAATGGGGCTGTGGTAGTGTGCGAAAATGTTATGCCAGATCTTGAGTACATAGACTGATGATGTAGCAGCATCTAAGGTGTCAGACGTCTGGATCACCAATCTATTTGCCAAGCGTGGTGATTACGGCAAATCCCTTCTTGGGAGAGGCTTATAAACAGCAGTGAACCATTTTATAGGCTAAGATAGATGGAGAAGAAGAATCGTATTATTAGCAAAATTCGTATGCAATTAGAAAGGGATAAGTCGAGCACAATGTTCACCTGATAGTAAGTGCAACGTCTGCCCATAACAATAGATGTGTCACCCAGAATATGTTCTTACAGTGTTTCTGTGAGGCACCTCAATGCGGCTGTTTTTCAGAGTCATCAGTTCTTAAGCGTCAGTGTCCTTCAGACCGAAACTCAGTAATGTTTGCACATTACTGCCTTCACGGCCGAATATCTGGTATTGCGGTGGACTAGATGAATTCCTCCATAAGAATCTTACCACCAGTAAAATTGCAGTTTGATCTTACACCCGATGGCCAAAAATCGGCTACAAGAACAACATTATTATCAACTACTAAATAATTATTTAAATAATATATGAAGTATCATACACCTAATAAATAAGTCTAAGGTTCACGAAATTTGGTAGTATTACTGCTAATCCGTGTGCCAAATACTGTAATTACGGTAACTCTTATCAATTACCGCCGTATATAAACGCCGTGTGGTAGCGGCATAAGAGAATCTACCACCCCGTCTCGTCCCGTGGGTATCGTAAAAGTCGACAGAGGGAAATTTAAAACCAGGAGATGGGCAGCAGCATCATCCTGGAACATCTAATAAACAGACTGCGGTTGCCAACCCGCCTGCCAAGCGTGGCAACTATGGCAAATCCCCCCAAAATGAGAGGTACAAAACAAAAACGGCCCCTAGTCTCCGGCGGCCCCGCTAGTCCTGGCTACGGTAACGGTCATGGTAACGGCGGGGCAGGGGGTGCGAAGAATCTCCGGAGGAGGAGATCTTGTTACCACCACCGACGACTGGACCTGGCAACATTTAACGCACGCACGCTGAGGACCGACGAGAAGATCTTGGAGCTGGAAGAGGAGGTGAGCAAGTTACGCTGGGATATTATAGGATTATCCGAAGTCCGAAGACAGGGAGAGGACACGGTAATCCTTGAATCCGGTAACTTGCTCTACCACCGGGAGGGCGACCATCTGTCCCAAGGAGGTGTCGGATTTTTCGTCCACAGGTCTCTCATTAATAACGTTGTCAAGATCGGGAGTGTGTCGACTACGGTTGCGTACCTTATACTCAGAATAACCAAACGGTATTCGCTGAAGGTCATACAGGTATACGCACCGACCTCGACACATCCTGATGATGAGGTGGAGGAAATGTATGAAGATATTTCAAGAGCCATACATTCCTCCAAAACTCACTACACGGTGTTGATGGGAGACTTTAACGCAAAGCTGGGCATGAAAAAAGACGATGAGCTGGTAGTGGGGCAATTTGGAATAGGGCAACGGAACCAGAGGGGTCAACAGCTGGCCGACTTTATGGAGAAGGAGGGACTCTTTATGATGAACTCCTTCTTCCAAAAGCGGCCCCACAGAAAGTGGACCTGGATGAGCCCGGATGATTCCACTAAAAATGAGATCGACTTCATCATGACGACCGAACGACAGCTGTTCAATGATGTCTCTGTGATCGCTAGGGTGAAAACCGGTAGTGATCACCGAATGGTAAGAGGCACATTGAACCTGAACGTGAAGCTGGAGAGGTCGCGCCTGGTGAAGTCCACGCTCCGTCCATCTCGTGCCCTTATCCAAAACCCCGAAAGCTTCCAGCTCGAATTGCAAAATCGTTTTCAGTGCCTAGATGATTGCGTTACAGTGGACGATATGACAGAGAGGCTCGTGGAAACTGTCCAGGCGGTGGGGGCAAAGTTTTGAAAGACCCGCCGCAAAAAGAAGATCCAGAAGCTCTCCGATCACACTCTCAGTCTCATGGAGGCCAGGCGTGAAATGAAGCTACAGTCCTCAACTGACGCGTCAGCATATCGGCAACTTAACAGACAGATCTCCCAATGTATGCGGCGAGACCTACGCTTCTTCAATACTGCTCGTATTGAGGAAGCGATAGAGCGAAACCAAGGCTCCAAGGTCTTTGCCAGGGATCTGTCTGCCGTGAAGAGCCAACTGACAAAGTTGAGGACCGAGAGCGGTAGCGTCATTTCCGCTGGACCAGAGATTGTTAGTGAGATCGAGAGATTCTATGGGCAGCTGTACACATCGTCGTTGGAGCCACATACAAGTGTGAGTTACGACCCAAGAGCCAAACTGGTCCGACACTATTCCGACGATATCCCGGACGTCAGTCTGAGCGAGATTAGTATGGCTCTCAAACAGCTCAAGAATGGCAAAGCGCCCGGTGAGGACGGAATTACAGCGGAGCTTCTGAAAGCGGGTGGAAAACCGGTACTTTTAGTCCTTCAGAGGCTCTTTAATTCCGTCATCCACGGCGGCGCTACGCCGGAAGCGTGGAGCAGAAGCGTGGTTGTCCTGTTCTTCAAGAAGGGTGATAACGCCCTCTTGAAGAACTATAGACCGATAGCGCTTCTGAACCGCGTCTATGTGCTGTTTTCGAGAGTTATTACGAATCGTCTCGCAAGCAGACTTGACGACTTCCAGCCTCCCGAACAAGCCGGATTCCGAAAAGGCTTTAGTACCATAGACCACATACATACCCTTCGCCAGATTGTACAAAAGACCGATGAGTACAATCTCCCGCTATGTCTGGCGTATGTGGACTATGAGAAAAGCCTTTGATTCCGTCGAAACTTGGGCGGTGCTACAGTCACTTCAGCGGTGCCGAATTGACTGTCGGTATATCGAATGTGCTGCAGTGCTTTGTACAATAAGGCTACGATAGCTATCCGAGTACAGAACCAGAGTACGAAACCGATCCAATTGCAGAAAGGTGTAAAACAGGGTGATGTAATATCCCCGAAACTCTTCACCGCTGCATTGGAAGATGTCTTCAAGCTACGGAACTGGAAAGGATACGGCATTAACATCAATGGCGAATACATCACTCACCTTCGATTTGCCGACGACATAGTCATAATGGCAGAATCGCTGTAGCACCTTAGCGCTATGCTCAATGACCTCAATAATGTCTCCCAACGGGTAGGTCTTAAGATGAACATGGACAAGACGAAGATCATGTCTAACGTCCATGTCACACCTATACCGGTTATTGTTGGGAACACTATGCTCGAAGTTGTTGACGAATATATATACCTAGGACAGATTGTCCGACTAGGTAGGTCCAACTTCGACTAAGAGGTCAATCGACGGATCCAACTCGGCTGGGCAGCGTTCGGGAAACTACGTCACATCTTCTCGTCGAGTATACCTCAATGTCTCAAAAGCAAAATTTAAAACCAGTGCGTGTTGCCAGTGATGACTTACGGAACCGAAACGTGGTCCTTCACTGCAGGCAGCATGAGGAAGCTCAGAGTCGCGCAGCGAGCTATGGAAAGGGCTATGCTCGGAGTTTCTCTGCGAGATAAAATCCGCAACGATATTATCCGCAGCAGAACTAGAATAACCGACATAGCCCTAAGGATTAGCAAGCTGAAGTGGCAATGGGCCGGCCATATAGCTCGTAGAACCGACAACTGTTGGGGAAGAAAGGTTCTCGAGTGGCAACCTCGTACCGCCAAACGCAGCGTAGGGCGACCCCCCTCTAGATGGAGCGACGACCTGCACGGTTTTGCGGGAAGTCGATGGATGCAGGTGGCTCAGGACCGTGTTTTGTGGCAATCTATGGGGGAGGCCTATGTTCAACAGTGGACTGTAATAGGCTGAAATGATGATGATGATTATCAATTAGCGAGAGGCCACCAATGGACTGTCCGCAGGCGATTAACGAATTTCATTATCATCATCACTAGTCGACTGCTGAACATAGGCCTCTCCCATGGATTCCCACAAAAGTTTGTAGCTCTCATTGAGGAGGGATTTTACCATAGTTGCCACGCTTGGCAGTTTATTTAGTAAGGTGTTCTAGGAAGATGCTGCTGCCCATCTAGTGGTGTTTATTTTCACACCTGTTGACTTTTACGAAACCCACGGTATGAGAGGGGTGGTTGATTCTCTTAAGCCGCCACCACACGAATACTACAGTACACTGGTTAAAAGCTCTTCAAATGAGATTCGTTTCGCACATCGTCGCTCATAGATCCACCGTAATTACTTTATTTACTGCAGCGTTAATCTTGTTGCATCGATCTATGTACCTTGAGGGCTAGTAGTATCGCTATTCCCTTGGAAATAAAATTCTTCTTTGTAAAAATATTCAGACAGATTAATTTTTTAATTTCCTTGCAACTATAGCCGATGATGAGTTCTTTTTCCTATTCTCCGGCATACCTATTAATGGGAAAGCTTACCCTTGGTTTAATTCCAAATGTGCTTATGCCGATTAAACGAATGACTTATTTAGATTGGGTTGATCTACGTAATCTTAAGACTTTGGATATTAGCCAAAATAAGGGAGCATTCAACCGCGCCAGCAAATATGGCTAAAAAGTCTTTTAGATTATTGTTTTAAAGCATGTAAGATTTACAAGTGCCTTCGTCTGTAAGTTCAAGGGCGGGTTCTTTCCGTTAATGTAGGGCGTTAATGGTAACGTAGACAAAACAGTAAATGTGTAAAGATATTATATCTAGCAATACTGAGTACAGTCCAAACAGAAAACCATTAAATCCCAAACGTGCAATTTTATTGCGTGAAAAATATGCGTTCAGAAAACTCTTTAACCATTATTTCATATTTCCGTAGTTACGGAAATAAGATCTTATATATATATATATATATATATATAGTTTATACTTCGGAGAGTGTGCACGGTACCGAATTCTTTACTTAAACCATCTATCTCTTTTACACCTTCAGTCAAGCCAGATGCACAAAGAAGATCTGTCGTTTCAAAGTTCTCTGGACAAGTACTACAATGTCGTTTTCGGTGCTCACAGAAAAGAAAATACGTTCAAAGTGATACTTTCCAGGCCGACTGCTATGTATCTCACTATTTAATGTTTAAAGGGGATAGATTTCCTACTTTTGATCACAAGGCTACCTGATTTTAGAGCCGTTATAGATAAGGCTTTTTTATTGGTGGTAGGATTCCTATGCAGGAATCCGTCTAGGTACGTACCACCCCAGGGCCAGTTATTCTGCCGTGAAGCATTAATGTGAAACATTATTGTGTTTCGGTTTGAAGGGCACTGAGAGCTATCGTAATCACTGGGCATATGAGACCTTAGAACTGATGTCTCAGGGTGACGGGCGCGGTGTGGTGTCACACAGAAATGTTCTGGGTGACACAGCATTTGTTATGGGTAGACGTTGCACTTACCATCAGGTGAACGTTCTGCTCGTCCCATCACTTTTATCGAATAAAAAAAAATAAGGCGCCAGATAATCACATTAAACTTGTAGCACTTAGTAGTTTACTGGTGGTAGGATTCCTATGCAGGAATCCGTCTAGGCAGGTATCACCCCAGGGCCATTTATTCTGCCGTGAAGCAGCAGTATACAAATATTATTGTGTTTCGGTCTACGGGACACTGTTAGCTAGTGTAATTACTGGGTGTATGGGACTTAAGAACTGGTGTCTCAGGATGACGAGTTGCTTTACTCTTACGTGAAGAAATAACTACGTCTTATTTCATAATATGGACTAGTGTTTTCCTTCTCCGCCTTACCCGTTTCAATAATACCAGTACCGTGGAGCGTCATCTAGGTCACTTGCGTGCTTTTTTTTTATAAAGTGACGAAACGAGCAAAATAAGTGCGTGCCGTTTAGTAGCAGCTTAAGAGAATCTACCACCCCATCTCATCTCGTGGGTGTCGTTAAAGTCGACAGAGAGAAAATTAAAACCAGAAGATGGGTAGCAGCATCTTCATGCACCATGATAAGCAAATGCTGTCACTACACTGCCCGTTGGAACGCAATCGGGAGAAATAATTGTTTTGACTCCTACCAAAATGGCGGCGACATGGTTCACCACCCGTCATACGTGTGTGGCCTCTGCCTACCTCTATATAGGAAAATGGCGTGATTATACGTATATATGAAGGAAACTATATTTAGCATTAAACAAGCCCAGCATTAAACCGAGCACAGTTTTAAGTTACGCAATGAATCGAATTCTAAAGAAAAGTTATTTTGTTAATTAGCTTTATTGGTTGCTCGAGTCATTCGATCCCTCTTAATTGAATTGTAGCCTAGTAACTGTCAGTATTTAGACTATCTTCAAATACTTCAAAAATATATAATTAACACTAACTTTTAATTTGCTTTCGCATCGTAAATTGTAAAGAGTACAAACTGCTAATAAAATAATTTTACCAAAAAAAAAAATTTACGGCTATTGGCCGTATTATTGTTAAATGTACGTTTCCTAGCTTTACATAGTATAAACATAACAAGGGATAATAAAGGGAAGAAAGTTAATTTGCTAAGATCCGCATGCAAAATTTAAAATCGTGTGTATTGCCTAGTTTTTGAAGAACACCGCCCGCCCTTCTTCAACAGCGTGCACAAGCAAACCAATACCACCGGGAGCCGCCATCAGATACCCTCCTCCGCCTCCGCCGCCTCGTTTTGAGGTGAAACACGTGTCGTGTTCTCGACTTCAGTGGTGTGTATTGAATAATGGTAGTGTTGTAGTGGTGACGTGCTTAAGAAGGGGTACAAAGTTTCCTCTTCACCTATTAATATATAGATAGATATCATAGATAGACCGCGTGGCCTAGCGGTCAGAGTACCTGACTTTTGCCGAAGCCAACATTTGTGCTAAAACATAAATTGTTGGTTTTCGGTTCGGTTGTGTTGTGATTGTCCCCGTGTTTCTGACACTGCATCCTAGCCTACCTCCGATCTTATCGCATCAGCGTTACATCGGGCGCGGGTAGGTTGGGACGAGTGAGTGCCTCTGTGCTTGCGCGTACACTTGTGGCACTATAATATCTCCTGCGCAGTTGATGGCTCTCGACAGTAGTCGGCAGTTGTCGCCGTGGTCGAAATCGGCCAGGAGAACATCATCATCATATAGATAGATTTAAAACAAAAAATCGTGATTGTCGCGTTAGACTGGCAGGCCCTGGATTCTTGGATTAGTTCGGACTAATTAACAATAACCAAATCGTGATGTAGGAGTAAATCCTTGTGAGGGATAATGTTTGATCAAAAAAAAAAAATTATTGTATGAAGTGACGAAACGAGCAAAACGTTCACCTCATGGTAAGTGCAACGTCCGCCCACAATAAATGCTGTGTCATCCAGAATATTTATGTGTGACACCACACTGCGCCCGCCACCCTGAGACATCAATTCTTAAGTCTCAAATGCCCAGTGATTACACCAGCTCACAGTGCCCTTCAAACCAAAACACATTAATGCTCGCACACTACTGCTTCACGGCAGAATAACTGGCCCTGGGACGGTACCTACCTAGACGGTACCTTCCTGCATAGGAATCCTACCACCAATATTTCACCCTCGTAATATTCATACATAAACGAGTAGCATGCCTTTTTCCCATAAAAAGGGACTGGCAGATGCCACACACGTAGCCCACTATCCGCCGTCGTCGACGGGTTGAAAATAAGACGTGACGGATGGCGAAGCGAATCGCGTCGCCGTCGTTTAGGCAAGAGTCAAAAAATTCTTACTCCCTGTTGCGTTCCAACGAGTAGTATAGGACAGCATTGCATAATATGGTGTACACAAATAGAGTCTTACCTTGTGGTGGCGGCCTAAGAGAATCTACCACCCCATCTCATCCCGTGGGTGTCGTAAAAGTCGACAGAGAGAAAATAAAAATCAAGAGGTGGGCAGCAGCATCTTCCTGGAACATATGAATAAATAAACTGCGGTTGCCAACCCGTCTGCCAAGCGGGACAATTATGGCAAAATCCCTTCAAAATGAGAGCTACAAACTTTTGTGGATATCATTGGGGGAGGCCTTCGTTCAGCAGTGGACTTGTGATAGGCTGAAACGACGATGGATAAAGGCTGTCCGTACAATACCTTAGTCGCCTCTTACAACACCTCGGTAGGAACGACACCATTCCATTATCATTCTATTACAATTGTTGCTATTTTTCTATGGTGGAAAATTATCAATGGCATGACAATGACATGGTAATGACATCGCACACAGTGGTAGGTAGGAATCTTATTAATGTACTATAAGACAACTAGGTCAAGTATCCTTGGTTTTTCAATTAAATCAAGGAACGGAAAATAAAAGTATCGTAAAACCGCTACATTAACCATTAAAATACATTACGCTACATTATCTAATAATTATCGGATTTGCCCTTGGCTAGGGCCACGGGTTCGATTCCGGCACAAGAAAAAAATCTCATGTATTGTAAACGTTTAACAGACTAAATTCACATGCCACACCCAACCAGACCCAAAAACCTACAATTTGTGTTTTTGCACAAATGATGGCTTCGACTGGGATTCGAAACCAGAATCTGCGGCGTAGAAGTTACAGTACTGTTTTACCACTAACACACGCGGTAGTCACACACTTTCTTACTTACTTGGTTGTAATCCTTGAGGTCTTCAGCGGTTCTTTTACGGCTCTATCAATATCAACTTATTATTTATAAAATCAGGCGTTGCTTTCGTCGTTTCAGCGTATCACATCTCCCCCGGCCTCCCCCATAGATAGTCTGAAAAGTTTGTAGCTCTTATTTTGAGGGAATTTTGTCATAGGCAACCGCAGTTCGTTTATTCAGATGTTCCAGGAAGATGCTGCTGCCCGTCTCCTGGCTTCATTGTCCCTCTGTCGACATTTACGACACCCACGGGATGAGAGGGGTGGTAGATTCTCTTAGGCCGCTACCACACGGCTAAGGAGTTACTTTGCGGAAATCTATTATATTAGGGAAGTAAAGTTAATTTGCTAAGATCCGCGAATAACTTTCCCTTTTAACTTATTACATAAGTTTTATTATCCTTGCGTAATACTGAATTATATAATTATCCCTATATAGATTCCTTAAAAAGAAATTCATATGTTTGAGGTATTTCAGATCTTTGCCGAACTCGGTAGAAAGTTATTTTGTGTTATGCCCAAATTTGCAAAAATTGTGCACCGTGCGCTTTGCCAGAAATTTTTTGCCACGCACAACCACTTTGTGGAATAGGCTGCCACCAGCAGTTTTTCCGGACCGATACGACTTAGGGAACTTCAAGAAATGAGCCTACTCCTTCCTCAAAGGCCGGCAACGCAGTCCCCCTGGTATTGCGGATGTTCATGGGCGGCGGTGATCACTTACCATCAGGTCGCTTGCTCGTTTGCCCCTTCTCCTATAAATCATAAAAAATTCAGTTTTTTCCAGTGCCCATTTTTAAATTGACATTTTTTACTACGTTAAGTATTTTTTTTTAACGTTTAATAGTGCTTGTATTAGAACAGTTTTTTTTATGAACGAAAATTACGAGATGTGAAAATTGTACCTGATTGTAAATATAACGTCTGCTCATAGCAGACTGCTGTTTTGCCCAGAATATTTGTGTACCACCACAGTGCGCTCGACAATCCTGAGATTCAAGTCATTTTATCTCATCATCATCATCATTTCAGCCTGTCTTAAGTCCACTGCTGAACATAGGTCTTCCCCATAGATTGCTACAGAAGCTCGCATTTTGGGCGATTTCGCCGTAGCTGCCACGGTTGGCAAGCGGGTTGGCAACCCAGTTTGTTCATTCAGATGTTCCAGAAAGATGCCGCTGCCCATCTCCTGGTTACCATTTTCCCTATGTCGACTTTAACGACACCCACAGGTTGAGAAAGGGTGGTTTCTCTTAAGCTGCCACCACACGACCAGTGATTACACAAGCTTTCAGCGCCCTGAAACCGAAACGCAGTAACGATTAGTACATCTCTATTTGGTGTCTGGACGGATTCCTGCATAGGAATTAAAAGTGAAAGAATTTTGATATTCAAGTTAAAAAGTTCAAACCCAATATATGTTCAAACAAATTGAAACTTGTCTTTATGATATACATTTTCTGTTAAAGTTATTTCTGAAATTGTAGAAAACGAAAATGTATAAAATTACGGCGAAGTTAGCTAGGGTATGCTTAAAGAGAATTAGTGTTTAACTTTAACTTTGAAAGAGAATTAGTTTTGCTAAATATTTACTTGTATATTAGCGCTTTAAGAGCTAAGGCAGTTCAGGGTTCTGCATGTTTGGCCTGCTATTACAATAATGAACGTTTAACTTGATATACCTACGAGTATTAAGGTGTATCTACTTGTTTATGACTTTAAAGCTAAAAGGGTGCTCGACATTCTGGGGATCCGCATACTCCTCCCCGAAACTCCTATTATGATAAGACTGATGGTTTGTAATACCAGTCAGGTTATGACCGCGTGGCCTAGCGGTCAGAGTACCTGACTTCCACGCCGCGGGTCCTGGATTCGAATCCCAGCCGGAGCCAAAATTTGTGCTAAAACATAAATTGTTTGATTTTCGGATCTGGCTGTGTTGTGATTGTCCTCGTGTTTCTGACACTGCATCCTAGCCTACCTCCAATCTTATCGCATCGGCGTTACATAAGGCGCGGTTAGGGGAAGAAGAGTGCCTCTTGTTAGCGCGTACTATTGTGACACTATAATATCTCCTGCGCAGTTGATAGCTATCGACAATATTCGAAAGTTCTCGCCGTGGTCGAAATCGGCCAGGTGAACATCATTATCAGGTTATCAAGCTTGTACCATAGCGTAGACTTTGATACTATATGTCATATGTAGTATATAGTAGTATATAGATGGGAAGTTGTATCAGTTAGTTAGTAGCCTTTTAAAAAGAAGGTAAATCGGGAAATTCATTTACTTGATGTTAAGTGCAACGTCTGTCCATAAAAAAAGCTGTGTCCACGGCAGAGTAGAGCACCTACCTCTTTCCTACCGAGGTGTCGTAAGAGGCGACTATGGTATTGTACGGACAGCCTTTATGCAAAACAGCACCAAATTGCGTGAATTTATGTATGTATGTATGACCCCCGGAACATTTCTGTGTCACTGCGCTGGTCAGTTCATTCGTTATCCCGTACCACTCCAAAAGGCAATACTGAAAATGAACATTAAAACTAAATATTTAAAATATGCAACAGTATGAGCTCTTTTGTATGAATTTGTATCACGTTGTCTCGCCGTTCGTTGGGCATAAGATATCGCACTATCTCTCCCTTTGGGAGTCGTAAATGTAAACTAAAATTTTAGTTTTTGTTCGTTTATTTCAATAACTTATAAGTTTTGCACTTCAAGCCTGTCTTCTTTTAAGCAAGAATTTTCTTGTGTTACTATTGTAAGACTACGATACGAAGAGTTTAATATTTTTAAGTATTATCTCATCCAATGGATTTCAATTCTGTGGAAGTATTGAACAAGACTTAAAAGAAAGATAATCTTAATTAGGCATGTCATTTGTCTACGAATGTCTGTATCTATTTATTTCTATGGTTATTTTCTTAATGGAAAAGTAGTCAATTTGCTACGATCCGCTGAACTGAAGTACTTTGAGGCTGTCTGTCGTAGAGTCAATAACACTTGATAATGCCTCGTTTTCAGGTGAAACACGTATCGTGCTCTCGACTTCAGCTGCCGTGAAGTAGTGCTGTGCAAACGTCACGTTCTTATTACAGGGTGTATGAGTTTTAATAGCTGTTTTTATTGCACCACATTTTTCTAGCAGTCTTTATAGCACCACAGCAGTTTTTATAGATTGATTGCAATGTGGTGCTATACAATTTCCCAACGTAGAGTCCTGGGTGACACCGCCGTTGTTATAGGCAGGCGTCCCAGTTTGCAGTACCATAATTTTTTACAACTTCAGGAAGTGCATATATGAATATCTATCGCACATGTATTATATCTAACCAAACTATAGACTTGAATAAAATAGGAATTATGAAACCTCGTTGTCATTTTTCAAGAACTATCTAACGATACCTCATACGCTTATTTAACACAAAAATGTTGTCCCCTTAGATTACATGAATATTGCCACCCCCATTTTGCGTAATTTCTCTATATCATTTTATAAGAGCCGTGTGCCGTGTGGTAGCGGCTTAAGAGCACCCCGTTTCATCCCGTGGGTGTCGTAAAAGTCGACGAAGGGACAATGAAAACCAGAAGGTGGGCAGCAGCATCTTCCCGGAACATCTAAATACATAAACTGCGGTTGCCAAAGCGTGGCAACTATGGCAAAATCCCCCCAAAATAAGAGCCACCAACTTTTGTAGCAATGTATGGAGGAGGCCTATGTTCAGCAGTGGACTAGTGATAGGCTAAAATGATGATGATGATGATTTTATAAAATATAATGTATAAATACATCTTACTTCAATATAGTGAAAATACTCTCCAAGTGAAATGGCTGCGATATATGGACAGGACGCAATTACAAGGATTCCGTTTTTTTTTAACATGGAACCCTACAAAGAGGTACAATTCAGTACACGTGACATAAGTAAAACTGAAATATGAAAATTAGAAATTTGATTATAATAAAAAAAAAAAAAACATGAATTAACACAAATATTGTGAAATAACTACTCAGTTTATAAACAATTATTAATTAATTTGTCGGGAAAAACGATATCGATAAATAATAAGTTGCTAATTTGATTAGTTGTAGTACTGAGGAGGCGGTAAGCACCGTGACGTCACTTTAGCGGCACGTGCAAAGAGTCTTATTTGAGAGTTCGGATAGTGCAGGGGGCAGTTGAATTCGAGACACCGACCTTGTCACTCCTTCGAAACGAAACTGTCGGTTTACCTAGTTAATTGGTGGTTAAACGTATTATGGTGAAATTATTACACAAGTTGCATTTGAAATTGTTATTCTGCGCCATCTACACAAGGAACTCTAGACCGCCTAATCAAGAGGTAGGCGGCGCTTTCGCTCAGCCATCGCTGACTCCGACAAATTTATAAATATTAAATAAGCATAACAGAAACAATGAACGAAAACGTTACACTCAAATTCGACCTTGAAATATTATTTCCCGCGCCCAAAGAAGATTTTACGGGAAAAAAACCTGCAAAGTAATACATACATACATACATACAGTCACGCCTCTTTCCCATAGGGGTAGGCAGAGACCACATCTTTCCACATTGCTACGATCCTGACACACATCTTTAGCTTATTCTACTTTCATTAGCGTTTTCACACACGCTCGTCGGTTGCGGATAATTTTAACGTGACCTTTCCTCAAAAGTTAACCGATCTGATTGTGATACGTACAGCCTAGGTCGACCCTTACCGGCTTTTCCATTCACACTTGCCACATAAATCTATTTCGTCAATCTCCTTTCATTCATCCTCTCTACGTATCCAAACCATCTAAGCATGCCTTTCTCTATCTTTGTCACTACATCTTCAACCACACCGCAACGTTCCCTTATCCACGCTGTTTCTCACTTTGTCAATCAGAGTTACTCCAGCTATACTTCTCAAACTTCTCATTTCCACAGCGTTAATCCCACTTGCATGCTTCTTCTGCCAGACCCAGCATTCACTACCATACATAAGTGTGAGGACCAGAACTCCCCTATGTACAGCCAGGCGTGCCTTTTTAGATACGTTCCGGCTACACATCAAGTTATGCAGAGCCCCAAAGTAATATAGTAGCTAAATAGAAACATTTGATTTATGAAGGCTATTTCAAATTATACATATATAGCCGATAGGTGTCCGGCAGACTAGGTGCTACCTAGTGCTAAGAGGCGACTATGGTATTGTACGGATAGTCTTCATTCGTGCAGAATAATACTATAATATGTAATGCTGTCACTATACTGCTCGTGGGAACGCAATGGGGGATAAGAGTTATTTGCTCCTACAAAAATGGCGGCGACGTACGGTAAGTGATCACCGCCGCCCATGAACACCTACAATACCAGAGGAAGTAGCAGATGCGTTGTCGGCCTTTGAGGAAGGAATAGGCTCTTTTCTTGAAGGTCCCCTAAGACGTATCGGTCCGGAAAAACCGCTGGCGGCAGCAGATTCCGGAAGGTGCTTGTGCGTGGCAGAAAATTGCGCGAAAAACGCACTGTGCTGGAATGCCAACCATCAAGGCGGTGACGATGGAATTTCGCGCTGTGCCGCAATGTGCGATGGTGAAAAACAGCGGCTGGAATTAATCCGAACAATTCTTCGGAACACGCCCCATGGTAGATCTTATAAAAAATGCAAAGTGATGCAACATCTCTTCGCAAAGCCAGTGGATCAAGCCGATCAGATAGAACATGGTCGTCGACGATTCGAGCCGCTCTCCACGTGGTTCACCATTCGTCACGCCTCGTTTCCGCCTGGGAAAAAAAGAGCTACGATATGGAAAATAGCCGAGACTGTATGTTTTAATGTATATAAATACTATTAACTCAGGAACTACTAAAGCGATTGGTACAAATTCTACACAGATTGTAGAGAAGATTGAGTCGACAGATCTACTATCTGTTAGTTTTTTTTTGATACTATGAACTATCAAAAAAACTGTTATTGGATGGGAAGAACGTTATACAATAAAGTACCACATATAATATAAGAAATACCATTACACAAATTTAAGAAGACTTTATATTAGTGGCTTCTTAACCATAGATTTTATTCTGTTAAAGAATTCTTAGCTTACAAAGGGCAATGATGTATAATACAAAACTAGTAGTACAATAAAGAAGATAAATAAGCACTGATTATATATAGTGAAAAAGTATTAATTATAAATAAGACAGTCTGGCATGGCACAGAACAATATTCATTCTTATTTTTTAAATAATATAAAATTGTTATAGTATAAAATTATTAATTGACATCTAAACTAATATTATAAAGAGGAAAGATTTGATTTTTTGCGTGTTTGGTTGTAATGAATAAACTCAAAAACTACTGAACCGATTTTAACAATTCTTTCACCTATATAAAACTACATTATCAACGACTAACATGAGTTGTATTTAATAAAAAAAAAGCGATATCCCTACGAAAATTGCTATGATGTAACTCAAGGTATCAAAAATTTACTGATAAAAGTCATAATTTGGCGTGCGCTGCAAAACTATTGATGATAAAAAAAATAATGTACTACATTTTCATAGTACTTATTACTCACTATTATAGTTAAGCCGTGGCAGCTCAGGGGCCTGGTGCTCGCCTTTGAATTCATAGTAAGCGAGTAACCTGGGTTCGATCCCCGGTGCCAGCACCTCTAAAATTGTTCTACAATTTTAAGTTCTGATTTACCACGTGCTTAGCGATGAAGGAAAACATCGTGAGGAAACCTGCATGTCCGAGGAATAGAAATATTTCGATGACATGTGAAGTCCGCCAACCCGCTCCAAAACCCTCTCAGAAATGAGAGGAGGCCTGTGCTCAGCAGTGGGACATTTATAGGCTGAAACTTTACTTTACTTTTTTATAGTTGAGTCACAATAACTGCTTTTTTCAAATTAGTCTATCAAAACACGGGTAGAATCGAAAGTGACTTTCGTATAACGTGTATCATGATATTAATCCTTATCCTACAAAATAGTTTCATAGTCAAGGTTGATTATGTACATGTAAAGTCCTTTTTAAATTATTGGAATAGGACCTATCGTTTAGAAGTTACGACAAGTAAAAATGCTAAAATTTAGAAAAATCATCGAGGAGCGCGGCTCTCTTTGCGCAGCGGTCGAGGGCGGTCGTTTTATTTTGTTACCACGACATCAAATATACAAGCTATTTCATGGCTTGTGTTCCCTTAAATAAAACATTATTTTGGTAAAATACCGTAATCTTATCTGACCAGCTGCAGAGCCGCCGTTGAGAATAGTTGCTTCAAAAAATCTTAGTATAAGGAATTTTGGTTGTTCTATTTGTCCAAATAAAGTACTAATTTATCATTCTAATATCCATTTACCCATGCGAAGCCGGGGCGGATCGCTAGTAATAGATGAATTGAATCAATAATATCGAATAATAATTAACGTATGTACTTAAAAACTTTAAATATTTGCATGCTATAATTTATGGCAATACTTGTAAATCAGAATCACAAATTTATAACCATTTATAACCACTAATGTAACACTCAGTTCGAAAGCAAATCAAGATTTATAATTATTATTAACCCCGAGACTAACTTGAACTTTGTTTCATCAATTTCGTTTCAACGGTTCTAAAACGATTTGTTTCTTTTAATATTTCACATTTCATGTATTTGTATTATCTAATAGGGTTTCAGCTGAGAATATTATTAATAACTATTAAGATAATTTATTTGAATTGCTAGGGTGGACCTGTTAATTGGGACAAGTGAACTGTAAACTCATCATAAATCCGTTTCTAGTTGACTTATAGTAGTAGTTACGCAATCGTTGTTAATAATAATTATTAAATGGCAACGAGCCAGCCACGTAGTTCGGATAACCGAACCGATGGCTATGAAAATATTACGGGTGGCAACCTTTTACTGGTACTCAGTGTAGGACGAGCCCTCACTAGATAGAGCAATGACCTTTGAAATTTGATGACCGGGTGCCCTTGGGCCGTACTGAAAGTTTCTGGAACTGGCCATTTAAAATATATTACGACTATTTTTCTAGTTTCCTGGGTGACAGCATTTGTTATGGGCAGGCGTTACACTTACCTGTATACTAACATTGACGCCTTTCACGAAACGTTACGACATAAATTATGCAATACGCAATATTATGTAGATATATATGTAGTAGTGTAGGGTATCTGGTAACCCCCCCCCCCCCCCGGCTGTATTAGTACCCGGTGCTTGTGTACGCTATTTAGGAAGAGCGGGCGGTGTTCTTAAAAAAAACTAGTTAATACACACCAAGTTAAATTTGGAATGCGGATCTTAGCAAATTATCTTTCTTTCCTTTGTATATAGCGCAATTTGGGAGCGCAACGGAGCGTCAGCTAGAATGCAGTGTCAGAGACACGAGTACAATCACAATCGAACTCGAAAACAATCAACTTGTTTTATTACAAATGTTGGTTCCGGCTGGGATTCGGACCCAGGACGCCCGACGTAGAAGTTTTGGACACGTCTTTACCCATTCTTTATCTTCATAGCTTTTATCACGGCCCAGTCACTGTTTCAGTTAGGGACAGATTTCAACATCCTGTATAGGTATATATAAGTAACAACCTATAAATGGCAGCGGGCACAAAACCTCATAAATTATTGTCCACCTATCTAGTACGGGTTAATTTCATTAGTTTTTATTTTTATTTGAAAGAAATTTAGACGCGAATTTTAATTCAATTCTGAAAATGTAGTAAATCAGCACAAAACTTCCATTTCAATATATAAGTGGTGGCGGCTCTTTGGATTAAACCCCCGTCGATAGAAAGTTTTGGCGGCTAAGCCGTGTGGTGGCGGCTCGTTAAAAGAATACTACCACTCCATCTCATCCAATGGATCTCTTAAAAGGCGAGATTAAACTGCACTGTGCACCCAACAGCGTATGGTGGCGATGGGCTTACCACCTATCACACCAAGTGCATTATATTGTTTTGGTGAAACGTGGATTGTGGCAGTCATCTATTTTGCAGTGAGTGCCCAGTCTCTGA
The DNA here is from genome assembly GCA_019845155.1 of Luehdorfia chinensis. NCBI lineage: Eukaryota > Metazoa > Arthropoda > Insecta > Lepidoptera > Papilionidae > Luehdorfia > Luehdorfia chinensis. The sequence goes on from JAHVAK010000573.1 coordinate 873,515, forward strand.
CAACCCCTTATGGGATACAGTCGTGATCTTATGTATGTATGAGTGATTTACATAACGTACTCTTGAAAAAGTATGAGATCATTTTAAACGTCACGTCGGTACTTAAAATGGTTGACATGGATTTTTATCGCAATGAAAAAATTGTTCTGTCAAATCTTTAATTTACTATTTCTTTAGATATATTTTTTTATTGGTTAAAGTGACGATACGAGCGAAACGTTCACCTTATGGCAAGTGCAACGTCTGCCGATAACAAATGCTGTGTCACCCAGAACAACGAGTGGCACCACACTGCGGGACGCCCTTAAATTATAATTAATTTAAAAATAGAACACAAGTTTACAGTAATGGTTATAAAATGTTTAATGCTTTAAAAATAAAAATAAGAACTAACCATGTGTAGACTTACACATGATTAGTTCTTATTTTGGGCTGACTTTTCATATTTTTTAGATGACCAAATTTTGTTTTAGTTTTGTTTTGTATGTGCCTGATGGTAACGTCTGCCCATAACAAATGCTGTCTCACCAAGAACATTTCTGTGTGACACTACTCTGCGCTCGACACCCTGAGACTTCAGTTTTTAAGTGTCATGTGCCCAGTGATTACACTAGCTCTCAGCGCCCTTCAAGCCGAAACAGTAATGTCTACACACTACTGCTTCACGGCAGAATAACCGGCCCTGGGGTGGTACCTACCTAGACGGATTCCTGCTTAGGAATCCTACCACCAGTAAAATAATGCAGTATTATAATGTGTGAATATATATATAATGAATATATATTTGTGAATATAATAGAATATAATATCTGAAGATATTTGACCCATATCAACGAAGAAAAACGAAGAATGTTTTACCTATAGGATGTTTGTTGATGCTTTGTTTTGTTGGTACATTCAACAGAATTTCTAAGCAAAGTTTTGAGTCACGCTTAACGTAATGAAACATCCCGCCTTCACGCCATGTCCAGCTTTGACAAAACAAAAGTGTAAAACAACCACAATTCATCCCATAAATTCCATTCATATTTAAAAAATAACATGATATATGCAGGAATCAGTCTAGGTGGGTACCCCAGGAGCAGTTATTCTGCCTTGAAGCAGTTGTGTGTAAACATTACTGTTTCGGCTTGAAGGGCACTGAGGGCTAGTGTAATCACTTGGCACACGACACTTAAAAACTGAAGTCTCAGGGTGTCGAGCGCAGTGTAGTGTCACACAGAAATGTTCTTGGTGAGACAGCATTTGTTATGGGCAGACGTTACCATCAGGCACATACAAAACAAAACTAAAACAAAATGTGGTCATCTCAAAAATATGAAAAGTCAGCCCAAAATAAGAACTAATCATGTGTAAGTCTACACATAGTTAGTTCTTATTTTTATTTTTAAAGCATTAAACATTTTATAACCATTACTGTAAACTTGTGTTCTATTTTTAAATTAATTATAATTTAAGGGCGTCCCGCTCTGAGCTAAAACATAAACGGTCACGTTACTCATGCCCGTTTATTCATAATAAGTTTACCTTTAGGTTTGGTTAATAATGTTTGAAAATGCGCAAAAATAGCAATGCAAAATTCTACCCTGTTAATGTGTTATAAATAACCATGCAGATTATATTGCTGTCGTACTTAAAAAAAACACAATGTTGAAACATAAAAATAGTATTTTTTTATTTACTCCTCCATTCAATTATTGCAAATACAATTTGCATTGCCGCACTAATTGAGATTCAAAATAGTGTACATTATTGTGAAAACTACACTCAGCGTTTCAAAAATCGCACCTCTCTGAGTTTGCGCGAAAAATGGCTGTAATGGCTAGAAACGAATTATATTTATATAAATATTGGTATTTTTGAAATGGGTATTTGAATAGCTTTACATTATTAATTAAAAAATCATGAAATCATTAAAACATTTATCATTATAGAGCGTCAAAAATAAGCACTGTCAAATGCTCGTTAGTAAGGACGCTAGTTACACCACCTAAAAAGGGTATAAAAGGGTCGATCTGGATGAAATATGGGACTACGTGAGAACAATATGGGCCAGTCGTAATTTAGATTTTGCAGTGAACACACGTGAACAAGTAACCCAAGTAAGAACAAGTAAAGATGGACACCAGCTCTGAAGAAGCCGCTCAAGTGATTTCCCTATTGCAGTCGGGGATGCGGCAGTGTGACGTTGCTCGACAGTTGAACCTGTCCCGTTTTTCAGTTCGACGGGTGTTCCAACGTTTTCAGCAGACTGGTGGTTATGTTAGAAAACCGGGATCTGGAAGAAAACGGTGGACATCAGAAAGAGATGACCGTTTCATCGTTACGACATCTTTACGAAACCGTTTTACAAATGCTGTTGAGTTGCAACAACAGCTTCGATCAACTCGGAGACCATCTGTGTGTTTCTACGATAAGAAGAAGGTTACACGAAAAGAGTTTAACAGCCCATAGACCTGCTAAAGGTCCAAAACTTACTGCACAGCATCGCAGAGATCGCCTAGAGTTTGCTCGCAATCATTGCGAGTGGACTCTAGAACAGTGGCGGACCGTACTCTTCTCTGATGAGACGAGGGTCTGTCTCTTCTGCAATGACAGACGTAGAAGGGTCTACAGAAGACAGGGGGAGAGGTTCACACAACCCTGCTTCGAAGAATCCGTCGAATACGGGGGTGGCTCGTGTATGTTTTGGGGCGGCATTTCCGTCGACGGGAAAACGGAACTTGTGTGCGTTTCCCGGACTCGGGGTGGCCGTGGGCAAGGGTCATTAAATGCTGGTCGGTACATTACTGAAATCCTGGAGGAACATGTGGTCCCGTATGCTGGTTATGTCGGTGATGGATTCATGTTAATGCATGATAATGCTCGTTGCCACACCGCGGCTATTGTACGGGATTATTTACAGGAGGTCGATATCCCTGTTATGCATTGGCCAGCACGAAGTCCAGACCTTAACCCAATAGAACATCTCTGGGATGACTGAGCTCGAGATCCAGCTCCAGCCACTCTTCAAGAGCTCCAAGATGCGGTACTTGAAGAGTGGGAACAAATACCCCAAGAGGCTGTTGCGATCCTTATAAGGTCCATGAAAGATCGCATGGAAGCCGTTATCAAGGCAGGGGGGGGGGGGGGTAACAGTAGGTTTTAAGAACTTTTTTTTGTATTTGTTAAGTTTTTTTTTAAATTTTTAATTTACATATTTGTACATACCCTGTCTTTTTCTTTAATTTCTCTTTCGTCTCGTTATAAAAGTAAAATTCAATTAAAATTCCTGAAAGCTAATGAAATTACCTTTCGAATGATACCCTCAAACCACAACATTGCCATTGGCCTGTTGTGTTAAAATAGTATTTAATTTTTTTTAATTTAATTATTTTTTTCGGATGTGCGATTTTTTTGACGCCGAGTGTATCTCAGAAATGAGGGGGAGGTCTGTGTATAGCAGGAACATTTATAGATTTTATTTTAGTTCATAGATTTTTTTTATTTTAGTTCAAATAAAACATTAAAACTGAATAATGATTTCTTATATTTTCGCGGAAAAGAGGCGTGTCTCTATGTATGTGTGTTTACGCGAATATTTTAATTTTTTTTTATGGATTTTATCGTATATAATTGTGTACTATTTACAACCCGACGTTAATAGAGACGTCGGTTGGTTACTACCACCAGCTTGGGATCCTATAATTAATAAAATTAATTCAAAAACCAAGCATACAACTGCATGACTTCCAGACACTGTTAGCTTTTTCTGCGTAGATCGAACTAAAAATAATATTTATAAGCTAAAGGTACTCCGGGTTAACTATGACATCATGACATCTGTCACCTCAGTCCTCCCGTGACCATGGGTGCTGTGAAGCGCTCTAAACGTCGCGTTATAAATATCACAAAATTAAACGCGATAAAATCCGTAAAAAATTTGTTTAATTTAAATTAAAACTAAATATTAGGCCAAAAAAAGCTTTTATTTCGTAACTCGTTTCACCGTTACTGCTTACCGTCTCTGAGGGATGTCTTCAAACCATTATGTAGCAAAATCGCCAGATAACAATTTCGTGGGGAACATTTTATATAATTTTATATGCTTTGGCAGTGATTATTGGTTTTTACGAATCCTACTACATTCGTAACCACAATTTCTCTAGCGGAGTAAAGCGCATTACACAATATATAATATTTATGCATACATACATAAAGTCACGCCTTTTTCTCGTATAAGGGTAGGCAGACGTTACACATGTCATTGTATATTACATATAAATATATATTTAATGAGTCCTTCTTATATAATTTTTTATTCATTGGTTAGCAGCTGCCTTCTACTTTTCACCATAACAAATGTTGACTGGTGGTCCTATTAGAGAATGCCACTCGGCGTTAAGTCCGCCCACTACAGCCCTTAGCTTAAGGTGTCAGCAGTAAAGAATAAAATATAAATCAATAAATATAACTCCCTTTTCGCCACCGAGAGAAACACGTGACGAGTGGCGAACATGTCGCCTCCAATTTGGTACGAGTCAAAATAAGTGTTCGTCTGATGTTATCGAGCGTTACAACAGGCACGGTTAGGTTATTTGCATACACTTGCGGCACTATATTCCTCCGCAGTTGATAGCTTCGGACACTTATACTGGTGCTAGGATTCCTATGCACGAATCCGTCTAGGTAGGTACCACCCCAGGGCCAGTTATTCTGCCGTGAAGCAGTAGTGTGCAAGCATTACTGTGCTTGTTATGTTATAGGCAGACGTTGCACCTACCATCAGGTGAACGTTTTGCTCGTTTCATCACTTTATCCAATAAAAAAGTCTCCACCACACGAAAAACTTAATAAGCATACAAAACGACTAATGATATCATTGAAAATTGAATTGAAAATGATTTTGATTTTAAGAAATATGGCCATTGCTATTGTTCTACTGGAATTTTTATTTGAATCTTCATTTGAATCTTTCATAGGAGGATAGTATGTTATCTACGGGTACCGTAAATTCTATAACGCTATGATATTCATAGTAAAGTTGAGAAATAGGTATGAGTTTTTTTTTTTAAAAGATCGGCTTAGAGAAATTGTTGTATAAAAATAACTTTCCGAATACAATCTCCGATCTCCAGACAAACCTTCGTTAAAGGAGATTTTTTTATAAACAATAACGATATAAGTGGGCATACAAGATGTTTAGTAATAGGTATTATACATTTTCTAAAACTAAATTTACCGATTTTATTGCGTTTTTTCGAGTGATACATAAGCTTTTTTATTAAGTTTTAAATTAAATATTAATTTATATTATGAATATGTCATGAGAAATTATTTGCGTCAAGTAAATAATAAATGTCTTAGGAAAGGTTGTAGACTGGACGTTGTGATGGAAAGGTAAGTTGAAGCTATAGATAATTCTAGGTAAGTCTAGGTAGGTACCACCCCAGGGCCGGTTATTCTGCCGTGAAGCAGTTGTGTGCAAACATTACTGTGTTTCGGTTTGAAGGGCACAGAGAGCTAGCGTAATCACTGGGCATATGAGACTTAAGAACTTGTGTCTCAGGGTGATGGGCACAGTGTGGTGTCACACAGAAGTTTTCTGGTTGACACAGCATTTGTTATAGGCAGACGTTGCACTCACCATCAGGTGAACGTTTTGCTCGTTTCATCACTTCATCCAATAAAAAAAAATGTCTAGTTATATTTTTTAAGTATTTACGCCTGTTTCGAAATGAGTTTATTGGTGATAAGATTCCAATGCAGTAATCCGTCTAGGTCCTATAAAAAATTGATTAATTTACCACAGAATACACACATGACAGAAACTTTACTGGTGGTAGGATTCCTATACAGGAATCCGTCTAGGTAGGTACCACCCCAAGGCCAGTTATTCTGCCGTGAAGCAGTAGACTGCAAACATTACTATGTTTCGGTCTGAAGGGCACTGTGAGCTAGTGTAATCACTGGACATATGAGACTTAAGAACTGATGTCTCATTGTAATGGGCGCAGTGTAGTGTCACACAGTTTTTTTGGGTGACACAGCATTTGCTATGGACACACGTTACACTTACCATCACGGGAACCTTTTGCTCGTTTCATCACATGATCCAATAAAAAAAAAACTTCACCAGAATTTTTACCATTTTCAGGATTGAAAAAAAAGTCCAATAGAGAACCGACATATGCCCTGTGATTAAACTTCAATCAAGGTTAAGTCTATCCTAAAGCTCATTGCAAAAAAGGGTCTCCGTCTAAAGGAGGAAAGTGCTAAAGCACTTAATAACAAGTATAATCCACATGACAGCCGTTGCCATTATCGTCCATATCAGAGGAAAGAAAGAAAAAAATACTATAATTTGGTACAAAATAAGAAAAAATAGCGCGCGCAACTCCGTTCACTTGACAGTAGTGAAATTTCTTATATTTATTAGAAAGTAGCTGTTACGCACTGGGCGTAATATGTTCACCCCGTTTACCCATTTAGGAGTAAAAATTCCGTTGTTACTCTTTATGTCGAGAAAGGAGTATGTATGTAGCTTCAGAGATATTTGGATGAGTCGGTAAATCTTTTAGACGAGCATGTACGCAAAGATTTGATTAAAATAAAGCGACGTATATAGACGTAATAACACATCACATAGCTCTTTTTCTCTCTCTGTCCAAATACCTATTTTCCGACCTTTCGGTATCAGAAACGTTACATACAGAAATGTTGCACTCAAATTCGACTTTGAAATTATACTCTTACTGCATCCAACGAAGTTTCAATTCAATAATTAACATACATACATACATACATAAGATCACGACTGTATCCCATAAGGAGTAGTCAGAGACTGGGCACTCACTGCAAAAACAGATGACTGCCACAATCCACGTTTCACCAAAACAATATAATGCACTTGGTGTGATAGGTGGTGAGCCCATCGCCATCATGCGCTGTTGGATGAGATGGAGTGGTAGTATTCTTTTAACGAGCCGCCACCACACGGCTATAATTAACAACGTGTCGGTTCTTGCGTATAAGGTCAAATTAGGATCAACGGCTTTACAAACGCGTTTAATTAATTTCAGAGCACAATAACCCCGTAAAGCGTGCATCCTCATTATCTAGGCATTATTGAATTGGAAACAAAAGCCTTTCGAACGAATAAATGTCACGCGTAGTGAACTATGCCTGAACTAGAAGTTAGAAATTATGCTGAAGATTCATATTGTGCAAGACTGAACAAAATTTAATTTCGTTTGATGATATCTCAGTCTGAAAGTTCAATAGATTTCTTTCCAATTGTTATTAATTAGCAATTAGTTAGCAGTTTCACTCGTGTGAATTAAGGCGACAATATGATTATATAATATTACAAATATTTATATGCATATCTTTAGAACCGTACAAGATATCGAAATGGAACATACACGAAAATTTACGCACGATACATAAATGAGTTTAGATTTCAAATTTTTTTTTCGTCAACTCGCTAAGTTTTCAGAAACAAACTGTTGTCTCTAATCTGTGAACGGAAATTAAAAAAAAATACGTAATTGCAGTACTTATTTTGTAATAATCATTATGACAAAAAGATTTAGCCCCAATGTTCTGTTTAATTAGTTATTCCGAATTGTCGTAATCGTAATTTTTAGTGTATTTTTGTTGTATTTTCAGAATAGGCAGGCAGCAAGCGCAGACATCTATCATATATGCATAGTTCTGGCCCTTATTCCATGTCTATAAAAATATATAATAAATTACCGATTAACATAAAAAACGAAAAAAACTACAAAATATTTCAGAAAAAATTAAGAGCGTACCTAATAGAAAAAAGTATAATATTGAAGAATATTTTGAAAAATGACTCAGATAGATGTCTGCCTCTCACATATATTCATTGCAACGCCCGACAGGGTACATGAATTTTATAATTTTATAATTTAATTTCATGTAAAGCAATCTAAATAAAATAAATAAATAAAAATATATCCTGGTGGTATATAAATTGGTTTTTTTTATTTGATAAAGTGACGAGACGAGCAAAACGTTCACCTTATGATAAGTGCAACGTCTGTCCATAACAGATGCTGTGTTAATCACAACATTTCTGTGTAGCACCACAATGCGCCCGTCACCGTGAGACACAAGTTCTTAAGTCTCATATGCCCAGTGATTACGTTAGCTCTCAGTGCCCTTCAGACCGAAACACAGTAATGTTTGCACACTACTGCTTCCGGAAGAATATCTGGCCGTAGGGTGGTACGGATTCCTGCATAGGAATTCTACCACCGTCAAATAACTTCAACAACGGAAACGAGATTTTTATTTTGAAATATAATATGTATGAAGGACCGGAAAAAATATATCCTATCGTACTATCAATAAGTTGATTTCTACTTGCTAATAAATAAATATCATCACAGAGTCGACTGAACATTCTTTTAGTCTTAGGGATTATACGTAAACCAATATAACAGCGTTGTTTGTTACGATCCCGGTAGTAATGCTCAGAATTGATTTGAAATTATTGCTTGGGTACTTGTTAATTGAAAATCAACATGTTTTAACTCAGTGTAGGGCGATCACCCACTAGTTATAGTGACGAACTGCACGGTTTTACAGGCAGTCGATGGATGTGGGTGGCCCATGGACTCGGGACCATGTTTTGTGGCAATCTATGGGGGAAGCCTATGCTCAACAGTGGACTAAGATAAGCTGAAATGATAATAATGATGTTTAATTGTTATTAATTCAGTTGTTAGCGTTGTATTCAATTCATAGCCAATTTATAAATGTATGGCGCCACAAAAGTGTGCTGGTACCTACGTAAACGGATTCCTACCATTCTTATGTAAGAATCCGCCTAGGTGGTACCGCCGCAGAACATTGCTCTTATTCTAATTATGCATACCGTATCAATACTCAGTAAACATACAGTAAAGTTACAGCCTACCCTACTGCTGAGCACAGGCTTCCTCTTATTTCTGAGTGGGTTTTGGAGCACACTGCTCCAATGTGGGTTGCGGACTTCACTTGTCTTCGAATTATTTATATTTCTCAGACATGCAGGTATTTCTCCTTAGCAATAAGCACCCTAAGCATGTTCTCTGTTACTGTTAGAGAATGCTTCTAGGCATAAAGTCTGCCTATAAATGAAATAAATAAATGCAGGTTTTATTACGATGGTATTACGGAAAATCAAATAGTTCCTACATGATATTTAAAAAAATCTTAATCTACGCGGACGAAGCCGCGGGTTTCAGCAAGTAATTTATAAACAGGTCGTATTACATATTTCTTCACTTATTCCTAAGGAGTGCTTTCTTATTTGAAGCGTATTTTACCCTTAAACTTATAAATATCTGAAATGCGAAGCGAATATCAAATACGATATAAGTTACTGCTACGCGTTATATAATATGAAAGAACAGATTGGTATAAAGTAACGAGATTATAATAGTATAATAAAATAGAGCCTAGCTTTAGGTAAATAGTCCTTAGACTGTGTATTACTTAACTCAAACAGTTCTTAGTTGTAGACAAAATTAAGAGTAGTTAGAGAGAAATTGAAATTTATTGAACGTACATAACCTAAGTTACGTTTATGTCTGCAAAGATTTTAGGAACTGCTCTTCAATTAACGGCCTGTATGTTAATTTTAATTTTATGGTAAAGGAAGAAAATAATTATAAAAAAATATTCAGTCTATTATAATTCAAGTCACAATATCGGTTTAGGCCATGTTAATTTAATAAGAAAGACAATTATAAATCCTCTTAGCCACTTACGACTTGCCGTTAAAAAAATTTAAGGATGGCGTAGCTGATTACCAACTGCGACCGAATCGATATGCTATTTTGTACACCTATCTTGTCAGCTAGAAAAAAATATTCTATGTTTGAAGTAAATGCCAGTACGAATTGGCGTTCTAACTCAGGGCTTCGAAAGGTCTTTCGTCCAAGTGTCGTATCGACAGCATTTTCTATAGGAGACTTCAATAGACAAAACAATATTGTTCGGGGAACATTGAAAGTAACTGTAACTTTTTGTATCCCTATTGGCCTGATTTCATTGCTTTATCCCAGACGTTTTTTTTGAAAGCCGGATTGGTCCAGCCGGATCAAACAGACAGACAAACAGACAAAAGTTTTAAAAATTGTTTCTTTTCTTATAAGCACTCTCTTATAAGTGCTGTTATTTTGTTATCTATAGATCACGTTCGACCGCGGTTCGTCGCCGTCCCGTCAGCGTCGCGTTGTCGTCCCACCTCGCCCCGCCCGCTGTCTGACCGAACCTTAAGCGGCTTGAACACCTGAATCGATTATAAAAAGACTTATATCGACGGGTAGGGGACTTTTCAGAGTGCAATCTCGTTCTGACGTAAAATCTGAAAAACTCTAGAATTAATCTATGCGCGGCTTTAATTTGCATTATGGTCATCATTATTTTCGTTTATGGCAGTTTAAGTATTTCTCTTAATCAATCTTATATATATATATATATATATGAAATAATAGAGATCTGCTGTTGTGCGCCAACGCGTAAAAACTACTGGATAGATTTCGATTTATTTTTTTAGATTTACTTCTTAGACACTTGGTCCATATCCAAAAAAAAATGTCTCGATACTTTAATTTAATATAAAGTTATTAAAATTTTAAGAAACTATGATTTTATAAGTCTATCGTTGTGCGCGCATCACGTAAAAATTACTGGATAGTTTTGACCAATTTTTACTTCTTAGAAACTTGGTCTGTAGCTAAAAAAAATATCACAATGTTTTCATCCATACTAATATTATAAATGCGAAAGTAACTCTCTCTGTTCCTCTGTCTGTTTGTTACCCTTTTACAGCTCAACCAATGAATCGAACTTAACACAAAATTCAGCACAGAGATAGCTTGCATCCTGGAGACGGAGATAGGATACTTTCTATCCCGGAAATACGAATAAATTCCAAAGATTTTTTTAAAAAAACATTTATCCACGCGGACGAAGTTAATACCCGTATAACCATACAATAGTGCGTTCAGAGGTAAGTAAGTGGAGTGACGTCAGTAAATCGAGTGTATGCCTCCTCACTCCTCATCGCCCACTTTTTTTTTGTTGACTGATGGTCACTGTTAGCCCGAAGGCTTTTACAGCTTCGCCGGATTGAAAGGTCGCATGGCGCTGAGGGCGCTTAGCCGAAACCTTTATTTATGGATGACTGGCGCAAGGCAACCAAGAGGGGACCTCAGCTTGGACCGTCATCCTGTTCGCGTGAGTAACTGACTCGAGGGTGTCCAAGGGGGCCGGCCTCGGCTCGGCCAGTTACTGCAATCGGGAGGGCAATATTACTACTACTATTATTATTATCATGATTATTATTAGATAAGTTTACCACCAATTCGGAATGCGTTTCCGCTGGAGAAGAAATGGCGCAAGAAACTTCAGCGACGCTTCTGTTTATGATACTACTGCTAGGGGAGAACCGGCCTGAGATGCGGCGGTATCGCAAATAACTTTGTCTGATACGCCCTCGCCGATGGCGGGGGCGGTATGATGGTGATGTTGTCATCGCCCACGCTCTTCTCTTCGCTGTACACCTTACGCGTGAACAGCTTATCATACAAAGTTCAAGATTGTAATCACAAAACGTTTCTTTTGCGTTTTGTGTAGTTTCCTATATAACACAGTAAATAGTGAGCTTGTCAAGTTGTCGACCGCGCAACTTATATGCCGCTAGTCCCGGGTTCAAATCCCAGCCGGAGCTAACATTTGTGATAAAACACAAATAACCATTTGTGTTATTGTGAAGGATTTCTATGCAGGATTCAGTCTAGGTAGGTACCAAAACATGGCCAGTTATTCTATAGTTAGTTCTATAGTAAGTAGTGTGCAAACATTACTGTGTTTCGGTCTGAAGGGCACTGTGAGCTAGTGTAACCACTGGGCATATGAGATTTAAAAACTAATATCTCAAAATGTCGAGTTGTGCAACACAAACTTTTGCAAACGAATTTTTTTGTTGATACAGCATGTGTTTTGGACAGACGTTGCACTAGCCATCAGGGAACGAAATCGTTCTCGTGTCGTCAAATCGTCGTGCTAGTGCAATGACGCATAATTTCTGTGACATCAATGCATATTATTGTATACAATAAAATACAATACTTCTACTCTGCCGGACACCTATTCGATTATTTAAACTAATATTATAAAGAGGAAAGATTTGATTTTTTGTATGTTTGCTTGTAATTATTAAACTCAACAACTTCTGAAGCGATTTTAAAAATTCTTTTACCTATATACAATTACATTATCACCGAATAACATGAGTTGTATTCCGATATCTCTACAAAAATTGCTATGATGTAACTCAAGGTATCAAAAATTTACTGATAAAAGTCATTATTTGGCGTGCGCTGCAAAAACTATTGATGATAAAGAAAATAATGTATTACATTTTCGTAATACTCATCATTACTCACAAAAAGTCCGCGAGGCTATATGTCTAACTATTATAGTTAATATAGTTAATAGAATCTGGCGTTACTTTGCGGAAATCCATTATAATGAAGGTACTTTGCTAAGATCCGCATGCAAAATATAAAAATGGTGTATATTACCGGCGGCCGTCTGTCGTAGAGTCTGTGACGCTTGATAGTGCCTCGTTTTGGGGCGAAACACGTGTTGTGTTCTCGACTTCAGTGGTGTATATTATCTAGTGGTGGTATTGTAGTGGTTGGTGGAGGGTACCTGGTGGCGTTTCCTGGTGGCGGTGTTAGTTTGCTTGTGCACGCTACTGAGGGAGGGCGGGCGGTGCTCTTCAAAAAACTAGGTAATATACACCATTTTTAAAAATTTGCATGCGGATCTTAGCAAAGTAACTTACTTTCCTTCATTTTTTTTTTAAACAATATAAGCTAGCGTTTAACTACAATCCCACCTGATGGTAAGTGGCGATGTAGTTTTTGTTGGTAGGCACACTAGCTTAGAAAAAGCCTATTAACTCTTCTCTTGAAGACACCCACATTATAATCGGACGGAAAGACTGATGCAGGCAAATTATTCCAGTCCTTTGCTGTACGCATTATGAACGACGAAGCAAAACGCTTCGTTCGAATGCAGGGTATGTCCACAACAAAAGGATGGAAACCCGCCGTGCGTCTTGTTGTCCGATGATGGAAAGGGGAAGGGGGAATTAACTCATGTAATTCCTTCGCACACTATCCAAAATGTAACCTGTAGAACACCGAGAGACTGGCCACCCGACGTCTGTGTTCGAGACTGGACAAATTGGTAGTAACCAAGTCTGGATCACCGATTAGCCGCTTGGCCCGTCTCTCCACCGAGTCCAAGGCTGCTAGTTGATATTTAGGAGCTCCAGCCCATATGTGGCAGCAGTACTCTACAGCCGACCGGACCTGAGCTTTATATAGGGTCGGAGTAAAGTAACGTCGCACTTTTGCAAGAACTCCCAATTTCCTTGCAGCTGCTTTAGCCTTAGACTCAATGAACCGCCCAAAGTTAAGGTTCGACGTGATCTCGACTCCTAATAACTGAAGGCGGTCGGTGTATTCCAGAGTTACATTCTGAAATGTAGGAGCCAAGGTGAACGGGCTCCTGACGTTCATATCATGATATTAATCCTTATCCTACAAAATAGTTTCATAGTCAAGGTTGATTATGTACGTGTAAAATCCTCTTTAAACTATTCGAATCCGACCTATCGTTTAGAAGTTACGACGGGTATAAAAATGCTAAAAGTAAGAAAAATACCGCGGTGTGACCGAACCACCCTGCGGCCCGCGCTACGCGCAAATAGACTAATACAAACCTACATACTCATATTATATTTTTTAAACTAGAAAAAAATTGGTTTGTAATTTTAATTATATATTATTTTTTAATATAAAGTTTTGAAACTCTTTATAAAGAATACAGCGGCTTCATGCAACTTCGGCATCATCGAGGACCGCGGCTCCTTTTGCGCAGCGGTTGAGGGCGGTCGTTTTATTTTGCTACCACGACATAAAATATTGGCTATATTTCATGGCATATGTTCCCTGAAATAAAACATTATTTTGGTAAATTAACGTAATCTTATATGACCAGCTGCAGAGCCGCCGATGAGAATAGTCGCTACAAAAAATGTTAGTGTAATGAATTGTGGTTGTTCTATTTGTCCAAATAAAGTACTAATTTATCTTTCTAATATCTATCTACTCGTGCGAAGCCGGGGCGGATCGCTAGTACTATTATATAACGCACGTATGAAATCATTAAACGTGTGTAAAAGAAAGAAGGTATTTGTACTAACTCAAACATAAAAATTACAGAAAATACTCGTAAGCCACACGGTTTAGGAGTCGACCCTTGTCACAAGTTTAATATTAAAACAAACAACTGTGCTACGCTTTGTGTCCCAGGTGTAATTTAACTAGAGCATTTCTGCAATAAATATGTAAGGAAGTTTGATAGATAGTCTATCTATCCATAAAACATGACTTTAATATGGAATATGACTTTTGGCGGGAACTCGAAATTTGGCGTTAGTTTTTATTGAATTTTGTAATTTCTGTGTATATTTTTAGTTTCGATGTTTAATATAGATTTAATAGCAATAAATTCTCTTGAATGTGTACAGTAATTAGGAAATTCAATTCAGGACCAAAGTGTTACTTTTCGTTTTGTCTTCATTAGTCCAGAAAATGTTCAGTAAAAGTGAGTCAACATTTTGCTGTCGATCGACTTTTTAAGTTTCTGCTGCTTGAAGAATGTATACCTGAATATGTTACTTTAGACTGGAAAATAGCTTACGACTGTTCCAATAAGTAAATAAATTATGCAATCAAATCTCACCAAAAACGAAAATATTCTAAATAAGGTTAGATTTGACCATTTACCTTACCTTTTTGAAGTGATATAAATGTTCAAAATACTTTATGTACACCAAATTTACTTAGAAACTTTCATCATCATCATCATTTTCAAGAGAGCCGTGGTAGCTCAGGGGCTAGGCGCTCGCTTTAAATTTCATAGTACGCTAGTTACCTGGGTTCGATTCCCGGTGCCGGCACCACTAAAATTGTTAATTGCAATTTTCAGTGCCGATTTACCACGTGCTCGGCGGTGAAGTAAAACATCGTGAGGAAAATATTTAAAAGACATGTGAAGTCCGCCAACCCGCATTGGAGCAGCGTGGCGGATTCTTCCTAGCTCCAAAACCCTCTCAGAAATGAGAGGAGGCCTGTGCTCAGCAGTGGGACATTTATAGGCTGAAATTTTACTTTACTTTTTACATCATTTTTGCTTATCAGTAGTCCACTGCTGACCATAGGCCTCCCCCATAGATTGATACAAACATTTGTAGCTCTCATTTTGGGAGTCATTTTGACATAGTTGCCACGTTTGGCAGGCGGGTAGGCAACCGCAGTTTTATTTATTTTGATGTTCCAAGAAGACGCTGCTGCCCATCTTTTAGTTTTAATTTTTCCCTCTGTCGACTTTTAGGCCACCCACGGGATGAGATGGGGTGGTAGATTGTCTTAAGCCGCTACCACACGGCTATTTGATAAAGATAAAGTTGGAGTAATCATCAAACTTTGCGGACGTACCGGCACTTCGCGCCTTAGATGCTGCTGCCATTATAATTACGATTTTTATTCCGCCATCAATGGCGACTCAGAATGAAGAAATGGAATGGTAGTCTCTTAACTGGTGGAAGGATTCCTATACAGGAATTCATCTAGCTAGGTACCACCCCAGGGACGGTTATTCTGCCGTGAAGGAGTAGTGTGCAAACATTACTGTGTTTCGGTTTGAAGGGCCCTGATAGAGAGCACTGGGCATATGAGACCGAAGAACTCATGTCACAGGGTGACGGGGGCAGTGTGATGTCACACAGAAAAGGTCTGGGTGACACAGCATTTGTTATGGGCATAACATTACCATCAGGTAAACGTTTTGCTCGTTTCGTCACTTTATCCAATAAAAAATAGAAAAATAGGCTTCTCTGTCTTAAACACCGCCCTCTTTTAATACTAAATAATATATTTAGTGACTTCCATAAGACGTGACCATGAAGTGAGCGATTTGTTCGTCTGGTGACTTCCCTCCATGAAAAAGAACGTTTCCAAACTCAAGAAATATGCGAATTGAAATTGCATTTTCTTGATTTTCGTTGTTGTAGTGTATTTAAGGTTTAAATTATTTTTCTGTCAGATTCGTTCTTTGAAATCATCCTTGAAAGTTGTGGTGTGTAATATTTTATTTTAATTCTGTCTCACGTTTTTATTACTTGAAGTGCAAATTTGAAAGTTTGTAAATATTTTTCCAGTAAGCATTTTTAATCTTTATTTGCATCAGATCAATTTCAGACGTCTGATGACAAACTTTTTCAATTTGTGGGATATTAGAACGGCACTTGTCGGGCTCGTAGAAAATTTATTTAATCAAAAATTTAATTTGTTCTTCGATGTGAAGTAGTCGTTATATTGTTATTGATTAACAAGTTTAAATATTTAGAATATGGAGCTTGTAAAACATAAAAGTAAAGTAAAGAAAAGTTTCAGCCTATAAATGTCCCACTGCTGAAAATGTCCTCTCATTTCTGAAAGGGTTTTGGAGCTAGGAAGAATCCGCCACGCTGCTCCAATGCGGGTTGGCGGACTTCACATAGTTCTTCAATATTTCTATTCCTCAGACATGCAGGTTTCCTCACGATGTTTTCCTTCACCGCTAAGCACGTGGTAAATCAGCACTTAAAATTGTAGAACAATATTAGAGGTGCCGGCACCGGGGATCGAACCCAGGTTACTCGCTTACTATGAAATTAAAGGCGAGCACCAGGCCCCTGAGCTACCATACATATAATAAAATTAAATTATTAAATAATATTATAATAAAATTGTAACTGGTTTATATCTGTACATAAGAGATATTTAAGAAAAATATGAGATAATTACCTGAAACCCGCGACTTATTTCGCGTGGATCCTTTTTTATTTGATGCAGTGACGAAACGTGCAAAACGTTCACCTGATGTGAAGCGCAACGCCTGCCCACAACAAATGCTGTATCACCCAGAACATTTCTGTGTGACACCACGCTGCGCCTGGTATGCCCAGTGATTACGCTAGCTCTCAGTGCCCTTGAAACCGAAACACAGTAATGTACGCACACTACTACTTCACGGCGAAATAACTGGCCCCGGGAGTGGTACCTACCTACACGGATTCTTGTATAGAAATCCTATCACCAGTAAATTAGGTGAAGGTTTTGTAAAAATACCATAGGAATTCATTGATTTACAGCAATAAAACGTCCTGTTGGCTTCTCCAGGATGCAAGCTATCTCTGTGTCGAGTTTTTGTCAAGGTCGGTTCAACGGTTGATCCGTGAAAAGGTTACAGACAGAGGGACAGAGAGTTACTTTCACATTTATAATATTAGTATGGATGCAATAGAAACCAAAACAATTTGCCTCAGAATTTTTGTTTGTCTGTCTATCTGTATATTTGTACGCGCATCACGCAAAAACTGCTACTCGAAATTGATTTGACACATTTATATTGCTTGAGGTCTAAATTATGATTTCTCCAGGCCTTTACCTCAGATGAATTTTACGTCTTCCATGGTATGGGAAGACGCGGCAGTTTTTCTTACGCCGTCGCCTCATGGCGATTCCTTTTACGTGGTTAGAATACGCATTTTATTAAATAGCCGTGTGGTGACGGCTCGTTAAAACAATACTACCACTCCATCTCATCCAATGGATCTCGTAAAAGGCGAGTAAGGAATTTTACTGCACTGTGCACCCAACAGCGCATGGTGGCGATGGGCTCACCACTTGTCACACCAAGTGCATTATATTGTTTTGGTGAAACGTGGATTGTGGCAGTCATCTGTTTTGGCAGAGAGAGTGCCCAGTCTCTGACTACCCCTTATGGGATACAGTCATGATCTTATGTATGTATGTATTTTATTGAATACTAGCTGTAACCCGCGGTTTCATATGATTACATTTATGTAAAAATTATATATATTCATGTCTTCAGAACCCTACGAGATGTCAAAACGAAATATTCCGTTTCGGAGCCTATTCGAGTCAAACTTCTAGACAGACAAACAAAAATTCTCGAAACTGTCATTTATGATTAGGCGTCGTATAAACTGCAGTTTTCTATTAAATTTTGGTATTTATTTTTAAATCACTGACTAACAGTTCTTTTTTATTATTTGTATAGATATGAATTAATGAAGACTAAGTTGCTTTTGTCAATTTCAGATATAAATTTACTACATTAAATTACTTCTTGTTATGATGCAAACTGAAAGAAGAATAAAAGAAAAATCATTTATTTACCAGGATAGACTTACACAAAACTCATTTATGATAAAAAAAGATAATAATTGTACGTATATATAAAAAAGATCAAAAACAGTATTAATATCTATAACAAAAGTAAAAAATACGCCGAACGTTATTTTGCCGTGTGGTAACGGCTGAATAGAATCTACCACCCCGTCTCAACCCGTGGGTGTCGTAAAAGTCGACAGAGGGAGAATTGAAACCAGAAGATGGGCAGCAGCATCTTCCAGGAACATCTGAATAAATAAACTGCGGTTGCCAACTCGCCTGCCAAGCGTGGCAACTATAGCTAAATCCCCCCAAAATGCGAGCTAAAAATTTTTGGCAATCTGCGGGGGAGGCCTATGTTCAGCAGTGACAGGCTGAAATGATGATGATGATGATGACGCCGTATTCCCAGCAAACGAGGTTGGCAGCTCAGCGTAACGCTGCGCCGAAGTTCAATTCCGGCACGGCAATGTTTCTCAGTGCCAACCCCACAAACCTGCCAAACCTGCAGACCTGCTGCTTCGGATGTCTGAAAATGAACAATAGGAATATAAAACAGAAATAATCTTTATGTTACTTATTAATTACTTAAAATAGTATTTTAAATTTAAAGAAATGCTGTGACACACTAGACAATGCATTTCATCATGGCCGACCGCGTTCCGATAAGCAAATCGAATTTATGTTTAATTTAAATGAAACTAAGTTTACGGATTTTATCGCGTTTAATTTTTACTTTTTTACTATTTATAAACGCGATAAAATCCGTAAACTTAGTTTCATTTAAATGTGTAGTGTTCGCGTAAATATAAGAAATCATTGATGTTTAATGTTTATTTTATTAAATTTACTCATTGTTGCACTTATCACGCTATAATATTGTAGTTGGTATTATGTGTAATAGCAGACGCAGTCATTAAGAAATACTCTTGAGAAGCAACACTTCTATGAACACGACCAATTAGAAACTAATGAAGGAAAGTAAGTTACTTTGCTAAGATCCGCATGCAAAATATAAAAATGGTGTATATTACCTAGTATTTTGAAGAGCACCGTCCGCCCTCCCTCAGTAGCGTTCACAAGCAAACTAACACCGCCACCAGGAACCGCCACCAGGTACCCTCCACCAACCACTACAATACCACCACTAAATAATATACACCACTGAAGTCGACAATACGACACGTGTTTCGCCCTAAAACGAGGCATTATCAAGCGTCATCGACTCAACGCCGCCGCTGGGCGGCCGTCTGTCACTAGGTAATAACACCAATAAAAATGGTTTATATTACCTAGTTTTTTGAAGAGCACCGCCCGCCCTCCCTCAGTAGCGTTCACAAGCAAACTAACACCGCCACCAGGAACCGCCACCAGGTACCCTCCACCAACCACTACAATACCACCACTAAATAATATACACCACTGAAGTCGACAATACGACACGTGTTTCGCCCTAAAACGAGGCATTATCAAGCGTCATCGACTCAACGCCGCCGCTGGGCGGCCGTCTGTCACTAGGTAATAACACCAATAAAAATGGTGTATATTACCTAGTTTTTTGAAGAGCACCGCCCGCCCTCCCTCTGTAGCGTGCACAAGCAAACTAACACCGCCACCAGGAACCGCCACCAGGTACCCTCCACCAACCACTACAATACCACCACTAAATAATATACACCACTGAAGTCGACAATACGACACGTGTTTCGCCCTAAAACGAGGCATTATCAAGCGTCATCGACTCAACGCCGCCGCTGGGCGGCCGTCTGTCACTAGGTAATAACACCAATAAAAATGGTGTATATTACCTAGTTTTTTGAAGAGCACCGCCCGCCCTCCCTCTGTAGCGTGCACAAGCAAACTAACACCGCCACCAGGAACCGCCACCAGGTACCCTGGGTACAGTGTGGTGTCACACAGAAATTTTCTAGGTGACACAGCTTTTATTATGGGTAGACTTTGCACTTACCATCAGGTGAACGTTTTGCTCGTTTCATCACTTAATCTTATAAAAGAAAAAAAAACTTTGCTGATAAAATTACTGTATGCGTCGTTGCACTTATTTTTGTTTATTCTACAAGTAACAATAAATTCGCGAAGAGCGTCGTGGTCATAATTTTCTAATCTTCTGCGTGACACAGCGTTTGTTATGGGCAGATGTTGCACATACCATCAGGTGAACGTTTTGCTCGTTTCGTCACTTTATACAATAAAAAAAAAAATGTCACCCGCATAATGTAAACTTGTTAACATTTAGTCAGTATTGTATCCCCCGAAACCTATTTCTCCGCACAGTCGACCTATTATCAAATTTTGTATTAACATAAAAAAACACCTAAATACATGTCAAATGTTCTCTTTGTGTCTTTCATCAACAGACTTTCATATTGTAGTACGCTATAATTGTAACAAATGGAACTATTTCTTAATATTTCAACTTTTATTTGACGTTGATTTCTGTAAAGGCAATGACCGCAATCACGTAAAGCTGATTTGTCTTCCTTAATAATAATAATAACTTATTACAATGCTTACAGAATTGGTTTAGTATTTGTATTTTTTTTTAAACGATGACCCACGGTATTATTTCTTCTTTATTGTGGATGCGTTTTACAGACATTACATATTACACATTCACAACACAACCAGACCCGAAAACCGACATTTATTTAATAAAACTAGCGGAACGAGCAAAACGTTCACATGATGGTAAGTGCAACTTCTGCCCATAATAAATTCTGTTTCTAAATTCTAAATTAAGTTCCTAATGTTTTTTTTAACAATAGTAGAATAGAATAGAATATTTTTTTATTCAATATAGATCATTTACATAATACTTATTGAACGTCATTTTTTTAAACTACACTGGTTCGCAAATAAATGCCTCTGTCCTGGGAAGAACCAGTAAGAAACCCAGCGGGATTATTTTTTTTCAGTCATTTTAAATATACAATTACAGCAGTTTTATGAAGATGTAGAAATAGCTTGGCAGCGATCACCTCATCCCCAGGGGTTGTCATCATCGATGTATTCCTTAATATTATAATAACCCTTCTTAAAAAGTATGTATATATGTATATAGTATGGGTAAGTTAGTTTAAATTTTCTCTGTTAAAGTAAAATAATTATAAGTACAAAAACAAGTTTCTCAAATCGCTTAACGACGGTGTCAGCACGTTTGGATAACTCTCTTGATATAAATATTAATGAATTAATCCATTCTTTTTTAACTAAAATTTAGAATTATTGTAATTACTCCATCATATTGCGTATGGGGAAAATATTGATTTTTTTTTTTAAATTTTTTGTAATATTATATTTTCAATTGTTTTACTTTATTGATAAGATTTGACGGTACAAATGAATAAGTAAAATGGAATACTGAACATTATAGAACTGGGCCAGATATTTTAGGATCTTGCAAATAAAAGGACAGGATACTTGTTTTGTTTTTGACATTATTGTTAAATGCTGTTTTCAAGCAGATGGTCTCGAAAAAACAGTTGAAATGCTTACTCCAGTATTCATTATACGAATATCATTTAGTATTTCTCCTGATTGTAGAGCGTGTCTATTAGGAAAGTACATATGTAGTCTTAAGGCCGCATTTACACGAAATGTTTTCTGACCAGCGTCGAACCGGGTCTACATTCGGTCGCACGACCGCGTGGTTTAGTGGTCGGAGTACTTGACTGCTACGCTGCGGGTTCTGGGTACGAATCCCAATCGCAGCCAACATTTGTGCTGAAACACACATTGTTGGTTTCGGGGTCTGGTTGTGTTGTATTTGTTCCCGTGTTTCTGACACACTGACTGAAAAATCTTATTGCTCATTGCGTTCCCACTATCACTATAGTGACAGAATTGCATATTATGGTATTATTCTGCAGTAATAAAAGCTGACCGTACAATACCTCAGTCGTCTCTTGCGTCACCTTTGTAGGTAATAGGTAGGCGCTATTCTACTCTGCCGGACAT
The DNA here is from genome assembly GCA_019845155.1 of Luehdorfia chinensis. Classification (NCBI taxonomy): domain Eukaryota; kingdom Metazoa; phylum Arthropoda; class Insecta; order Lepidoptera; family Papilionidae; genus Luehdorfia; species Luehdorfia chinensis. Next base: position 895,813 of record JAHVAK010000573.1, read on the forward strand.
CTATTGGTTAAAGTAGTTCTCGAGTTAAATCAATTTGTACAGACACACAGAGACCACGTCTTTCCACTTTCTGCGATCCTGACACACATCTTTCGTTTCTTCTATTTTTATTAGCGTTTTCATACCAGCTCGTCGTAAGTTGTCAATTTAAGAATTTAGTTAATAGAATCAGGCGTTACTTTGCGGAAATCCATTGTAATGAAGGAAGGTAAGTTACTTTGCTAAGATCCTAAGATGTTTCGCCCTAAAACGAGGCGTTATCAAGCGTCATAGACTCTCCGCGGCCGTCTGTCGTAGAGTCTATGACGCTTGATAATGCCTCGTTTTAGGGCGAAACACGTGTCGTGTTCTCGACTTCAGTGGTGTATATTATCTAGTGGTGGTATTGTAGTGGTTGGTGGAGGGTACCTGGTGGCGGTGTTAGTTTGCTTGTGCACGCTACTGAGGTAGGGCGGGTGTGCTCTTCAAAAAACTAGGTAATATACACCATTTTGCATGCGGATCTCAGCAAAGTAACTTACCTTCCTCCAATTTAAGAATTTTCAGTAAATTTTAATTTTGCTTGAGGATTTAAAGGTCTAAAGCTCCTAAGGTTCTCAATTCTTTATAACGAATGTTCGGTCATAACTTCTTTGTTCTGAACGGATTTCTATGACACTTTTTCATTAGCAACCTGTAGGGGTGGTCTTATTTAATTAACATAAGCATGTTCAAAGCGTGTGTGTGTGGGTGTCGGTTTATTGTGTAAATAATTATGTTTACAACTGATTCTATATTTATACTAGCTGGTTCCCGCGATTTTACCGTCATAGAATAAGCCAGCCACATGACCTGAGCTATCGTATTTCGGCCTTATCGGTAAATTTCTGTTCTCTCCTTGCGGCATCTTATGGCTACAGAATAAAGTATTACAGCCTAGAACCTTTCTTAACATACGGTCTATCTAATGCAAACAATAATTTTCAAATCAGATTGGTATTACTTGTAATTAGCAAGTTCTAATATACAAACTAATAATGACGATATGACCGACAACCGCCGTAAAGTAAAGTAAAGTTTCAGCCTATAAATGTCCCACTACTGAGCACAGGCCTCCTCTCATTTCTGAGAGGATTTTGGAGCTAGGAAGAATCCGCCACGCTGCTCCAATGCGGGTTGGCACAGCCGCCGTCCTAGTGACAAACTTGATGCCTCTTGATTAATGCCTCGTTTTGAGATGAAACGCATGTCGTGTTCTCAACTTCAATACACGCCGTATTGCAATGGTAGTGTTGTAGTGGTGGAGGGTATCTGGTGGGAGTTCCTTGTGACGGTGTTAGTTTGCTTGTGCACGCTATTGTGGGACGGTGCTCTTCCAAAATAGTTAATATACACCATTTTACATTTTGTATGCAGATCTTAGCAAATTGACTTTATCTCCTTTAGATGACTAAAGGAGAGAAAGTCAATTTGCTAAGACGTGTTGCTACACTGTTGACTACACAAACATTATTGAAACTCATCAACCCGGGAGAAATCGTGGGAATGCAATTAAACAAAAACGATTCTCACAAACAAAAACTCGATGATTTCTCTTGAATCGTAAGTGCGTAGTACAGACATAAATTTCACATGCACAACACAATCGGACACAAAAACCAACGATTTGTGTTCTATTATAAACGTTGGCTCCGGCTGGGATTCGAAGCGTACCAAAGACCCGCGGCGCAGAAATGCGGCGGCAGGTACTCTGACCACTAGGTCACGCGGCCGTTACACAATACCATTAAGGAAGAATACGGAGAAATTCTAAGAACAATTGTTTGCTACACTGGAATAATTCAGGTCACCGAGTTCGTAATCTGGAAATTCTATATCGCTTGTAACATCTTTTATTTATTCAGTTTTATATCTATTCATAGTACAATGGGAAGTCCCTGGCGAGCGTCTGTTCTTTTGCGCGACCTCGCTAATATCGAGAATCACTGAACGGATTTTCATGCGGTTTTCACTGCTATGATCTGAATGTTTAGCCGACATTTATAGGCTGTTACTTTACTTTTTTTTTACTATTACTTAGTTTTTGAGTACCAGCCCCTCACAAAATACGGACACTAGCAAACTATCACCGGCTCCGGGATCCGCCACCAGATATATTATGGTGAAAAAATATGTGTTATCGCGTCATTAGTCCATAAAAATATTCTAAATACAATCAAAATCATGCAATCAATATTACAATCAAAATCAACATTCGTAGGGAATAAAAATCGAGTGTTTGTTTGAAAAGGTTTCCAATATATTTTAAGGATATCTATACCTGGGATTAGAGATACGAATTTAACGATAAACAAAAATATGGAATGAAAATAACTGGATAATTTATCGGGTTTTATGTGAAGAAAAATCGTTTATTTTTCTCGATAATTCAAAAGAAACTGAGCTTTTAAACCAGGATTAGTCCCTTTTTTCCTTTTGCTTATCGCCACGCGAACACCATGCGATAGATACCTCTGTGGATATTAGACAAATATTCAAACCTGGATCAAATATTTGTAGGTCATACAAATAATTCGCGTGGAAATTGATCCCGTGCGTACCCCAGAAGGCAACAGCCAGTACCTGATTATTTAAACCTATTTAAATGATTATAAAGACATTCATTCTCATAATGTTTGAAATAAACAGCGTTTAAATGTAAGAATTCTTCTTAATTTCAATTACGAGTTTCCTGACAACTTTTAAAGCAATATGACATAATCGATGTACTCCTGGCCTATGTATGGCGATGTAGCCTGACGACCGCGTGGCCTAGTGGTCAGAGTACCTGACTTCTACGCCGCGGGTCCTGGATTCGATTCCCTGCCGGAGCCAACATTTGTGGTAAAAAACAAATTGTTGGTTTTCGGGTCTGGTTGTGTTGTGATTGTCCCCGTGTTTCTGACACTGCATCCTAGCCTTCCTCCGATCTTATCGCATCAGCGTTACATCGGGCGCGGGTAGGTTGGGACGAGTGAGTGCCTCTGTGTTTGCGCGTACACTTGTGGCACTATAATATCTCCTGCGCAGTTGATGGCTCTCGGCTCGGCTCTTGGAAATCGGCCAGGAGTGATGTGATGTTCTCCTAGCCGATTTCGACCACGGCGACAACTTCCGAATACTGTCGGATGCCATCAAATGCGCAGGTGACATTAAGGTGCCAGAAGTATACATTCGAACACAGATGGTTTCGCTGGTCCCGGCCTGCCTATGTAACGCTCATGCGATAAGATTGGAGGTAGGCCAAGTTGTAGTGTCAGAGACACAACCAGGCCAGAAAGCCAACTATTTGTGTTTTTACACAAATGTGGGCTGCGCCACACGCGTAGAAATCAGGAACTCTGTTCGCTAGGCGATGCGGTTAATAATTATATAATGTAATGTATTATCCAAGTTGTTTTATTTTCTTTGGTAATAACATAATTATATATTATAATTTACATAATTTTATAACAATGTCATTGTGATAAAAATACAATGTTGATGTAATTAGCTGGAGTGATTTTGATGGACAAAGTGAGAAATAGCTTGTTGTTGAAGGTGATGACAATGATAGAGAAAGGGATGCTTACATGGTTTAAACACGTAGAGAGGAAGGATGAAAGAAGATTAACGAAACAGATTTATACTGCCGCATATTGCACTTGCCAGTATAAATAGGCAAGCCGGTCGACGTAAGCGAACGTACTGATCAAAGACGTTTTAAGGAAAGGCCAAGTCAAAAGTTCCCGCAACCGATGAGCTTGTATGAAAACGCTAATGAAAATAGAAGAAGCGAAAGATGTACGTCAGGATCGTAACTAGTGAAAATATGTGGTCTCTGCCCACCCTAATGGGAAAGCGGCGTGAATGTATGGATGTATGAAACGTTATCAAAAATAAAAAAATTGAAACGGTATAGATTTCCGATGTTGATTAAGGAAAAATTGAATTAGAGTGAAGAAATATGTTATCGAGGTTTATTAAATATTGACTAATATTACGACACCTATATTTTAATTTTCATACAACAGATGACGAAGTTATGGAATGAAACAGACAATAATAATAATATGGTTCAGTTAATAAGGGAGAATTATACAATTAAACAATGAAATTTACACTACGAAACAACCTCCTTCTGGAATTCACTGATGTAAACGCTATAAGATCGGTCGGGACACTTGACTTATTAACAATTTCAAATTTCTGTTACAATTCAAGGGATCATTCATAATAACATTTCTATTATTAAATTTGAAACAAATTTATGAGGATTTCATTTTTGATTATTCATTTGTAACAAACTTGATTCCAGGAAGTATAATTAAATATTTTAATAAATGAATGTCTAAACTTTTTTAGGGTAAAGAATTTTTTAATACTTGTTTTAATCAAACAGCTAGGTGTTCTTATATTGGGTTGGTGAGAAGGCATTGTATAATTATTATGTATGTGAAAGAAAGTAAGTTAATTTGCTAAGATCGCCACTGAAGTTGAGAACACGACCCGTGTTTCGCCCCAAAACGAGGCATTATAAAGTGTCATAGACTCTACGACAGACGGCCGCCGAAACTTACTTTCCTTCATTAAAATGGATTTCCGCAAAGTAACAAATGATGTAAAGAAAAACATAAAAAAACCCAAAGAAAAATTCCTTCTCGTGTTCACATGTTTCACGGTAATCTCTTCGGACTTGTAAAATGAGTAAGGATCTTAGTTTTTATCGGGTAGCAAATAAGAATTTATTTTTATAGTGCCCAACTACGTGGTATAATCAAAGTTTGTATTATTTTTTTCCATATAGTTTGGAGAAGAGTTAAATTCCTTGTGGAAAAAGTTCGTCTATGTAGGTACCACCCCAGGGCCAGTTATTCTGCCATGAAGCAGTAGTGTACATATTACTGTTTCGGTTTGAAAGGCACTGAGAGCTAGCGTAATCACTGGGCATATGAGACTTAAGAACTGATGATGTCTCACTAGTCATTTATGTCACGTGTATACGCAATTTTTTGCTCGAGAGGGGGGCAAACAAGTAAGCGGCTCACACGTTCTCCGTCTGATCACATTCGAAATATAGAGGAATTCTGGGTGCGTTGCTGGCCTTTGAGAATACGGCAGGCCTAAAACTCATTCAAGGAGTCAACACTATTATGTTATGGTATATTTCACATCTCTAGTATATTATGATAATAAAAAGCGACTGTATTAAAATTGGTAATACATATTTTATTTCGTGGTAGAATCTACAATCCCATTAGGAAATAAAAAAACCAGCAGATGGGCAGTAGCATCTTCCTGAAACATCCAAACAAATAAATTGCGGTTTGCGACCTGCCTGCCAAGCGTGTTATAGAAAAATCCCCCAAAACGAAATCTGCAAACTTACGTGTTTTGTGGCAATCTATAGGGAAGGTCTATGTTTAGCAGTGGACTAGTGATAGGCTGAAATGATGGTGATGATGATTTTTTCTTGCGCATAACGGTTGACCAACAAATTACGTTCAATATAAGATATGTGATCTACAGTAATGAATAGAAGATATAGAATTGTATAGTAATAATTGAAACGTGTGGTGACGGTAATCCGGAAAGATAATCCACCCTAGGAAGTGACTAGACATTAACAATAAGTAAGCAGCAGAACCAACCAACAGGCCAGTAGGGAAACATCGTGAGCAAACCTTCAATCTATAAAAAATCTATAAAAAAAAAGTAAAAAAAGTAAAGTTTCAGCCTATAAATGTCCCACTACTGACCACAGGCCTCCTCTCATTTCTGAGAGGGTTTTGGAGCTAGGAAGAATCCGCCACGCTGCTCCAATGCGGGTTGGCGGACTTCACATGTCTTCGAAATATTTTTTATTCCTCAGACATGCAGGTTTCCTCACGATGTTTTCCTTCACCGCCGAGCACGTGGTAAATCAGCACTTAAAATTGAAATTAACAATTTTAGTGGTGCCGGCACCGGGAATCGAACCCAGGTCACTCGCGTACTATGAAATTTAAAGCGAGCGCCTAGCCCCTGAGCTACCACGGCTCTATCTAAATATCTCTATAAAAAAATATATAATAAATATTTCGAGGACATGTACCCCAATCCACACATTTTCCTTGTGGTAGAACTCTTAAGAACTGATGCCTGGTGACGGGCGCAGTGTGGTACCACTCGGAAACGTTTTGGGTGATACAGCATGTGTTAAGGGCAGACGTTGCACTTGCCACCAGGTGAATGTTTCGCTCGTCGCGTCACTTTGCCCATTAAAAAAAAAATCAACGTCCAATTATTCGCAGGGGCACACCCATTAATATTTATTACTTTTTATCCTTATTATATTAATACAGATATTGCGTAAAAATAATTTAGAAATTCAGTTAATATAAAAGTTTTTAAATTTTACGAGCATCACGAAGCAACTTAACTGACGCGATAGAAGTTATTTTCATCTGAAACTTAATTCGTGGTTTTATTAGACATTGTATATTATAATATCAAGTTTCGTTTCTGATATTTCGAAGCTATTTAATTTAAAACTTAAATTATGTTTAAAACAGTTTGGTACAGTACAAAATGTTTGTTTAAAAATTCTTATACGTAGATAAGTTGTGAACTAAAACCAAAAACCAAGTAAACCACTGTAAGACTTAAAGCCGTTATCATTTTGAGTAGATCGGACAAATGGACTTTTCCCGATCTACTCAAAATGATTAACTTTGTTTTTCGACGTATCGTTTGGTAAACGTCATTTTTTACAGTCTACCAGCGTTTCGTAAGAGGTTCCTCTGACGGATAAGAAACAGGCGAAAGAAACTCCGCAGGAATCCTTTTTTATTGTATTTTTCATCGGTCATAAAACATTATAAATAAATTTACAAAAAAATCGAAGCACTCTCCATGTCATAAATCTCAAACAGATTTAATAATAATACATGTATTTCAAACTCTTGCAGACCAGCCTCCACAATCAGCACCTTTTTACAAGTATGCCGCATGTAGCAAGAAATAATAGTTAAATGCTGTAGGTACCCCGGATTAACTATGACTTCAAGAAGTAAAACATATCAGTCCTCCCGTGGCTATGGGTACTGTAAAGCGTTTGAAACGTCGAGTTACTAAAAAAAAGTTAAGTAACAGCCTATAAATGTCCCACAGCTGAGCACAAGCCTCCTCTCATTTCGGAGAGAGTTTTGGAGTTGGGAATAGTCCGCCACGCTGCTCCAATGCGAGTTGGCGGAATTCACATGTCCTCTAAATATTTCTATTCCTCGGACGTGCAGGTTTCTTCGCGATGTTTTCCTTCACCGCTAAGCACATGGTAAATCAGCACTTAAAATTGTAGAATAATTTTAGAGGTGCTGGCACCGGGGATCGAACCCAGGTCATTCGCGTACTATGAAATTAAAGGCGAGCACCAGGCCCCTGTACTACGACGGGAGGGGCGGGCGTTTGGCGTGTAATTATTAGTCGCTTCATGCAATTTAAGTCACGATGAGCGCTTAACGGGACAACAACGCGATTTTTGTGTTAAACAATTTTACAAAAACGACGATTCCTTCGTTAATGTACGACGCCTGATTAAAATTGAATGTGAATTACTCCTTATCAATGAGTTCATTTAATTAACACTTGGGTCAAGAAGTTCGAGCATACTGGTTCCACAACAAATATTAAACAAACAGGGATTAAGTGAAGGAGCAAAGAGAACATTCGGGCAGTTGAGATTTCCGTACGGAATGATCCAGAATCACCTGCGTGTAATCTCTGGTGAAATCAAGTACTACTGTACGGCGAATGGTGCATGTGGATCTTAAACTCCATCCATCCTAAAAGTGTGACTCACAAAACTGACATAGAATTCAACAAACTTGTAAAGAAGATATTATTAGAAAAAGCGTATTATAAAATAGATCATTAGTTAGAGGACAGAGATGTCTGGAAACAATTCGTACTCTGCACTTGCAAACCTCCTGGCTACTAAAATTATGATGTACCGGTGTAGAATTTGACATTCATATGAGCTTTATAAAAGCCTTAACTGAATAAAGAAATTTCGACTTTGAGTTTGACAAGCTTTAAATCATGCAGCTTTAAATCGAATGAACAGATTCAACATAAGTTATTGGCTGACACTATGCTAGAGCGATATCGCTAGCCTTGAGAATGTATTGTTTACAGTCGTGGTCCATTTTCACATTCACGCGCACGACAATAAGCACAATTGTCGTTACTAGAGCAAGGAAACCCCTCGTCTTAGACACCAAAAGTCACTTCATTCACACAAAACAACAGGAAGTGCAGTCATATCAGCAAAAAGCATAATTGGTCTGTATTTCTTTGAAAATAAGTAAAAACGTTGCAAGAGTTTACGCTAATAAGCGAAACGTGAAGCAGGCTCTGCGGGGCATTGTTTAGTTGATTTCAACCTTGTTTAAGCAATTTTTTTAATATTTTTAGACTGTGTCTACGTGCATTGTGTGGCATGCTCCAATTACTTTAATTACTTTTTTCTTTGTTTATCTACTCGTATATGTAATTAATGGAAACTTAACTGATGTAAAGAATAGAATAAATTTTGATTCAATATAGATTATTTACATAATACTTATTGAAAGTCTTTTTATTTCTTTTTTTAAACTACACTGGTTCGCAAAAAATGCCTCTGTTTTTGTCCAGCGCGCTTTTGTTTTTAGTCATTTTTAAAATAATGTACAATAACAGCAGTATTATAAAGATGTAGAAATGGCTTGACGGCGATCACCTCATTCCCAAGGGTTATCATCATCTATGTATTCTTTAATATTATAATAACCCTTTTTATGAAGTCTTTGTATAATATAAAATTTGAACTTTTTGATAGAAAGACTTTTAGGACTTTCTGGGATTTTGTTGTATAAACATATACATTGCCCCATAAAAGAGTTACTGACTCTGTGAAGACGGGTAACTGGCATAATTAATAATTAATTTGTGCTTGTTCCTGGTATTCACATTACGAACATCACTTTTTTTAGTAAATTGGTTTATGTTCTTGTGTACACACAAAACGTTTTCAAATATATATTGAGAGGCCAAGGGTATCCCTAAGAGACACTTTAGAGCCAAGATTATAAATAACTCTTACGGCCCTCTTTTGCAAAACAAAAATCACTTCTACATAAGTTGCATTTCCCCATAGCAAAATACCATAAGACATTATGCCATGAAAATAACTAAAATAAACCAATCTAGCAGTTTCAACGTTAGTCAAATTCCTATTTTTTTACAGCGTAAGCTGCAGAGCTAAGTCTACTTGCTAGTTTAGATATATGGGGGCTCCGTTGAAGTTTTGCGTCAAGAGTTATTCCAAGAAAGAAAGCAGTATCCACAAGGCTCAACTCTTCCCCGTTCGCAAGCACATTTACATCTAATTGTTTAACATTTGGTGTTGTGAATTTAATACATTTTGTTTTATTGCCGTTTAAAAGCAAATTGTTAATGTTAAACCAATGTACTAATTTTGAAAAAGCATTATTCACCTCGTCATATAATAAATGTTGACGTTTTATCTTAAAAATCAAAGATGTGTCATCAGAAAATAACACTATATCATGGTTGTCCCCTACTAGGTAAGGTAAGTCATTAATGTAAATAAGAAATAGAAATGGGCCGAGAATTGAACCCTGCGGGACACCCATAGATACTGCAGATCCGGAAGAACTCTTGCTGTTGATAACTACTGCCTTCGTTCTATTACTCAAATATGAAATTAGAAGTTGAAGTGCAGAATTTCTTATACCGTAGTGATGTAGTTTCCTGATAAGTGTTTCATGATCAACGCAATCTAAGGCCTTAGAAAGATTACAGAAAACACCCAAGGCATCCTGTGAACTCTCCCAGGCTTCAAATATATTCTTAATAAGTTCAACATTGCATCGGTTGTAGAACGACCCCCTAGTAGTATAATTTTTTCAAAAATTTTACTTAATTTTGATAGTACGGAAATAGGTCTAAAGTTAGCAGGGTCCGATGTACTACCAGATTTAAGTAAAGGTATGATTTTACTATGTTTCATCAAATCAGGAAACACACCAAATGCAATTCCGGAATTAAAAATTATGGCTAATTGAGGTGCAATTATATATATAATAGACGCACTAACTTCCACGGACATACCCCATAGATCCGCGGTTCTCTTACAATCAATACTTTTAAAAATATTAAGAATGTCATTTCCATCTACCATATCGAGTTTAAAATCTTTTGTACAAGAAGTTACATTTTGTTTGAGTAATGTCTCAGCGGCAGTAGGAGAAGAATTTAATGGCTTGGTTATGGAAATTGGAATATCACTAAAAAAACTTTTCAAAGGCTGTAGCAACATCTTGATTAGATGTCACAAGCTTGTTGTTAAAATTAATTTTGTAATCATGGTTTCGGTCCTTGACTTTCCCGGTTTCACTATTAATAATACTCCAAGTCATTTTATTTTATCTGATGCATATGATATGATTTTTTTATTATTAATTTGTTTTGTCTGTATTATAAATATTGTATCATTCCCAAACAAGTGTGAGATGGAACTGCATGCCATACGTGAAAAGAGACTTTACTGGTAGCCAAAGAAATGTTTCCGAACAAGTTGTTTTCTCGCAGAGGTGATATTCCACGGCCTCCGAGGAGCCCGGACCATACATTTTGCAATTTTTTCTTATACCTTAATAATTCCACGAGAAGATAGCCGTGATCCCCCGCCTAATCACCGATATCGGTGAATCCATACGTTTTTCCCCTACCAAAAATCGCTCAACGCGGCTAAAGAAGTTTTCTCTTCAAAAAATTGCGTTAGAGTTTTGTTACTTTGAATAAATGATCAACAAAATATCATTTTAAGTTTTATTTCAATTCATGTTTGAAATGTGAAAGATTGTTACGATTTTGAATTTTCTAGGACCGCCAGTATAGATATGAATCTATTATGAGAGTACCGTGCCGTGGACGCATTATCTGACCCTTTACCCGTTGCTACCGCATAAGTGTTATTACGGGTATTGGAGAGTGAAGACAAGTGAGGGCATTAATGTTTGTGTTAACGCTGAGGGTACTGATGACCTCCTGGCCTATTTTACACAAGTGAACGCGCAAACACTCGTCCTTGCCTACCTAATCGAAGTTATGCTCATGATAGTTCTGAGGTAGGATGGGATGCTTTATCATAGACAATTGTACACAAGACACACCCGTATTTTAGAGCGGTTCTCACCGCCCAGAGTTACCGACAGGACACATAAGTCGATAGTCCGAACGGAGGCCCGCAGCCTCTCTCGGACGGTCATTAGATGACTTAAAATTATTTTTGGAGATATTCACAGTAGCGCAAGCACGCAGCGAACGCGACAGTCTGAATTTCGAAGTTTCGTAGGAGTAGTATTTATGTATTTATGTTTGGGTCAAACCAAACCTGGCACGCGGGCCCCTGGTCCGTGAGCACAGTATCCGATGAAGCTGTAAAAGCTAAAAAGGCTAACAGCATTTACATCACCGAAATTATATAAAGACAATTAATGAAGGAAGGTAAGTTACTTTGCTAAGATCCGCATGCAAAATATAAAAATGGTGTATATTACCTAGTTTTTTGAAGAGCACCGCCCGCCGTCCCTCAGTAGCGTGCACAAGCAAACTAACACCGCCACCAGGAACCTCCCCCCCCCCACCAGGTACCGCCATCCCACCAGGCACCCTCCACCAACCACTACAATACTACCACTAGATAATATACACCACTGAAGTCGAGAACACGCCACGTGTTTCGCCCCAAAACGAGGCATTATCAGTGGTGTATACGAGTATTATCTAGTGGTAGTATTGAAGTGGTTGGTGGAGGGTACCTGGTGGCGGTTCCTGGTGGCGGGGAAATTCAGGTACTATACACGTGGTCGTCATTTTTATCACATTACTCCAGTATTCGTACATCACAGACGTAGAAATGTATTAAATAAATTTTTGAAATTGTAATACGTGTTTGTGAATTCCATCTCAATGTTTAGTGAAGAATGAAGGTTGACCCTTTTGCTTCGAGACACTTGAGTGCTTCTTAGACGTAAGGTTAACACGAAAAATTGAGGAAACTATTTTTTTGTGAACATATTTCTTTTTGTACTATCACTTTCATTCTTATAAATAGCAATATATAGCAATATAGCTATAGACGCTGTTTAAAATAAATATTTATTTTTAACATATTTTTTTTATTTTGACGCTGTAAATTCTTACGCTACTGGTGGTAGGATTCCTATGCAGGAATCCGTCTAGGTAGGTACCACCCCAGGGCCAGTTATTCTGCCGTGAAGCACTAGTATGCAAACATTACTGTGTTTCGGTTTGAAGGGCACTGTGAGCTAGCGTAATCACTGGGCATTTGAGACTTATGATGGCTCAAGGTGACGGGCGCAGTGTGGTGTCACACAGAAATATTCTGGGTGACACAGCATTTGTTGTGGGCTGACGTTGCACTTACCATCAGGTGAACGTTTTGCTCGTTTCGTCACTTTTTACAATAAAAAAAAAATAGCGCCATAATAAAACGCAAATTTTTTTTTATACTACAAATAGCTGACCCGCCCTGGAAGTTATTGTCGTATAAAAGTCTCTATAGAGAAAAACAGCAATAGACCGTTTACTCATTTCGGAATAAATGTTATTTATCCTATCCTATTATCCGTTCCTATTACTATTATATATATGTGTCCTACTATCCGTTCTCAGTGGGTGTCTCAAAAGAATATGTATGCCGAATATGAAGTCAATAGGTCATGTAGTTTTGGAGATCTTGCGATCAGTCAGTGATAAGTCGTTTGAATAAAGATTATTATTATTACATATTTTTTATTTTTTTTACATATTTAATTCTACTATATTTTGAATTAATGTAATGAAAGTGTTAAATACTGTATTATAAAATAAAATATAATGTTTCAGAGACATGTGAAGTCCGCCGACCCGCATTGGAGTAGCGTTGCGGATTCTTCCCAGCTCTAAAACCCTCTCAGAAATGAGAGAAGGCCTGTGCTCAGCAGTGGGACATTTATAGGCTGTTAATTTACTTTTTTTTTGTAGCCGTTCTATTCCGCAATTCTTAGAGAAGCATTCAGCAATGCTTAGAGAAGTCGAACGAAGAACAGAGTATCCCTTACACAATATGGCGCCTAATTTATGGCTGTGTTCAATTATAACTTTTTAACGTCCCTTGAACGCAAGGCATTATAAAGTTTTATGTAAACTGATAACTTTTCTAAAATATCAACAGTCATTAAATTATCACTTCAAACTCAAATTATAAAAAACAGTTTTAGGATATAAACTATAATTCACAAAGCGTATAATCAGGTCTAGGTTGCAGCAAACCCTAGGTCCGTCTGTCTATAATTAATATATGTATATATATATAAAAATGTGTGTGTGTATAAATATAAATATATATGGCTTGTACGTACATTGTTTACAGTTTTGTTTTAGTATCTAAGTTCTATTTTTTTTATTTTTTTTATTAAAGTGTGTTATTGTTCTGTTTTTAATTTCGGGCTGGGATAGAATATCAGCAGTGTACACCATGTGTGTTACCAAGCTGAATCCTAGACCCTTTTGTCTAAAAGGAGATTTATATTCTTCTGTATACCTGATTTTAGATAAATAAAGTTCTATTATTATTATTATTATTAATCGTATTTTAGCAGTCACTATAAATTAACACAGAAGTCAGAAGTTTCTGTCGACAAACGGCAGTACTGTCCACTACTTAGTAATAAGTAGTTACTTAGTAGTGTCTTGGGCAGATGTGGCTACTTCAAAAAAGTTCAGTATATATATATATTTTCTATATAAATATAGTTAATAGAATCAGGCGTTACTTTGCGGAAATCCATTATAGTAAAGGAGAGAAAGTTAATTTGCTAAGATCCGCATGCAAAATGTAAAATGGTGTGTATTGCCTAGTGGTAGTGTTATAGTGGTGGAGGGTATCTGGTGGCGGCTCCCGGTGGCGGTATTGGTTTTCTTGTGCACGCTGTTGAGGGAGGGCGGGCGGTGCTCTTCAAAACTAGGTAATACACACCATTTTACATTTTGCATGCGGATCTTAGCAAATTAACTTTCTCTCCTTTTCTATATAAATATAAAAATGTTCTGGATGAGCTAGTGTAATTACTGGGCATATGAGAATTAAGAACTAATGTCTCAAGGTGTCTCAGTGTGGTGCCACATAGAAATGTTCTGAATGACACAGCATTTGTTATAAGTAGACGTTGCACGTTTTGGTCGTGTCGTAACTTTATCAAATAAATAAAAATGTTTTTATGTATTTTTTTTATATGTGTTTCGGCATTAACCGATTTTATTATTGATTCGTTGTTGCGTTCAGTTCACAGTATTAGACCTTGTACTTCGAAAATACACTAGAAAACTTTTTAAAACCAAATAAGAAATACGAGTATATAGTGATTGAGGTATTGTTAGGTTTATGGCCATCGCAGAACAAGGTAGGTAGCAAGCTATGGTCAAGGACGTGCTGGACTTGGATTACGAAGGCCCACAACGGAACTCCTCAACGACAAAATAGCACGAAGGCTTAGATTGAGTTATCGTGGCTATTATGGAAATTTTAAGCAAAAACCCACACACAAGAAACAGTTGCAATTGCAAAACCGTACTTACCACGAGATTCTAAACAGAATTTTGCATCAGTTTAATGATTTGAGCGACATCTATCTCGCCACACGAGAAGCTCGAGAAATATCTCGTACATCCAACATGAAGTTATTAAAGTTTCTGTGATGTCAACTATATATGCAATATCTAAACATTACTGGTAGGAGGAATCGTCCTCCCCAGATCAGACCACCAGATCTGGTGGGTAGCTACACTTTTTCTTGTCAGTATCTTCTGTCAAAATGTGTATGATGATGATTTGAATCATGTTAATTACTATTAAATTATTATTAATATACTATTAAATATATTGTGCCGTTATTAAAATGGGTAAAATGTTTAGTAGATCTAGTCGTTTCGGCAATTTCTATGTGGCGATTAGGTAGTTCGGCGGTTACTTGGACAAATTCGGAAATGTCGATTGTATTAAAATGAGACCTGGACCTGAAAGATACTGGACATTGACCAACTTAAAGCAATATTTAATTTATATATCAACCACAAATTCCCAGGAACGTCGTACATTTTCACAGGCGGACATCAATTAAACTTGTGAAATAAGATTTAAAAAAATACACTAAAGTGACTTAAAAAAACACAATATGATATACATAGGTTACTAAAATGCAAAAATAAATGTTTTATACAACTATTGAATACTATTTTGTCGATCCGCTTAATGTAATTAATCAATTATTGTTTATTATGTAATTATTAATTGTTTTATAATTTTGATGTCGCCTCACACGGTGGACTGTGAAGCCATGCGCCTTCCCCACATTTCTTAAATGAAATGTTGGGGGAGCGAATATCGTATATCAGGTATTTAATAATATAATGTGAACCTCATATATTTGCGGAGAACAAATACCCCTTGTGTTAGGTACTGAAAAATTAACATTGTGAACCCTATACAAGAGAGTGGGGAGTTGTTGTTATGGTAGTGTTCGTGCACTGTCTATGGCTTACGACTTCTCTAGTAAATATACATCTTACCACGAAACCCCTAAAAAAAGTTACGATCGAAATAGGCCTCCCCCATAGATAGCCACAAGTTTGTAGCTCTCATATTGGAGGGATTTTGCCATAGTTGCCACGCTTGGCAGGCGGGTTGGCAACCGCAGTTTATTTATTCAGATGTTCCAGGAAGATGCTGCTGCCCATCTCCTGGTTTTAATTTCCCTCTGTCGACTTTTACGACACCCATGGGATGGGATGGGGTGGTCGATTCTCTTAGGCCGCTACCACACGGCGAGTGTTAATACCTCGTTATAATATGCCCGAAATTATACTCGAATTAACTATGACATCATTTCCAGAATTTTTAATATTTTCATTCGATGCGCGCCCAATGGGGCGAACTGTACTAAAGTCCCTACTACTTCTACTACTAACTACTTCCCATCGCGTTATACCCTCATGAACGAAGTATATCTGTGTTAGTGGGCATTTTAACGTTAGTTTTTACTAATATATGCAATTATTATAATTTATAATAATCGCATTAATGTGAAAGTACAACAACAAAAAAGAGTATTGTTGATTGATAAGTACAAAATATATTGGAAAACATAAAACAGTTTTACGAGATCGAAACCAAACTAAATGTTATATTTCCGACAATGTTTAGGCCACGAAAATAAATATTTTTCTGATTCGCTCATGTTGTGACCTGTTCACACAATGGGGTAGGGTAAAATAATGTAATAAGAGTCGACGATGTGGGAGACATTGATGGCAAAAGGAAACGTTAGGCCAAAAGATTACGGAAAAATTAACGAGGTTAACTTAGGGTAAGATGTGAGAAAAGTCAATTTATAAAAGAAATCTTAGAGAAATTGTTATATTATCAATAAAGCCTTATACAATAATTACAACTATTTTATTTAATTGCAAAAGTGGGGTACAACAAGTTCTTATGACTAATAAAGCTTTCTCCTCGCTTATTCTATCTTTACAGGCCTCCAAAACATTCACTCAGAAGGAGACATTTGAGACACGTTAAAATAACATAATTTATGTAAATTTGTATACAATATTTCAATGTTAATAACTTAAATAATTAATAAGAAAATATAATTTACAAATCATCGATGTTTATTTATTTTATTTTATTTTAGTTTCATGGAAAACCAACAAAGCTAAATGAAGTAACATAGAAACTTAGAAAATAGGAAAACTGCTAGCCAATTATAGGTTTTCGCTTATAAAAATAGTATAACAAAAAGAAAAGAAAACAGTTATTACTTAAGTTAAAACGCAAACGTCTTACTAAATTAACTTAATATCTTTAGTTTATACATACTATAGTAGTATATTTTTATAATGATTTCTTATATTTACGCGAACACTACACATTTAAATGAAACAAATTTTACGGATTTTATCGCGTTTAATTTTGTTATTTATAACCCCACGTTGCACCCACCCCCCGTGACCATGGGTGCTGTAAAGCACTCGAAACGTCGGGTTATAAATAACAAAATTAAACGCGATAAAATCTGTAAAATTAGTTTCATTTAAGTACATTTTTAGTTTAGCTAAATACAAAGAACAGAAAAAGAAAGTAATTTATGTTAAATATAAATGAAAATATAGTCAATCTATTCAAATAATAATACTAGTATTAATATTGAAATTTACAGTTACGAAATATTAAAAAAAAAATGCTTAACGGTTGTCTGGTATTGAAGGTATTGCTGTCAGCAATACTGGCCTTGGCTCACTCTTATTGTATTTTTTTGTTTTTAAATTTTTTGTCATTTATTTTACGTATAAGGCTTGCAATGAAGTATATAAATAAATAACATAAAAGAACAATACCCTGTAACAGTATTTTTATTGATTTTTTTTAATATTTATAAATTGTCTCGAGACTCTATAAAAACAGTGGCTCTTAGGCCACTTGTGCCGACCCATTTATATTCTACAGACATACTTCTAATTTTTTTTAACAATGAAATACAAATTAAGATTTCTTCTATATCGTGAATGCGATTCACATACTTCAGTTCCTCATGCGCAACACAACCAGACCAAAAAACCGATAACTTGTGTTTTGGTATAAATGTTGGCTTCGTCTGGGTTTTGACCGCTAAGTCGTCAAGGTCTGTTAAGCACCGTAAGTAGTAACACAGATACTTAGGCGCTTATTTATTGTCACCTTCCTGTACTCGAATGTTTAAACTTAGCTTAAGAAAGACTGGTTTTTCTGGTGATAGGATTCCTATGCAGGAATCCGTCTGGGTAGGTACAGGGCCAGTTATTCTGCCGTGAAGCAGTAATGTGAAACATTACTGTGTTTCAGTTTGAAGGGCACTGAGAGTGAATATGAACTGATGTCTCAGGGTGACGGGCGCAGTGCGGTGTCACACAGAAATGTTCTGGTTGACACCGCATTTGTTATGGGCAGACGTTGCACTTACCATCAGGTGAACGTTCTGCTCGATCCGTAACTTTTATCAAATAAAAAAACCTTAAGTGATGTAGGGACAAAGCTGACTTTACTGTAAAATCTAGAAAACTATAAATTACATGTTAGTCAAATATTGGCTCCTACTACGATTCAAATATTGAATTAGCTTGTAGGTACTTTGACTGCTGTGGTATTCTATTTTCGCAACGGAGAAAGTTGCAGACGAAACCAATAGACCTAGGAATCAAAATTATCAATCAACAACAGAAAATAAACAGACCTTAATAATAATATAGAATCCTATCTGGAGACCCAACCTTATATTAACATATTCTATGTGAATTACATAAAAACCAATAAAACTTCCAGTCTAGCAAATAACATAAATATTATAAATACAAAGGGAAACAGGAAATACGAAATAATTTTTCGTCGAATCATTGCACGATCCGATGGCGACGACTCTTATGTAAATATAAGAGACCGATCTCTGCAATATTGGCCCTTTAACGATTTCCAAAAATAGTTTCTGTATTTGTACGAGTATAATATGGATTAAGAGTTTTTACTACGGAAGGATGTATTATATAGTGGTTGTGTATACTTCCGAACTTACTAAATATTTTTTATTTGCACAAGTTATTTTTATTCCTTTTCTTTCTGCGTATATTTTTATCATGATGATTGTTAAAGTTCATTCCTACACAGTAGTTCATTCCTTCACGCCTACACAAAACAGTTGATTCTCACCTGTAAACATAAGCCTCCACGTATAGTTAATTTAGTAACTTTTTTCTTTTATTATATCTTAATACATTAAAGGAATTCTGAGATTTTCTCATAGGTTCTTTGTCAGTGGCACTGGCAAAACAACAGCACTATGATTAATGATGACGATGATGTATATATCGAATATAAACGGAAACCATTATTTGCTGTCATAATTTTTTACCTATGTGTTAGCATCATCTAAATTTGTCATCAAAGATGATAATTCCATTAGTCTAATTTTAATTTCATGTTCATAATAGGAAACAGGAAGTGATTCCACGTAGTTTGAGTGAAAAAGAAAAAGATCAGAGTAAAAAGTAGAGATCTTTCAAGTAATGAAAAATGAGGTAATAAATGCCGCCTTGTGGTGGCGGCAAATCTACCACACCATCTCACCCCGTGGGTGTCGTAAAAGTCGACAGAGGGAAAATTACAACCAGTAGATGGGCAGCAGCATCTTGTTGGAACATCTGAAAAAATAAACTGCGGTTGCTAACTCGCCTGTCAAGCGTGGCAACGATGGCGAAATCCCACCAAAATGAGAGTTACAAACTTTTGTGGCAATCTATGGGGGAGGCCTATGTTCAGGAGTTGATTAGTGATAGGCTGACATGTCTATGGTGATGATGAGTTAATAAATTTAAAACATGCTGTTGGTACGTACTTATTTTTTTTTTTTTTATGTTAGAGGAGGCAAACGAGCAAGCGGCTCACCTGATGGTAAGTGATCACCGCCGCCCATGAACATCTACAATACCCGAGGAATAGCAGATGCGCCGGCCTTTGAGGAAGGAATAGGCTCTTTTCTTGAAGGTCCTAAGTCGTATCGGTCCGGAAAAACCGCTGGCGGCAGCAGATTCCATATGGTGCGGGGCAGAAAATTGCGCGAAAAACGCACTGTGCTGGAATGCCAACCATCAAGGTGGTGACGATGGAATTTCGCGCTATGCCGCAATGTGCGATGGTGAAAATTAGCGGCTGGAATTAATCCGAACAATTCTTCGGAACACTCCCCATGGTAGATCTTATAAAAAATGCAAAGGGATGCAACATCTCTTCGCAAAGCCAGTGGATCAAGCCGATCAGATAGAACATGGTCGTCGACGATTCGAGCCGCTCTCCGTTGAATGCGGTCAAATGGAAGTAGCTGACAATGGGGCGCCCCCGCCCAGAGATGAGAACAGTACTCCATGTGCGGCCGAACCTGCGCCTTATAAAGTTGCAAGCGTTGGGCCGGCATGAAGTACTGTCGCGCTCTACTGAGGACTGCCAAGCTTTTTGGAAGCCAATTTGGCCTTCCCTTCCAGGTGACCGCGAAACTGAACGTCACTCGATATGTCGACGCCAAGAATACCGATACTGGCTGAGGCAACGAGGGGAGTGCTCTCAAAATTAGGTGATACGACAAAGGGTTTCTTTTTAGCGGTAAACGCGCAAACCTGTGTCTTCTTGGGGTTGAACTGGACTAGATTTAGTCGGCCCCAATTCGAGATTTTGTCTAACAAAAACTCGACTTCAGACACAAGTTTGTTCCGTTACTCGTCAATGTGTTCCCGAGAAATATTAGCACGGCCGGTGTATACGGTATCACCAGTGCTGTCATCTGCATAGCAATGAATGTTACTAATTTGCAACATATCATTGATATGCAGAAGAAACAGGGTTGGTGATAGCACACAGCCTTGTGGGACACCAGCATTCACAGACTTAGAGTCCGAGCATGCACCGTCAACTACGACCTTGATGCTCCGGTCTGTGAGAAAACTGGTGACCCAATTACAAAATTTCTCGGGGAGCCCGTAAGAAGGCAGCTTCGAAAGAAGCGCTTTGTGCCAGACCCGATCAAAGGCCTTCGCTATGTCCAAGCTTACTGCCAGGGCCTCTCCCTTACTCTCGACTGCCTCCGCCCATCGATGAGTGAGGTACACTAGAAGATCACCAGCCGAGCGACCCCGACGGAAACCGTACTGGCGGTCGCTAATCAGCTGGTGCTCCTCTAAGTACCTCAAGAGCTGGCAGTTCATAATGGACTCCATAATTTTGGAGAGCAAGGAGGTGATGGCAATCGGCCTGTAGTTGGACGGATCTGAGCGGTCGCCTTTTTTAGGGATCGGGTGCACCCAAGCTGTCTTCCATGACTTCGGGACGACGCCTAGAGAGTAGGAGTACCGGAAAAGACGCGTTAAAACCGGTGCCAACTCACTGGAGCACACATCCTCAGCACAATAGGTGGGATGCCATAAGGCCCACTCGACTTGTTGATATCTAGGGAGAGTAGTGCTTTGCGCACTGAGCAGGTGTCACGAAAGATTTGTTATAAGTGCAATTATGACAGTTTTTAAACAGGGGCCCGAACACAAATAAGGTCTGTGTTCCAACTTAAATATTTGTCTTTTTTGTCAAAATTTTAATATATGTTTATCCGAAATTATGTTCATGAAGGTACTTCAGTCACAAAATAAGATACCAAATATCTTGAGCATTGTATGACGATACGATAAACAGAGTATATAAATAAAAAAATGAGATAGGTTCAAAATTGTTAAGCATCATTCAAATTTGAATAGAGGTAATTTCGAGTTCGTGATTCTCTGCTCTGATTTTTTATTGTAGAAAATGACTAGACGAGCATCTCGTTTACCTGATGGTAAGTGCATCGTCTGCCTATAACAAATGATGCATCACCCAAAACATTACTTTGTGTCACCACGTTGCGCTTGTCGCCCCGAGACATCTGTTTTGAAATCTTATATGCCCAGTTATTACACTAGCTCTCAGTGACTTCAGACCGAAGCAGAAGCAGCTTCACAGTAGAATAACTGGCAATGCAGTGGTACCTACAAGACACAGGTATAGGAATCCTACCACCGGTTAATGGTTGATTATGGAAAAAGGAGAATAGTGGAATAGTTAATATTTAATTTTCTTAAACTTTCAACACTTTATTCTTTATATGTTTAATTACGTAACATTGGCTAGCAAACTAAGCCATGCTTGTGTCTTATGAACTAGAGTTTTGACATTACAATTAAAGCATAAATGCTGAGTTTAATGTCCTCCTGGCTGATTTTCTACCACAGCAATAACTTCCAAATGCTGTCGGAAGATATCAACGATGCAGAACAGAGGCCCTCAATCGTATCAACAAAACTAAAAAACGTCAAAAACTTGATAACTTCGGAGGTAGGCTATAACTTGGGTGTAAGTAAGTTAAGTTTAAATAACCCTACATACTTAATACTTTTAATAAAGATTTAAGTAAGTTTAATAAAATAAATCGGGATCATTATGACTGTCATGTTTTAATATCACTGTATAATTCATCATCTGAATACAGAGTCATCGTTTGTAATAAAATCTTTACACCGTGTTTATATTTCAATATTTTACGTAATTGAATAGAAATGTTAAAATAAATTGCTTTTATTTTCTAAAAGTCTTTTCCCTTGCTTTCTGATAACTTTTTGGAGAAAATTCTTCCATCGCTTTTTATCCTGTGAAGACGTTTAGCTAAACATGCCGACATATACCTTAATTCGTCATGTTGTGGGACCGCGTGTATCTGACATCTGTTGTATGCTATCTGCAAATTTTTTCTTTTTTTACTGTCATCATTATTTCAAACAACGTATTATAATGTCAAGAGTTTTTTTTCTTATGAGACTTTAAACATTTTCTATTAGTAAATTAGTAAACATTGTAAGGAATAGAAAAATTATTCCAAATTTTAAGAAATTACTTGAAGTTTAACCGTCAACATTAACTTGTAACTTGTAATGTTGTAACAACTTATTTCCGAGTTTCAAGTCACCAAGGTTTTACAAATTGTCGACGTTTAATTTATTTTTATGTTTTTGTTAAAAAACTAAGAATATTTTTGCGTGGTGGTGGTCCTTAGTAACGTCATAATGAGGAAAGTGAGGAAACATTGTGGATTGTAACTGAAAAAATAATGTGTCTTTTATATAACATGTACCAATCATGTTATTTAAAATGTGCTGTAAACATAGAACTACGACTGTTATAAGAATAACAACACCTCTATTTATTAACATAAATCTTTAAAAAAGTAGTAGTATCTTTTGTGTAAGTTTGGGACTATGGCTCAGTGTTCTTTATATCTGCTTCGTAAGTCGGAGATCCTGGGTTGGTATTCCGGACGAGGTCAATGTTCACGCAACTCCGACACTATTATTTGTCGGGGTGTGCTGTAACACACTGTAAATGTGTTTAAGTTTATGTGAACTATTCGCGAAATAATTACTTCAAGAAAAGAAAATTAAGAAAAGAAAAGGTTCGGAAATTACATAATATTGTGGGTATATTAATATTGTAGTACCTTAATAAAGACAATAAATATTGAACAAAAAAAATTGAATCTTAAAAATCTATTGTTTTTATACTACTTAACATGTAATATGTGCATTCGTTAAAACGATTTCAAATGCTCGCTTTGTTAAAAAGTGATACTTACCTTTTCTTTTTTTAACCTAATTTTATAAGAAAATTACACTGGGCATATGAGACTTAAAAACTGATGTCTCAGGGTGACTCAGTAATTTTCTGGGTGACACAGCATTTGTTATGGGCAGACGTTACACTTACCATCAGGTGAACGATTTGCTCGTTCCGTCACTTATATGAAATAAAAAAAAAAATAATAAAAAAAACCTCTCATCAGAATTTCTACTGTATCGTGGGTACATTTCACATGCACAAATATCTGATTAATAGCCAATAACATTCAAGTGTTTCATGAAGTTGGAATGTTGTTGAGCTCAGTTAAATTGTATTTGCAACAGTTAAATTGTGTTGTAATTGTAACTCTTTTATCGGTGATAAATACGAGACAAGCAAAACGTTCACTCGATTGGAAGAGCAACGTCCGAATGCTGAGTCACCCAGAACATTCCATACTGCACCCATGTCCATCTAAGACACCAACTCTTAAGTCTCATATGCCCACATTAGGTCCTAGTGTCCTGCAGATCGAATTTTATTTATTATAAAGTTCAATTTCACAAATGAGATGAAATTTATTTGAGATCGTCAGAATAAATCAATACGTATAATAAAACAATTATTTTTTATAAATACTTTGCGTCTAGTTCCAATCCAGGATCGTGATATGATAAATATACATATACTCGTATACAAAGACATTTAAGCATCCCTGACTAAGGTACAAATATTCATATACAACGCACATATGATTGCCCACAGCGGGAATCGACGAATTCAGCTTTGAAAGCACAAAAGGCAAGTTACTACGGACTGTAACCTCGTATGACAATACTCAACTTCCTTAATTGGGAGCATACCTTTAAGTTACATCTTTTGGTTTCTATAATAATACGAGGGTGGATTGAAAAGTACTCGGCCTAACCAAGAAAATAAACACATACTAAATCAGTTATATTTTTATTTTTCTACATAATCACCATCAAGTTCAATACTTTTGCCACCTCCCCTTCCAAGCATTTAGACCGTTAAAAAAAATGATTCTTCCTTAGAGTCAAAATATGCGTCTACAGCTGCTTTGACCTCGTCGTTTGTCGAAAATCTTTGACCTCCCAAGTGCTTTTTTAGGTTAGGGAACAGAAAGAAGTCTGATGGTGCCAGATCAGGTGAATACGGCGGATGCGGTAACAGTTCAAAGCCACAGTTGTGAATTCCAGCTATTGACTGTACTGACGTGTGAACACGGGCGTTATCTTGATGAAACAGGACTTTTCTTCTGAGCATTCCTCGACGTTTTTCTTTTATTTCCTCTCGTAAACGACGTAGTAAGGTGCAGTAGTAATCAGAGTTTATAGTCTGACCCCTTTCAAGATAATCAATCATAATCACACCTTTCGAGTCCCAGAATACTGAAGCCATCACCTTATTTGCCGACAAAATCGACTTAGCCTTTTTAGGGGGTGGTGAACCAGGTCTTCTCCACTGTTTTGATTGTTGTTTTGTTTCCGGTGTACAGTAATGAACCCATGTTTCGTCCATAGTAACAAAACGATTCAAAAAATCATCTGCATCGGCTTCAAATAACTCCAAACAGTCGCGTGAAATAGTCAATCGCGTCCTTTTTTGTTCAACTGAAAGCAGTCGCGGAACCCACCTCGCAGACACCTTGTGGAAACCCAACTCGTTGACAATGATGTTTTGAGTTCGTTCATAAGAGATGCCTATAATCTCGGCTATCTCTCTAATTTTTAATCTGCGGTCTCCCATTATTAAATCAAGTACTTTTTTAATATTTTCGTCAGTAGTTGACGTCGAAGGCCTTCCAGAGCGGGGTTCATCTTTCACACTCTCTCTACCACGCTTAAATTCTGCTATCCATTTTTTGACGGATGAATATGACAGAGCACAATCGCCTAATGTACTGACCATGTCATCATGGATGGCTTTTGATGTTAGCCCCTTCTTATGGAGGTACTTAATGACGGCACGCTGCTCGATTTGCTCCATTCGCGGAAATTATGACCGATTACTTTGTTAATAAATTTATAAAATCACAACTAATTATCGCACACGTTTCGAACTTCACACAATGAACTGGTCTGAACTGAACTAAATAATGTGGGTAGATTTGATTTTTAGAATTGAATGGATCTGTGTTAGGCCGAGTACTTTTCAATCCACCTAGTATTTTATGTTGACAGTAATTTCAAGAGGAAACATCCTGTAATGATGTTTTCGTTAATAAAAAGTTTCAATTACGCTTTCTTAAACACTTTATTCTTAATATATATAAATTACTAAATTACTCTTTCGCAATGGCGTAATTTATTTCGTATCAATGTGCCGAAAAATCTTTGCAACGCTCGCGGCAAGTAGCCTCAAGAAAAAGAAGCGCAAAACATTATCATCTACATTAACTAAATCGTTTTTTAAGTAGTAGTTTTAGCTGATTCTGCTGAAGTATTTCAAATTCAGTCAGAAAATAAAGTGTTGCTTAAAGTAAATTTACACAGACAGTAGAGGTAAAGTGAGGTAATTATACTTAATTTTTTAACGAAAACATTCATTTTTAGACATTCACTTATTTTTCGTCATTAGTGGGAAAAATAATCTTCAAAATGACGTATAACACATTAATTGTGATACAGTATCAACGAAGATATTTCATACCGACAAAACACCTTAGAAAAATAGTATGTATTTATTATTTAAATAAAACTACTTTTTTACGGATTTTATGGCGTTTAATTTTTGAACTATTTTTACCCGACGTTTCGGACGCTTTACAGCACCCATGGTCACGGGGATCAAATTAAATCAAAAACCAAGCATACCACTGCAAGGCTTCAAGACACAGTAAGCTCTTTCTGCGTAGATCGGACTACAAATAATAATTAAAAGCTGAAGGTACTCCGGGTTAACTATGACATCGGAACAACTGTCACCTCAGTGCGGTGTGGTGCTGTAAAGCGTCCGAAACGTCGGGTAAAAATAGTTCAAAAATTCATCGCGTTTAATTTTGAACTATTTATAACCCAACGTTAGGAGCGCTGTACAGCACCCATGGCCATGGGAGGACTGAAGTGACAGATGTCCTGATGTTATAGTTAAGCCGGGGTACCTTCAGCTTTTAATTATATTTGGTCCGATCTACGCAGAAAGAGCTAACTGTGTCTTGAAGTCTTGCAGTGTTTTGTTTGGTTTTTGATTTAATTTGATTAATTATAGGATCCCAAGCCGATGGTAATACCCAATAATCTAATCTATTGAAATTAGGATTTTTTTTAAATTTTAAATAGCCTTGCAAATAGGTTTTCTTTTGTAAGGATTTTTACTTTATCAAATCTGACTTAATGGTTGAGATGATCCAAAACATTATGACAAACTGCCGACTTCTTAGAGCAACATGGTTTCATATCAGCTATATGTTCTTTTACGAGGGTTTTATCGATCTTTTTGTTTGGCCTATGTAAGAGAGATCACATTTACAATCAAGCTTATATACTCCTGCATCTTGTAGAGGGATGTTACACTTGACAGACGGTAAGAACAGAATTATCTTCTTCCGATGGAGTGAAGAATGTTTTTATGGAAGCCCTTAAAGATATAGCCAATCTTTTCGGTGACTCCTCTGACATAAGGTAGAACAGCAGGTACACACTCGACTGTGGCCGGTTTAACTCGGTCACTGCGACGTAGGAGCGGAACCCGCAGTTTGTTGTCGTGCAAAACTTGCTTGACATGCTGAAACTCAGCGGCCAGGTGTTTACTGTCACAGATTTCGTGTGGTCTGTGATACAAAAATTTACCCACGGAAGCTAACCGTGATGGATAGTGTGAGATTCACCGTTTAAATATCTGTTAGTATTGCTCTTTTTCCTGTACACAGTGTGACTCAAGGTCTTATTAGGATTCCAAATTACTAAAACATCTAGAAAAGCTTAATAGTTATTTGCCTCTAACTCTTTTGTAAATTGAGGGTAAATTGTTACAGGAGAAGTACGGAGGGCTTTCTCCTCAAAGTCTTCAATGAAAATGTCGGCGACAATGGGAGATACTGGAGAGCCCATCGCCACATCATCTACTTGTTTGTAGTACTGTTCCTTCCTCAATAGATAGCTAGATGTAAGGCAATGTCTAAGCAGTTCTGCATGCAAATGATGAATTATAGAAACAAATTCCGCCAAATAACCTGAGAGAAGGCTTCTTTATCTTCATAGTCGCAAAGATGGTACATGGCAATGGCTTCGCGTCAACTTAGTTAGTCCAAATTGTTAGATTAAGAAGCCGACATAGTTAGTTAATTAATATATATAATATAAATGTTATTAGGGATATACAAAAGTATTTCTTTCTTAAAGTAGAATATAAGTGTCATTACTAACACTATCACACGTCGACGAATTGAAAAAGATAAACCTTAATGCGTTCCTGATGTTCTTGAATATACTAAAAACATTGCATATTCTGTACTATCATATAGTTATTTTTCTGAAAACTTTAGTAATAAAAAAAACTTCAGAATTTAAACAAACACCAAGAATAACTAACTAAACCAAACCCTTTTTTTAGTGTTTTTGATTTAGTGCGGTTTTTACTAATCTAACAAGTTTGTGTTGTATTTCAGTTGTTGCTCGTTTTGTCCTCGTTAGTCGTGTTTATCTTCTATGTTAAAAACCAATTAAAAGTTACAGTTTGAACGAGGGTACTTACAATATGACTTTTTTATTAAGGATACCATCGGCTTCATCGAGACTGGATGTCTATCGATGAAGAATCTACAATAGATTAAGATGGGTTAGCACTTTTGATTAATAAGAAATTAATTGATAGAAGAGATATAGATATATCTGCAAATATTTTACAATTTATCGTAAATATTCCAAACGTTAAAATATTACAATTTGGTGATTTTTTACTATTATTTTTAAACATTAACGTTATTGGAATTAAAAAAGCAACTTTGAACAAAAACAAATTTACTTTGTTCTCTTATTTACTAAAATAAAAGAGGTAATTCCATTATTAACAACTTCGTTGTCAGTATCATAATCATTTTCGTTACTGTCCAGTCAATCGCACAGCGCTGGCTACCAGCATTAATTCATCATCACCATCATTATAATTTCAGCTCATTGCAAGTCCACTGCTGAACACTGGAATTGCCACAAAACAAGGTCCTAATCCACCTCCATTCTACTTCCCCAAAGATCCGTGGAGGTCGTGGGTTCATCTAACACGACCCTGCGTTTTACAGTACTGAGTTTTCACTCCAGAACCTTTCTCTCCAAATGGTTATCGGTACTATGAGGACCCTTCACTACACGGTAAATGCAATTTTAACGTCGCTTAATTTAGTGGGTGTAATCCTCCAGTACATATGGCACTCTAGAAACATTTTCGTCAACAATTGTCGATTCCACTATAGTCAATTCACAGAGCCGTGAGACTAAAGGTAAGCAAACCATAAATTAAGTGATAGTCAAAGTTGGAACGCATTTCAATACTATCAAATTATAGAGTATCTAATATATAGTCAGTGCAAACATTTTGCATTGAAATCTGATGTTTTGTCATCAGTTGGGCTATATCCGCTGTATTTACTATAGATAAAGTTGTTGATATGAGGGTGCTGTTTCCAGATAAATTTGTTTTATTCTTGTTATTCTATTGTTACGTTTGTTGTTTTTATTATGTTTTTTGTTATGTTACGTTTATAGTTTATATTTATATATATTTTCGTTTTCATGGTTAGTTAGTAGCCGTGTGCTGGCGGCTTAAGATAATCTAGCAGCCCATCTCATCCGTGGGTGTCATAAAGTCCACAGAAGAAAAATAAAGACCAGAAAATGGGCAGCAGCTCTTCCTGGAAATTTTAATAAATAAACTGCGGTTGTCAACTCGCCTGCTAAGCGTGGCAACTATGACAAAATCCCTCCAAAATGAGAGCTACTAACTTGCGTGTCAATACACGCAAGTTAGTAGCAATTTATTAGGGAGGCATGTTAAGCAGTGGACTAAAGGCAGAAATGATGATGATGATGATGTCGGTTGACGTCTAGATCAGTCATATTTATTCGTAAGATTTTTCCTGAGCAAGCATAATGGGTGATTATTTCAATAATAACGTCCGGATACTGAAATATGGACTAGGTCAGTGGTAATTTATGTTTTATTACATGATTATTCGTGTTAACAAAACATATGTATAAGTTTAATGAATGGCCTTCTTCTAGATTTCAGTATTTTTACCGCAGTCGAGTAACGAGTAAGTAGGTCACCTGATGGTAAGTATACGTCTACCCACAACAAATGCTTCATCATGTAGAACATTTCTGTGTGGCATTACACTGCGCCCATCACCCTGAGACATCTTAAGTCTCATATGGCCAGTAATTGATTTCCTCCGGACCGATTTTCGACCACGGCGATAACTACCGAATACTGTCGGAAGTTATCAATGGAGCAGGAGATTATAGTGCCACAAGGGCACTCACTCATACCGACCTACCCGTGCCCGGTGTAACGCTCATGCGATAAGATCGGTGAAAAGCTAGGATGCAGAGTCAGAGGCACAACGAAAATCACAATCAGACCCGAAAACCAACAAACAGTGTTTTTGCACAAATGTTGGCTTCGACTGGGATTCGAACCCAGGACCTGCGGCGTAGAAGTCAGGTACTCTAACCACTAAGCCA
The DNA here is from genome assembly GCA_019845155.1 of Luehdorfia chinensis. NCBI lineage: Eukaryota > Metazoa > Arthropoda > Insecta > Lepidoptera > Papilionidae > Luehdorfia > Luehdorfia chinensis. Next base: position 925,834 of record JAHVAK010000573.1, read on the forward strand.
CGTGGTTGTCGGGTATCAAGACTAAAATATAATTTAATCGTATTTGTTTTCTTCTTTCTTTATCAGCCTCTTAATAGTCCACTGGTGAACAAAGGCTACCCTACACTACTCCTACTGGGTGAAACAGTATTTGTTATGGGCAGACGTTGCAATTACCTTCAGGGGAACGTTTTGCTCGTCTCGTCACTGTATTCGATAAAAAAACCCAAAAAAGGATTGATTCCACAAATCAGCACTTCTAAGCACTTTAGAGACAGTCTTTCACTTTGATTTTGTGTGTGTAATTGCTGTTGAAATATGTGTTGACATTTAAGAGAAATAAGATATTTAAAAAAAGAAAAAGTAATGTAACAAAAAGTATTTCTTCGCAGTATATTCTCAATAAAGCCTTGTTTCATTCTTAAGGTTCATTCTAGGTCTTCATGTTTCAAATAACGCAGGCAATCACGCAGTAATTACGTCATTTAATGGCGGTAATTACTACAAGGTTCAGCATTGAATAAGTATCGATTCATGGACATAGACGTTTTTGATTAGACTCATAATCTTATCTGAATGGTTGGTTACAAAATGTACTTTGTCTGGAACATGTGAATGGTTTTGGTAAGAAAATCCTTAAGAACAAATCATACAGAAAAAGTTAAAACCTATAGACTTGAGTGAGTTAGTGGTCCGCGTGGCCTAGTGATCAGACTACCTGACTTCTACGCCACAGGTCCTGGGTTCGAATCCTAGCCGGAGCCAACATCTGTGCTTTTGCAACATTTGCTTAAATACAAATTGTTGGTTTTGAGTCTGGTTCTGTTGTGATTGTCCCCGTGTTTCTGACACTGCACCCTAGCCTTTCTCCGATCTTATCGCATCAGCGTACATCAGTCGATGGTAGGTTGGGCCGAGTAAGTGCCTCTGTGTTTGCGCGTACACTTATGGGACTATAATATCTCCTGCACAATTGATTGGTCGACAGTATTCGGAAGTTGTCACCGTGGCCGAAATCGGCCAGGAGAACCTCATCATGCTGTCTCTTATATCTCTGCATATCAAAGTTATAGCTGACCCGCCCCGGCTAGGCTCAATGTTGTTTTATGTTAAAGTTCCCCTAGAGAAAAACAACACTAGCCCGTTTACCCCTTTTGGATTAAATGTTCGTAAAAGCCGTTCTTAGTGGGGGTCGGAAGGATCAATGTCGGGAAAGAAATATGTCGGGAAATTGAGTTCAAAAGCTGCTCATATCACGCTTAGTAGTATAGTCTCGGCAATGAAGAGAAAAGTGATTATATAAATAATAGTATCTATTTATTTAATGGAAGAAAGTGACAAGACGATCATATCTTTCACGTGATGGTGAGTGCAACGTCTGCCCATAACAGTTGCTGTCTCATCCAGAACATTCAATTGTGAAATAATGTGTGGAACCCGCGTCGCGCTCGTCACCCTGATCTTCAGATACGAGTAGAAACATAATAATTGTTTCATGATTTTGCTTACCTGTAGAAAGAATAACGCCCACTATGGTGGTGAGGAGAAATCCTACGCAATTCCTCCTAACATTCTTCAGAAATTAAAATACGAGTATATCTGTATGTAAATAAAGTAACGGCCAATTCATGTCCCACTGCTGAGCACAGGCCTACTCGCATTCCTGAGAGGGTTCTGATGTCACGCTGCTGCAATGCGGGTTGGTGGGACTTCACATGTCAAAATATTATTATGCCTGAGACATGCAGGTTTCCTCGCGATGGTAAATCAGCACTTAAAATTGTAGAACAACTTTAGAGGTGTCGGAACCGGGGATCGAACACGAGTCACTAAATTATATTTTAATAAAATTATATTTTTCTGGGTTTCTTACGAACGGGTGCAGCTTAAACAAATGACGTTCAAACAGTATTATGTAAATGATCTAAACTGAATAAAAAATATTCTATTTTATTCTAAGCCAGCGCCTTTTATCCTTTCTTTTGAAAGCACTATGTACGATATTACGAAACAATGCATAAGATACACGGCGACTGATACTGAGAAAATCTATCTGCTTGTTCAGCGTAGTATTAACGGTAAACCCATTTAACTCTTACTGGGGATAATCCTAAGTCCAGCAGTAGAGTTTTAACACGCCGATGAAGTTGAAGAAGATTGTAATATTCTGTAATAAGAAGGATTTAAAGATTTTCTTGTAATTAATACTTAGTTATATATAATCAGACGTTTTTTAAACGATGAAGATGACCCGATGATGTCTTCTGAGGTGTCCTTGATGAGTTTTACAGACATAAATTCCACATGCCTATGACAATCAGAGCCGAAGACCAACAATTAGCTTTTTTTTTATTGAAGTGACGAGACGAGCAAAACGTTCACCCGATGGTAAGTGCAACATCCGCCCATAACAACTGCTGTGCCACACAGGAAAGTCTCATGTGCCCAGTGGTCACGCTAGCTCTTAGTGCCCTTCAGACCGAAACACAGTAATGTTTGCACAATACTGCTTCACGGCGGAATAACTGGCCTGGGGTGGTATCTTACTAGACGGATTGCTGCATAGGAATCCTACCTGCGTTTTTGCATAAATTAATGAAGTTAGGTACTCTGAGCACTGGGTCCTTGCGATTATCGAATAATAAAGACACTTTGTTTTATCAATATGAAAAACTAAATACGTTTTGACAGGAATTTCTTTGGCAGGTAGAGAAGTTTTCATCAGATTTCAATCATGTGCTTGACCTTCGTTAATTAGCTACGCCATAGCTTCAGTACCTTAAAAAAAAACAAGTCTAGCCATGAATTCGTGACAGTTTTGTTAATTTTACTACAGAGCGATTTACTGCTTGACCTCAACAACCCAATCAGGGAGCCATTTAGTCCGAGATTCATTCGTTAATTACTATTTCATTTATTTTGTGGTATATAGCTTTTTATTTGATATTGCTACTTTCTATTTGTCGACTAAATCTAAAATACTTTCAGTTTAGTAGACAAATAGTCAGTCATGGCAGCTCAGGGCACTTGCCTTAAATTTCATAATGAGCGAGTTACTTTGGTTCGATTCCCAGTATCGGCATCCCTAAAATTAATCTGCGATTTTGAGTCATGCCAGGGATACTTGTCCTAGTTGCCTTGTCCGGTCAACGACCCCAGGCCTCCCGAACTACTGCTGTCTTCTCCTGCTCCTTCCGAGGATAGTATAATCCTACACCATAGAATTCCTTTCACACCTCCCAAGTTCCCTACCCCAAGTTCATTGCCTATCGAATTCTTTTCCGTTTCCTCTCCGCCAAGTCAGTGGTTGTCGTGATTGTCCTGCTAGCTACTAGCGGAGAACGTAATGGGGAGCATGAATTTCGAGTCGTACCAAAATAGCGGTGACGTCTTTAGGCCACCCGTCACGACTCGTTCCATACGGGGGCGAAAAGTAGGCTATGTATGTAATTGGCTATGTAATTTTAAGTTCCGATTTTCCATGTGAAGGAAAAAATTGTAAGGAAACCTGTCTGAGGTATAAAAATATTTCGAGGACATGAGAAGTTTCCCAACCCGCATGGAGCATCGTAGGCAGACTCTACTCGGCTGTAAAACCAGATGAGAAATGAGAGGAGGCCTTTGCAGGGCAGTGGGACATTTATAGGCTGTTTATTTACATTAATTCCATCAAACGTCTGACGTCACGACATGTTCCTTAGTCGACTTTTACGACGTTCACGGGATGACAAGACGGGTGATGAGTTCTCATATGTCGCTGCTACTTTAATTGGTTCACTCCAATTTTAATGTAACTAAAATCTATATGTTGGAAAGATATTCGGGGAAATTTTCTTAATCCTATATTAGAGAAGACATCGTGTTTTTAAAAACCAAAAATAATATTACTTTGTTCAACTTTTTCTGCAACAAAATATTTCAGTAATTAAAGAGTCATCCGAGTCGAACAAAATATTATTTACAGTAGAGATTTCTGCAGCGGTGGTGCGGTGGTATAAAACTTTCCAAAAGACTTGTGCGTTGTTCAAGCAGCGATAAGATCACGTTGTTCAGAGCCTATTGGACAAGTTTCTACACATGAAACCTGTGGGCAATATTACTCTCACAAATAAGACAACGCTCTCCGTGTTCAATATAACAATTCGTTTAGGATTCGTTCTGATAGGGTTACCTTGTTTTTGTAGTGCAACAGGGATGATGATGGTGTTGACTGATTTTATGCATTCTGACATCCTAAAGAAGACTCTACTAGGTTGGACTGCAAATATGTGAGTTGTTGCTGCGCTATTTTTACGGGAATCAACATAATAATAATTATTAACAACTGGCAAGTCTTTTATTGCCGTGAGGTAGCGGCTTAAGAGAATCTACCACCCCATTTCATCCCATGGGTGTCGTAAAAGTCGACAGAGGGAAAATGAAAACCAGGAGATGGGCAGCAGCATCTTGCTGGAACATCTGAATAAATAAACTACGGTTGCCAACCCGTCTGCCAAGCGTGGCAACTATGGCAAAATCCACCCAAAACAAGAGCTACAAACTTTTGTGGCAATCTATGGGGAGGCCTATGTTCAGCAGTGGACTATTGATAGGCTGAAACGACGACGACGACGACGAAATCTTTTATCCATTTGACGGATCAATGAAAAATTTGTCAGTTTTCATTAGAGCTCTGTTTTCAGGTTGACGATGATGATGATGAAATTAACTTCTTTTTCTTCATTATTAAAACTGAATTTATAGATACATACACATACATACAGTCACGCCTTTGTCGCCTTAAGGTGTAGGCAGAGATTACATCCGTAGCACATTTTTCGCCACCGCGGGAAACCAGACGTGTCGGATGGCGGACCACGTCACTGCCATTTTGGTACTAGTCAAAAAATTCTTACTCCCCATTGCGTTACCATTTGAGCAGTATTGACACCATTATATATTATGCTGTTATTCTGCACGAATAAATGCTGTCCGTACAATACCTTAGTCGCATCTTACGTCACTTCGGTAGGAAAGAGTCCTACCTCTTTTTGCTATTCTAATCTACCGGATACCCATCCACCGATTAAAAATACTCACAGAATTGTTAAGTCTAACAGAAAATCAAACTTTAACAGAAAATGATAAAATCATTAAGATATTCTTAAAAATTTTCTGTTTGTTTGAAGAATATCTTTAAGATGTTCTGTTAGTCAGAACTTCTTTATAAAATTTTCTCCTTGACAAAAGTCGAACAATGTCGTTGAGCAAAACTGCAAGGCGAAGGCTGCGAAGTTATTGTAATAAACTTCATAAGAGATAAGCTATTCAATGTACTTTTTAAACATTGTTCGCAAGCTTATAATTTTTAATGATGTATTACTGTCATGTATCAAGTTAATGTTTATCTGTGACAATTTCTATATAAATATGAAAAAGTTATCGAGAAAAATAAGTTTTTTTTAAGTTAAACTGTTTTTTGTAAAGAAACTTAATAATGATGCAGATAATGTACTAAAAGCAAAAAAATAATTAGGTGGGTACCAGGTACAAGTCAATTCACTATTCTCCTCATATATCTAGAGCATATAGACTATCTTAAAATCGTGGGGCGTAGTGTAACCTGAGGAAATATGTAAATGATCTTTCTGTGATGTCGCACGATGATAGTGACGCATTAATTACAAGAATTATACAAATTTTGCATAAGCTGTCTATTAAGAAGATGCATCCAAAGCGTATCTACTGTCTTCTCATCATATCATTATGATATGATGAGAAGACAGTAGATAACAGAAATTCGATATTTTATAAAAATATTTATTTATTAATCTTTGTTGTTCCTCTCACAAAGAAAGGATAGAAAGGGCGGACTTAATGCCTTTTAAATTAAGATTTTGATTTAGGTGTAACAATACAATTATTACAATATTATTTTATAGTATATTTTACCTTTAGTTTATTAATTATTATAATGTGTTTATATATGTATATATGTAAAGTTGTTATATATATATATATAATATATATATATATACATATATATATATATTATATTATATATATAACACAACATATACTATAGGCCTTTAGGTATTTCTTCCAGTCAACCCATGGAGTGGTAAGATACAAAATGATGCAAAATTAATCGGAGACAAACAACTAACAATTTAACATGTATTGATTCTCTAATAAACAATTACGAACCAATTTTGGAAGGAGTATTTCCACTTTCCTGACGCTTTTCTGATGTCATCGGGCAAGGAGTTCCAAAGAAGCGCAGCCTGAACAGTGAAGGAGTTACTAAAGAACCCGGCGAAATGTTTAGAAATACAAATCTTATTATTGGAGGTAGAACGAAGAACCCTGTCATGTGATGAGGAGAGATACTGAAATTTGTCTTTGACATAAGACGGCGAAAATAGATCATTTGAAATGAAGAAAAAGAACAGGCAAAATTCTAGATTTGCGCCTTTGTCGAACAGTAAGCCAATTCAGCTGACATCTAAACTGAGATATATGGTCATACTTTCGCAGACCAAAAATAAATATAATGCAGTTGTTGAGCATGCGCTTCAGCTTGTGAAGAAGATCTTGGGATAGATCTGGATAACACACATCTGCATAATCAATAATAGGTAGTATTATGTAATACTTCATTTTTTGGCGCTTGCAATTTTAGATTTACAATGACTCTGAATATACGTAATAGTATTGTCATGAGAACTAAAGGTGCATACCAAATTTCAGATCAATCGGTTAACAGAAAGGAGGCAAAATTTCAATAACTAGATTTGACCCACACAAGACACACACAAAGCAAGCTAAATTAAACCGTTTAAAAATAAGTACAATGTACAGTATCTAATCAACATTTGCGTGTTAATTTCTGGTTTAAGCAAATAAATTTAATTTATGTTGACTGGCGGAAGGATTCCTATTTAACAATCTATCTGGCTAGGTAGAACCGCAGTACCAGTTATTTTGCCGTCAAGTAGTAGTGTGCAAACATTACTATGTTACGTTCTAAAGGGCAACGATAACTAGTTTAATAACTGGGCATATGAGAGTAAAGAACTGATGTCTCATGGTGACGAGAGCAGTGTGGTACCATACAAAAGTAACCTGGATGACACATTATTTGCTATGGGCAGATGTTGCACTTACCATCAGGTGACCGATTTACACGTCTCGTCACTTTCTTACATAGAAAAAAAAAATCTCTTCTTTCTTCTTCTGTTGTGGTTTCACATTGCGTAAAAATGTGTAATTTATTTAAGAGTTGAAACTGTAAACACTCATTTCTCCTTATATTAATACTTACGTAGGTATTTTATATTACGCATTACCCGCACGTTCCGATGAAATGATAGAATAATTTACATACTGAACAGAGGTAGTTCAGTATGTAAATTATTCTATCGTTTCATCTAACGGTACGTATTTGCAAGCATATTTCAGTCGAAAACCATTTGCAGATTACCGATCCAAGTGTAATTTCATTGTAAAGACGTATAGCATCTGTAAAGTGGATAATGGGAGGGAGTTTGTGCTTTAACTGCTTGCATTAAACTGTTGTTGACAGTAAAATTAAATAGTCGTGTATAATTTGCAAACTATTATTACTCCTATATATATCTCTCTCTCTCTATATCTCTCTCTCTCTCTCTCTATATATATATATATATATATAGAGTTATTTAGTATTTATAATTTCACATTGAATTTTTCTCTTTATTAGCTAATGTAACGAGTCGCGCAAAACGTTCATCCGATGGTAATGCAACGTCTGCCCACGACAACTGTGTCACGCAGAACATTTCTGTGGCTCTCTGCGGTACCCCACACCGCGCCAGTCACCCTGAGACACCAGTTCTTAAGTGTCATATGCTCAGTGATTACACTATCGCTCAGTGCCCTCTCTATGCCCTTCAGACTGAAGCACATTTTATATGAGAACCATGTTTGTGATACTATTTATTCACGGCAGAATAACTGGCCTGGGCTGGTATCTACCTACACGGATTCCTGCATAGGGATATTACAACCAGTGTAATATGTAATATACTTGTATTAATTACCCGATCGGGACAGGACTGCTCTCTCAGAAAATTGGCGTTAGATTCGTATGTTATCTGTTTCGTAAGCTGGTGAAGAGAATTAAATAAACAAACCAAAAAAAAAAATACTTAAAACAAAAATAGTTTTCACATTGCCGTTTCAAACTGTCACTAAACAATTGCCCTGGCTGTTCACACCACTCAACAAGCGACAAGTGCTTAGTAAATTGTGGTGGGGGGTCGCTTAGAAAATAGGAGTGGCTTTTATTCACCCGCACTATCAGTTTTCTAAGCATTTTAACACCCAAGGTGTTAGTGTTCCATCGGTATGTAAAGATTCAGGTTTTAAATGAATTCTAAATTCTACTTTAAAAAAATTTGCAATAACTTAGTGCAATGATTTTCGAATACAATTTATGACTACTTTCTTGGAAAAGATTTCATCTACTCGTATAGCATTAAGTTACTCCTTGAGATTCAGGAGATTCCCTTTACTTAGAAAAAGTTTTCAATCTTCATCATCATCACTTCAGCCCATCACAAGTCCACTGCTGAATATACATACATAAGATCACGACTGTATCCCATAAGGGGTAGTCAGAGACTGGGCACTCACTGCAAAAACAGATGACTGCCACAATCCACGTTTCACCAAAACAATATAATGCACTTGGTGTGATAGGTGGTGAGCCCATCGCCACCATGCGCTGTTGGGTGCACAGTGCAGTTTAATTCCTTACTCGCCTTTTACGAGATCCATTGGATGAGATGGAGTGGTAGTATTCTTTTCACGAGCCGCCACCACACGGCTATTTCATTTTCTGCTGAATATAAGCCTTCCTCATAGATTTCTACAAAGCACGCTCCTGATCCATCTGTATCCATCGACTGCGCGCATAACTGTTAGTAAATATGCAGTACATGTGAGGCAAAAAAATACAAAATTATTGTGTCGTGTGTATTGTCTAGGGCGTACGTATCACAATCAGATCGGTGAACTTTTGAGGAAAGGTCACGTTAAAAGTACCCGCAACCGACGAGTGTGTGTGAAAACGCTAATGAAAGTAGAAGAAGCTAAAGATGTGTGTCAGGATCGTGGCAAGTGGAAAGATGTGGTCTCTGCCTACCCCAATTGGAAAGAGGCGTGACTGTATGTATGTATGTATGTATGTATGTATGTATGTATGTATGTATGTATGTATGTATGTATGTATGTATGTATGTATGTATGTATGTATGTATGTATGTATTGTCTAATGAAAGAAATTAATATTTCGTTAACGTCACATGATTTTTTATATTTCTCTTCTCTTTTATTGAGGGAGGGCGGGCGGTGCTCGTCAAAAACCAAGTAATATACACCGTTTTATATTTTGCATGCAGGTGTTAGACAATTAACTTCATTTCGTTCATTATAATGGATTTACGCAATTCTTTTAACAATACTTTAAAAAAAAAACAAAAGTTAACTAAAGCGTAATATTTGAAGTCAATAACCAGCTGAGCCAGTTAATTTGTAAACGGAAAACTTTCGAATTAATATAACTTTTTTTCATTAAAAAAAAATCTAGCAATGTTATAACCATTACTAATATATAACCACTACAACTAAGCTTAAAAGCTTGTGCTAGGAGATGGTTCACGTCAATAAACGAATAGCGGACTCGATCCTACGACATCATGTTTCGCATTCCGTCCCCTAAATCATTAGGGTATAGTGGCCGCCGTGTGGTAGCGGCTTAAGAGAATCTACCACCCCATATCATCCCGTGGGTGTCGTAAAAGTCGACAGAGGGATAATGAAAACCAGGAGATGGGCAGCAGCATCTTCCTGGATCATCTGAATAAATAAACTGCGGTTGCCATCCCGCCTGCCAAGCGTGGGAACTCAGGCAAAGTCCCACCAAATTGAGAGGTACAAACTATTGTGGCAATCTAGTGGGGAGGCCTATTTTCAGCAGTGGACTAGTTGTGGGCTGAAATGGTGATGATGATTGCCGCTCAAAGTAGCTCCGGAAGTATGTGAGATATATTACAGTGAAAAAAGGCACATTTGGTTCCAAAGTTACCAACCACAATTCATACACATTTTATTTAAACAATTTAGTTTTTAAGCTTAATCAAATCGAACAAATATACAGAACGATTTTTTTAATGCCGTATTAATTAGAAATTCAGACAGACACTACTATTTAGTTTGTGTATGTGATGTTTAACTACTTATTAAAAAATGTTTTTACTTTGCATTATCTCATTACAAGATGCAGTAGGAGGATATCGACATTGATTTGACAAACAAAAGTCCAGGGATCTTTAACATGATGAAATTGACAGTTCATATCCATTTGGTTAAGAGTTTAGAAATTATTAGTCAATAAATGTCCAAACAATTGACAAAATGTGGTCGGCTACATCAGGTATCTGAGTAAAAATCATTTACTCGCTGAGAAAGGTTGAAAAAAATTGCCAAACTACTTAAGTTTTCTTTACGTTAATTAAAAATACGTCTTCGGCTTGATTGGTTGTCTCTGATATAGAAAAATGTATTCCTTGTGACAGTCACAAAGAATCCCCATAGAGACAAGTTCCGTAGTCGGATACCAGTAGTAGGGCCTGCATCGCATCTCCTACCTCACTTTTATTTAAATCAACCTGTTCACCGTCGTGCGACCTGTAGACGAAAACAATACCGGTGTCCACAAATATTCATCAAACCGAGAATGTTGTTAATTACATTCGAAAGGCCGGAGGTTCGAAAAAAAACCAAATTGACTGTATAAAAATTATTTAAAATTAAAATTACAAAATATGTTACTACTATCTAATTATTCTAACAGAATGGACATGGTGTAATTTAGTACATGATATTTTATACGTCCGGCGCGAGGCTTGAATAGCTGCGGCGGAATTCCTGTTGGTTTTCATAGCAACTGTTCTAGGTACATAGTCAGCGATCGTCATAGCATACGTATATGTAACTTGTTACTTCGACGAAGAAGTTGATAACAAAAATCATTGGGACACTTCGGCAAAAGCACGAAAATTCTCCAACGAGTCGGGGGTAACCTAAATATGTCTTATTAGAGGGACTTTTGATTTGCGTTTCCGTGAAAACGCGTGGCTTTTAAATTTTAAGTTGGTAGCTTATCCTATGACAACATTAAAGACAGTCTCGAGGCTGTCATTTCACTCGGCGTCATTGAGGCAGGGTCATATTGACCCTCCATGTTTTATATTTGAAATATGTTTATGAAATATTGACTGTACTGTGAATCTCAATAGCTGGCGATAAGGCTGACCGGTTCTCGCCGCGTCCCTCACTTCCTGTGATTATTGTGTAAGGTGTAATTAAATGCAGTAAACCAGCGACCGGGTAATTATGACCCCGCTCAACAAAGACGTTGCTACTTTGTGTCACAAATAATTCAGAGATTATGTGTTTTTACATATTTATGCATATTAGATCAATATCTAAAATGGATTCAGTGGAGCGTGAGCGTCGTCGAATTGGTCATGTTTGTACCACTTGCCATAAATTTTTATGTGATGTTCTCCTGGCCGATTTCGACCACGGCGACAACTTCCGACTACTGTCGAGAGCCATCAACTGCGCAGGAGATATTATAGTGCCACAAGTGTACGCGCAAACACAGAGGCACTCACTCGTCCCAACCTACACGCGCCCGATGTAACGCTGATGCGATAAGATCGGAGGTAGGCTAGGATGCAGTGTCAGAAACACGGGGACATTCACAACACAACCAGACCCGAAAAACAACAATTTATGTTTTAGCACAAATGTTGGCTCCGGCCGTAGGCCTCGCGGCTTAGACGTCGGGTACTCTGACCACTAGGTTCCCGGTCGTAAATTTATATGTAGTGAACATAACACATGTTCGCACATTCATACTGTAATAACTGTAGTGAAAACCTACACAAAAAAAAATTGATATTATATATATCAAAATATTGATATTATAGAATATTTAAGAATATTTTTGATTAAAACCTTTAATTGTTTTGTTTTTCTTTAAGGTTAAAGAATTTTTCATATAAAATAGGTGTTTTTTTAAAACAAGGAATATCAATAGAGGGTCGTGATGACCCTCCTCAACGATATTGTACCTTTTACCCGCCACAATGACGCCGGGTTAAGGCTGTAGCTTTTTATTTTGAGGGACCGTGTGTTGGTAATAAATAGAGAAAACGCGTAATTTCAGTAAGAGATTTCAATTGGAAAACAACGCATTACGTTCGTATTTTCCCGAGTCATGTTTGTGAAGAAATTTTTCTCCTCATCTAACTTCGAAAGACCCCTAGGCTCACTTAAGACGCAATATTTAAATGTTTAGTAGACAAAAGCAGTGGATTAGTACACTGAATAGTATTACGTCGTGTTCCGTTCTACGCCTCCTGCGGCACCTTTTTGACCTAAATAAGCCTCACTTTACCTTTACGCGTATGCAATTACAAAGATAATTACTAAAATACTGTGATTTTTTTTTAACATTTGAAATGTAATTTGCTTTATTTTATTTATTATTAACAACAATGTAATCACGGATGCTGTGCTCGCTTGTTATTGAGGTCGATGCATTGCCTTATCTTAATTATGTATGTCATTCCTGCAGTTAACATATCTTTTGTATCTACCCTGTTACCCGCTAACCTTTATAAAAAAATAAATAAATTACATTGCCGTAATATTAAGATTATATAATAATTTATTGAGTTAGATTAATGTTTCTTGTTTATCGTTCGTTTATATTGCATTTTTCATTTCTGTTGAGAATAAAATAAATTTATAATACTCGTAATAAGCAAAACAAAAAGCAATTTTTGATGAAATTCAAATCGCCCTTCGAGATATGAATTTACATTAAGATATATTTACGAAAATATCTCGTTGATGTTACTACAAATTTTATGATTCTGTGACTTTATATTCTGAACGTCTTTGCAACATATATTATTTTCTATAAAGCGCTAATAAAAATATTTTAGCAGAGAGAAGTTAAGAAGAAATTAGAAGAGAGAATAGTTAGAGACTTACTCGGTCTTACTCGGTAGTCATCCTGGCGAGCATCGTAAGGTGAACATCGTTTACGGGTGGTAGGATTCCTACGCGGGAATCCGTCTAGGTAGGTACCACCCCAGGCCAAGTTATTCTGCCGTGAATCAGTAGTGTACAAACATTACAGAGTTTCGGTTTAGGCACTGAGATCTAGCGTAATCATTGTACATATGGACTTAAGAACTGGTGACGGGCGCGGTGTCGTTGCACTTACCGTCAGGATGAACGTTGTGCTCCACAGCCGATTTTTATCTATCGGTTGACCTCTTAGTGAAAGTTAGACTTACCTCCTCGGTCCTTATGATATCTATTCTTCTCAACTTCTTTTATTAATAAGGCCAATTCTCGGGTTTATTCAAAATAAATACTAATAAATTGTAGAGAAATATGTTTAATATTCATTTTATTGCAAATAACGTCACTAGCAATTTAATATTCTATTCTCATTTCATCTCCTATTTCAAGGTATTAAATATACTAAAATAGACATGAATTTTCGTCTACGTGACGACGTAGCGGTTTTGTCAGACGTCATTAGCACCGAAAACCAAGTGCCATACCTGTTGCGGTCTGAGACGACGCAGTAAGCAAGTTTTCAGCAAATGATAATGTCATTTTATTGTTTCGTGTATTGCCCTTTTTTGTATAAGAGAACATAAATCAGCAAAAAATGAATAAACTGTAATGTCCCAGATGACTTAATTTGTGTAATTGTTAGTTTTATTTATTTCAGTATTAAAGGTATTTATTATTCATCACTATTAAGTGAAAAAAATAATTAAATTGCTATAGTCAACTGAACCGTGCCGTGTGGTGGGGGCTTAAGAGAATCTTCCGCCCCATCTCATCCCGTGGGTCTTAATAGTCGACAGAGGGAAAATTAAAACCAGAAGATGGGCAGCAGCATCTTCCTGGAATACCAGAATAAATAAACTGCGGTTGTCAACCCGCCTGCCAAGCGTGGCAGCTATGGCAACCCCCCCCTCCAAATGAGAGCTACAAACTTTTGTAGCAGTCTATGGGGGAGGCCTATGTTTAGGAGTGGACTAGTGATGACTAGTGATGACGATGATGAGTCAACTAAGAAGAATCTTAAATATTATCATAAGATTTTGAGTGTAAATAGGAAACTTGTTTTGGTAATGGGGAAGTGTATCCTACAACCACTTAATCCTAAAGGAACTGATATGAGCAAGGAGGAAGTGAATACGGCGACAATGACCGAATACTGTCGAAAATTATCAACTGCGCTGGAGATATTCTAGTGCCACAAGTGTAAGCGCAAACAGATGCACTCACTCTTCCCAACCCGTGCCCGATGTAACGTCCGTTTGATGTGATCGGAGGTAGGCTGGAATGCAGTGATCAGAAAAACACAACCAGACCACGAAAATCAACAATTTGAGTTCTTGCACAAATGTTGACTCATCGATTCTAGATCGGATTCGAATCCAGGATCCGCGGCGTGGTAGTCACTTCGCTGCGGGAGCGGGTGTCGGCCACTATCAATGACGATGACAACAAGCTGCGAACTACGGTGGTTCGTAACGTATACGGGCTGTCAACTTGGTAGCGCATCTGCGCTGTCGGTCGAGTTCCGTTCTGATGTGTTTCGCCTAAGCGACTAAGTCTGTAAAAGCCTTCGGGCTAACAGTGACTATCATTCCTAAAACAAAAGCATTTTCTACTTATCGCATCAACATACAACGACTAACAATAAAATAAGAATCATAAACCCAGTAAAAAAACATTTTCAACAAAGCAACGTTAATCACCAGATAAAATACTGTAAAATAACAAAGCCACTGTAATAGAGAAACCTGAAGATCCACCTGTGTATATACAATGCTCTAACAAGAACTACCACTTATGATACGCTAGGATGTACAATCCTGTCCTGAATGACAGTGGAATCCCATTAATTTATACAATAATATTGTACGGTGTAAACACGTACACATTGTTAGCATATTATGCAACTGTGGCATTTAAAATTAGTACGCGATCAGCTATCCTCGCATCAAGTCCATTAGCATAATGGTTTAGCAGTTATCAATAAAACCCAATATATATCACATATCAAATCAAGTTATTTATGAATCACATTTTTTTTTATTTGATAAAGTGACGAGACGAGCAAAACGTTCGCCTGATGGTAAGTGCAACGTCTGCTAATAACAGCTGCTGTGTTACTCTTTCTGTGTAGCATCACACTGCGCCCGTCACCCTGACACATAAGTTCTTAAGTCTCAGCCCAGTGATTACGCTAGCTCTTAGTGCCCTTCAGACCGAAACACAGTAATGTTTGCACACTACTGCTTCACGGCAGAATAACTGGCCCTGGGGTGGTACCTACCTAGACGGTTTCCTGCATAGAAATCCTACCACCAGTTTACGTATACATCAACATATTGTGTACGGTCCCGTCTTTAGTATAATATACATATGAATACATAGATATACAAAATTTGTATATCAATGTAGAAATATAATTTATATTAAACATATATTAGGGTTATCCTATAGATTTAATGTAAATCAATTGCCATATTTACCACGCTAGGTCGTTACGAGGGTTAACAACTGCATAATAACATTATCTCTAAGTGATGCTTCTGTCTAAACTTAGGTTTATTTATACACCTAGGAGATTTTCACGTCACTGATGGTCTGTGTGGTAGGGGCTTAGATAATCTACCACCCCATGTCATCCCGTGGGTATCGTAAAAGTCGGCAGAGAGAACATTAAAACCAGGAAATCAGCAGCATCTTTCTGCAACATCTGAATAAATAAACTGTGGTTAGCAACCCGTCTGCCAAGCGTGGCAACTTTGGCAAAATCCCCCCAAAATGAGAGTTACAAACTTTTGTGCCAATCTATGGGGGAGGCCTATGTTCAGCAGTGGACTAGTAATAGGCTGAAATGATGATGACGATTATGGTCTGAAATGAGGTGATGGATTCTCTAATGCTACCAATAAGCGACCACATAAGCCGACATTGCTTTGATCTCTCTCTTTGTATCTAACCGGTGAATATGAAAAGTTATGTAACAGGTATTAAATTAATTGTGTCATGTTTGTAGTTTATCATACAAATGTTATAACTGGGACAGGACTTAATCGTTACTTCTTATGTAAGTATTATATTGGGAGCATTAAATAAATTACCCCCTTAAATAATTGTAACAATTACGACTTTACTGAGCAATTATTAACAAACTTTTTAATTACTGACTTTACACGTGGACGACTCTGGCTTAGAGTTTTCTTAATTAACGATCAAATGAATTCCTAGCGGAAATCTTTTCCTGCAATTAAATGATCTTGTCGGCGACCTCAAATACAACAGCTTAGAATAACATTCATATTTTTATATATTTAAAAATGGCGGCGTTTGAATGCGGCAAAAAATGTTCTAATTATCTAATATTAAACACAAACTACTATGTATAATAAGTAATGGTCTTTGTGAGAAAGTAAAATACGATCTTGAAAGTCGACATAATAATTTAAATTGATCGTTTGACTATTGTTAATTTAGTTATTTATTATTTTTTCCTACTTTACATAAAATGGTAACATATTGCGAACTTAATGCATATAGGTATTTTTACCAGTCAACTCTGGATGTGGTGAAAACTTATGGAAGGTGCAGCAAACGAAGAAATAAAGATACTTAATGCTATAAAAATACATAAATATTCATGCAAATAAAACTTATGTATAATTATAGTCATACTTTTTTTTTTATTGTATAAAGTGACGAAACGAGCAAAACGTTTACTTAATGGTAAGTGCAACGTCCCCCCACAACAAATGCTGTGTCATCCAGAATATTTCTGTGTATCACCACACTGCGCCCGTCACTCTGAGACATCAGTTCTTAAGTCTCAAATGCCCAGTGATTACGCTAGCTCACAGTGCCCTTCAAACCGAAACATAGTAATGCTTCCACACTAATGCTTCACGGCAGAATAACTGGGCCTGGGGTGGTACCTACCTAGACGGATTCCTGCATAGGAATCCTACCACCAGTAAAATAATAATAGATTGATTAAATTAATCCTCCATGAATGAAAGTCTTCAGCAAGTGCTCATACATACAGTCACGCCTGCTTCCCACAAAGGGTGGGCAGAGATCACACCTTTAGCTCACTTTTTGCCCCCGCGGGAAATGAGACGTAACGGGTCGCCTATTACGACACCAGGGTAGGAAAGGGGTAGGTGTTATTCTACTCTCCCTGACACCTACCGGTGTGTGCTCACGAACCACTATATATATTTAAAGAGTCATTACTAGCACATCTACATTTCTGACGTTATCTTACTATCTTCATCTTCGTCATCATCAATTCGTTTTAATCCATTCCTGGACATAGGCCTCTACTAGGGAAGATTAGCCACAATCACCACCCTTGGCAGGAGGATCGGCGACAGCAGTACCAGACGCCTTCCCCTTAGTTGCTTCTGACCATCAGAAGTTTCTATATAGTTTTTACTGGTGGTAAGATTCCTATGCAGGAATCCGTCTACGTAGGTAACACCTCAGGACCAGTAATTTTTCCGTGAAGCAATAGTGTGCAAACATTACTGTGTTTCGGTCTGAAGGGCATTGAGAGCTAGCGTAATCACTGGGCATATGAGGCTTCAAAAATAATGTCTCAAGGTGACAGGCGCAGTGTGGTGTTACCAAGAAATATTCGGAGTAACACAGCATCTGTTATGGGCAAACGTTGCACTTACCATCAGGTGAACGTTTTGCTCGTCTCGTCACTTTATCCAATAAAAAAAAATCATTAGTTTGTTTTCGGTCTGGCTTCTACCATCTGTAGGACTACATGTCGTTTTCCTCGCATTACTCCCAGCCGTCCCTAAGGCCATCCACGGAATGTGATGTGGTGGCATATTTTCGCGGATACCATACGACAGTGTCGATTATTATAATGTCAAAAAGCTTTGTGAAAGTCTTCAGTTAAAAATGAACCGCGTCGTATAATTCCCACATTGTCATTGTTGCATATCAGGCGTGCGGACATGTTACCGCCTAAATAAGTGTTTTTTATTGACTAAAGTGACGATGGTAAGTGGAACGTCTATCCACAACAAATGGTGTGTCATCCAGACACCTTCAGACATTAGTTCTTAATTCTCATATGTCCAGTGATTACACTAGCAGTGCCCTTCAGAACGAAACATAGTAATGTTTTCACACTCATGCTTCACGGCAGAATAACTGGCCTGGAGTGGTACCTACCTAGACGGTTTCCTGCATAGGAATCCTACCACCAGTATAACTAGAATTAGTAGAAGATACTGTAAAACACAATGTTCATTCACCGTTGGACTTTTTACTATAGACAATCAATTTTATGCTTATACGTTATTTCACTACGCAAAAGCTAATGCTTACGCGTAGTGAATTCTGTCCGTAGCTAGATAGTATCTATGTATAGTGGATAGTAAATCAACACTTATACTCTAATCTACGTTATACTAACATATATTCCCCATTCCCCTTTTTATGAAGGAGAGCGAATAACAGATTTCGCTTACCTAAATATTCTAACCAGTTTTGCATAATGCAGTATTTCCTGGGTTATTTTGCCTAAGTATAGGCAAAGTATATGTAAGCCTGAGTATATGCAAACTTAATTATGTTGTGTAAGCCTAGAGCTAATGGAAGGGAACGTAGGCACTTGCACATAACACTCGTGAGGTGTGCATGAAGGTCAGAACTCATTTTAAGCCGGAGTGCCACAAAAGCATGTATACAATTACATGTACATTTAATATACTTACCTTCAAACCATAGCCTCTAAGCCATTATTCGGCTTATGTACCCTAAATTCATTCAATTATATATTGTTAGATTTTATTGCTTACAGTCGATCGTTATTATTAAATCTATTTAGATAAAGTCCAACCTTAAAAAGAGCCGTGGTAGCTCAGCGGTTAAGCACTGCGACTATAAATAGGCGGATGACGAGGACGAGAATCCGAAAAAAGAAGGTTTTTGCGCCGTGTGGTAGCGGCTTAAGAAAATCTACCACCCCGTCTCATCCCGCGGGTGTCGTAAAAGTCGACAGAAGGAAAATTCAAACCACAAGATGGGCAGCAGCATCTTCCTGGAACATCTGAAAAAGTGCTACCCACTGCTGAACATAGGCCTCCCCCTTGAATTGACACAAATTTTGTAGCTCTAATTTTGGGGGATTTTGCCATAGTTGCCACGCATGGCAGGCGGGTTGGCAACCGCAGTATATTTATTGTACGGGGCAAATGTAATTTTTTTATATTAAATAGGTACATGTATAGTAATGGTTCTGAATTGTAGAAATTCAATTTGAGATGCTGGAATCTGTCTAGGCAGGTACCATACCCCAGGGCTAGTACTGCCGTGAAGCATTAGTATACATTACTGTGTTTCGGTTTGAAGAGCACTGAGAGCTAGTGTTATCACTGGGGTATGATAATCAAGAACTGGATGATAAGCGCGATGGGATTTTTTTATTCAATAAAAAATCAAAATAAATAAATAAAAGTATAATATTTTCTCTCAGGAGAATTATCAATTTCTGAGAATGCTCATTACATGTTACGTATATTAGAACTTATAGGCGCAGTCATACCAGTTGTTGTTGAATCAAAATTGCTATCGGAGCTTATTTGCGAGATGAAACTACACTAATTAGATGTCACTGACAGCAACATACAAGAGTAATTAAAGTTAGAAGCGTATTGTATAATTTTGTCAAATAAAATACTACTTACTACCGCCTTGGGAACCTATTATTTTTAAATGAAATCCAAAAATAAACATACCACTGCAAGTCTTCAAGAGTCTGTAAGCTCGTTTTGCGAGCATAAATAAGTGGTAAATATAGCCAGGATTAATTATGGAAGCGGGATATCTAACACCTCATTCGCCCTGTTATCATGAGTGCAGTAAAGCGGTCGAAACGTTGTATGCAAAAATTAAATTAAATGCTATAAAATCCGTTAATTTGCTTTTATAAATTTTTTGAAGTTGTTTACATATAATTGAGTATACAAAACTATAATACTGATGGTAGAATTTATAACCACTGCCCATTACAAATGCTGTGACACCCAAAACAGGGTTTTGTATGGCATTGCTCGTCACCTTTTTTACTGGTGGTGGGATTCCTATGCAGGAATCCGTCTGTGTAGATACCACCCCAAGGCCAGTTATTCTGCCGTGAAGCAGTAGTGTGCAAACATTACTGTATTTCGGTTTGAAGGTCACTGTGAGCTAGCGTACTCACTAGGCATATGAGACTTAAGAACTGATGATGTCTCAGGGTGACGGGCGACACACAGAAATATTCTGGGTGAAATAGCATTTGTTATGGGTAGACGTTGCACTTTACATTAGGTGAACGTTTTGCTCGTTTCGTCACTGTATCCAATAAAAAAACCCTGGGATATCACTTCTAAAGTGTCATATGCCCAGTGATTACACTAGCTATCACAGTGTTCTTCAATCCGAAACACAGTAAAGTTTGCACAATACTGCTATACGGCAGAGTAACTAGCCTGAGTACTGGGTACCTCTCTAGACGGATTCCCGCATAGGGATCCTACCACCAGTAAATTAATTGAAGTCTTTTAAATGAAACTAATTTTACGGATTTTATCGCGTTTAATTTTGTTATTTATAACCCGACGTTTCGAGTGCTTTACAGCACCCATGGCCATGACCATGGGTGCTATAAAGCAAATGTAAATAACAAAATTAAACGTGATAAAATCCTTAAAATTAGTTTCATTTAAATGTGTAGTGTTCGCGTAAATATAAGAAATAATTAATTGAAGTCTTAATAAAATAAAGTTATACTTTCAACAATTTTTACTTTTATATGTCTCCCGCTGTGTTACTCTTTAACTCTGGGAGTTTATTTGTTACCAAGCTATTTTATTAAGAGTCTAAATTATATGTTTTGCAAGATTGTGCGCAGTCGAGTTTGTTTACATTTAATAAATAACTTTAGCTTTTCCATTTCTACAAAAAAAAAGAACTTATAAAAGAAAACCACTTACCGAGAGATCCTATAAAGAAAGAATATTTGTATAATTTATTTTTGACAAATTGACGAGACGAGCAAAACTTTCACCTGGTGGTGAGTGCAAAGTCTGCCCACAACCGATGCTGTATCACTCAGAATATTTCTGTGAAATTTTAATTACAAATTTAATTTTGTCATCACGTAGTCTCAAGCCAACCTGCCCCAGTTGCCCAGTCAACCTACCCAAGCATTGGGGCGGGTTGACCATCTCAGTGAGGTTTCCTAAAACTGAAAAAAATCCCGATTTTATTTAATAATATTTACTTACAACATTTTTAATTTATAATTTACTATGAAATTTGCCACAGTTTACAACATTTCATTGCCGTGTGGTAGCGGCCTAAGAGAATCTACCACCCCATCACATCCCGTGGGTGTCGTAAAAGTCGACAGAGGGAAATTAAAACCAGTAGATGGGCAGCAGCATCTACCTGGAACATCTGAATAAATAAACTGCAGTTGCCAACCCGCCTGCCAAGCGTGGCAACTATGGCAAAATCCCCCCTCCAATAAGAGAGCTACAAACTTTTGTGGCTATCTATGGGGGAGGCCTATGTTCAGCAGTGGACTTGTGATAGGCTGAAACGACGACGACGACGACAACATTTCTCATTGGTACACAGACTAAACCTAAACCATCTCCGGTATACCATACTGTACGGACAGCCTTCATTCGTGCAGAATAATACATACCATAATACGTAATGCTGTCACTATACTGCTCGTGGGAAGGCAATGGGGAGCAAAAATTTTTTTCTCGTTACCAAAATCGCGGTGCCGTGGTTCGCCACCCGTCACGTCTCGTTTGCCGCGGTGGCCAAAGGTGGACTACGTGTGTGGCTTCCGCCTACCCCTTATATGGGAACTAGGCGTGACGGTACGTACGTAATAATGAAGAATAATAGAAACGTTGCACGAAAACGCAGCACTCAAATTCGTATCGATTTGGAATTTCACTCTCATCTAGATCAAAGAAGTTTCGCCAATAAAATAAAATCTAAAACGGGAGTGCAATTGATATATTCTTAAATACTTAAAATAACCGTTACTTTGTTTTGGTTGTTTGGTTGGCACACCTCTGCTTGACGGCAGAGTAACTGGCACCACGATGGCGCCATTTTGCCATAGTTGCCATGCTTGGCAGGCGGATTGGCAACTGCAGTTTATTTATTAAATTCTTTCAGGGAGATGCTGCTGCCCATCTCCTGGTTTCAATTTTCCCTCTGTCGACTTTTACGACACCCGCGGGATGTAATGGAGTGGTAGATTCTCTTAAGCCGCCACCACTCGGCCAACGACGACACTACTAGTACATAAGCAGATTCCTCCACAGAATTTCTACCAACACTTAGCTTTTTCCTGGTCACAGGGGTGACGCGATACGCGAGTGACGTGGGTTCGATTCCTAGTGCCGGCACCACTAAAATTGTTAATTGCATTTTTAAGTGCTGATTTGCCACGTGCTCGGCGGTGAAGGAAAACATCGTGAGGAAACCTGCATGTCTGAGAAATAAAAAAAAAATATTTTCGAAGACATGTGAAGTCCGCCAACCCGCATTGGAGTAGCGTGGCGGATTCTTCCTAGCTCCAAAACCCTCTCAGAAATGAGAGGAGGCCTGTGCTCAGCAGTGGGACATTTATAAGCTGAAACTTTACGTTTACTTTTTACTTAGTTTGTTTTAAACAATACTAGCAATGCTCTTAACATTACTAATATTCCTGTTTTGCGTTGTTCCGCGATAAACTTCAGGTAACATTGTCCACATTTGACCAATGTAGTGAAAATCACAGTCAAGCTTTGAGCCGTATAACAACAAACCTTGAGCATGTGCTACATGGTGCACATAAAATGTTACAAATTTTGCAAACGCGTCAACAAAAACAAAATAATACGAAAATGCAAAGCTTGTATGATGAGATGTTTGACAGCGGCTCCAGTACTGGACATTCAGGTCCTATTGATATATAGAGATTACCTATATAGATTTAACATCAGGCGACTCATTCAGAGAAAGGTAGATAATATAAATATTATACAAAATCTGATACAAAATAAAACAAAGTAATATATAAAATTATGTAAATTAATCAAAAAAACTCGGTTCCTGAAAAAAATTACCCTAATTTTATTGAAAATTAACTTTGTCCAAAAATAAGTTACAACAATTTAGTCATTTGTATAATTTAGACACTATTGAATTACAAATTACATTGTAAAATTAGAGAAGTCTTTACATATTATGACACAGAAATATAAGTGTACTCAAAAAGAAATACAAGAACACATAATTGCGTTAAATGAGCTAGTGGAGTCAAGTAAAGTAAATGCTGAGAGATTTGATTCCCTACAAAATAACCATTTTAATGCTTGCTCCGTTGTGCCAGCAAACTTCTCCATACCCTCTGTTGAACTGCGTAGCACCTCCACACCCGGTTGGTAGTTGCTTGGAAGGGGCATCATTTGGTTGTGTTAGTACTACTGAAACAAATATTTATTCAAAAACTGTTCTTTTCACTGATTTAATACGAAGGGGTGTGGGAACATTACTAAATAATTACCTAACAGACAGTTCTGTGTGTAGTTACTGTATGCCTGGAGCTTCATTACAGCAAATAATAAATGCTGTTATGAATTTTAAGGTGGATCGAAAACCACTATAGTAAAACTACCTAGACGGACTCCTATGCAGGAGTCCGTCTAGCTAGGTACCACCCCAGGGCCAGTTATTCTACCGTAAAGCAGTAGTATGCAAACATTACTGTGTTTCGGTTTGAAGGGCACTGTGAGCTAGCGTAATCACTGGGCATATGAGACTTAAGCACCTATGTCTCAGGGACATGGATACAGTGTAGTGTCACACAGAAATTTTCTGGGTGGCACAGCATTTGTTATGGGCAGACGTTGCACTTACCATCAGGTGAACGTTTTGCTCATTTCATCACTTTATGCAATACAAAAAATGTATGGCAACAATATAAAAGTGACCAAAAAACACCTAATAAATAATTTCTCATTACTGTCGACACCGATATTGAAAAAATTATATGGTGTACATCATGCACATTCGATCCCATACACTATTACTTTGCCAAGAAAATTTATGAATCATTTGACATTGACACAGAATACTTTGTATCTTCTATACATACTAAATAACTAGCTTACAATATCAACAGTGACAAGATAGCATTAAATAGAGTGTCTATGTAATTCTTTTTTTTAGTAATGCAAGGCTGACAAAAGAGAAACAATGCTATAAAAAACAATGTTTATTGTAAAACATTAAAAAAGCTATATTCAACTGAGTTACATCAGATCACAAAGCTATAAATATACAGTTGGACTCTATTATTATTAATGACAGAATATCAATTGAAATGTACACCCCTGTGACCAGGAAGAAAATTGACCGATTCAAACATAATGTTAAGCTTAAACTGCACAGTACCTTTAATGCCTTATTTTATTATTAAGACCTCAAAGTGTCTTGCCGGTTCTTCTCTGAGAAGGTCATGTTTGAACCGGTGTAGATTTTGACGTACATAAGAGCTTTAAGCAAGCATAATAGCTTTAAGTACTTAAGAGTTTTAAGTAAGCGTTGTCGGCGTTTAGGAAAGATTCTATTTTTCTTTCTAAGTTTAAGTTCTCTAGTTTTGTTTAATTTTTTAGATTTCTAAGTCGTGTCGGTATTATGTACTGCATATTTTTTGATATAATTTTAAAAAATAGTTCTAAAAGTTTCGATCAACTAAAATGGTGTTGAGACGTTGATGTACGCAGATTCGTAACATTGTTGGAACGCGGATCGCGGATGCAGTGTTTATTCGATAGAAATTGCCGATGATACATTTTGTCTTAAAAATATGAAGATGAACAGAATGGTAAAGAAGTCAATACGAATCATGAAAATAATATTATTCAATTAGTCAAAAATAAAATATTTCTTTACAAATTCGTAACTTAATTTAAACTATAAAAATGTAAAGATCTACTGACTAAGATTGCATAATACGTGCCCTTTGCCGACTTTTACAGAGCACAGACGAGGATACCTAACGACGTCACTTACTTTGAAACAGCCTCAGATATACTCCTTACGCATACTGCTATGCCTACTTAAGTCACACATCCATTGCAGCTTTTTCATTTCCACGACGTGAATCTTCTGAACGTGTCAGGCTAATGCCCGACATTATATTACACACACTATATAAATGTACGTTTCGGATGAAGAGCAAAAGTTTATTTATGTGCTCTTATCATTATTTATCAAAAGTAAGTTAGATTATTTATTTATTTTTTATAAACGGTTCCGCGCACTAAGATTTATATGTCGTGAGTGCGTTTACCAGGCATAAATTGCACATGCACGAACGTCCAGACCCGGAATAACTATTGGAAGTCTATGCATATATTATTCCCGTGCGGCAATCGAACTTTTGATCCACAGGGGGGATTATCCTGAACGGGATCACCCAGTCAAGATCGTCCTAACCGATATTTTAGATTGATTAGGCCATAAATCCTAGCAAACGAATACCAATTCCTGCCAAAGATTCGCAAGACTATTAAAATTAAAACAAAAACACGTAATTTTAATAAAGAAGATGCCTGGGTGCTTCCACCGACTTGGGAGCTCATAGTTAATAAAATTAATTTCAAAGCGAAGAATATTACTGTAAGACTTCAATGCACTGCTGATAAGCTCGTTTTGCGTTGATCGGACCAAAACTAATAATTACAAGCTAAATATTGATTGGGCCTGACACACGTTTTGCTTCTTCTACTTTCATGCGCATTTTCATACAATTCGTATGTTGCAGATGTCTTTGATGTAGCCTTTCCATAAAAGGTCGTTGATCTGATCGTGATACGTTCGCCTTCGACGACCCTTACCAGCTTGACTATTCACATTCGCCTCATAAATCAGTTTCGTTGATCTTCTTTTATTTATCATCTTTATATTTATCTTCGTCACTATTGTCCAGTCGCGGCCTGGCCACGCCCCCCAGCCAATCAGAATGGTAGAAATTAGAAAGTCGAGTTCACAGTGACCAGTTGAAGAGAGACCTTCGAACAAAACGGTTGTGTGTTCAACATTAAATTTTGACAATGAATACCTCTCCAATTTCGAAAGAATAAAAGTGGATCAATAGTCCATAGCGGAGAGAGACGCATAATTTACAATGTTAATAAGTACTTTAAACTGTGTGATTTAAATGCGACTGTGAAGAGCACAGTAATAAAACAGCAAGTGCATGCGGTGTGTCCGAATATACTGTTTATAAAATTATTAATGAACAAAAAATACTAACACATTAAAATCACCCGTAAAATAAATCGCTCGACTATACACGGTCGATAAATTAGAAAATACCACGTGGAATTTGGATGACGTCATGGAACTCGCAGAACAAAATTCTTTCATAATAAATGTAACTGGAGAATATAGCGATACGGATACATGATTTAAGTAATTTTAAGACAATTTGTTTCCATTCAACATTGAATTTTTTTTTGAATTTTTACTCCACTGTGAATACATACACCCTGTAGTTGTACTGATGACTCACTATTTTCTTAATGCGAACGGATTATACGTCTTCTACCACACCGCAAATTTCCTAACCACACTGTTCCTCACTTTGTCCATGAAAGTAACTCCAGCTATACTTCTCAAACTTTTCACTTCCACAGTATTAATCTTACGTTCATACATCTACTTCCAGACCCAACATTGACTACCATAAGTACTCCTCCTTGTACAGCCAGTCGTGCCTATTAAGATACGTTCTGGCAATACATAAAGTTATGCAGGGTCCTATACGCTTGATTTCCTGCCAACACTTTTCTCTTAATATCACCGTCGTGCTTTTTGTCTCTCGTAAACATCGAACCCAAGAATCCTTATAGAGTGATTTCAGTACTTGTATCGAGCTGCGCGTAAAGATAAGAAATCATTATATTACATTGTTGTCAAATTTAACATACGAGTAGAAAGAGATCTTTTGTTTTCATTGCATCTCAACACAGACTAAAGATTACACAGTTATAGAAATGGTACGTACATTTTTAATATTTCTTTTATAATTATGAAACGCCATAACGATACGTTTTGGCATAATTTTAAAGTTTTCAAGAAAGTTAAATTAAAATAAGGGATTTTTTGCAAACAAAAATATTAAATGTACATATTTATTCAACTCATGACATAATAACCTTATAAAGAAATTGGAATACAAAAAAATGTAAAAAAAAAGTTTTTGAAAGTAATATTCGCAAAAATAATGTTTTATTACAAAAACATTATTAGTCGAAGTAAATAGTAAAATATCTATGACGTAGATCTATTCATAGGAGTAATAATTTATAATATAGTAAATATTTTAATGTACTCGTAGTTTTAATAGTCGATCCTTCTTCAGAAAGTTTTAAATTAAGAATCAAACTCCAAAACAAAATAATACGAACAAGTTTTGTTTCTGCTTTGAATAGAGCTTCGCCACCATGCGCTGTTGGGTGCTCAGTGCAGTTTAATTACTTGAATTGGAACAAGACGGTGCGCTCAATTTCCTAGACCTTACAATATCCCATAGAAATGGATTGCATGATTTCCAAATTTACCGTAAGCCAACCCACACAGATTCCGTCATACCCGCGTCATCGTATCACCTATGGCAACATAATTAGCTGCGGTCCATAGTTACGTTAATCGTTTATTGGCCGCCCCTTTGAATAGAGATAATTTTACTAAAGAACTTCAGATCATTTATCAAATTGCAGTCTCTAACGGTTATTCTAAAAACATTATTAATACTATATTATAAGGAAACAAATGCATGCCATTTGCAATGTTCCGTACGCGGCTACAACTCGCAGTGTTCGACGATATGTGAGCAGTCTGACCTATTTAGGACCTTTATCCGAGAAAATAGCAAGAACGCTTAGACGTAACGATGTTCACGTTGGATTCAAGACAAACAATTCCCTAAGAGGGGTTTGTAATGTAAAAGACAAAATTGACGATCGCCAAAAATCCGGCGGTTATAAGCTTGTTTGTAGTGAATGCAGCACTGTTTACGTTGGTCAGACTGGCCGCAATTTCGACACTCGTTACAAGGAGCATTTGGCCGCGTACAGAAATTGCAATCCCAATAGATCGCATTTCGCGAAACACCTTTTGGAGACTGGACATAATCTAACTTGCGATCATACATTTAAAGTTTTACATATCTTTGTCAAGGGATTACGGCTGTGTGTGCTGGAACAACTAGAAATAATAAAAAATAAAAATAATAACATTACACTGCTGAATGAGCAAATAAACGTATCTAATTCACCACTGCAAAATATCTTTAAATCTAGTACTTAAAGTTCAAATCTTCTCGAAGTAGTCATTTGCTATCAATATGATCGCAAACGGCTGCCTACGTGACTCGTGGTGGATATTGTGACGAATCGGCCGTTGTCGGCCGTTATCGCGATGACGTCATCGCATTGTCTTAGATAACGGTCGGTTGCGTCACCGAGACTATAAAAAGCGGCTCTTTGACCGGGCCGCTCACTCGGCGATTGACAGTCGTAGAGTCAATATCACTTGATAATGCCTCGTTTTGAGGTGAAACACTGGTCGTGTTCTCGACTACAGTGGTGTGTATTGCCTAGTGGTATCTGATGGCGGTTCCCGGTGGCGGTATTGGTTTTTTTGGTGCACGCTGTTGAGGGAGGGCGGGCGGTGCTCTTCAAAACTAGGTAATACACACCATTTTACGTTTTGTATGCGGATCTTAGCAAATTAACTTTCTCTCCATACTATAATGGATTTCCGCAAAGTAACGCCTGATTCTATTAACTATAATGTTTTAATTTATGTCTGATATGCCCAGTCATTACGCTAGCTCACAGTGCCTTTCAAACTGAAACAGTAATGTTTGCACACTACTGCTCCATGGCAGGAATAACTGGCCCTGGGGTGGTACCTACCTAAACGGATTCCTGCTCTCTGTTCGCCCTGGAGCAAGATGGGCATGTCAGTAGTTACGATATAATTGAAAAACTGGGAATTGACCACAAATCAGTTTTGACCGTTTTGGGTATCACACGAGCTCACTGAAAGAAACCTAATGAACCTTGTACTCATTAGCGATTCTTTATTGAGACGTAATGAAACCGAACCGTTTTTGAAGAGATTGGTAACTGTTGATGAAAAGTGGATCACGTACGACAAAAACGTGCGAAAAAAATCGACAAAATCGTGAACAAAGGTCGGTCAGGCTTCACAGACTGTTAGTTTAGTTAGTTAGATCCGGTTAACTCTCAATACGGTGATGCTGTGTGTATGGTGGGATTTGAAATGCGTTGTTAATTATGAGCTTTTACCGCCGGGCAGAACCATCGATTGTTAAACAATTAGATGTAAATGTGCTTGTGAATGGGGAAGAGTTGAGCCTTGTGGATACTGCTGTCTTTCTTGGAATAACTCTTGACGCAAAACTTCAATGGAGCCCCCATATATCTAAACTAGCAAGTAGACTAAGCTCTGCAGCTTATGCTGTAAAAAAATTAGAAATTTGATTAACGTTGAAACTGCTAGATTGGTTTATTTTAGTAATTTTCATAGCATAATGTCTTATAGTATTTTGCTATGGGGAAATGCAATTGATGTAAAAGTGATTTTTGTTTTGCAAAAGAAGGCCGTAAGAGCTATTTATAATCTTGGCTCTAAAGTGTCTCTTAGGGATAAATTTAAAGAAATTAATATCTTAACCTTGGCCTCTCAATATATATTTGAAAACGTTTTGTATGTACACAAGAACATAAACCAGTTCCCTAAAAAAAGTGATGTTCATAATGTGAATACCAGGAACAAACACACTTCTTCATTCTTCAGACTTCTTCAGACTTCACAGAGTCAGTAACTCTTTCTATAATCGGGCAATGTATACGTTTTTACAACAAAATCCCAGAAAGTGCTAAAAGTCTTTCTATTAATTTTATATTAAACAAAGACTTCATAAAAAGGGTTATTATAATATTAAAGAATACATAGATGATGATAACCCCTGGGAATGAGGTGATTGCCACAAGCCATTTCTACATCTTTATAAAACTGCTGTTATTGTACGTTTTAAAAATGACTAAAAAAAAGCCCGCTGGGTTTCTTACTGGTTCTTCCCAGGACAGAGGCATTTTTTGCGAACCAGTGTAGTTTAATTTATTCTATATGTTCTTCTATTCTATTCGGATCTCTACTACCAACAACTGATGAGAATAAAGCAAGAAGTTGGGGAAAGCAGCCGGAATTGATTAATAGAAAGGGTGTGGTCTTTCATTACGACAATGCCCAAGTACACATAGCCCTTATCTTGCACCTTCAGATTTCTGTTTCGGTCTCTTCAGAATTCTTTAGGTAGTGTCAGGTTAACATCAAGAGAAGAATGCCAAAACTACTTGTCGCGTTTTTTTGTTCAGAAGTCCTAAAATTTCTTCAGCAACGGGATCATGTCGCTACCTTCAAGATGGCAAAAAGTCATCGAACAAAAGCTTGACATATACACTGTGATTAAATATAAAAAAAATTGAAAAAAAAATGTCTTGAGTTTTCATATAAAATACGAAGAAACTTTTCTCCAACCTAATGTAAAAAAATCCCAAGATCCGGCCACACGAAAATTACCCCGTGCGCTAATCCAACTCGCGATCTATAGCGCAGAATCCAGTCGCTCACTCACAACGCCACGCCGAGCTCTGTGTCTACTAGCAAGTTGTTTTTAATGATACTACGTCATTAATAATATTTACTCAATCGTGGAATCAGTGAATACACTAATAAGTATTTGATAATACTTTAATAATTGTATTTAAAGGAATCCTATGTCATATATATTTCAGCGGTAAATTTACTATGTTAATAATTATATATAAAATAAATATTAAACATAAAACAAAAATTTAATTATAGTCCCAACATTTTCGAATTAATCTAAGCGTCTCATAATTGTGTCTTATAAAAAACAATTAGCATAAAATCTTCGCGTCAAGCCCCTACTTTAAAATATTCCCTTGGAAGATATAATTAATATTCCACTGATTTTTCAAGTAACGTTTCCAAAAGTATATGTAAACTCATTATGATTCATTGTATATCGCTTCAGTTATTTAATTTCTTTTATTTTATAAAGTGCCAATACGCGAAAAACGTTCACCTGATGGTAAGTGCAACTGTATGCTCATAAGAAATGCTGTGTCACCCAAAACATTTCTGTGAAAACTGTGCCTGTCACGCAAAGACATCAGTTCTTAGATCAATATATGCCCAGTGATTACACTTCCTTCTGACAGAACCACGTAATGTGTGCACTGTATTACGGCAGAATAACTAATAATAATATATATAGCCGTGGTAGCTCAGGGGCTAGGCGCTCGCTTTAAATTTCATAGTACGCGAGTGACCTGGGTTCGATTCCCGTTGCCGGCACCACTAAGATTGTTAATTGCAATTTTAAGTGCTGATTTACCACGTGCTCGGCGGTGAAGGAAAACATCGTGAGGAAACCTGCATGTCTGAGGAATAAAAAATATTTCGAAGACATGTGAAGTCCGCCAACCCGCATTGGAGCAGCGTGGCGGATTCTTCCTAGCTCCGAAACCCTCTCAGAAATGAGAGGAGGCCTGTGCTCAGTAGTGGGACATTTATAGGCTGAAACTTTACTTTTTTACTTTAACTAATAATAAATAGTATTTGACTATCAGAATTTTATAAAAATAAGTATTTCGTATGTTTTGATGATAAAGAATGTTATATGATTTAGTTGTCGTCGTCGTCGTCGTCGTTCGTCGTTTCGGCCTATCACAAGTCCACTGCTGAACATAGGCCTCCTCATAGGTAGCCTACAAGCTTTTGTTGCTCTCATGTTGGAGGGATTTTGCCTACTTTGATGGATTATTTGAAGTAGTCACTAAATGGCATCATCAACATCAGTCCTTGCTTGAAAAAAGCCGCTCTCAAGAGGCTTTTTGGTACCATTTAAATTTAAATTATGCTTTATTTTTTTTCCTGTTTTCAAATAAGATCAAATTTGTTGGTCTCTTAGAATCATCATTTATGTATTAATTTCAGCCTATCAGTAGTCCACTGCTGAACAAAAGACTGCCCCATAGATTGCCACAAAAGTATGTTTCACACATTTGGAGGGGATTTTGCCATAGTTGCCACGCTTGGCAGGCGGGCTAGAACCGTAGTTTATTTAGTCAGATGTTCCAGGAAGATGCTTCTGCCCATCTCCTGGTTTTCATTTTCGCTCCGTCCACTTTTATGACACCCACGGGATGAGATGGGGTGGTACGAGTAAATTCTCTTAAGCGCCACATTGTCATCGCCACCACACGGTCGGTCTCATAGACCATCATTTTATTTTATGTATTTTGCTGGTACCTATAAACACCTTTTATTCTTTCTTTATTTTTCCCTTTTCACGGAGTAACTGGCCTGGGGTGGATCCTACGTCGAAGGATTGTTGAATAAAAATCCTACCACCAGTAGAAACATGTTTACTTTATTTAAATAAAACTACTTATTACGGATTTTATCGCGTTAAATTTAAAATCATTTTTAACCCGACGTTTCGGGCGCTTTACAGCACCCATGGTCAAGGGGGGATTGAGGTGACAGTTGTCCTGATAAAATTTAGATTAAAAATGGTTTAAATTAAACGCGATAAAATCCGTAAAAAATAGTTTTATTTAAATGTGTAGTATTCGCGTAAATAAAAGAAAACATTACGTTTACTTTATCTTAGGTAGATGTGTCAGTTTAAAAATTTAAAAGGCAACGTAGGTGACTTCTGTACTCTGTAAATTGGAAGATTCTTATATTGTGTCATTGTCATCGCCATGTGACTCAAAATTTGCATTGGAAAGTTCTGTATAACCCTGCACTTCGTTCGTGGCCAGAAGACATCGTTTGTTAAGACTGGTGGTAGTATTCCTATGCAGGAAGCCACTGCAGAGCCAGTTATTCTGCCGTGAAGCAGTAGTGGGCAAACATTACTGTGTATCTGGGCATTGAGAGCTAGTATTATCACTGGGCATATGAGACTTAAGAACTGGTGTGTCAGAGTGATGGGCGCAGTGTGGTCTCATACAGAAATGTTTTGGGTGACACACCATTTGTTATGTGCAGACGTAGCTTTTACCACCAGGTGACCGTTTTGCTGGTTTCGACACTTTATGTAATGAAAAAAATATGATTAATTGTTTAACTATTTTAACTTACTGGTGGTAGGATTCCTATGCAGGAATCCGTCTAGGTAGGTACAACCCCAGGGCCAGTTATTCTGCCGTGAAGCAGTAGTGTGCAAGCATTACTGTGTTTCGGTTTGAGGAGCACTGTGAGCTAGCGTAATCACTGGGCATATGAGACTTAAGAACTGGTGTGTCAGAGTGATGGGCGCAGTGTGGTCTCATACAGAAATGTTTTGGGTGACACACCATTTGTTATGTGCAGACGTAGCTTTTACCACCAGGTGACCGTTTTGCTGGTTTCGACACTTTATCTAATGAAAAAAAATATGATTAATTATTTAACTATATTAACTTACTGGTGGTAGGATTCCTATGCAGGAATCCGTCTAGGTAGGTACAACCCCAGGGCCAGTTATTCTGCCGTGAAGCAGTAGTGTGCAAGCATTACTGTGTTTCGGTTTGAGGAGCACTGTGAGCTAGCGTAATCACTGGGCATATGAGATTTAGGAACTGGTGTGTCAGTGTGATGGACGCAGTGTGGTTATGTGCAGAGGTCGCTTTTACGACCAGGTGACCGTTTTGCTGGTTTCGACACTTTATCAAATTAAAAAAAATATATGATTTAATGTTTAACTATGTTAGCTTAAATCACAATAACAACCATATTCTTTTATTTTGTTTCAGTGTTACAAATATTTTCCTGGTGAATCTATCAGTGGCGGACTTGCTTGTCACACTATTCTGCATGCCGGTTCAGATTGCGAAGGCCGTAACGTTGTTGTGGTACTTCGGAGAAGTTATGTGCAAAACGGTTAATTTTCTTCAAGGTTAGTATTTAGGTTACCCCTCATAACGTTGTATCGAAATTCTTAAAACTAAAACTGTATAGAAATCTAACTAAATTAATTTAGTTACGTTTTGATAATAATAACATAATAAATAACAAATTTATAGAAATACGAGTAAGATGGTAGAATTTAAAATATTTGATTAAACTTTGACAACACATCACACCATGTCAAATATTTGAAAATGTCATTACGAGGACGTCTTCTGCCATCAAAGCGATGCTAATATGTAAATTTGATAGGACAGGTTATACATTAACATTATATTAACGTGATCATGCGATAGCAAGTGTCAAGCGATGATTGATTATTTTCATTTCTGTTATTTGTTATAACTGTCTTATTTTTATTTCATAGTGGAAAGTCATGGTAAAATTAATAAGTTGTTTAGTAGAGCGAAT
This sequence comes from Luehdorfia chinensis, assembly GCA_019845155.1. NCBI lineage: Eukaryota > Metazoa > Arthropoda > Insecta > Lepidoptera > Papilionidae > Luehdorfia > Luehdorfia chinensis. The sequence goes on from JAHVAK010000573.1 coordinate 960,508, forward strand.
CTGAATAAGCGACTTACACCAACCAGGAGTAAAATTAGGTAACTGTAAGGGTTGATGGTCATGTATCCGTGTATTGGGGAGAATAGGAAGCACGGCGACATCGTAGCATCCGTCACTTCAACTTTTTTTCATACAAGTCCTTAGACGCTGCTTACTCTGAGAGCAGAGGCCGACTCACTTAGGCACCCACGAGGGCCCCTCCCGTAGGCCCTCGCGCTGGTTATTTATAAATAAAGGTGTAGGCTAAGCGAACTCAGCACTCTGCCACAAGAAACAGGAACGCCGTAGAGAACCACTTTTTTGTTTTCTTTTTTTTAGTCAAAATTACATTATAAATAAATTGCAAAGAATAGTCTTATAGAAAACCAAAGCACTCACCATGACAAAATGTTAGACAAGATTCAATAATAAATGTAATTCTATTCTATTCTATGGTCAACCTCATATACCGTTATCAGCTGATTGCAAAACATCACCCAATAATTTATTTATCATTTAAAACAGAATAATTATTGATGTTAAATATTTCCAGATTTTCTAACGCCGCCACCACGTTGATTACTTTTTTATTGTAAAGGAGAGAAAGTTAATTTGCTAAGATCCGCATGCGAAATGTAAAATGGTGTGTAATACTTAGTTTTGAAGAGCACCGCCCGCCCTCCCTCAACAGCGTGCACGAGAAAACAAATACCGCCACCGGGAGCCGCCACCAGATACCCTCCACCACTACCACTAGGCAATACACACCACGACACGTGTTTCACCTCAAAACGAGGCATTATCAAGTGATTTTGACTCTACGACTGTCAGCCGCCGAGTTGAGGCCTGTTGAGGGAGGGCGGGCGGTGCACTTCAAAACTAGGTAATACACACCATTTTACATTTTGCATGCGGATCTTAGCAAATTAACTTTCCCTCGTTTACTATTTTTTATTCTATAGATAAAAAATTTCTCTTATATTTCAGGAGTGGCAGTTGCATCAAGTGTATTCACGATCACAGCCATGTCAGTGGACAGGTACCTCGCTATCACGCAGTCTTTGCGGCAGCCGTGGATGCCATCACGACGTGGCGCATGCGTGCTGTTGGGAGTCTTATGGCTGGTTGCGCTAGCCATTTTTGCACCACTACTGGTCGTAGCAACAGTGGAACGTGAGGTGGTGCCATTGATTTCAAGAACCGTAAATGGGTCTGTAAGTACAATTAAAATTTATGATTTAAAATATTTTACCTATTTGGTGAGTATGAAATTGAGAAGTTTTTCTATCTCCTTTAAACTGGAATATCACGTGATATATCAATTTAAGTACAGGGTACTTAATAGAGATTTTATATAGTAGCATACTTGCTTATACGGTTCTCGACAAAGTAGAATATGTTTTAAAAACAATACAATCAATTGAAGAAATAGTTACGAGTTCCTATTAACTGGTAACAGGATTCCTATGCAGGAATTCGTCTAGGTAAGTACCACACCGCGGTACTATTTATATAATAATTTATCAATATTCTGCCGTGAAACAGTGGTATGCAAACAGTCTGAAGGGCACTGAGAGCTAGTGTAACCACTGGGCATCTGACACTTAAGAACTGATGTCTCAGAGTGACGGGGCGCAGTGTGCTGTCACCGGGCACACCGAAATGTTCTGGTGACACTGCATTCGTTTTGGGCAGACGTTGCACTTACCATCAGGCGAACGTTTTGCTCGTTTCATCAGTTTATCTAATAAAAAAACCTGACTTACGATCGGATGTTTACCTACATGCGACAAGGATTCAAGTATTCTGTAGATTAAAACACCCGTATTTCTTCATGTTCTACTAATTAGTCTATTGATAATGATTTTTAGAGTTAACGATGATATTGTGTCCGTTCTATCGTCTAACATTTCCATGTCATACATACATACATAAGATCACGACTGTATTCCATAAGGGGTAGCCAGAGACTGGGCACTCACTGCAAAAACAGATGACTGCCACAATCCACGTTTCACCAAAACAATATAATGCACTGGGTTTGAAAGGTGGTGAGCCCATTGCCATCATGCGCTGTTGGGTGCACAGTGCAGTTTAATTCCTTACTCGCCTTTAACGAGATCCCTTGGATGAGATGGAGTGGATAGCATTCTTTTATCGAGCCGCCACCACACGGCTATGTCAGTAAGTGTAAAAATTATTGAGTGTTACCTAAAATGAAGCAGTGGCATATTTAGACAGTAACCGTTTATTAGATTAGCATAAACACAGTACGTTCAAAGTAAATACAAAAATAAATTTATTTTAAATGTGTTTGTAAAGATATTATGAATATTCACTATGATATGGTCCTATTTTTCGTAATTATATTATACAATCATATAATAAGAGGTTAATAAAACGACTAATAACGACGGTAGCAAACGTGGTCCGCCACCCGTCTCGTTTCCCGCGGGGGACGGATGTGTACTCCCCTAACATGAGAAAAAGGCGTGACTGTATGTTTCTATGTATCTAATAAAACCAAAAAAAAAACTACAATTAAATTACGTGTGAATATTTCGAACCGAAATAATAATTCAGCGTTATCCATTATTGAAAGATTTATTGCTTTTTGAAAGACGACACAGATCACCTTCAGCCTTCTTAACAAGTCGCGGTTACATTCTCAAGTATCTGCTTAAATTGAATTTAAATGTAAGAATATAAATTGTATCAAATAATTCCTTTACCGTCTTGATTTACATTGTATAATAATAAATTTATTCGCTGTACAAAATAGAATTCTAGTGGCTGAATGTATGTTATTATGTTTCGCAAATAACTTATTCATGCGAACGTTAACAATATATTTACAATAAAAAAAATTATAACGCCTTATATATATGTAAGTACTCGTATATATCACAAGTCTGAATAAGCATACTAACAATGCCCATTTTGTGGTTAATTCAAGCTTTTATGAGTGCGTTTGAAAAAACATAACCATTGTTCCCCAACGTTTGTCGGTTTCGCGAGCTACGAGTACTTTAGATTTGCTTATCTTTACATACAAGCGCCATTAGCACCGAAATTACTAGAAGCATGAATAACTTTAAGACAATAATTAAGTGTTATTGGTAATTAGGGTTCACAGAATACCGGCGTGAAGTAGAACCGCAGGCCGCCAGCAAACATGGTGGCACTGAATAATATACCCCAGGAGGGTACTAGCACCAATGATTCTGGAGAATCCCTCACTGAGCTTAATCCTTCTCTACCTGAGTGTAGATGCGCAGGCTGCTTCGCGTATTCTGGGGGTGGGGAGGGGAGAGAAGTTTCGCTCTGTACACGCGCTGCACCCCTTACCACGCTAGCCATGGAACTTCTACAACATCTGGGAACTTCATTCCATCCGTTTATCACTGTCTACTATTATCTAGAGACTGTCAATCCTATGGCTGCGCATAGATAGCAAGGACCATCCTCACGTCTATGGTTGGCTTTGTAGGTTCCCAAAGTGGTAATACCGAAATATATCGACTCATCACCTTCACCACCTTCCCTGTAGAACCTTCTACTGACCTCGCATAAGGATAGATGTCTTGTTTCCGTCGATGGTAGGATGGTGGTAGGATTCTTATGCAGGAATCCGTCTAGGTAGGTACCACCCCAGGGCCAGTTATTCTGCCGTGAAGCAGTAGTGTGCAATCATTACTGTGTTTCGGTTTGAAGGGCACTGAGAGCTAGCGTAATCACTGAGCATATGAGACTTAAGAACTGATGTCTCAGAGTGACAGGGCGCATTGTGGTGTCACACAGAAATTTCCGTGTGACACAGCATTGTTATGGGCAGACGTTGCACTTACCATCAGGTTATTCTTATCCAGTAATAAAAAAAATGCCCTCTCTGGCTCTTCGGACCACTGTCTTATCCGGAATACAGTACCTATAACATTTCATCGCGGTCGCGATTTGCAGGTTACCGCCGTGGGTACGAGTGTACTATATGTCAGCGAATGGGGATGGAATGCGGTTTTTTCTTTGCATTCTTCTTATGGAGGGTTTGCTTCTCGCTGGATGATTCCGACGTCGCTGCTTTTTTCTATAAAAAGGGGCAAAAAGCAAATGGCTCACATGATGGTAAGTGATAACCACCGCCCATGAACATCTACAATACCAAAGGAATAGCAAATGCGTTGCCGGTCTTTAAGAAAGAAGTAGGCTCTTTTCTTCCTAAGTCGTATGGGACCAGAAAAAGAGGCAGATTCTATAAAGTTGAAGAAAAGAAAAGTTGTGCGTTGCCGAAAATTCTGCAAAAAATGCACTATAGTGGTATGCCATAGGAAGGTGGTGATGATGGAATTTTGGGTTGTGCCCCATTGTGCTGAGGATGTGTGCTCCGGAGTTGTCCACAGGTTTTAACACGTCCCGAAACTCATGGAACACTGGATTGGACACTCATGGACTGGATTTTGACTGGACTTGGATTTTTTGAAAAAAAGCGATCGCTCAGATCCGTTCAACTACAGACCAAGCCAGTTGATGAAGCCAGTATGGTTTTCGTCGGGATCGCTCAGCTGGTGATTTTCTAGTTTACGCCATTCATCGATGGGCGGAGGCAGTCAATACCAAGGGCAAGTTAGTTTGGAAATAACGAATACCTTTGATCATCATCATTAATTTCAGCCTATCACTAGTCCACTGTTGAACATAGGCCTCCTCCATAGATTGCCACAAAAGTTTGTAGCTCTCGTTTTGGGGGATCTTGGCAGGCGAGTTGGTAACCGCAGTTTTTTTTTATACAGATGTTCCAGAAAGATGCTGCTGCCCATCTACTGGTTTTAATTGTCCCTCTGTCGACTTTTACTACACCCACGGGATGAGATGATTATAGCCGTAGTATGGTAGATTCTCTTAAGCCGCTACCACACGGCCAACCTTTGATCGTGTAGACAGAATCTCGGATTAGGGCCGTTTCACTACTCTGTATTTTTTGCGTAATTTTGTGCCACTCACGACCACTTAATGGATTCAGCTGCCGCCAGCGGTTTTACCGGACCGTTACGACTTAGGAATCTTCGAGGAAAGAGCCTTGATCTCTAAGGCAGGCAACGCATCCGCTATTCCCCTGGTATTCTAGATGTTAATGGGCGGCGGTGATCACTCACTTTCTGTCTATTAAAAGAAGGCAAATAAAAATATACTTTGAAACTTTTATAGCACTAAATATCGTATAGTACTGCGATCGCCAATCCATTTACCAAGCAACGTAGGATCTTCTTGAGAGAGGTATAACATCAATAATAGACTGAAAAAGACAATAGAGTTTTCGATTACTTTCGGATTTTTTTTTCAAAACCTGCAAAAAATTTCAAATTTTAAATATTGAATTTGTTATGAAATGAAATAATTATTGCTCTTTTTTTATTAAAATGTAAAACATAAAATCAACAACCGAACTGAAAACTTCGACAAAATTGTCCATAATCACAATTTTATAATATTAAATAAAATGCTCCAACTTCATTCAATTCTTTTGCTTATTTTGTTGATGTTGTTTGACATTGCAAATTTAATACATTAATATTTTATTAAGTTATGACTCTCAGTATTTAATTTAAGAATATATTCAAATTGATTAAATATATTTAAATGAAAAGCTGAATCTTTGTCTTTGATAATTCAACTATAGATAATTTAGTTATTGACAAGTTAATGAAACACAGTAATGAAAAGATTGAACTCCGTTTGAACTTTAAAATAATTGTTTCACAATTAAGTAAAGTTTCTTCGGACTTTCTTTGTACATTTGTATGTAAATTAATAATACGTTTAAAGACATTAATGAACAAGACTAGTAAGACAATCAAACACACTTTTTCGTCGTAGATGTACTTATGAAAATAGTCGTGCCATACTGCAAATAGATAAAGGTATACATAAATACCTCGTACCGGCAAACGCAGTGTAGGGCGCCCCCCACTAGATCTAGCGACGACCTGCGCGATTTTGCGGGAAGTGGAATGGATGCAGGTGGCTCAGGACCGTGCTTTGCTGGCAATCTATGGGGGAGGCCTATGTTCAACAGTGGACTAAGATAGGCTGAAATTATGATGATGATGATGATACATAAACAGACCACAAGCAGAAGCAGGAAAAAAATTACCCAGTTTAAAGTATGTAGCTTAGTTGCAATATAACGTATACAATGTTGAGAGCAAAGAAGTGCAGAAAGTGCACTGGTCTAACAGCGCATCTTAATCCACAGTAATGAAAAAGCACATTTTATTTTTAAGTGATAGTTACTGATGAAACAAAGATTACAGTAATATTAAATAAAGAGCGAGCGCAAGTAAGTACACGTGACTGAAATAAATCATAGCACTGGTGGTAGGATTCCTATGAGCACATTTGGTAGAATTCCTATGCGGGATTTAATGTTATTAGATACATACATACATACATATGATCACGACTGTATCCCATAAGGGGTAGTCAGAGACTGGGCACTCACTGCAAGAACAGATAACTGCCACAATCCACGTTTCACCAAAACAATATAATTGCACTTGGTGTGATAGGTGGTGAGCCCATCGCCACCATGCGCTGTTGGGTGCACAGTGCAATTTAATTCCTTACTCGCTTTTTACGAGATCCATTGGATGAGATGGAGTGGTAGTATTCTTTTAACGAGCCGCCACCACACGGCTCGGTTTACTAGATACTTATATTATATCGGATTATTAGATAATTAATATTATATCCAGAATGTGACTGCTCGTACGTCAAATGTTAAAAGAAATTGCAACATTGCGCGATTAATAACAGCTTATAACAGCTTATAGATAACAATTAAATTAAATATCTTACTGTAATGATATTTTCTGACGCAAAACTGTTCATGTTAGAATTTTTATACTCGACACATTCAGATATCATTTATTTAAAGTTACACGAATCAGCTTTTAAAGTATTCGTGTCGTCGATTTCTTTTCTCTATTCTTCTAGGCACTGACATTTTATTGCTTAGTCGCTGTTACTAGTTACGAAAAAGTTTGCGGCTTAATCAATTTTTTATGGAAGATAGTGACGAGACCGGCAAATCGTTCGCCTGGTGGTAAGTGCTACGTCTGCCCATAACAAATGCTGCGCTACTCGGAACATATCTGTGTGGCACCATACTGCATTAGCTATCAGTGCCCTTCAAACCGAACGGCAGTAATGTTTGTGCACTACTACTTCACGGAAGAAAAACTGGCCCTTGGGTGGTACCCACCTAGACGGATTGCTGCGGAATCCTAGCACCAGTAACAATATTTAGTTGGAAACTAATCATCAAACGTAATAATTATTCGGTGAGCAATGAAAGTGCGTATTTTCAGTAAGGAAACAAATATATATAACTGTAGCCAATCAAGGATTGTTTAAGTATAGAGGCTATGGAGATAGATAGTAACTAAAAAACAGTGTAACAGATATTTCTTATAATTGTGCAACAATCGCATCTCACAAAATTACTATGCCACAAGATCTTAAAACTAAAAACATGGGAATTTTTAAGCTCTTTTTTATCATAATACGATAATTTTTCATAAAGGAAAGAAATTTCATTTGCTCCGCATGATTAAAGAACAAAGATCCGCATGCCAAATTTAAAATGGTCAGTCGAGTGACTGTCGCAGAGTCAATATCACTTCACAATGCCTAGTTTTGAGGTGAAACACGTGTCGAGGTGTGTATTGCCCAGTGGTAGTGTTGTAGTGGTGGAGGGTATCTGGTGGCGGCTCCCGGTGGCGGTATTGGTTTGCTTGTGCACGCTGTTGAGGGAGGGCGGGCGGTGCTCTTCAAAATCTAGATAGATAATACGCACCATTTTAAATTTTGGATCTATCTTAGCAAATTAACTTTATTTACTTTATTTTAATGGATTTTCGCAAAGTAACGCTTGCTTCTATTAACTAGATAATTTTACACATAGATACAGCCTTTCAAAATTCACTAAAAATTTAGGAAATTTTTGTTCCTTTGATTGTTTCCAGCAGTATATATAAATAATCGTAACATCATCTTTAATTAAAGATTCGGCGCAAGATAATATAGAGATAAAGTAAAGGCTACACTCCTCTGGAACTTCTGGCCCAAAGACATTAGGAAGGGATCTCATAAGCTGTCCTTCAAAAGACTTTTTAAGACATTTTTAAAAACATCTGTGTCAAGTTGGGATCGAAACTGTTGTCATCGGTTATTGTATGTTATTCATATGTATATATTCAGGTGTATGTATTTATAAGAGTATATTTGTAAGCGTTATATGACATGATACATAATTCTTATTCACGACATATTTTAGTCCTGTTAGTTTTTTTTTAAAGCACCTATTATAATATTTCTCAATGCCCTGAGTTGACTGAGAGAATTCTAAAAAGCATTAAGTCCGCTCTTTGTAATCCTTTTTTTTTTAAACCTATTACAATATTTGCCAATGCCCTGAGTTGACTGAGAGATAATTCTAAAAAGCATTAAGTCCGCTCTTTGTAATCCTTTTTATTTTTAAAAATGGTGAATTACAATAAATAATAAATAAATAAATATTCGTATTCATGATTTTAAATTATGTTAGAAAAATAAATTGTTAAAATTAACATGTGTTGAGCTTCGTAGGCTGTTTTTTTTTTGGTCTACACTCATAAATATTAATAGTTATTAACTCAGATATTGTCTAAATAATGTTTTGTCGACACCTAAATTAAGCTAAAGCCTTCAGTGTCTTCAGTAGTCACGTTAGTGGAATTGCTTTAAACCAGTCTTCAAGGGCTTAGAAGAAAGACACACTTTATATATTCATGCTTAGCATTAATTTGTACGTGTATTATGTGTTGCATATAAAAATAATATATTATTGCAAATACGATTTAAGAGTTACTAGTGCTAGGATTCCTTTTTTTTAATATCAATATTGCTGCTATAACATCGATACTAATATTATAAATGCGAAAGTAACTCTCTCTGTCCCTCTGTCTATTTGTTACCTTTTCACGGCGGCTGACTGTCGTAGAGTGTCGTGTTCTCGACTTCAGTGGTGGGTATTGCCTAGTGGTAGTGTTTTAGGGGTGGCGGCTCCCTGTAGCGGTATTGATTTGCTTGTGCACGCTGTTGCACAAGCAAGGAGGGCGGACGGTGCTCTTCAAAATCTAGGTAATATACATAATTTTAAATTTTGCATGCGGATCTTAGCAAATTAACTTTATTTCATATATTATAATGGATTTCCGCAAAATAACGCCTGATTCTATTAACCTTTTTACGGGTCAACCGCTACACCGATCTAAACGAAATTCGGTACAGGGATAGCTTACATCCTGGAGACGTACATAGGATACTTAATTCCGGAAAATCAAATAGTTCCCGCGGCATGTTTAAAAACCTGTATTCACGCGGAGGAATCGCGTGCATCCTAGCTAGTCTAAACTAATATTATAAAGAAGAAATATTTTAATTTTTTGTATATTTGGTTGTAATGATCTTTCACCTATATACAACTACATTATCATCGACTAACATGAGTTGTATTTAATTTAAAAAAAAACCGAGATTCCTACGAAAATTGCTATGATGTAACTCAAGGTATGAAAAATTTACTGATAAAAGTTATTATTTGACGTGCGCTGCAAAAACTATTAATGATAAAGAAAATAATTTACTACATTTTCATAGTACTCATCATTACTCACAAAAAAATCGCGTGGGTATATAACTAACTATTATAGTTAAGTCACAATAACAGCTTTTTGTTCAAATTAGTCTATCAAAACACGGATAGAATCGAAAGATAATGACATCCGTATCATAATATTAATCCTTATCATACAAAATAGTTTCATAGTCAAAGTTGATTATGTACATTTAAAGTCCTCCTTAAATTATTCGAATCGGACCTATCGTTTAGAAGTTACGACAGGTATAAAAATGCTATCAGTAAGAAAAATGCCGCGGTGTGAGCGAAGCCCTACGCTCGCCCGCGCTGCTCGCGAATAGACTCATATTAATTTTTGGAAACTAGAAACAATGGAATAGTGGTTTGTAATTTTAATTTTATATTTTATTTTAGTTAAAACTTTAAAACGCTCTTTATAAAATACAGCGGCCGCGGTGTCTCTGTATTTCATGGCTAATGTTCCCATACATTATTTTGGTAAAATAACGTAATCTTATCTGACCAGCTGCAGAGCCGCCGATGAGAATAGTCGCTACAAAAATGTTAGTGTAAGGAATTGTGGTTGTTCTATTTGTCCAAATAAAGTACTAATTTATCTTTCTAATGTCTATCTACCCGTGCGAAGCCGGGGCGGATCGCTAGTTACTTATATTCCTATTAACCACTTAAACTATGGCTCGGTTGGCGCAGTGGCTAAGCCCTTGGCTTCTATCGTCGCGGGTCGCGGGTTCGATTCCCGCACGGGACAAATATTTGTATGGCCTACAAATAGTTGTTCCGAGTCTTGCTGTTTGTGCATGTGAAATTTGTGTCTGTAAAACGCACCCACGACACATGAGGGATCCTACTGTGGGGCATCGTTAGTTTTTTTTTAAAAAAAAGCTTAACAGCTTGTGCTAGGATGTGGTTAACGATAGTCGAATGGCGGACTCGATCCGTTTCGTTCGTTTCGTCTCGATCGTTGGCATCGAGACGCTTTGCTGTCCGAATCCTAAACAACGGCACTCCCTGACCACGATACGGTCAGTCAGGATCCAGGCTACACTGTACACACAGTTAATAGCTTTAATATAACACGCACCACGACGCGCGACCGCCGTAGAGAGCGGCGCGCAGCAGTCGACAATCACACCGCGTACACACGATACACCCTTGTTCCAGGGCGGTTCTCACCGCCCAGAGTTACCGACACACAAGTCGACAGTCCGAATGGAGGCCCGCCGCCTCACTCGGACGGTCATTAGACGACTTAAAATCATATTGAGATATTCTAAATCGCGCAAACACGCAGCGAACCCGACACAGTCCGAATTTCGAGGTTTTTGTAGGAGTTTATTTATTTATTTATGTTTGGGCAAACCAAACCTGGCACGCGGGCCCCTGGCCCGTGAGCACAGTATTCGATGAAGCTGTAAAAGCCAAAAAAGGCTAACAGCAATTACATCACCGAAATTATATATGTATAACGTTTTAAGCTCCAAAATCGACGGCCCAGAGCTGACATCACTGTTTTTGCAGTTGAACGTACCGGCAAGACGAACAAGACATGGTCCATTATGGTCAAAACTCAGTAATTAGCCGTTCGCTTAATACGTATAACAAAAACTTTACATCTATTGAAATTTTTTCCGACACTAGAACTTCTTTTAGGAAAAATATAATTACTTTTATTAATAACAACCCATTACATTGTTTTTTTTTTTGCATCTCACTCACCACACTTACACATACATTTCGACATTTCAACACGCACATTTCATTTGCTTGCCCCACTTATATGCTTTAAGATTATCGTGATAGGTTTTCTTTTTCTTTTTTTTTTACATACACTATTATATATATAATTTTTTTTTAAATACATATATATATATCTATAATATCTATATTATTATAAATATATTTCAATGTTATTTTATCAGACGGGATGGAGTGCATACTCTTACAGAAAGAGGACTACGTGAGATCTCAAAAATGCTGGAAAATAGTTTACTGTCATTAAATGTAGAGAAGAATATGTATGTTTCAGTATAACAGATGCTAGAAATCTATTCGTTTTAAAGTAAAGATGCATACGTTCCCATGCAATCAAGAGTTAAGCACATCAGGTATCTTGGCGTAACCATTGACGAGAAATTAACTTGGAACCGTCACATCGAAAACGTTACGAGTAGAATAAGGAAGCTCATTTATATATTTAAGAACTTAAGACAAATTGCAGATCATGACCTTCTCTTACATGTGTATAAAGCTCTTTGCCAGTCTGTTATAGCATACTGCATCGTAGCGTGGGGAGGTGCAGCTAAAAGCCATATGTTAAGACTGGAAAGAGCACAAAGAGCCATTTTAAAAGTACTGTCTTTTCTCCCCTTTAAGTATCCTTCTCATTCTCTTTATCAAAACTGTAGAGTACTAACCGTGAGGCAACTGTACTATAAAAGTATCATAGTCAGATATCACAGAGAAGTTGTACCGTATTTGCCTACATCTCAGCAAAGAAAAGAGACATGTCCCACGGTAAGAACTCGGACAGAGTTTGCCAAGCGACAATATTATGCGTTGATGTCTCGGGTGGTGTTTCCGAAATATTGTCATTTTTGTATTTATTATACGCTGTCTCGAGGTCTTGAGGTCAGATTTACTATAGTTTATTATTCCAAAAGAGTAGGTAAGTATTGGTATTGTGTATGTGTTAATTGCTTTTACAGTGTAGCGGGCATATAGTTGAGATCTTAAAATAGCGTTAAGTCTGTGTCTAAATGATTGTTTTAGTTTTATATTTATACTTTATATCTTTATAATGGATTTTTTGTGACTGATCGTACCCAAGTATTTATAAGTTTTGCGGTCATCTAACGATACAATTTTTGTCCTATTTCTAGTGAATAATGGAGTTTATATGTTTGTCCTAGTATTGTTGAATTTATGTTGCACTCATCTATACCAAACTCCATTTTATGTCGGATGTATAACTTATTTAGCTGGTCTTCAGTCTCGGCATACAATTTAATGTCATCCATGTATAGTAAGTGGTTAATCTTATGATGTTCAGTATCTATTAGTTGTTCAATGTTCGCGTTGCAATATTGTAGAGAGTATCTTATTCCTGTTGAATTAAGCATGTTAGAGAACGGATTCAGAGCTAAACAAAACCAAAGAGGGCTAAGGGCATCACTTTGGAAGATACCTCGTTGTCTACATGCTTATAAATCAGTTCAGTAACTCAAGATGTAATAATTTTATATAGGGTCTGCAGACAAGTGATGGGTCTATAATTTGCGGGTTTCAAGGGCTCCTTTTGGTCCTTTAGCAGCATAATGGTCGTTCCTGATGTGATATGAGATGGTACTTTAGAAGAGTCTTGAGTATAGTCGTTAATAAAATTATGTAAATATGGGTGTAGGTATGTAAACTTTTTATACAAATAACTATGGATATGGCCAGACCCCGGTGCTTTCCAGTTGTGTGAGTTACTGAGTACTCTTTTAAAGGTATCGATAGAAATGCTGTCATAACTCATTTTCTGAGCTTGTATATTGTTAGTTTCTGTTAAGATCCAGTCTGTTTGCTTATTATGTTGTGTAGTTTCTTCCCATATCTGTGACCAGAATCTTTTTAAATTGTGTTGGTTAGGTGTGTTGTTGGTGACTGTCTCAACTGTGTTTTGTTCGCTGCTTGCAGTTGATTGTCTGATATTCCGGTAGAATACTTTCTCGTTGTTGCTGAACTGATTATTTTTTGTTTTCGTAGGGTGTAGGCTTTATACCGCTTTAATCTACTACATGTGACTGAGAGCTTTTGTTTGAGTGTGTCTAGAGTATGTGTAAATTGTGTATTAGGTTCTTCGTGTACAGAATGAATTTTATATAATATATTTATATAATATATTTATATAATATATATAATAATATATATATATTCGTTTATGATCTCTTAAATTGTATAATGCACCTAATTGTTGATAGCGTTTACTGATCTACGGTATGGCTCATAGCATATAACAATCTGCATGTTTTACGTAAAAAATAGGAGTATGTAATTGGCAGGAAGATTAGTCAATTTATGTGATTGTGATTAAGTGCTGTTGATTCCATGACAATAAATAAAAAAAACCGCCTGAGTAGATTAGTAGCAGGGCCTGTTAATATGCCGTGAAGCAGTAGTGTGAAAAACATAACTGTCTTTCTGTTTGAAGGTCCCTGAGAGCTAGTGCGATCACTGGGCATATGTGACTCAAGAACTGATGTCTTAGGGTGGCGAGGGCTGTGTGGTGTCACACAGAAATGTTTCGGGTGTCTCAGCATTAGCTGTGGGTAGACGTTCGACTTACCATCAGATGAACGTTTTGAAAGTTTCTTCACTTTATCCAATAAAAAGAAATAAGTAACTACGATATTAAAAAAAAAACTTGTTTAAATCAATTGAATAACTTTTAATAAAATTAAGTGTGTATACTATTGATTTTATATTTATATAATATTTATTACAGCATTTATTAAAACATGCCTTCATCGCAAACGTTAAAAAATCCTTAAAAATTATACCGATAAGTAAGTAGTTCCAAAAGGAAACGGATGGGAAATGTAAATTTAATTTAACCCTCGCTTTTCCCCCTCTAACAACTTTCATAATTGTTTTACAGAATTTGTAATAAAAGATTTAGGTTTCTAAAATACGGCCTCCAACACCTCTATACTTAAACAATCCTTGATTGGCTACAGTTATATATATTAGTTTCCTTACTGAAAATACGCACTTTCATTGCTCACCGAATAATTATTACGTTTGATGATTAGTTTCCAACTAAATATTGTTACTGGTGCTAGGATTCCGCAGCAATCCGTCTAGGTGGGTCCACCCAAGGGCCAGTTTTTCTTCCGTGAAGCAGTAGTGTGCAAACATTACTGTGTTTCGGTTTGAAGGGCACTGTGAGCTTGCGTAATCACTGGGCATATGAGACTTAAGAACTTATGTCTCAGGGTGATGGACACAGTGTGTCAAACAGAAATTGTACTACTACCTCGGTAGGAGCAGGAGGAGACAGCAGTAGCTATATGGCCGCGGTCGCTTACCCGGTACTCTACCATATTTGGCTGACAAGGCAACTAGGTCAAGTATCCATTTCATTTTCATAGTTACATTTCTTACGTATCTTCTTACTTATCTATTCTTTAAAATAAAGAAATTTCATTTCTCTCCTTTTATTTCTTCTCCTTTCATTATCTTGTCGTTTTGAAATCTTCAAAATTCTCTTTCAAATATTTTAATTTACCTTTATCAGTTTTTACCGAAACCCCAATTCCGTCTGTGAATGTTGTGTGAGTCGGAGGGAATAAATAACTAGGAAGTGGGATTCCTTTTGTTCACACGATTATACTGCCATTGCTATCGCGCTTGACAAGCGTAACAACTTTGGTAATTAAATTTAATTAATTAAAGGGGCTCAAAAATTAAGGGAGCCGTTCCTTAACAGCGGCCCCAACTTTAATTTTATTTTTTTTAATGGTAATTAGAATTTCAGCCTATTTACTAGTCCACTGCTTTACATAAGCCTCCTCCATAGATTGCTACAAAAGTTTGTACCTATCATTTTAGGAGGATTTTGCCATAGTTGCCACGCTTGGCAGGCGGGTTGGCAACCACAGTTTATTTATTCAGATGTTCCGGGAAGATGCTGCTGCCCATCTCCTGGTTTTCATTCTCCCTCTGTCGACTTTTACGACACCCATGGGATGAGATAGGGTGGTAGATTCTCTTAAGCCGCTACCCCACGGCACACAATATAGATAGTAACATAATATTACTTGTATGTCATTTTAAAAACTTCACTGGTTCGTAAAAAATGCCTCTCTTCTTTTTTACGTTATTAATTTTAAAAACAATATACTTTACAATTACACAACAAAACAATATACAATTACAGTTGTATAATAAATTATCTGATGCCCGCGACTTTGTCCGCGTGGATATAGTATTTTTAAATATCCCGTGGGAGCTATTTGATTTTCAGGGATAAAAAGTATCCTATGTCCGTCCCCAGAATGCAAGCTATCTCTGTGCCGAATTTCGTCAAGATCGGTTCAGCGGTTGAGACGTGAAAAGGTAACAAACAGACAGAGGGACAGAGAGATCTACTTTCGCATTTATAATATTAGTATGGATAAAGTTGCGGATAAAGCTTGGTAGCGATAGAATAGAATAGATTTTTTTTTTTCAATGTAGACTACATTACATAGTACTTATTGAAAGACGTTTTTTTTTCTTTTTTTTAACTACACTGGTTCGCAAAAAAATGCTTTGTCCTGGGATCACCTTATTCTCAGGGGTTATTATCATCCATCTATTCTTTAATGTTTTAATATACCGTTTGATAAAGTACTAGCTTTGCCTCGCGGTTTTGCGCGCGTAAAAAAGTTGACCACACGACTGCACTAAAAATCGGTTTTCAGCACGCGACAGCTTGAGGCTGTAGCATGAAGTTTTATAGCATAAAACCTTTTTCAATAAATGGGGTATCTAATGCAAAAGTATTTGAAAGAAAGACGGAATAGATTTCTTGAGATTAGCGCGTTCAAACATACAAACTCTCTTTATTGTAGTAGCAAAATATGTTTGATTAAAAAAGAAGGCCCTAATTTATTAAAGGACAAGTAAAGCCTTTAATTATGATGTGTGTTTCTAGGACGGTCGATTACAATTAAACAAGTACAATAAAAATGACGACATACACGTTTCAGCGTAACAATGAAAGTGATTCATTATAGCGTACGAAACGGCGCATAGACTAACATTTTTTATTGGATGAAGTGACGAAACGAGAAAAACTTTCACCTGACGGTAAGTGCAACGTCTGCCCATAACAAATGCTGTTTCACCCAGAACATTTCTGTGTGACTAAACACTGCGCCCGTCACCCTGAGACTTGAATTCTTAAGTCTCATATGCCCAGTGACTAGCTAGCTCTCAGTACCCTTAAAATCGGAACACAGTAATGTACACACTACTGCTTCACGGCAGAATAACGGGTCCTGGGGTGGTACCTACCTAGACGGATATCTGAATAGGAGCCCTCACAGTAAATACGAGTATATTCATCTTTTTTGGCATTTGGGAACCAATACAAACAATTTGCGATTTATTATTTTTAACACGTTTACGTAGCTCATAAGTAGTTAGCTTAGTTGTTGAAAGCTACGATAAAGGAATGTTGTTTCCGAGAGAACTACAGGAGGAACTTGACCTTCTGCAAATTAATCGATTACGTGATGTTTCTTTTACAAACACCATAGTGTAGTACAGTGCGATTAAAATTATGAAAGACTAATTGTGTTATTCCATAGAATAGTTTTATTCTATGGATTAAAACAATTCCTGTTTTAGAGTTTTAATCGCAAATACAGAAATCTTTTTTAAATTCCACCTTCTACCTAGTTGCCGTTTGTAATTAATACATACATACATAAGGTCACGACTGTATCCCATAAGGGGTAGTCAGAGACTGGGCACTCACTGCAAAAGCAGATGACTGCCACAATCCACGTTTCACCAAAACAATATAATGCACTTGGTGTGATAAGTGGTGAGCCCATCGCCACCATGCGATGTTGGGTGCACAGTGCGGTTTAATTCCTTACTCGCCTTTTACGAGATCCATTGGATGAGATGGAGTGGTAGTATTCTTTTAACGAGCCGCCACCACACGGCATGTAATTAATTGTTCAAGTTTTTCGTACACAGTACAGTACAGTACTTTAAATGAAGCAAAGCTTAAATGAGCATTTATTATTTTATTTTATTTAACAGTAAATAAATCGCAGTGGTTACTCGTATATTTTTACTTATCAAAACAGTAATTGCTTATCAATTTATTAAGATTTATGCCTCATATGGCTAGTGATTACACTGCCTCGCAGCGCCCTTCAGACCGAAACACAGTAATATTTACACTACTGTTTCACGGCAGAATAGAGAACTATATAGAATGGGACACCGAAAATTAAAAGAATAGCTTGTCTGGTCATTCAGCGGATTTATATATTATAGGAAAGCAGACTTGTATAAAGAAATCGTGATGCGTTCGCCTACGTCGACCCTTACCGGCATGCGCAATTACACTCGCCGCATTTTTTTTTGTCAATGTTCTTTCGTTCTATGCAGGAATCAATCTAGGTAGGTACCACCCCAGAGCCAGTTATTCTGCCGCGAAGCAGTAGTGTGCAAAGATTACTGTGTTTCGGTCTGAAGGGCAAGAAAGCTAGTGTAATCACTGAGCATATATAACAACCGAAATAACAAAATACAAAATAGTGAAATACATAATCGCAAAAAATACAACATTGTTTTAAAAAATCCCGAAAATATAATTCTGCGGGCTAGTAGGTTAAAAAAATTAACATTGAAAAATTACTCGAATTTTTAATAAAAATATTTAGAGAAGGAGAGTGATTTATATTTGTATATTGATTTTGAAACGATAGTCGGAAACTGAATTCCACGCGGGCGAAGCCGTACGCATAGCAAGTTTAACATAAAACAAACAAGAAATCAAACATTACATGCCCGAATTTAATCATTCCATAGAGCTCTATTTTTTGACGACCGGATGGCCGAGTGGTTAGAGTACCAGTCTTCGACGCCGCAGGTTTCAGGTTTGAAGTGCAAGCTTAAGACAACAATTGTTGGTTTCGCAGGTCTTGTTGTGTTGTACTTATCCCTGTATTTCGGACACTGCATTCGAGACTCATTAGTAGCTCTCATTTTGGGAGGATTTTGCCATAGTTGCCACGCTAAGCAGACGGGTTGGCAACAGCATTTTTTTTATTCTGATGTTCCAGGAAGATGCTGTTGCGCATCTTCTGGTTTTAATTTTGCCTCTGTCGACTTTAAAGACACCCACGGGATGAGATGGGATGGTAGATTCTCAGAAGCCGCCTTCACACGGTGATTTTTATCAATTAATTATATATAAACCGTCCTACGCTTGGTAAGATGCCAGGTGAATGATGAATAATTGGTCGGGTTAACGACCTACGTACGTACATTGATATACACTTTCGTTCTAATATTGCTTTTCTAGACATGCAATAATATCTGATCGTAATGTCTGTTACATTAGATATTATTGAATCTGGATAAAAGTTTTGGCCAGTATTGAATAAATAAATATATATTGAAATCAAGTCTGATTTCGATTCAGATGGGATCTTTCT
The DNA here is from genome assembly GCA_019845155.1 of Luehdorfia chinensis. NCBI lineage: Eukaryota > Metazoa > Arthropoda > Insecta > Lepidoptera > Papilionidae > Luehdorfia > Luehdorfia chinensis. Next base: position 979,390 of record JAHVAK010000573.1, read on the forward strand.
TTTGCCCTTTTGAAATTTATTTCTTCACAAAACGTTGCCTTACATTAGGATTTCTCGTGGGTGCGTTTTATAAATATATAATATAATAATAATAATACTGTTTATTTCTTCTCACAGTTTAAACTAATTATAAAGGTACATTAAAATATAACTTATTAATAAAATATTGCTACAGTCTAGTCTATCTGAGGTAGGCAAGTATACCTGTATTACAGATCACCAGGTCCTCACCCCACGGACTAAGGTTCAGGTTACTATTTTAACTGATATAGTTAGAAAAATAAAGCTAAGCTAAAATTTAATTATGAGATATTTAATGTGATGTGTCTATACTATAGTGTGTGAGTGTGTGCTCGGGTGTGTGTGTGTGTGTGTGTGTGTGTGTGTGTGTGTGTGTGTGTGTGTGTGTGTGTGTGTGTGTGTGTGTGTGTGTGAGTGTATGTGTGTGTGTCTGTGTATTTGTATGTGTGCCCATGTGTAAGAAGCTGTGATTTTCTTAAATTGAGCTAAAATTTAAGCTAGCAGATTTTCTGTAGATGCGTAATCCAATTTCTGCAACCAATTTTTCACAGTGTATTTACACGATGATTTAGGAAGTGAATAGTTTGACAATACTCCATTACTTTTGTTATATAAATTACAGCTTTGATAGCAGAAGAATCGATGTGAGAAACGTGTATTTAATAAGCGTATTGTACAAACTCGATCATTCCGTCGCCTATTACAATTTTTTTCAGGATTATATATTATCAAAGAATGTTGTTTAAGAACGGTATGAAAAACAAAATGTTGTCTTACTGTCAGAACTTCAAATTTTTTGTATAGATCTCTGGTAGGATGGTCGAACGGCAGAAAAGAACATACTTTCAAAATAATTCTTTGAGCTCTTTCAATTTTAATAAGTTTAGTTTTTGTTGTTCCACCCCAGGATGTTATACAGTACGAAATTAACGATTGACATAAGGCAAAATAAACGGTTTTTATTATTTTGTTATCAGCGATGTGACGTAAATTTTTAAAAATAGCAATCGATTTACGCACTCTTTTAGACAGCAAGTCAATGTGAGTATGAAAGTTTAATTTGCTGTCTATTACGATACCCAGGTATTTAATAGAGTCAGTATTCTGAAGTATACACACACACACAGTCAGAAGTATCTAAATTATCGCAGGAGTGAGCTATGATACTATGAAGAGGACGATCAGCTTTCGAATGTCTCAAGAAGAAAGTGATATATTTTGTTTTTTCGACATTAAGTGTCAATATATTGTCTCTGAGCCACCTAGTCACAAGATTTATACCTCTCTGCGCATTGGAGAAAACTTCGTTACAAGAGTCACCAGTAAAAAGAAGAGCTGTGTCATCAGCAAATATTAGGACTTTAGCACTTGGGAGTTGTAATTGGCACAGGTCATTTATATTACACCGTAATTTTTACATCGTTCTGGAAACGAAGAAAATTAGTACAGTTTCAGTTACAGAAACGATTGGTAGTATCAGTTTTTAGATTTTAATATTTACTTTTTTTTGGTAAATTAAAATTAATCACGTGTTTTTAAAAGCACCGGCAACTTGCGGTAGCTCCCGTCTATAGGTAATTACGATCACAGTCGATAGGTCAATGTCCTTACGAACGCATAAGCGACGAAGTAAAGGCTATCGGAGAAAAAAAGCGTTGAAGATCGTGAATTTTCGGACATTTTTCGACATGGTTAATCCGCCATCTGGCCGGACGTCCAAGATTTTTCAATATTTCCCTTGGATGACACTTACCATACCTACCAAATGAGACTGGGTGGCAGATTTTCATACGCCGTTTCGTACTTTATAAAATTATTACAATAAAGGCCCCATGGGTTTTATTCTGCCACATAAAACTGAAGAAGTTTGCGAACCACTTCAATTTAAAAAAATACGTTTAATAAGTACTACGTCAATAATCTACACTGAATAAAAATACTCTATTCGTACCTGGGATAGCCTCTGCCGGACGATACTCATGGCATAACATTATCTACGAAGTTACAAAATAATCTGCGAAATACAGTTCATTTTGCACGACACACACGTACACGGCTTATTAAACTGGCTTCTGGATTTTTATCAGTTTTAAACACATTCACGATCATAATGCGTAACACTTTACGAATTTATTGTTCATGAGAATAAACCTACAGTCAAATGGTTCTTGTTAGCAACATCGTATACCTGTACCATTGTTAGATATTGTGACGTTAGATAGAATACACTTTACGACTTCTTTTCTTCGCGATAATTCAACAACAGAAGCGCGACCAAATGACCTTAGACTGTAGGTGACGACCGACCACATAGACCAACCAACTACAAACCAACTAAAGCACTGTCACTCTCGCCAACACATGAATTTTTTTACCCTTAAAGACATTAAAAACTCCCTAAACTAAACATTTGAAAAACATAAACTAAGTGTATGTCGGCAGTGTACTAAATAGTAGACAAACGTCTGTCTACTATTTAGTTTTTGTATGCCAGTTTTTAAATTAAACAAAAAAGTTGTCGATAGAGCATAACAGTAAAAGTAGTATCAAAATATTCATCAATGGTTATTATTACAATAGAATTACTTAGTATTAAATAATAAATAATTCCATTAGTATAAATCCTAGAAAACAATAATAAAAAAAATGTAATAAGAATAATAATCATATCACTGATTGTCATTAAAAATTAAATGTACATTGTGTGTGTGTTAATAATATTTCTTCCATTACAATAGAATCCTTCTCAGCCTCGCTGTATTTTTTTAAATCATACATTTTATTAACGTTTCACATTACATTTATAAAACCATATTTTCTTCTTCATCTGGAAGGAAAACCCCTAAGTTGGCAACACTGAGAACTGCGACGTATAGCGCTGTTGTATTTTCCCATCCCGGCCGCCAAGTCGAAACGTCGAAATTTCGAAACGTCACCGCCCTAGGGCTGTGTCGTTTCGAAATTTAATTAAACATGACAAAACATTAAACGAAAACGGTTTTGTGCATCTACGTTAGCTCGAGCGAAAAAGATTTTTTTAGGACGAGCTAACGTAAGCGTAGATGCAGTGCAATAATTGCAACTGCACATTGGGTGGCTCGCTTTACCTAAATATTTCACGAACATTATCGTATCCGCGTTTTTCAATTATCGTAACGGAAATATGAGTCGAAAGTAAATGTATTCCAACGTAAGGAGAAACTAGCAATTGTATATGATAATTCGGGCCATGCAGTTGTACGTTTATTCTTATGAATATAAAAGTAGTCAGAAGATAAGCAATATGATAATGGACGTTTTCAAAATTTAAAAAAAATGTCATCATCATCATCATATCAGCCTATCACTAGTCCACTGCTGAACATAGGCCTCCCCCTCAGATTGCCACAAGTTTGTAGCTCTCATTTTGGAAGGATTTTGCTATAGTTGCCACGCTTGGTAGGTGGGATGGCAACCGCAGTTTATTTATTCAGATGATTCGAAAAAAATATATGGGACGTTAAAGAGATCAAAATAAACTATGAATTTTTTATGTTCGGTCACAGCTTTTACTTTAATATACCCGATCCAATGAATCTTTTGGCAATATTAAAAATAAATTCAGATTAATAAAAGCAGCAGTGATAAAAATTATTATAATAATTAAAAATCTTTTTTGAAACAGCCCTGTTTAAAACATTTTCGTTTCACGCGTTGTCCACGATCCTATTGGAGGCGAAGTCACTCCCCGCCACCTTTAACGTAAAACAGCAAAATGCAAAAAAATAGGTAAATAAGTGACTTAGTCACGTGTGAGCTCTGAACTTTTTAATGCACAGTTAGTGCTTATGTTAATTATTTCTTTTTATTAATCGTATTTGTTCTTCGATGCACTTTTATTTGTGATAATACTTAAATAAAAATAAAAATACTTGTGTATACGGAAGAAGCGCGGAATTTAGTCAATTAAACGGCATATTGTGGATGCTAAAAATGATAAAAGGTGATGTGTTACTGTGAGTGTGAATAAATCATTTGAAAGAAACCTTGCGAAAACGTGCTCGTTTATGTTTACAACCAAACAGAAAGCAGTTTGCACAGTTATTACAATTCAGGTATGCACTTAACTAAATATTTATTTTGTTAATTTCAATTCCAATCAGTTGTAAATAGTGTAAATGGTTTATTACAATTGTTAATTACGCATAAAATAATTAACCGATATTATTACTAAAATTCTACCTAACGTTTTTACCAAAAACCACTGTTTCGATAGCTAGAATAATTTTATTTGATAAAAATAAAATAATGAAATAATATTTTATTATTAAAAATTATCTGAATATTTGTTTTATTTTTGGAGTTTACTCCATAGAAATCGATTTCATTTAAAGTGAAATGAATACGCATAAAACGAAAAATTAATTAACGTAAGCGCCATCTTAGCTTAAACTTTTCGTAACATAATAATATACGTATCTGACAAGATTCAATGTAGAATGAATATACATGTAGAGGAGCCAATATTTTTTGTATGGGCATTGAGCTCACTGTAAACTTAAACAGAAGTATGTTGTCTAGACCTAACTAGTGGCATAAATAGTTATATTTAGTCCAATCAGAATGTTGCAATATACTGCAACAGTGCCATCTACAAGCGGCTCCGTGAACAGTCAAATAACTATAATATTTATAGATATTGTAAATTTGCAATTTTGTAACTTAATAGTTTGTTAAAATATTGTTCTTTTGTTAATGATATCATGAATGTTTTATTATTTATAAACAAACGAATATCTGTTTTACTTTTCATGGATAATTAAACAAAAATAATGTTTTAATAATTCGCCATTTTATTTTATTTAGTGCAGTTTTGAAAGTAAGTTTTCTGATTATTTAGAACGAGTAAATGCGTAAATGACATTATTCGTACAGACAGTGAAAACTTTATTGTAAAAATAATAATTTAATTTGTATTACGATCAATTAATAGGACTAATTGCTCTCAACACACTCTTTAAACACTCGCGGGGCTTGTCGTCAGACTAGGCCGGTATAAACCGGTTTGTTTCTTCTCATGTAAAATCGCAATTTAAAATTATTAACAAAGAATAGTTGAAATGTTCTTCTTTAATTTAGAAACCAATTTCAATATTGAAGATAGACGAGCGTATGCACTACTGATCTTGCTAAAAGCAATTTTTTTATTATGACTTCTCTGTTTTAAGATACGATTCTTTTTGAAATAAAAACAGATCTAATTTTTTTAAACAATTAAAGTTTATAGTTTATCTTCGCTTTCAGAACAATAAAGAAAGCACGGGATTTATTTTCGCGTGGCCTAGTGGTTAGCGTACCTGACTTCTACGCCGCGGGTCCTGGGTTCGAATCCCAGCGGGTGGCAACATTTGTGCAAAACACAAATTGTTGGTTTTCGGGAATGGTTGTATTGTGTACAAATTTCGAAAGTTTGTTAAATGAAATTATTTGTACCAGATAAATATTTATAGTACGTAGATATTTTATTTATTTTTTTATTTAAAAAAAGTATTTCTCCAAGGTACCTATAGTTTAAATTTTGTTACACCTTTTATAAAAAAAAAAGCTACGGTAGATTTGAAATGCCATTTATCTAATTATTTTTACAAAATGTTGAATAACGTAGCACAGTAAGTCGCATATATCAAGATTCCAGAGGCACTTTACCATTAGTGTTTTACAGACGAGGCCAATACGGATTGTAAAATATGCTTATTTGTAAAATACCTTTTTTGAGAATACATAATATTATTCTTAAAATTTGATTTAACTTTTTTATTCCACATTGATTATTTAACATTTTCGTATGTTTCTTGCCCGCTGGTCTCGTGACGTTCGGATTTGTTACATAGTTCTTTCTTTTTCTCTTTCTGTCTAAGTACATATTTTGCGTACTTTTCGCGTCATATTAAACGTCTCGCCGAACTCGTTTCTCACATTCAAAACGTCGCACTGAATTTGACCTTGGATGTTCAGCGTGTTGTCGCTCTTGTGTTACGGAATTTTCGTAAAGAAAATAAGTCTGTAGTAAGTGTATTCAAGTAGGAGAACTAATGTTACAAATTTAGGCTGTTACATGTAATATGAAAGTAAAAACTTACACAAAATGTAAAAGATAATGTAATAAACACTTTTGTATATCGAGTAAGGTTGACATAATTGAAGCAATTGCTCCGATACAGGGTAGTGTAAATTATTTGGCAAATAACCTTGTGAAAAACGAAACTGTTAGGTTTTCCAAACAGTTCCATTTTTTTGGGCGGTTATGTGGACGCCGAGGATAAATGATTGGCTTATGGGTTGCGGGTTCGATTCCCGCACGAGACAAATATTTGTATTGCTTACAGATAATTGTACTGGGTATGGGTGTTTGTGCCTGATATAAGAGAAATCCTAGAGTATATCATAGTTTTTTAAAAAAAAAACAGAATACTAAAAAGTGCACTTGACACTTTCAGTTTATCCTATGTTCTTTTGTCAAGAAAGTAGCTATCTCAGAAAACACAAAATAAAGTATTTCCGACGATCCTGAATTTGTGTAAGAAAGAAGAGAAAATTGGAGTAAATACTCAGTTACGTGACGACTGCGTAGTCTAGTGGAACACGTTCTCAGTAGTCACTAGTGAGTCACGTTCACGTACTGCGAATACTATGACGCGGACCCTGGGTTTAAATCCCAGCCGGAGCCAACGTTTTTGTAAAGACATAAATTTTTAATTTTCGGTTCTGGAAATTTTCTGTAAACGCACTCAAGACTTCGAATTATTCCTAGTCTGACGCATCTTTTAATAATCAAACAAATCTAAATGTATTTAATTATTAAAAACTTACCAATTTAGTTCTCAATAAATATTTATGATAAAACGTACGCAGAAAGGTATATCGTGTCCGACCCGAGCGTTGTGTTAGTGTAGGTATCAGCTGATTCGCACGGGCTATTGAACTCGGCCGGTGCGTGTGCGGTCCCACTATAACATTGCGACAGTACTAAGCTTATATTCGAAAAACTGTAGGTCAACTTTTATTTTTTATCCATGTAATTAAACACAGTTATATTCATTTTCAGTAAGATTAAACTCCAGTAATCGATTCTACTATTGATTCTGTCTCGGTATTTTCTTCTTCCGGAACGGCTTAAAAATTACGGTGTATAAGAAACAGGGTTGGACTCAAAATACTTCCTTGCGCAACTCCAAAACCAATGCTATCCTCATCACTTGTAAAATTTTCAATTTTCACACATTGAGTACGATTAGTCAAATAATCATTAAAAAGTTTCAACTGGATGTCTCTAATGCCAAAAAGTTCAAGTTTTTTTATTAAAATCGGAATGGAAACTGTATCAAAAGCTTTAGCTACGTCCAAGAAAATTGCAATTGTTTTCTTCTTGTTGTCCAAATTGGTTACTACAAAATCTGTTAATTCGTGCACAGCATCGGCAGTACATTTTCCGGATCTAAAACCATACTGTACCTGACTTAACAACCTTTTGTTCTCGAGATATTTGACCAGCCTCTTATTAATAATACGCTCCAATATTTTAGAAAGGTTTGGTAGAATCGATATAGGACGATAATTGTTTACCAGGTGTTTGTCGTAGCGCTAAATTGCATATATAGGTTATTGGGGGCGTTAAGATATCTTTACAAGTTTTCAATATATGAACTGATATCATATCCAGGCCGACGGCGCATTCTGATTTGAGGTTATTTATTAAGGTTTCAACTTCACTGAAGTCAGTGGGCAAAAGAACAAAGGAATGAGGACATGAAGTTACTAGATTAGGTTGAACTTGCATAGAGTTATTAATGATTTTATTAGCCAATGTTTGTCCTACACTAGCAAAAAAGTTATTAACGTGATTTATTGAATGTATTGGGTCTTCAGAAGAAATTAGCTCCGATGCATTCTCTTTGGGTTTCGCGGTATATGTTATTTGCTTATTTGTTTTCCAAAGTTTTTTATTTTCATTGCCAGCATTCATCAGCTGTGCCTTTTCATACCCCGTTTTTGCCTTTTTTAGGAGTGTGCAGCAATAATTTCTATATCTTTTATAAGTAGTCTTTAGTATTTCATTTTGAAGTGATCTCTTTAGTTTTTTATAAAAAGTATCTCTATTTTTTAGGCACCTCAAAATACTTAGTGTGACCCATGGTTTTAGAATTCTTTTCCGCCTAGAGCATCTGAAGATTTTGGAATGAAATGTAATGATATTTCGAAGTTTTTCAATAAAAGAATCTGTAGCCATATTTGTATCAGTAGTTTTATACAAATAACTAAAATCTAAGTTTTTTATATCTTCTACAAGACCCTTTACATCTATACGATTATAGGTATTAATAATTTTCGGTTTTAATTTTAAAGATTCAAGATATAGAACCACACTGTCATGATCGGTTAAAGATGTATGAAGAATAAGGCATTGGGCTGGTAATTTAGTTTTTAAAAATACATGGTCTAAACAGGTTTTACTGTGAGTAGGCAAGGTATGTGCGGGTAAAATACCGTGAAACGCTAACATATTAAGGTAAGGAGCAAGATTAGAATCAGTGCTATTTTCACCAATATCTATATTTATGTCGCCGAGAATTATAACATTTTGTATAGAAGAAAAATTCAATTAATTATTATTTAGAGACTGAAGAAAATTGTTCACATTCTTATACCCAGGAGGACGGTAAATGGCTAAAGAAATTGTATTATGATTCAGTTTTATAATTAAACAGTTAGCTTCATGGATGTGCAATTCCTCAACCAAAATATTTAAATCATTCTTATAGTATACCACTATCTATCCTTCGATAGTTGGAACATTAGGCGTTGACAGAAGCCAACATTCTGACAGTACAATGCAATCCCAGCTCAATCTAGTTGCAGCGAGAAGAGGTATGAGTCCCGTAAAATTACATTTTAAACTTCTAATGTTTTGCTGAAATATTTTAAAACAACATCTATAATCAGATAATAAAGATTGGCAATCTTCAATGACACAGTTTGTGGATTCAGCTACATCATATGAATCTATATCATTATGAATCTCATTTAACTCATTGAACATTGATAAAATTGTATTCAGTCAAGTGAATTATTGTGAGCAGCTTATAAAAGATGTTGTGAAAAGGACTTATTTGGAAGATATATTCAGGATCACACAATCCAATGACGACGCAAAATATAGACATTGTTAGTCTTTGCAGAAGACCCAGGAGAAATATGAAAATATGATGTATGTTGATTTTGCATATGTGTGTTTTTTGCCCAAAAATCAAATAATTAGTTGAAAGATTATTGGTGTGTTTATGAATTGTAAAGTTAGTATAAGATACTAAAATTGTGTTGTATGTGTAAAAATAATCAGCGAAAATTACAATAAGCTATGTGTATGTGATGTGACATAAAGACATCAAAAAATAACAGTTAAGAGTAAACATATAGTAAACATTAAAATAAAGACATGAAAAGAGGATATAAACAAATATATACACAAAGACAGCATAAAATTATCTTGTCATGTCTTCAGTTTTTCTAAAACTTCTTCACGGTTAATGAGAATTCTCGGACCGTTACTGAAACGTCTCAGATATACTTTCCCATATGATGAATTTATACTCCTTGGCCATTCCTCTTGCCAAATAATGTAGCCGTCTTGCTTTCGGGGTAAGAAATTCCGCTATGTAAATTGGTTTGGCAACATCGTCGTTGTTTAAATCTTTGGTACTAAGGCGTTGATTATGATTCTCCTTGTTATGATGCCTTGCCAAATTTATGAGTTCTTCTTTCTTGTTCACTGAGCTAAAATTCACCACGATCGGACCATTCGGCCTGTCCTTCAGCTTTAAGCGATATACATCGTTTATGTCTGAGTCCGCAATCTTCATTTTTATGACCGTACAAATCTTTTTTGTCAATTCGGTTAGATTTTGTCTGTTTTCCGACTGAACTTTAGGTATATTTCTCAGTTCTACTGCTGAAGTCCGAGAATTCCTTTCCAATTGATCTAGCTTTGATTCCAGGAATTTAATACGATTCCTGTTTTTAGAGTTTTCCCGCTGAAGCTTATTCATATTATCCAGAATTTCATCGTATTTGTGAGAAAAAAATTCCATACAATTTTTGATTTCAGAATTTTGCTCCTGTATTGCATCCATAATCAATTTAATTGACTCGAATTTAGATTCTTCTTAATTTTTTAAATCAATAAACATGCTTCTTAACTCTGCCATCATTGTACCACTACTGTCTTTTGCATCGCCCAACCTCCGCTTAGATCTTTTTGTTATATTGAACTCAGATTGATCTTGATTTTCTGGTAAATATAGAGCTGGGTCAGATCCATGGTGGGAGGGAGTCATATTTTGGTTACAGATTTTTGTAGGTGTGCGTGGTAGTGACATTTTAGATTAAGCAACAACTGTCAAAATGTTAGCGAAAATTTATAAAAAATTAATCGCTTGTCTTTACACCACGCGTAAAAATATATGATAAACGCTATCGCTTATGTATTGTGGCAAGCGGCTAAGAAACTCACTGTGACATTTCTATACCGTCACTGTGACATTACTACGTCACGCGACGTAGCTTAGACTGCTCACTCTGCCTCTCGTGTTGTTGTCTTGTTCTCGTCGCAACTGCGAGGTTGTATGTGGCTGCCAGTTTATGCGCGCCTAGTATTTCACTTATTATTTTCCTATTTTTGGTTAAATATTAGCAAATTAAAAACAAAACATAATTGCGGGGTAACACGTCGTGTTTCGTCCACGGTCCGGGGGCGAAGCAATATATACACCGTAATTTTTAAGCCGTTCCGGAAGAAGAAAATACCGAGACAGAATCAATAGTAGAATCGATTACTGGAGTTTAATCTTACTGAAAATGAATATAACTGTGTTTAATTACATGGATAAAAAATAAAAGTTGACCTACAGTTTTTCGAATATAAGCTTAGTACTGTCGCAATGTTATAGTGGGACCGCACACGCACCGGCCGAGTTCAATAGCCCGTGCGAATCAGCTGATACCTACACTAACACAACGCTCGGGTCGGACACGATATACCTTTCTGCGTACGTTTTATCATAAATATTTATTGAGAACTAAATTGGTAAGTTTTTAATAATTAAATACATTTAGATTTGTTTGATTATTAAAAGATGCGTCAGACTAGGAATAATTCGAAGTCTTGAGTGCGTTTACAGAAAATTTCCAGAACCGAAAATTAAAAATTTATGTCTTTACAAAAACGTTGGCTCCGGCTGGGATTTAAACCCAGGGTCCGCGTCATAGTATTCGCAGTACGTGAACGTGACTCACTAGTGACTACTGAGAACGTGTTCCACTAGACTACGCAGTCGTCACGTAACTGAGTATTTACTCCAATTTTCTCTTCTTTCTTACACAAATTCAGGATCGTCGGAAATACTTTATTTTGTGTTTTCTGAGATAGCTACTTTCTTGACAAAAGAACATAGGATAAACTGAAAGTGTCAAGTGCACTTTTTAGTATTCTGTTTTTTTTTTAAAAAACTATGATATACTCTAGGATTTCTCTTATATCAGGCACAAACACCCATACCCAGTACAATTATCTGTAAGCAATACAAATATTTGTCTCGTGCGGGAATCGAACCCGCAACCCATAAGCCAATCATTTATCCTCGGCGTCCACATAACCGCCCAAAAAAATGGAACTGTTTGGAAAACCTAACAGTTTCGTTTTTCACAAGGTTATTTGCCAAATAATTTACACTACCCTGTATCGGAGCAATTGCTTCAATTATGTCAACCTTACTCGATATACAAAAGTGTTTATTACATTATCTTTTACATTTTGTGTAAGTTTTTACTTTCATATTACATGTAACAGCCTAAATTTGTAACATTAGTTCTCCTACTTGAATACACTTACTACAGACTTATTTTCTTTACGAAAATTCCGTAACACAAGAGCGACAACACGCTGAACATCCAAGGTCAAATTCAGTGCGACGTTTTGAATGTGAGAAACGAGTTCGGCGAGACGTTTAATATGACGCGAAAAGTACGCAAAATATGTACTTAGACAGAAAGAGAAAAAGAAAGAACTATGTAACAAATCCGAACGTCACGAGACCAGCGGGCAAGAAACATACGAAAATGTTAAATAATCAATGTGGAATAAAAAAGTTAAATCAAATTTTAAGAATAATATTATGTATTCTCAAAAAAGGTATTTTACAAATAAGCATATTTTACAATCCGTATTGGCCTCGTCTGTAAAACACTAATGGTAAAGTGCCTCTGGAATCTTGATATATGCGACTTACTGTGCTACGTTATTCAACATTTTGTAAAAATAATTAGATAAATGGCATTTCAAATCTACCGTAGCTTTTTTTTTTATAAAAGGTGTAACAAAATTTAAACTATAGGTACCTTGGAGAAATACTTTTTTTAAATAAAAAAATAAATAAAATATCTACGTACTATAAATATTTATCTGGTACAAATAATTTCATTTAACAAACTTTCGAAATTTGTACACAATACAACCATTCCCGAAAACCAACAATTTGTGTTTTGCACAAATGTTGCCACCCGCTGGGATTCGAACCCAGGACCCGCGGCGTAGAAGTCAGGTACGCTAACCACTAGGCCACGCGAAAATAAATCCCGTGCTTTCTTTATTGTTCTGAAAGCGAAGATAAACTATAAACTTTAATTGTTTAAAAAAATTAGATCTGTTTTTATTTCAAAAAGAATCGTATCTTAAAACAGAGAAGTCATAATAAAAAAATTGCTTTTAGCAAGATCAGTAGTGCATACGCTCGTCTATCTTCAATATTGAAATTGGTTTCTAAATTAAAGAAGAACATTTCAACTATTCTTTGTTAATAATTTTAAATTGCGATTTTACATGAGAAGAAACAAACCGGTTTATACCGGCCTAGTCTGACGACAAGCCCCGCGAGTGTTTAAAGAGTGTGTTGAGAGCAATTAGTCCTATTAATTGATCGTAATACAAATTAAATTATTATTTTTACAATAAAGTTTTCACTGTCTGTACGAATAATGTCATTTACGCATTTACTCGTTCTAAATAATCAGAAAACTTACTTTCAAAACTGCACTAAATAAAATAAAATGGCGAATTATTAAAACATTATTTTTGTTTAATTATCCATGAAAAGTAAAACAGATATTCGTTTGTTTATAAATAATAAAACATTCATGATATCATTAACAAAAGAACAATATTTTAACAAACTATTAAGTTACAAAATTGCAAATTTACAATATCTATAAATATTATAGTTATTTGACTGTTCACGGAGCCGCTTGTAGATGGCACTGTTGCAGTATATTGCAACATTCTGATTGGACTAAATATAACTATTTATGCCACTAGTTAGGTCTAGACAACATACTTCTGTTTAAGTTTACAGTGAGCTCAATGCCCATACAAAAAATATTGGCTCCTCTACATGTATATTCATTCTACATTGAATCTTGTCAGATACGTATATTATTATGTTACGAAAAGTTTAAGCTAAGATGGCGCTTACGTTAATTAATTTTTCGTTTTATGCGTATTCATTTCACTTTAAATGAAATCGATTTCTATGGAGTAAACTCCAAAAATAAAACAAATATTCAGATAATTTTTAATAATAAAATATTATTTCATTATTTTATTTTTATCAAATAAAATTATTCTAGCTATCGAAACAGTGGTTTTTGGTAAAAACGTTAGGTAGAATTTTAGTAATAATATCGGTTAATTATTTTATGCGTAATTAACAATTGTAATAAACCATTTACACTATTTACAACTGATTGGAATTGAAATTAACAAAATAAATATTTAGTTAAGTGCATACCTGAATTGTAATAACTGTGCAAACTGCTTTCTGTTTGGTTGTAAACATAAACGAGCACGTTTTCGCAAGGTTTCTTTCAAATGATTTATTCACACTCACAGTAACACATCACCTTTTATCATTTTTAGCATCCACAATATGCCGTTTAATTGACTAAATTCCGCGCTTCTTCCGTATACACAAGTATTTTTATTTTTATTTAAGTATTATCACAAATAAAAGTGCATCGAAGAACAAATACGATTAATAAAAAGAAATAATTAACATAAGCACTAACTGTGCATTAAAAAGTTCAGAGCTCACACGTGACTAAGTCACTTATTTACCTATTTTTTTGCATTTTGCTGTTTTACGTTAAAGGTGGCGGGGAGTGACTTCGCCTCCAATAGGATCGTGGACAACGCGTGAAACGAAAATGTTTTAAACAGGGCTGTTTCAAAAAAGATTTTTAATTATTATAATAATTTTTATCACTGCTGCTTTTATTAATCTGAATTTATTTTTAATATTGCCAAAAGATTCATTGGATCGGGTATATTAAAGTAAAAGCTGTGACCGAACATAAAAAATTCATAGTTTATTTTGATCTCTTTAACGTCCCATATATTTTTTTCGAATCATCTGAATAAATAAACTGCGGTTGCCATCCCACCTACCAAGCGTGGCAACTATAGCAAAATCCTTCCAAAATGAGAGCTACAAACTTGTGGCAATCTGAGGGGGAGGCCTATGTTCAGCAGTGGACTAGTGATAGGCTGATATGATGATGATGATGACATTTTTTTTAAATTTTGAAAACGTCCATTATCATATTGCTTATCTTCTGACTACTTTTATATTCATAAGAATAAACGTACAACTGCATGGCCCGAATTATCATATACAATTGCTAGTTTCTCCTTACGTTGGAATACATTTACTTTCGACTCATATTTCCGTTACGATAATTGAAAAACGCGGATACGATAATGTTCGTGAAATATTTAGGTAAAGCGAGCCACCCAATGTGCAGTTGCAATTATTGCACTGCATCTACGCTTACGTTAGCTCGTCCTAAAAAAATCTTTTTCGCTCGAGCTAACGTAGATGCACAAAACCGTTTTCGTTTAATGTTTTGTCATGTTTAATTAAATTTCGAAACGACACAGCCCTAGGGCGGTGACGTTTCGAAATTTCGACGTTTCGACTTGGCGGCCGGGATGGGAAAATACAACAGCGCTATACGTCGCAGTTCTCAGTGTTGCCAACTTAGGGGTTTTCCTTCCAGATGAAGAAGAAAATATGGTTTTATAAATGTAATGTGAAACGTTAATAAAATGTATGATTTAAAAAAATACAGCGAGGCTGAGAAGGATTCTATTGTAATGGAAGAAATATTATTAACACACACACAATGTACATTTAATTTTTAATGACAATCAGTGATATGATTATTATTCTTATTACATTTTTTTTATTATTGTTTTCTAGGATTTATACTAATGGAATTATTTATTATTTAATACTAAGTAATTCTATTGTAATAATAACCATTGATGAATATTTTGATACTACTTTTACTGTTATGCTCTATCGACAACTTTTTTGTTTAATTTAAAAACTGGCATACAAAAACTAAATAGTAGACAGACGTTTGTCTACTATTTAGTACACTGCCGACATACACTTAGTTTATGTTTTTCAAATGTTTAGTTTAGGGAGTTTTTAATGTCTTTAAGGGTAAAAAAATTCATGTGTTGGCGAGAGTGACAGTGCTTTAGTTGGTTTGTAGTTGGTTGGTCTATGTGGTCGGTCGTCACCTACAGTCTAAGGTCATTTGGTCGCGCTTCTGTTGTTGAATTATCGCGAAGAAAAGAAGTCGTAAAGTGTATTCTATCTAACGTCACAATATCTAACAATGGTACAGGTATACGATGTTGCTAACAAGAACCATTTGACTGTAGGTTTATTCTCATGAACAATAAATTCGTAAAGTGTTACGCATTATGATCGTGAATGTGTTTAAAACTGATAAAAATCCAGAAGCCAGTTTAATAAGCCGTGTACGTGTGTGTCGTGCAAAATGAACTGTATTTCGCAGATTATTTTGTAACTTCGTAGATAATGTTATGCCATGAGTATCGTCCGGCAGAGGCTATCCCAGGTACGAATAGAGTATTTTTATTCAGTGTAGATTATTGACGTAGTACTTATTAAACGTATTTTTTTAAATTGAAGTGGTTCGCAAACTTCTTCAGTTTTATGTGGCAGAATAAAACCCATGGGGCCTTTATTGTAATAATTTTATAAAGTACGAAACGGCGTATGAAAATCTGCCACCCAGTCTCATTTGGTAGGTATGGTAAGTGTCATCCAAGGGAAATATTGAAAAATCTTGGACGTCCGGCCAGATGGCGGATTAACCATGTCGAAAAATGTCCGAAAATTCACGATCTTCAACGCTTTTTTTCTCCGATAGCCTTTACTTCGTCGCTTATGCGTTCGTAAGGACATTGACCTATCGACTGTGATCGTAATTACCTATAGACGGGAGCTACCGCAAGTTGCCGGTGCTTTTAAAAACACGTGATTAATTTTAATTTACCAAAAAAAAGTAAATATTAAAATCTAAAAACTGATACTACCAATCGTTTCTGTAACTGAAACTGTACTAATTTTCTTCGTTTCCAGAACGATGTAAAAATTACGGTGTATAATATATAAATATATATTTGCACATGTACAAATAATCTGACAGACTAATAAAGAAGAAATCCTAGTGGTGGTATAAGTTTTTTTTATAAAATTAACAATTACAGAGTAAGTCAAATCTAGTTACCATATCCTTTTTAGGTATTTTAAATTGGGAAATGCCTAACGCATACCCGTCCCCATGGCGGCATAGGCGGGTTGTGTCGGACTTGCACCGACTCAAACACCATAGTGTTCCCCCTTCGCCGCATTTTGAAGGGCCACAGGAACGCTTACGCACACATCAGTTCTCTTCACAGCTCCACCGGTAACCCCTTATCGGAAGAGGACAATACCTTCCCTTTCTTCCTCCTAGCAAAGCGCGACGGCACACAGGACGCGCCTTCCATTGGAGGCCACGGGGGCCAGGAACACGAGCACTCGGAAGCACCAACCTTCCTGGCGCCAGAGGCAGATCTAGTCTGTGACTCCGCCGCCGACCACGTTCGGCCGCGAAATATAGGCAGAGCGCCGCAACGTAATACCGTCACTCCTCTTCCTAAAGGGCCCTGCTACTGCCGTATCAATGGTGCGGCCCCGCCAAAGTCGCGGAGGATAGAAAGAGTGACCCATCGCAATACCAGCACTCCTATTCCTCCGTGGCTACACGTCAGATGCGGAGGGCAGAGTGAGTAGTGCTAGCACATCGCCTCTGCTCCCCCAGCAGTCCTGTTAATGTCCAAAGTGGGCTTGCGAAGTCCACTCAGAGCTACCTCTCCCGGTCAGCCCGATGACCATGTGGGCTCCTCTTAGCTTCACCGTGAGTGACCAAGCCACGGTTACTAAGTCCTCCCGCCACGACAAGAACAAGGGGAGTACCTATTGGGGGATGTCGTGTTTGTATATTGTGCTGGCACGTCGGACGTTGAGGTAAGATAGTCGAGTGAGAGCCACGGGCGACAGCGGACGGTTACCTACACACTGGTGTGGTGGCGAGCAAGAACCGCTATTATTGTTACACGGAGAGTTACAGTGGGGGCTCCTTTTTAGGTTTAAGTTAACTTTATTTGATAGTAATAAAAAAACTAATTTTAATATTATTATTTATATATATTATGACAAGTAATATTATATCTAATATTTTACATAAGCACTACTTTGCGGGAAATGAATGATACGCGTAACAGCTAAAGTCTGCGTTTGTGTGGCACCCTATAGTTGATGATGAAGGGTGATAAATGGAGCTCAAAGTCAATTACACTGATGGTAAATTATCACTATGATTACCGACCACAGTAAAAATAATAATCTTCCCATTGATCTTTCTACAATGTGGTATACTTTGCTTATGGTTGTAAATTTGCTATGCTTTCGTAATGGTTACTTACATGCGATCTTTTTTCATACGGTTGCAGTCTTCTTTAGAATTTAATTTTGAAATATCTTATGTTTATTTTACTCATTGAATTTTAAATGTGTTCGGGGATGGAAGTTAAACAAGGTGAAGTTACTGACATTAAATATACCATTATAGACGTAATTTGATTTCGTTACTCTGTTTAAGCTTTTGAGACTTTTAAGTTTACATAATTAAGTTTAATTTGACATTGTGTCAATACTTTTGTAATATGAAAATAAATTTAATAATCTTTAACTCAGTTTCAGTTCTCTAAAAGAGCTCTGATAACTTTATTTAGTATTTCGTACAGATGCGAAACTAGAGTTGTGGGTCGGTAATCCTAAAGTCGCCTTTCTATATTAATCGTTTTTTTAAACGTTGGTTTCCCGTACTAGGATTTCTCGTGTATCGTGGGTGCGAGTTCATTCTTAAATTCAACATGCACACCAGCAACCAGAATGCCAACCAGATCCGGAAGAACACAGGCACAGCATAGTAGAGGATATTTTGGTGGACATTGTCATTCGGTATGACGACTACCTTGTGAAAATCCGAAACCGATAAGAAGACATAATATCTGGACATGGCTCACGAGGTTACCGACATGTGGGGTGATATGCCCACCGAAATTATCGACATGAGGGGTGATATGCCCACCGAAATTATTCCGGTGGTCGTGTCTGCAAACGGTCAGTCCGTCTCTCGGAACATCTGAAGCGACTGGGACTCCGTGACGGACCACTCCATGCTCAGATGCATCCCGCATCGTCCGCCGGTTGCTTTCCCTTTCCTTCTAACCCTCGGCTATTTGATCTCCTCTACGGAGGGCTCCCGTCTGGTTGAGGTTTTATGTATATGTTTTATAGTACAGTGTTATATTTAGTACATAATATGTCTTACTTCCTACTCATTTTATCTTATTTTATATATGTATTCATATATCCCAAACAGACGAGGAAACCATAGAAATACCCCGGATAAAAATAATAATATTTATTTCTTCTCATAAATTACATGGAAAATAAATAAAAGTATTGTAGGCACATTGTTAAACTTTGTAGCGATATTATTCTCAGCTGGGCTTTTGCCGTATTTATTCTCGTACGCGGCATGATGCCTTTCATAATGTGGAAAAAGAGCGAATGTACCTGTAGAAGAATAATTCATACGTGAACACTTGTGAAAATACTTATACGATTTTGACAAATGTGGTATATTTTGGTGTACCTTTACAATATATAGCATGCCTAAAATTCTATAATGATGTTCTTATCGTGTCCTATTTTAGACAACGGTGGTAGGAATATTCTAACACTACTAAATACTCTCAGACCTGAAAACCGACAATTTGTGATTTTCTACAAATGTCTGAACGATGAAAACAAAACTATAAGACTTCTACTTAACGTAGTTTTTCAATCGTAGATAGCTTTTAGTTTTTTAGTCTAATAAACTAACCTAGATGAAAGCATGTTTCACGTCATTAAAGAGAGTGCATAACATGAGTGTTGACAGTAATAAGAAATGAAACCAATTTATACGAAAACACTCATTACGTTTTGTAGTAGGATTCATAAAAGTAATGTTCCGGGCGATCATTTTGGTAGTAGGGCAGACCGGGGATGGTAACCACGTTTTTGGTTATCATTTAAAAAAAAAACTTTGCCACTACACACTTACAACTTTGTAAACTGTGCCAAATTACATAGTCAATTATAAAAAAAGGTTCTATGTAGATATTATTTAATAAAATCCGGATTTTTTCAGTTTTAGGAAACCTCTCCGAGATGGTCAACCTGCCCCAATGCCGGGGTAGGTAGACTACTCAACTGTTGCAGGTTGGCTTGAATTACGGGATGACAAAATTTCATGTCAAATAAAAATTTCACAGAAATATTTTTGGTGACACGGCATCTGTTGCGTTGCACGTACCATCAGGAACGTTTTGCTCGTCTCTTCACTTCATCCAATAAAAAAATTATAAGTTTTGCAGAATTCTTCCCAGATGGGTTTATTTATACTTTAATGATTAATTTTTATCTCAAACTTTGATTTCTTTCGTAAACCATAAATATTTTCGAAAAAATGGGAACATATGGGTAATAGTCAGTCGACCAATACGCAATTGGTCTACCAACCCCGACCGGAGCTTTTGCTTTCAAAAATTCACTAAAGTAAATGCTTTGCATAACAGTCATAATACGTATTTGTATACCTTTTATAATAACTTACTTTCCATTTCAAATTAAGTTTGTATGAACTTGACTATAAATTACAATGTAAGAACAAAAAAGACGTGTTGATGAAAAACTACTTAGGTATCCCAATTAGTGATATTGCGCTCTAACTGACAGTGAGATATTTCCTCGTGTCTCGCGTTCTGTGCTAATGATCGGTCAAGCAGCAGGCTTTCTTTGAGTGCAACGTGGATTCTCTCACTCAAACCTGCAAGAAGTTAGGAGCATCTAGTCTACCTACCCCAGTCCCCAACTAACCCCGGTCTGCCCTACCTACCAAAAGTTCAGCTTGCATTACTGCTCAGCAGCAGAGTACTGCTGCTAAAAAGTACTCTGCTTAGTTCCGCTAGTAGTGCAAGCGTTAAAGAAAATTGTAGCTAGTGAAATTACTTTACATGTGAAACATAATAAACGACCCCAAAGAGGACTTTGCAATACAAAGTTTTATGTGACAATGTCACTATCAAGGGTAGCGCTTACTATGTTACAGGTTACAGGAAAACGACTTGTTTGTCTTGTTTCTTAATGAAATTATTAAAAAAAATATTATAAAGTTATAAAACACCAACACAAATAAATATGTATACTTATGCCAAATTACAGCTATCTAGAGTATACTATACTTAAGAGTCTCTGAGCTAAGCCGCGGACGCACGGACGGACGGACACGGAGAAACTGTAAGGGTTCTTGTTGACTACGGAACTCTAAAAACAGGCAAACTTTGTGTCGGACCACGCACAATAAAGTGAAGGGTTCCGCAGTGTTTTTCAAATACACTGAAAAAACATTTCTGCTGTCGTCAGCTTTCCAGAATTTTCCACCGCATAGTTGAAAAGTTAGAGCGGGTTGGGGACACACGATTTACATGCATTGATTTTTTTTTAGTTACGTGGATGATGTGCCACCCCTATTTTTTTTGCAATTAACTGCACCATTGTACACGGGTTCATTAAAAAACACCATCCTTCAAAATTATATATTTGTAGCGCTAATAGTCTCCAAGTAAAATTACTGTCACATACGGTCAGAGGGACAAGACGCAATTATAAGGGTTCCGTTCTTACTATGGCACCTTAAAAAACTGCCTGTCGTATAAAACGAAACAAAACACTTTTGGGGAACAAAAATATTTCGAAGACATGTGTAGAACGCTAATCCGCGTTGGAGCAGCGTGGCGGACTCTTCCCGGCTCCAAAACCCTTTCAAAAATGATAGGAGGCTCATGGTCAGCATTGGCAAAATTAATAAGCCCTTACTTCCCCTTTTTTTTAAACCATCGTTTAATCTCAATTTTCAGATTTGGGTTGAGAACAGCATCGAGTTTTGCACAGAGAAGTGGCCGAATTCCATCAATAAAGAGCTGTTTGGGGCATTCAGTTTCATTTTGGTATACGCAGTGCCAGGTAACCATATTTTGTGCTTAATTATTATGTGTAAAATGAGATCGCCGCGGGTTCTGGGTTCGAATCTCAGCCGAAGTCAACATTTACGCAAAAACAATAAATTTCTCTGATCGTTTTTCAATTGTTTTTGTGCCCGTTTTTTCGAAATTGTTCTCACAATTGACCGAAGCTAAAATATCGCTTGACATTTTCTTTTTTAGATGATTTATTGTCGTGTAGGAAAAATATTGGTTTTAAATGTATGTACGTTTAATTACTTATTTAGGCATCAACTAGATCAGAGCTTTACAACTTGAAACAAAACACTTAATCACAAAAAACGAGCCCATTAGTTAAGCTATATCTTAACTACGGATGACTACAGCTAAGTAAAAAAAAAGTTAAGAGAGACAACTAAACTTATGAATAAATACAAATTTAATTACACATATTATAGATATATAGCTTAACTAGCTAATGCCCGCGACATCGTCCGCGTGGATATAGGTTCTTTAATATCCCGTAGGAGCTATTTCATTTTCCGGGATAAAAAGTATCCTATGTCCGTCACCAGGATAGAAGCTATCTCTGTGTCAAATTTTGTCAATATCGGCTTAGCGGTTAAGCCGTGAAAAGGTAACAAACAGACAGAGGGACAGAGAGAATTACTTTCGCATTTATAATATTAGTATGGATGAACAAACTAGAATAAACAGAATAGGAAAAGTGGACCAGTTACGACTTCAAAGAGAAATGTGACTTAATTAACCAGCTGAATAGGTGAAGTGGACCAGTTACGACTTCAAAAAGCAATGTTACTTAAACAAACAGAGTCGGTAAACTGGACGAGTTTCGACTTCAAAAAAAATGTGACGTAATTCAAAATGTATGTGCTTTACATTCGTTGTCTTTAGATACAGGTTTTGGTGTATAAGACCAGGTACCCCTTTTAAATTATTGGAGTCGGTTCATAAGTCTCATATGCCCGCTCTATAATTACACTAGTTCAGTGCTTTTTAAATAAATATGTTTTGACACTACTACTTATTGCTAAATGACTGGTATTGCGGCAGTACTTACAATTATAAACACTTTTGAACAAGGTTAATGTTTGTACCTCTCATTTGGGAGAGGGGCGGGGGTGACATAGTTGCCACTGTTGCTTCCCGATACCCGTTTGGGCAGAAAGGTACTGGAGTGGCAACCTCGGACCGTAAACGCAGTGTAGGGCTATCATCTTCTAGATGGAGCAACGACCTGCGGGATGTCGATGGATGCAGGTGGTTCGGGGCCCTGTTTTGTAGCAATCTATGGGGGGGGGGGGGGGGCTAGCAAATAACAAAAGTGGACTATAATGCAGAAATGATAATGACGATGAAGGGTTTTGTGTAATAAAGATAAAAAGGTTTATTCAACGATTACGAGGTACGTGACTGTCGTAGAAAATACATTATGACTTTAAACGAAATTACGTTAGATATATGGGTTGCATGTAAAGATATAAATTCTTAACGCTTCTCTGTTTAATGGAATATTCTATTTGATTCATGCGCATTAAAAGCAGCTCAGACGTGCAGTCTATTTAAATGTCTAAACACTTCAGTGGAAAATCAATCCGTGTAAAATACGTTCACACCAATCATCGTGACTAGAAAACGAATTGGATGTGGTATATTTTGAACACCTTATATTTGTTCAACGTGAATTTTATTCCATTTGTATATATATATGACGTATTTTTAAGTATATGTAACGTATATAGAAGTATGTATGAATATGTGTGTATGTTTATGTATACTATATTATTATAATTTATTTTTTCTTCATTGTTTTGTTTATTTTATATACTTCGGCTGGTTATTTAAGGTATTTTTCACATATTTTTTTTATATTGCACCCTTCACAACTTTCTCCACGCCCACGGGTTGACTGGTAGAGAATGCCATGGGCGGACTCAATGCCTATTGAGTCCGCCCATTGTTACCCTTTTAATTAAGGTGTATAATAAAGTTTTAATAAATATAAAAATATAGGTCTCATTTCACTTAAAGCCTTTATAACTTATTAAAAACTAGCTAAAACCCGCGATTACGGCCATAGGGGAGACTCTTTGATTTTCCGTAATGAAATTCATATGTACGTCCCTAGCAGAGACCAGACTCCGTCCGTCGCCAGGACTTACGATTACTATTAATAATTATGTCGAGGTTGGTCCAACTGTTGAGCCGTGAAAAGGTAACAAACATACAGAGGGACAGAGAGGGACGCATTTACAATATCAGTATGTATATTTCGACGACCTTTGAAGTCCACCAACCTGCATTGGAGCAGCGTGAAGATTTCTTCCTGGCCCCAAAATTCTCTTAGAAATGAGAGGAGGCCTGTGCTCAACATTGTGACGTTTAAAGGGTTGGATACTTTTGGTATATTTTTTTTTTGGTATATTTTTCTTTGGTATACTTTTGGTATTTATCCATACTAATGTTATAAATGTCTATCTGTCCCTCTGTCTGTTTGTTCACTTTTCACGGCTGAACCGCTCAACCAATCTTGACGAAATTTGGTATGGATATAGATTGTATCCTGGAGAAGGAAATAGGATACTACGTGTATTTATTTTGGAAAATTCATAAATTTCGATTCGATATATTTCTATAAACCTATATCCACGCGGACAAAGTTGAAGACAATTATATACTATAATAATTGGTACTATTTAGCATACATAGTAATACCTGTTATTATTAATAAAGTGAATAATTAAGTGCGAAAAATGTATTAAAGGCTAAAGCCGTAATTATTATTATCACTTTCAGAGTGAGCCTTTAAAAACATTTCTGGGAAAAGGGTGTACCAATTTCTCATGGCCGTGTGGTAGCGGCTTAAGAGAATCTATCACCCCATCGCCTCTCATGGGTGTCGTAAAAGTCGACAGAGGGAAAATGAAAACCAGGAGATGGACAGCAGCATCTTTTTAACATCAGAATAAAAAAACTGCCAAGCGTGGCAATTACGGCAAAATCACCCCTAAATGAGAGCTACAAACTTTCGTGGCAATCTATGAAGGAGGTCTACGTTCAACAGTGGACTAGTGATAGGCTAAAATGACGATGATGATGTTGAATTTCTCATACCTCCTTTCGCCAGCAACTCAAAGCGAAGCACTGTCTCGGGACCTTAGCACCAAGACTGGAATGGTATTAGGGTACTAGCTAATCCATATTAATATTATAAATGCCAAAGTAACTCTCACTGTCCCACCGTCTGTTTGTTGCCTTTTCACGGTTCAACCGCTGAACCGATCTCGACGAAATTTGGCACAGAGATAGCTTGCAGTCTGGAGACGGACATAAAACACTTTTAATTTCGAAAGTCCAATAGTTCCCACGGGAGACATAAAAAACCTATATCCACGCGAACGTAGCCCTGGGGCATCAGCTAGTTCTTTTTAAAAATAATTATTAATTTATTTATAGCTTTTAAGCCTATTGAGTCAGTATTCATTTTCGTATGAAAAAACCTAGCCTGACTATTCCCTTTCTTACATCCATTTACCTCATTTGCAATTATCTGCAGCCCCCGCCATCTACATGAGTTTGAGTATGCCTACGTGGTGGATTTTAATTTTAACTGGCACGGAATAGACAAGCTGATTACATTTCAAAGCAAAATGTTTAGTCCATACAAATAAATAAAATTGAAGTGTCTGTTTGTAATAACAAAATAACAGTTAACATTAAATCCTTCTGAAAGTGTACTACCGGGTATACGGTACCTATAAGAAAAAAACAATTTTAAAATTTTTGTTTGTCTGTCTGTCAGTCTGTCTGTTCCGGCTTATCTTCGAAACGGTTGGACCGATTTAACGGAAGTTTCACTGACAGATAGCTGATATTATAGCGGATAACTTAATTTTAAATTTAAATAAATAGGTTTCCGCGTAAAATGTGAAAAAATCGAAAATACGATTCAAATTCCCTATTTGAAGAGTATATATGTACATCTTAGATCGGGTTCGGCTTTTTTATGCGAGTGAAACCGCTGGGCACAGCTATGCTTTAAATATAATTACTCATCGTTAATAGACTTTAAGTCCATTGCCAATAACCATATTTTTCTTAGAAGGTATTACCAAAAGTTGGCACGCAACGCACGGTATACGGTACGCTCGAGTTGATGGCTTTCGATCCATCATGCAAAAATTCTAAAAACGCGAAATCACAGACAGACACTTCAATTTTAATACTGAATGATGAACTTAAAACTTTAACCCGAAACATTTTTAATTTTCAGGTTCCATTGTTGTGGTCTCATATTCGTTAATGGGGAGGCGGCTGTGTTCAGTGCTGCCGCCCTTCGACCAAACTGAGGGTAGCGCTACTAGTCAACAGGTACATTTAGATTTTTTTGACCGAACAAGGTTAAATTAAAAAAAAAACCTAAATAAAATAAGAACATTTAGATTTACGCCGAAATTTTTGCCATCAATCAATGTTTCATAAAAAGAATGTGACGAAATTTTTATATCACCGTGATTTCACTTTTCGCTTTTTGTTTATTTAACTCTTATAATTATGCAGCTTTTAAAATTAAATAAGTGGAGATTTTTTTAGCACCATTCGCACCCTGTCGATACATTTGACCATTGACATAATAAAACAGTGACAATGGGTAAATTTTTGTGTATATACGATACAAGCTTTAGTGTGTAAATGAGTCGGCTCAACCTGGAAAATACCACGTTCTCGTTTAATACCAGCGTGAAATTTCCACATAATTACATATTCTCATGGTGACTGAATAGTACCACAGACTCAGTTACTGGCAAAGACGTACTCATTCAAAATTGATCATTATCCTGAGTGCTCTGTTGGAAAGTCCACTGTTGGAAATAGTACTTTCTCAGAAGGGAGGATTTGCTGAATTCACTACACTTGGCTGGCGACTTGGCGAATGTAGTGCTAGAGACCTCATGTCTTAGACACTTCTGCCCGACAGAACATCAGCAGAAACATTGCTGTAACATCATGCTGAGTCGGATACCTGTTCGTTGCTGCAATTCAATATGAATTGCAGTATATTTATCGTCTATTGTATTTATTACTATACTAGCTGCGTGCCGCAGTTCCACCCGCGTAAAATTATGTTATATGTATATATATATATACACGAGATTTTAATATAACGTTCCCAAACCATAAAATTTTCATTGAAATCCGTTGAGCCGTTTTGGACCCTATTCGAGACAAACTTCAGACCGACAGACAAAAATTCACCCAATAAATAGCAGTTCTCTCTTAAATTTTGGGATTAATTTTGAATTGGTGTAGATTATACTGATTGGTAGCCATGAATAAAATTTGTTTCTTTATTTGTTTGTTTCTAACCTAAGTCTAAGAATTTTTGATTTTAGAATGGTTATTACGTCATCTGTGGAAAACTATAGGTTTTTCCAGTCATTTTAGTCGACTCTTATCACACTCATGAATGAGGCAACAGATTTTCTTATACCGCTACCACCCGGCGCCAACTTTAATAAAAAAATCTGTTCTCAGCGTTTGCGGCTTGTTCGCGAGAGGAAACGCGTCGCTTGGATTCTGTTACTATTAGCGGTACTATTTGCTCTATGCTGGCTCCCGTACAACATTCTTCAACTTCTCATAGACGTCAACGTTGTACAAGTTGACTCAGGAGCGCTGTTTCTACCATATACTTTGTTGTTAGGTAAATACAAAATTTATTTTAATTCTCTGGATCTGCAAATTTAGAAAATGTTTATTATGAGCAAATCTTTTAAGTGATGTTAAGTGCAACGTCTGCACATAACAAATGCTGTGGCACCCAGAACATTTCTGTGTGGCAGCACACTGCGCTTGTCACCCTGAGACATCAGTTCACATTGGCTTAGTGGAGAATGAGACTTTGACCAGTAATTACATTTGCTACCAGTACCCTTCAAATCGAAACACAGTAGTTTAATTTGTAGCTCTCTTTTTGGGGGGATTTTGCCACAATTGCCGCGTTTAGCAGGCGGGTTGGCAACCGCAGTTTATTTATTCAGATGTTCCAGGAAGATGCTGCTGCCCATCTCCTGGTTTTATTATTTCCTCTGTCGACTTTTACGACACCCACGGGACAAGATGGTGTCGCAGATTCTCTTAAGCCGTCGCCATTCGGCAATTTTCGTGTAATGACTACGTATTTGCTTGCTTAATTGAATACCAGTTGAAGCCAATAGTTGTGAAACACACTAATTATAGTTGTAGTGCTTGGCAATTTTAGCTTTTCCTACGTTACGTAATGCGATCACCTGATGGTAAATGCAACGTGCGCTCGTAGCAAGTGCTGTGTCACCCAGAACATTTTCATGTGGCACCACACTGCGCCAGGCACTCCAAGACGTTAGTTCTTAAGTACACAACCCACAAGTCAGTTCGTAAGACCGGACCACAGTTACGCTTCCACACTACTGCTTCACGGCAGGGTTGGCGGACTTCACATGTGATCGAAATATTTTTATTTCTCAAACACGCAGGTTCCTCACTGGTCAATCGATATAGTGTTTTGAGGTTTTTTACTTTTAAATTGTAATTATGTCAGGTTTACGAGGTAAGTTTTATCGAGATAAAATGTACGTTTTTACAGGGCATGCAAATTCCGCCATCAATCCCATAGTCTATTGCTTGATGACGCGCAACTTCAGGCGCTCTCTGCGGAAGCTACTCTGTCACGACCCTGGTAACATACACTCTAGTACTCATTTCCATGTAAGTTGGCACAGATTGTTATGTTCTATGATTTCAGTTGCTGTATAGTCTTAGTTGTTTCATTGCTTACTAAATGTTTGTGTTGATATATAATTATTAGTTAAGGATTGCACTAGACGTAGTTGAAATTAATGTAAATATATTTTTATAGACGACTATTATTTAGTGATGTTTGTATAGAAATTCATATAAAAATGAGAGTTACATTTAGCATCTATAGAAAAAGATCAGTTAAAAAATTGTAACAGAAACGTCTAAAACAAAATGACATAATGGTTTATTATATTTACGCGAATACCACACATTAAAATGAAACTATTTTTACGGATTTTATCGCGTTTAATTTTAAACTTTTTATAACCCGACGTTTCCAGCGCTTTACAGCACCCATAGTCACGGGAACTGACGTGACAGATGCCCTGATGCCATAGTTAATCCGGGTTATAAATAGTTTCAATTGAACGCGATAAAATCTAGTGTGTACCACGGGTAGGTATACTGAACTATCAAGAAGTAATTAATATATATATATATGCCTACATTATATATGTGACTAGAACTTAGAGTAAACTTTTGTTATTCATGTGACCCATACGCAACTGTTTATATGTTTATCGTTTGTTGGAAATTTAATGGATGGCTTTGTAGGAACTTCTAAGCTTAGGGTCTAACTTTGCATATATATCGTAATATATTGTAATTGTTCAAGATAAAGAAGACAAGTTTTAGTATTCGTCTACCGTATGTTTTTATATTGTATATGGTAAAGTTAATAAAAAGTTAAAGGTAAAGTAATACATAAAACTAGTCAATTTTATCGAACCATATTTCGTCAAACCAGATTATGCCTTTTTTATTGCATAAAGTGATGAAACGCGGAAAACGTTCACCTGATGGTAAGTGCAACGTCTGCCCATAACAAATGCTGTACCACCCAGAAAATTTCTGTGTGACACTACACTGTGCCCATCACCCTGAGACATAGGTTCATAGGTCTCATATGCCCAGTGATTACGCTAGCTCACAGTGCCCTTCAAACCGAAACACAGTAATGTTTGCACACTACTGCTTCACGGTAGAATAACTGGCCCTGGGGTGGTACCTACCTAGACGGACTCCTACATGTATATCTGCTAAAGTTGAATGAGAGATAGCCGGCATTACTAAAATTGTTTTGCAATTTTAAGTGCTGATTTACTACGTGCTTAGCCGTGAAGTAAAACGTCGCGGGGAAACTGGCATGACTGAGGAATAAAAATATTTCGAGCACATGTGAAATCCGCCAACCCGCACTGAAGCAGTGTGGCGGACTCTTCCCGGCTCTAAAACCTTCTCAGAAATGAAAGAAAGCCCGTGCATAGCAGTGGGACATTTATAGGCTGTTAATTTAATTTATATAACTTTTATAGTTTTTTACTCCAAAAATTAATTTCAGTATACTCTTTTAAATGAAACTAATTTTTACGGATTTTATCGCGTTTAATGTGTTACTATTTATAACCCGACGTTTCGGGCGCTTTACAGCTCCCATGGTCACGGGGGGACTGAGGTGACAGTTGTCCCGATGTCATAGTTAACCCGGAGTACCTTCAGCTTTTAATTATTATTTTTTTTTAGTCCGATCTACGCAGAAAGAGCTTACTGTGTCTTGAAGCCTTGCAGTGGTATGCTTGGTTTTTGATTTAATTTTATTAATAATAGGATCCCAAGCCGGTGGTAATAGTAACACAGTAGTAATAGTGTAAGTGGTAGTAACACATTAAACGCGATAAAATCCGTAAAAATTAGTTTCATTTAAATGAGTAGTGTTCGCGTAAATATAAGAAATCATTCAGTATACTCTTTCAAATCTTAATGTTTAAATTTTGTATACTTCATTATTGCACAGTATCCTTTTCTACAAAGATGCGTTTTGCAAAGAAATTTACTATGAAAATCCATTTTAATTTACGTCCATACGTTTCTAGAATGTTATTTCTTTATGATAAAGAAACTGATATTGCTGTGAAAGTGTGAATACTATAATGTGGAATACCAGTACCAGATGTGGAATGTAAGGGTAAATTAGAGTTGAGGGTAACAAATACGAGTACAGTGAGAAGAGTTTGTATTTTGGACATTGTGAGTGATTCTTTTAAAAATTCTATGGTAGGTATTTTTATTAATAGTTTTAATTGTATGTTTTTAAAACAAACTAAAAGTATAACCTTAGTTCATAATCAACTAGCTGATGCTCGCGACTACGTCCTCCTGGATATAGCTTTTTCTGCGGTAACTATCTGATTTTCCGGAATAAAAAGTATCCTCTGTCCGTCCCCAGGTTGCAAGCTATCTCTGTGCCAAATTAGTTCAGCGGTTCAACCGTGAAAAGATAACAATCAGACACACGGACAGAGAGAGATAATTTCGCATTAATAATATTAGTATGGATTGCAAAACCAATTTACCCAACAGACATACAAACAGACATATTGCCAAGGAAAAGGGTAGCTATCCTCCAGATCGAGTGGTCTGATCCAAGGGAGGACGTCTCTTCCGACTAGTAATATTTAGATGTTGTATATATAGTTCGCATCTCCGAAAACTTTCATAGCGCGATTATGGACGTATAGAAATATTTCTTGAGCTTCTCATGTGGCGACATAGATGTCGCTACAGACAGATATACAAAAACCGCGTAAATAATGAATTGACGTCTGAAAGTTAGTTTAATCAATTACTATTTTTTTATGTATCATTTTATTTTATGTTTTATATTAATATTTTATATTATATTTCATATTTTTTTGATGAGATGAGACGAGCAAAACGTTTACCTGATGGTAATTGCAACGTCTGCCTATAACAAATGCTGTGTCACCCAGAACATTAGTCTGTGGCACCACATTGTCCCCTTCGCCCTTAGACATCAGCTCTTAGGTCTTATATGCCCAGTTATTACTAGTGTAGTCTAGAGAGATTACCCAGCTCTCAGTGCTCTTCAAACCGAAACACAGTAGGTAATGTTTGCACACTACTGCTTCACGCAAGAATAACTGGCCCTGGGGTGGTACCTACCTAGACAAATACCATAGGAATTCTACCCAAACAGCATAAACGAAATCGCGTTGATAAAAGAAGTAGTTGTTCTAATGTGCATGGCTTTAACAACTGTTGTTTTTTGAATAAGGAAAGAATCACGAAATACTCATTTCCATGCATGGTATTTGACTGTTTTTCACATTATTCTTTGTTGGATGTGATAAAGTCCTGTCTTCAGATAAGTATTTTTTAAGAAACCTTTGAGCGCCTGGTGGCGGCCTAAGAGAAACTACCACCTCATTTCGTTCCGAAAAAAAGTGGTGTCGTAAAAGTGACAGAGGGAAAATTAAAACCGGTGCCAACCCGCCTGCCAAGCGTGGCAACTATAGCAAAATCCCCCAATCTATGAGGGAGGCCTTCGCTCAGCAGTGGACTAGTGATAGACTTCCAGTATAAAGTGCTACTCCTCGTGGCAATGTGCCAAAAATGTTACGGAAACTTAATCTTTGAGCGTGAAAAGCCGATAGGTGCCCGGCAGAGTAGAAAAGCACCTACCTCTTTCCTACCGATGTGTCACGTCTCGTTTGCCACGACGGCGTAAAGTGGGCTTTGTGAGTAGCCTCTGCTTAAAATTTTGTAGGCACATCCAATTTTAATTAATTTTGCCTAATATGGGAATTAGCTGTCGCTTTATAACAGGCTGATGATTAGCTAAATTTTTCTGTTCTAAACTTCGATTCTGAGCTATTATGAGATACTATATTGGGAAATATGATGATGTTCTCCTGGCCGGATTTCGACCACGGCAACAACTACCTATTTCTGTCCGAAGTTATCAACTGCGCAGGAGATATTATAGTGCCACAAGTGAACGCGCCAACACAGGGGCATTCACTCGTTCCAACCTACCCGCGCCCGATGTAACGCTCATTCGATAGGATCGAAGGTATACAGTATCAGAGACACAAGGACACAAGGACACAATTTTTGCACAAATATCGGCTCGATTGGGCCTCGTGGCCTAGTGATTAGAGTACGTGACTACCACGCCGCGGGTCCTGTGTTCGAGAAATGAACTACAGTATTCATTCAAAATTGGTGTCCATATTTATTAATATTGTTTTGAAACAATTTCAGATGCAAGGGCTACGTCAAAAGTCTAACACGTCCAGTATGCGCACGTGCACCACGATGACGTTCCGGAGCAGCAACAATCAAAGTGGAAGAGCTCCGTTATCCCCAAATATCCAATATGGTAAATTCTACAGAGGGCAGTCTGTGAAGGAAGGCGTTTGGAATGATCGTTGTCAACGAAAGAATCCGCAGTTCATATAAACTTATTAAATTGTACGAAAGGAACTTAATTTGATAAGATCCGCGTGCAATTTCTTTTGCATGCATGCATCTTAGCAAGTTAACTTCCTTTCCTTCATTATAATGGAATTCCGCAAAGTAACGCCTGATTCTAATCACTTTATTGAATTGTATTTTTAATTATTAAACATCACGATTTTGGGTTGAACCTGTTCTTTTATCCAAAAAACAATTGTTGTTATCTATTTTAAACATTTCATAATGAAACGCTTTCAATTGCTAATTACGACTGTGAAAAAACATTGTTAATCACAAATTTAAAAAGATTAGTGTCAACATTTTTGAGTATTTCGAGTTTTCCGATATAATACCACCTCAGCGAGTTTTTTCTACCTAGCATACTTTTTGAAAATTCGTTAATTATGTAGCTTTAAAAGTACAAATTTCACTTACTTACTTAACTTGTTTTTATAAAACGTGTTATTTGAAGAGATCCAACGGTATTAACTTAATTGTTCTGTTCGGTTTATTAATTTGTATGTTGAACGTCAAGTTGCGGTGAATGCTAAAAAAGGCCGAAGTGTTAAGTTTGTTATTTCCAAGTCATATATTGTAAAAATGTATTTAACGTACTATATTACTAAGTACTAATTAGATAAACATTTCTCATAACATACACATTTAAGTACATTTAAATCAACTACGTTATGTATATATTTTAAACCTTAATTATATGATATAAGCGATTAGTATGATTTAGAAGTGCCCAACGTGGTAAACTATTTGAAAGGTAACTTCAGCGGCAATATATCTAGAGATTTTCTGGCTAAATTTGTTTATGTATTGTCTCTACTCCCTAATATTTCGGAAGCTAATGTAACAAATTTAACAGTCGAGTCTTGTTTAGCTAGCTTACTTTATGTACATAGAGATTTAAATTAAGGTCGAAGGTTATGAAAATTTACTAGGATCGAACTGTACCATACTCATTTTGTTTATAAATTTTACCATATTATACACGAATGATAAATGATTAAGCCGTGGTAGCTGAGGGGCCTGGTGCTCGCCTTTAATTTCATAGTAAGCGAGTAACCTGGGTTCGATCCCCGGTGCCAGCACCTCTAATATTGTTCTACAATTTTAAGTGCTGATTTACCACGTGCTTAGCGGTGAAGGAAAACATCGTGAGGAAACCTGCATGTCCGAGGAATAGAAATATTTCGAGGACATGTGAAGTCCGCCAACCCGCATTGGAGCAGCGTGGCGGATTCTTCCTAGCTCCAAAACCGTCTCAGAAATGAGAGGCCTGTGCTCAGCAGTAGGACAATTATAGGCTGAAACTTTACTTTTTTTTTACACGAATAATTCTAGATAGGTACCACTACAGTCCCAGTCATTTTGCCGTGAAGCAGTAGTCTGTTTCAGTTAAAAGGGCACTTATAGCTAGCGTATTTACTGAGCATATGAGACTTAAGAACTGATGTTTTAGGGTGAGTGAGAGATTTCTGTGTGGCACTACACTACAGTAATTCTCTGTGGGCAAACAGTTAAATATAGTGTGACGAGGTTTGAGTTTAAGTTTGAACGTTTTACGAATTACGGTCAAATTCCGACCACAGGGCGACCACTAGTTTTATCAAATCTCCAGCTACTATTATTTTCACGTCTCCATAATATTTTAAATACGGGAAGAGTCTAACGAATAGAAATTTGAACGACGATTACTGGTGTACGTCTAAACTTAGTTATGTTATCAAAATATTATAATTTGGATTATTTGTTACCAAATTTTTAATTGTTTTATAATATGTGTTTCAATGACGAAGTTTGTCGTTGAACAGGATTTTGCTTCAAAAATAAATGCATCAATATTCCTCTAACGTATTCCGGTAAAATTGTAATTGTAATTTATTTGGTAAATTAATTAAGATTTATCATTATTAGTTATGAAATGGATAGATGCATTTCTGAGGATACAGAGCTTAAAATATATTATAAACTAGGTTAATCGCGGAAATAATTATGCATTTAAATCTTTATTTATTTTTATTTTAAACTTTAAAATAGTAAAGGAGAGAAAGTTAATTTGCTAAGATCCGCATGCAAATTAAATCAAATTCAAAATTACATGCGGATCTTAGCAAATTTAATTAACTATATGATTTAAAATAGTATAAGTCCTATATTAACTTACTGTAAGTTAATTTAGGACTTTAATTATTTTAAATCGTCGTGTATGCAATGTCATGTAAATTACATACATAAGATCACGACTGTATCCCATATGGACTAGTCAGAGACAGACTCACTGCAAAAACAGATGACTGCCACAATCCACGCTTCACCAAAACAATATAATGCACTTGGTGTGATAGGTGGTGAGCCCATCGCCACTATGCGCTGTTGGGTGCACAGTGCAGTTTAATTCCTTACTCGCCTTTTACGAGATCCATTGGATGAGATGGAGTGGTAGTATTCTTTTAACGAGCCGCCATCACACGGTCATGTAAATATTCAGTATTGTTAACAGAAACGCTTATTTTTTTTTGCTGACTGATTTATGATCACGACGATGACTTCCAAATGCTGTCAGAAGATATATAAGCTAAGCCAAGATATGTTGGAGTGCCATTCGCTCGTCCTTACTTTCCCGCCCCCGATACAACGCTCATACCATAAGAACGGAGATAAGCTAAAAAAAGAGATGCAGAAACAAGGACACGAGACTAATTAAGGGTAGGTAGTGTAGGTTAAGTATTTCATAAATACGTAATACATTATTAATTAAAGGGCACAAAATATATTATTTACTGGATATATTAACATGTAAAAAGTTTTTGTTTTCATTATAACTTACTTCTAATAAATAAATAAATAAGTTACACTATTTAAAGATCAATACTTGAACTTTTTGTCAGATATTTCGCTTATGTGTTATACCTGTATGTGATAAAAGAAATATGTGAATCTTATTGTATTTAAAGTATTAATTGTTATTCTTTCCATTTATTTCCGAAACCTGGATATGTTAAACATGTAAAAAGTTTTTGTTTCCTTTGTAACTTACTGCTAATAAATAAATAAATAAGTTACTCTATTTAAACATCAATACTTGAACTTTTTGTCAGATATGTCCCTTATGTGTTAGTTAATACCTGTATGTGATAAAAGAAATATGTGAATCTTATTGTAAATAAAGAATTAATTGTTATTATTTCTATTTATTTCCGAAACCTGGATATGTTAAACATGTAAAAAGTTTTGGTTTCCTTTGTAACTTACTGCTAATAAATAAATAAATAAGTTACACTATTTAAAGATCAATACTAGAACTTTTTGTCAGATATTTTGCTTATGTGTTAGTCAATACCTGTATGTGATAAAAGAAATATGTGAATCTTATTGTAAATAAAGAATTAATTGTTATTCTTTCTATTTATTTCCGAAACCTGGATATGTTAAACATGTAAAAAGTTTTGGTTTTCTTTGTAACTTACTGCTAATAAATAAATAAGTTAATCTATTTAAAGATCAATACTTGAACTTTTTGTCAGATATTTCGCTTATGTGTTAGTTAATACCTGTATGTGATAAAAGAAATATGTGAATCTTATTGTAAATAAAGAAGTAATTGTTATTCTCTCTATTTATTTCCGAAACTTGGATCTGTTAATGAAATGAAACATTTTTTTATTTTATTTTGATTTTGGAAACTTAACACTTTTAAAAAATAACCCAGGTGATATTTCCTCGTTCTATTATTCAAGTGACAAATAATCACACAGTCTATCTTATCTGGTCTAGACAAGAATAATAATCTTTTATACTGTTTACATAAGTGTTATTCACGGCCTGAGGTGACAGATGTCCCGATGTCATAATTATTACTTTTGGTCCGATATTATTTAGCTCGGTTTGATTTGGTACGATCGGACCAAAAATAATAATTAAAAGCTAAAGGTACCCCGGATTAACTATGACATCGGGACATCTGTCACCTCAGTCCCCCAGTGACCACGGGTGCTGTAAAGTACTCGAAACGTCGGGTTATAAATAGTTTAAAAATTAAACGCGATAAAATCCGTGAAAGTTATTTTAATAAAAAAGAATTAAAAAATTAGTTAATGCTAAAATTTTTATTAAATACGAATTAAAAAATTATTTTTTGCCAAAGTATTTTTGGAAAGCATACTATTCTTGATTTGTTTTATAGCAATTTTGTTATAGATCCTTAACTGCTTATTATCTATTAAACTCATACAATACATACTTATACAAATTCTTTAACTACATATAATTATTGTCGAAAAATTTTGTCGCTATGTGAGACTAAATTTTTGCAGTTTTTACAGGATCTCTACTACAGGGAGTGTTCCGAGGAATTCTTTTTCTTCATCTTCATTTCATCCTATCAATAGTGCACTGCTGAGCAAAGGCCTCCCCATAGATTGCTACGAAAGTTTGTAGCTCTCACTTTGGAGCGATTTTGCCATAGTTGCCACGTTTGGCAGGCAGGCAGGCAACCCAAGAAATTGTTAATTAATTAATTAAAGCCATTCAATTTCACAAATGCGCGGCACATCTCAAAATTTCATCATCGTTGCCTTGCTAGTTGGTGTTTGTACCCTCCCGATTGAAGTAACTGACCGATCCGAGGCCGGCTCCCTTGGACACCCTCGAGTCAGTTACTCTCGCGAACAGGATGACGATCCAAGCCGCGGTCTCGGGGGCCCTTGCGCCAGTCATCCATAAATAAAGGTTCCGGTTTAGCGCCCTCAGCGCTCTGCCACCTTTCAATCCGGTCAAACTGTGAAAGCCACCGGGCTAACAGTGACCATCAGTCAAAAAAAAATCGTATATGGGCGGCACAACTCAAAATCCCACCATCGTCGCCTTGATGGTTGTCATTTCACCACAGTGTGTTTTCACAGTACTGCGCGGCAAGTAACGGCAGTAACTTATGACCTCGAAAGTTGCTAGAAGAACTATTCAAGGAGACTAATATTTTGACATTGTCATCGTTGTTAATTCTTGAAAATATTATGTACGTACGAAAAAAACATGAATTTATTTAATAAAACAAGTGACTGTATCCTGTAGAATCGGTCGAGGCGCAACGCTAGAGGTCCCGATGTTTAGGATGACGACTGACTCATAAATTGGACATAAATTACAAATATCTTGTTAAGAAGACATTCTTAGTAAGAAAGAAAGACATTTGTTGGCACAGCAGAAAAAAAAAATACAATAATAAAAAGAGAAAACAGTATGTAAAAAAATAAAGTCAAAAAAATACAAGCGCTTCAAAGGAACCATAAACAAAATTAAAAAATGCAATGGGCGTATCTCATAGCTGAACCAAATAGGTCTCCAGTTCTGACGCTGATTTTCATCTCGCACCTAAATGCGCTTAATAGATAATAAGTATTATAAAATAGATCATTATATAGAGGCCAAATACGGTGGTAATAACTCTTTTTATGAAGTTACGAGAAGGTTTTAATTTTCGAACCGGTGTAGATTTTGACGTTTATAAGAGTTTCAAACAAGCCTAAATTGAAAAAGAAATTTTGACTTTGACTTTGTATTTGTTCTGAACTAAAGAAACGATATTAAATATGTAAATTGGATATCCCTTTCCGTATTTTTCTTTTATTCAGTTTTCTTAAATCAATGAAAAGTAAAGTGAATATTATGAATATCTCGTTGAGTTTCCGAGATTCATACACGAACAGTGCTAAGGGTCGGCCGCAGGCTTGATAAACTTCAACGTTAGTTTCAGGAGAAAAACATTAGTTAAATTATTGCTGTGAGAACATAATAAGTTAAAATATTTATTTACAAAAGAGTTCGTTTTCAGAGTGATTAATTTACATAGTAAAGTAAAGTTAAGTAACAGCCGGTAAATGTCCCTCTGCTAAGCACAGGTCTCCTCTCATTTCTGAGAGGGTTTTGGACCCAGGGGGAGTCCGCCACGCTGACCCAATACGGGTTGACGGACTTCACATTTCCTGGAAATATTTATATTTTTCAAACATGCAGGTTTCTTCACGATCTTTTCCATCACCGGCAAGCACGTGATAAATCAGCATTTAAAATTGCAATTAACAATTTTAGTGGTGCCGACACCGAGAATTGAACCCAGGTCACTCGTGTACTATGAAATTTAAAGCGAGCGCCTAGCCCTGAGCTGCGGCGGCTTCAATTTACATACTTCTGAAGAAATTATTAAATTTAAAAATTTGGTTAAATATAAACATATTTAAGCAAGCATGCACGGTTTTGCGGAAAATTGAAAAATGCAGGCGACTCAGGATCTACGGTTTTGCGTGAAGTCGAAAAATGCAGGTACTTAGGATGTACGGTTTTGCGGGAAGTCAAAAAATGCAGGTGACTACGGAATGTACTGAAATGATGAAAAAATTTACAGGAATTTTTCATAATTTTTTGTATTGTATTTGTTCTATACAATATTTATATTTTTGGTTGGATTTGTGACAATTCACAAAAATTTTTCCTAATATTAGATATTAACTTTGTCTTTTCATTTATATTTTGCAATACAACTGAACATCGCTAAGAAAAATAAAAACACAATTATTACTCGTTTAGTTAAGGACAAGTAATTACGATTTTTTTTTTGGTTAAATTGATGAAACGAGCAAAGCGTTCACCTGATGGTAAGTGCAACGTCTGCCCATAACAAATGCTGTGTCACCCAACACAACACAACACACTAAAACTTTGACTAAAAACTTGCTTACAAACTACTGCTTGACAGCAGAATAACTGGCGCCGCAGTGGCACATATTATCAAAATTATTTCGTTAAACAAAAACGAGAACACAATATCTATATATCAATGTTACTATTAATATCAGCAGTACTAAATAACAGAAACTGTAAGATTTAAACAAAATTGAAATGCAGGAATCCGTCTAGGTAGGTACCACCCCAGGGCCAGTTATTCTGCCGTGAAGCAGTAGTGTGCAAACATTACTGTGTTTCGGTTTGAAAGGCACTGAGAGCTAGCGTAATCACTGGGCATATGCGACTTAAGAACTGATGTCTCAGGGTGACGGGCGCA
Organism: Luehdorfia chinensis; assembly: GCA_019845155.1. Lineage (NCBI taxonomy): Eukaryota > Metazoa > Arthropoda > Insecta > Lepidoptera > Papilionidae > Luehdorfia > Luehdorfia chinensis. Next base: position 1,019,163 of record JAHVAK010000573.1, read on the forward strand.
GAGTGGTGTCACACAGAAATGTTCTGGGTGATCGTCAGGTGAATGTTTTTCTCGTTTTATCACTTTATCTAAGAAAGGAACTCTCAAAGGAACCGTCAAGATAATTATAAAGTCTTTCAGAATCAGATAAATTACATATTATTATAAGAATTTCCGTGTAGACGACTTGTAATAACATGATAATATCGACGTATAATTATAAAAAATAAAATGTACTTTATTACTGGCACGAGCACTAGTAGTACTATTAAAGACATTCCAAATAAATCCCATTTTAATACAATATAAATCTCAGATTGACGACCACGTGGCTTAGTGGTCAGAGTATCTGACTTCTAAGCCGCGGGTCCTGGGTTCGAATCCCAGCCGTAGCCCAAAAATTGCGCTAAAACACAAAATGTTGGTTTTCGAGTCTGGTTGTGTTGTGATTGTCCCCGCGTTTCTGACTACCTCCGATCTTATCGCATCAGCGTTACATCGGGCGCGGGTAGGTTGGGACGAGTGAGTGTCTCTATGTTCGCTCGTACACTTGTGACACTATAATATCTCCTGCGCAGTTGATAGCTCTCGGCAAGATTCGAAAGTTGTCGCCGTGGTATAAATCAGCCAGTAAAATATCATCATCAAATTTCAGATTAGGAACTTCGTTAAAATAATTAAACTACTTACCCGCTCCAAGTTTCACAGAACTACGTTGTATAATACTTATTCGTTAAATGGCCATTATTTTTGTAGTGTTTTTATTATTTCTGATACAACACCAGACAGAACTTACACAGTATAATAATTTTCACATTAAGATGCGGTTGCCCTCGAATTGTTATCTACCCTTATCTAGATGCTTAATACCAAAGTCTAGTTATTGATTTTAAATGCGAATTAAGACTAGTTGGAAGGCATACATTAATTTATTAGCAGCGTCAGTAGGCGTCAGGATTTGTTTTGTTACTTTCAGCAATGAAAAAAAACTACGACTTAAAGAAACAATGTAAAAGAAACTGGTTTTGTACCATAGTTAATAGAATCAGGCGTTACTTTGCGGAAATCCAGTATAGTAAAGGAAAGAAAGTTAATTTGCTCGAAAGTCAATATCACTTGAGAATGCCTCGTTTTGAGGTGAAACACGTGTCGTGTTCTCGCCTTAAGTGGTGTGTATTGCCTAGTGGTAGTGTTGTAGTGGTGGAGGGTATCTGGTGGCGGCTCCCGGTGGCGGTATTGGTACTCGTACTCTTGCGCACGCTGTTGAGGGAGGGCGGGCGGTGCTCTTCAAAACTAGGTAATACACACCATTTTTCATTTCGCATGCGGATCTTAGCAAATTAACTTTCTTTCCTTTACTGGTTTTGTACCTCTCGATGAACATGTGTTTGGCGTGTGTTGGCGGCCTAAGATAATCTAACCCCCCATGTCATCCTGTGAGTGTCCTAAAAGTCGACAGAGGGAAAATTAAAACTGGAAGATGGCCAGCAGCCACTTCCTGGAACATCTGAATAAACTGCGGTTGCCATCCCGCCTGCCAAGCGTGGCAACTCTGGCAAAATCCTCCAAAATGAGACCTACAAACTTTTGTGACTATCTGAGGGAGGTCTATGTTCAGCAGTTGACTTGTGATAGGCTGAAACGATGAGGACGATGATGTACTGTAACGTGGAATTGATTAATTCCTATAGTATATACATTGTTATCTGGATGTAATTTTCAATATACTAAATGTTAGTTTCAATTATTTAACAAAAAATTGTACAGTAGTATGCTAAGATTCGATTCAGAGAAACCTTGGTGGTAGGAATCCATTTAGCATGCAACATTTACTGTGTATCGGTCTGTAGGGCACCGGGCTAGCGTAATTACTGGGTACATGAGACTTGAGAACTGACGTCGCAGGGTGAACGGCGCAGTGTGTTGTCATACAGAAATGCTGTGGGTGACACAGCATTTGTTACGGGCACATTGTTATTTGCACTGACTATCAGATGAACGTTTTGCTCGTCTAGTCACTATCTCCTATAATTAAAAAAAATACGTTAAAATGTTCTATGGCTGTCGTCACTTAACCGTCTCGTAATTGTCTGTAACCTAATTAACCCCGTCTCATCGTAAGATACGGGCTCGTAAGTCGACTTAGGGAAATTTCGAGAAAACTTCATTAGATGAAAGATGCCCGGCTTATAAGAAAATTACACACGTGGTGACGAGCATTAGCGTTTACGGTGCGAGGCCTCCGGTAATGCGACTATTTATTTTTAACCGACTTGAAAAAAGAGGGAAGTTTTTAATTCGTCTGTATATCTTTTTTATGTATCAATCCTTTGTTTATGAACCGATTTTAATTATTATTTTTTTAAGTAGAAACAGGATATCATAAGGGTGGTCCCATTTAATTTTTGTGAAGGTCTGATGATGGAATTTATGAAAATGTTTGGAGCTGATTCCTTGAAGTTGGTTTTTTGATTAAATTATTATATTACAACCTGTCCCCGCGACTAATTCGATGTAGATTTTTAATTTTTTTATGATGGGTTAATAACATGTGTTATGTTTTTACGCGATGTTGGTACACGAGTGACCTCGGTTCGATTCTCGGTGCTGATCTACCACGTGCTCAACTGTGAAGTAAATAATCATCATGAGGACATGTAAAGTCAGCCGATAGCCGATAGGTGTCCGGCAGAGTAGAAAAGCACCTACTTCTTTCTTTACGAGGTGCCGTAGGAGGCGACTAAGGTATTTTACGAACAGCATTGCTTCGCGCAGAATAACACCATAGTGCTGTCAATATACTGTTCGTACGTGTTCGTGTAAGAATTTGTTTTGACTCTTACCAAAATGGCGGCGACGTGGTTCGCCTCCCGTGGTACTACGTACCCCATGGGCTACGTAGTAGTCTCTGCCTACCCCTTGTATGGGAAAAAGGCGTAACTGAATGTATGTATGTGTTAAAATAGTAGAACACTGTCGCAACATATGCATACTAAAACACATTACGTATAAGTTACGATCAATATTTGATTAAAGTCTTAAGGCGCGTCTAAAACTAGGCTATGTCGTGCGTACTATGAATAACTAATGAGAGCCGTCTTCGTGACTGGAGCGGTTTTGTTTTATTTGCATTTCAACGCTCTATTTATGTTGAGCTTAAAACTGCAAAGTCAAAGCGCTGAAGTGCACATTTTCATTTTTACACGATGTATCTACATTGCTCTAATTTTTTTATAGGAGAATGTGACGAGGTTAGCAAAACGTTCTCCTTAGGGTTAATTTAACTTTTGTTACTTCTGCCCATAACAAATGCTGTGTCGCCCAAACCATAGTTTGGCACCACACTGCGCTCGTCACCCTAAGTATAGTTTTCTTCAGTAATTCTCATGTGCCCGGTAATGAAACTAGCTTATTTTTTTTATTTTTTTTTTGTTTTTTGGACTGATTTCCACATCTTCGTCGGATTGAAAGGTGAGGCCCCCGAGACGGGACCTCGGCTTGGATCGTCATCCTGTTCGCGAGAGTAACGGACTCGAGGATGCCCAAGGGGACCGGCCTCGGCTCGTTACTTCAATTACTTCAATCGGGGAAATATGGACTGTTAAAACTGAGACGTGTGATTGATAAAAATTCTCACAGAACCAACTATGGGCCTATCTCATTTGTAACAACTACAGCCAATCTATTTGACGGTCTGTTGAATGGAAATCTCGAAAAGCATGTATATTTGCATGATGCCCAGATTAGGTATAAAGCAGGAATTTCCACCAAGAGTGCCATTCTGAGCTCAAACACACTATTATGATTAGCAACACCTGCCTCTGCCGCATATCTATTTCATCAATAGCGTTTTGACATCTCTTCACTTGAAGCTTTAGAAGCATCATGTTACTCACAAGGTCCTTAAATAAAAGCATAAAAGTCTTGACTGAGTTGCGCCAGGGTGGCATTGGTGGGGTTCAAGGCAGCTTTTAAACGTTCTTCAAACTCAGCCATCTTAAGTGTCCAGTTAACCTCACGCTCCTTCTGGATGTTGTCAACATTCCACCAATGTTGGAATTACTGCTTGCCGTAATTACTGTTCAATGAGTGCAAATAGTGTTTTAAGTGATATTTATAAGTAATGCTGAAGGGTGATGCAAGTAAGTATTCACAGCTTTTTTACATGGGAGTTATTATTGTATAAACCCATGCAAACACTTGTCTACAAACTAATTTTAATAGTATTAGACTCAATGTCGCTGCAGATTAATTTTAATTAAAAATTAAAGTCGGAGCTCACAAATCAGCTGTAACTTATTTGACATATACCGCCAAAAAAAAGACTGCTATGTTATTAATAGCAACTGCGACCTGTAAAGGTTACTTTTAGCAGCTATACCTAATTTTTCCGTATCCACTAATATCATACACCGGAAAATGTGTGCGTTTGTCATCTCTTAACTTATTCGCGATCATAACACATTGTGAAACACCTACAAAAAATCTCTGGAACAAAAATTGACTGGGGGAGAATGGATAGAATTACAAAGGGCGAACTTAACGCCTTTAGCGTTAACTTTAGCTTTAGGTAAAAGCCTTTGTAATTATTTTTTTTTAAATAAGGTGAATACAATAAAGAATGAATAAATAAATAATACTCGTCCGAATTTAATGGAATCTGACATATACGTAATAAACATCCAGCGAAACAACACAGAATACTTTTATCTCGGAAAGTTTCCAGGGAACATGAAAATCTTTGACCAGCGAATAAGCGTTTTTATGAGGCTGGTAATGATAATATTTTATATATATACATATATTATCAGTGGCGTGTTAATAGACTGTTACTTGAACTTATAAAAACATAATGATGAATTTTTGGGCCACGGCAACAACCTCCGAATACTGGAAGATGTCAACTGCGCATAATATCTTATAGTGCCGGTAGAACGGGTGAGTGCCACTGGTATCTAATAATCACCCGTTCTATACAAACCGCGTTCGATGTAAAGCTTATGCATAAGATCGGAAATAGGTTAAGATCCAGTGTCTGAAACACAAGGATCAAAAAACCAACAATTTGTGTTTCTGGACCTGCGAGACCTGCGCCGAAATAGTGAAGTACTAAATCAAGTTCACGCAGTATTTCTCTCCGCATTCTCATAACTTTCCAATCTGGCAAATAATTCAACCCCCCTTCAAGACCCCTTAAACTTTTAAAGTCCAGTCATTAGAGCCTTTTATACAAACATATCACACATATTACATATTTGCAGTAGGAATTAACTCGTTGTACGCCTTGACTTTATTTAAGCGGAAATAACATACATACAGTCACGCCTCTTTCCCATAGGGGTAGGCAGAGACCACATCTTTCCACTTGCTACGATCCTGACACACATCTTTAGCTTCTTCCACTTTCATTAGCGTCCTCACACACGCTCGTCAGTTGCGGGTACTTTTAACGTGACCTTTCCTCAAAAGTTCACCGATCTGATTGTGATACGTACGTCTAGGTCGACCCTTACCGGCTTTTCCATTCACACTTGCCTCGTAAATCTGTTTCGTCAATCTCCTTTCATTCATCCTTTCTACGTGTCCAAACCATCTAAGCATGCCTTTCTCTATCTTTTTCACTACATCTTCAACCACACCGCAACGTTCCCTTATCACGCTGTTTCTCACTTTGTCAATCAGAGTTACTCCAGCTATACTTCTCAAACTTCTCATTTCCACAGCGTTAATCCTACTTTCATGCTTCTTCTGCCAGACCCAGCATTCACTACCATACATAAGTGTGGGGACCAGAACTCCCCTATGTACAGCCAGACGTGCCTTTTTAGATACGTTCTGGCTACACATAAAGTTATGCAGAGCCCCATTCACTTGATTTCCTGCTAATACTCTTCTCTCAATATCACAGTCATACTTTCCGTCTCTCGTAAATTTAGAACCCAAGTACACAAACTCTTTCACTTGTTCCACTCTTTCTCCTTCAATCAGAACTTTGCAATCCGACATACTTTCTTCTCTTTCAAAAACCATTACTTTCGTCTTATCTACATTAATTTTCATTCCTTTGCTCTGTAGAGCACCATGCATAATATTAACCATCGCCTGCAACTCCTCCTCCGATGATGCTAATATAACCTGATCATCGGCGTATAGGAGGCATTTGACGGTCAAATCATTCATTTTTAATCCAAACACACTTTCCTTCAAATCTTTTAAGCAATTGTCTATGAATAGGTTAAACAGCCACGGCGAAGCCACACATCCCTGTCTAACACCTTTTTCAATGTTAAACCAGTCTGTGTAAGCCCCGTTTACCCTGACACAAGCACTGGAATCCTTATAGAGTGATTTCAGTGCTCGTATCAAGCTGCCGTTCACCCCATACATATGCAATGTCGACCACAATTTAGTCCTCACTACCCTATCATAGGCCTTTTCCAAGTCCACGAATGCGCAATAAATCATAGCGGAAATAAATCATAATTTAATACGAGTTTAACCTAAAAACCTTTTCAAATAAAAGATTCATTATTGTTTCAGGCTCATTTGCTTTTTTGGGTCATCATAAAATCACCCAAATATCTCTACAATCGATTTGTGGGGCGAAAAGGCCCCACACTAACTTTGGCATTAATCCTCTTGCCAAACCTAATAGCACTGTTGCAATTACAAATTGTTGTAGGTATACGGCTACTCGGTGCTGTAATGGCATTCCTTCACCTTTGTCCGGCAAATACGATAGACTACTGGATAAGCGACCTGACCTCCCGAGCTACTGCTGTCTTCTCCTGCTCCTTCCGAGATTGTAGTATCTTTCATTTTATAGTTCCTTTCCCAACTTCCGGATTCCCTACCCCAGGACCATTTCCTACATAATCCTTTTTCCTTTCTTCTCCACTAAGGCAGTGGTTGCCGTGCCGATTGCTTCCAGGCTAGGGGCGAGCTCCAAAACCCTCTCAGAGGCTAGAGCCTCTCATTTCATTTACAAATGAGAGGAGGCCTGTGCTCAGCCATGGAACATTTATAGGCTGAAACTTTAGGGACGAGCCTAGTCGTTAGCGTGGCGACACTACCCTGGAACCGGGCGACCGCAGAATAAGCCCTGGCTCAAGCATGCACGGCTGTATTTGGGTGGACACCATCTTGCGTAGCTGCTCGTAAGATCGCAACGGGGAGCAAGAATTTTAGCTTGTGATAATGTTCTCCTAGCCGATTTCGACCACAGCGACAACTTCCGAATACTGTCGAGAGCCATCAACTGCGCAGGAGATATTATAGTGCCACAAGTGTACGCGCAAACACAGAGGCAATCACTCGTTCCAACCTACCCGTGCCCGATGTAACGCTGACGCGATAAGATCGGAGGTAGGCTACGATGCAGTGTTAAAAACCCGGAACAATCACAACATAACCAGACCCGAAAACCAACAATTTGTGTTTAAGCACAAATGTTGGCTCCGGCTGGGATTCGAACCCAGGACCCGCGGCTTAGAAGTCAGGTACTCTGACCACTAGGCCACGCGGTCGTTTAGCTTGTACCAAAATGCCGGCTATTTGGCTCCCTACCCCTAACGTTTCGTTACCCGCAGGGGCGTAAAATCGGGTAGATATCTCTCTGTCTAACCCCATGGGAAAGATGCGTGATTGTGTGTATGTATGGTAAAAGAGTGTGTAAAAAATTAACTTAAACGTTTATTCGGAGTGCTGAGTCTACACTTTTCATTAAACATTTAAATACTTTTCTTTAAATAAGACATGAGGTATTTGCCCAATGTATTTTTCTTCGCTCAATTATGTCGGTGATTCATCAAACAAACCCCTAACATGCTAGAGTATTTAGACGCGAGACATTTCAATTATAAATACGATATATGTTTACTATTGACGAAAGTCACTGGTCTGAACTGCGTTGTGAAACAATATTACACAAATTATTTGTTAATTATTGTTCATTATTGTAATTATGAATACCAGTGGTCGAATTTTGACCATAATTCTTTCAATTCTATTTCGTTTTTATTCTATCCTATTCTATCAAAAGTCAACTGCTGAACATAGGCCTCCCCCATAAATTGCCACAAAAGTTTGTAGTCCTAATTTTGGGGGGATTTTTACATAGTTTTCGCAATTGGATTTACTGGTGGTAGGATTCCTATGCAGGAGTCCGTCTAGGTAGGTACTACCCCAGGGCCAGTTATTCCGCCGTGAAGCAGTAGTGTGCAAACATTACTGTGTTTCGGTGTGAAGGGCACTGAGAGCTAGCGTAATCACTGGGCATATGAGACTTAACAACGTATGTCTCAGGGTGATGGACACAGTGTAGTGTCACACAGAAATTTTCTGGGTGATACATCATTTGTTATGGGCAAACGTAGCACTGATAAGTGCTACGTCTGCCCATCAGGTGAACGTTTTGCTCGTTTCATCATTTTATGCAATAAAAAAAAACCCAGTTTTTTCATTCAGATGTTTCTGGGAGATGCTGCTACCCATCTCCTGGTTTTAAATTTTCCCTCTGTCGACTTTTACGATACCCACGGGATGATATAGGGTGGTAGATTTTCTATAGCCGCTACCACTCGGCATAGCCAATACCACTCGGCATAGCCAATACCACTCGGCATAGCCGCTACCACTCTTAATCACTCCAACTAAGTTTGGAATCTTTGGCTAGGAAATGGTTAGGTACCCTAAAAATAATACTAAAGCTCGAACCCGCAATTCTAGAATAGATGAACAGCGGGCCCGAATCTACAAAATTACGACTCTCTGTCTGTATCTAAAGTCATTAGACTATTGACATTACCATCATTGTCATCGAATTCCATAATAAACTCATTGTCAAAAATAAGTGTCGCTCATAAATTGCCTCAATATATTCTGGATTAAATAGCATTAAGTAGCATCAATCGACTTTCCACAAATTCATCGCTCCCTGTCGCTAACAGGTCGTAGGATTATGCGATCGTCCGAGCAAAGCTCGACACCAAGTCTTGCGCTGTCGGCACGGGACTGTGCTCAAAGGTGCATCAGTTTGGGATATTCGTTCCGTATGAACGGTCGTGACAGCGGTCGCGAGCCGTTGCAAAATGCAATATTCACTTGGTACAATTGCATACAAACAGGGTCCGCTTGACGTGCGAGGTCCACGTAACTTCTGCAGATTGCCTCGATGAGCACGGCTCGCGAGGCCGTACTCGGTCAACCTATACCCGGCTATGGTTAATATGAAGTCCACAAAAACGAACTGAATAGGAAAATTGAAAAAAGCCAACATATTTTCATAGATATCAATGCCATACTGCCTAAAAATGTATGTATGTAAAACATTTTAACCTTCAGACGTTCCTAATAATAAAGTTCCAATTGCTATCATGACGTTCGAAACGAAGCATAACTGCGGACGCGTGTGAAGGTAATTCTTGGCGAAGTTTTTTGTATGCGTATGAATAGGATTATTGAATTGAATTAAATCCTTTATCATATAACTGGCATAGAGATGAAAGTGAATCGTTTGTGAATAATTTCATTGCATACAAGTCGTATACTTGTTCACGGGGATGTCAGAACTTACATAAATTGTATATAAACCTCTGGATTATTTTTAAATAAAGGCTAAGTTATATCCGCTATTATTGCGATCTGCATTTGCAATTACAGTTTCCATAATAAAGGGGTTTGTAGTTTTAATGTTACATCTATTATAAACAGTGTTAGAGGATTTAAATCAATTGTATGTATGTATCATCACAATAGCCCCCTTTACAGTCCACTGTTGGATATACGCCTCTTTTAACGTTGAGAGGATGTGCTGTATTCGCTTTAACATACAGTAATAGTTTTAAGCTGACGCTAGAGGTAAGAAACTTATTAAAAAAATGTAACAAAAAAAAATATTGGTGAGCAATTTTTAGATGATAGATAGACAACCAATAGACAATTAGGCTAGTTAGCCTTTTTGTATTCTTATCTATCATCTGAAAATTAAATAAATAAAAGTTAATAAAAAATTCCTCTATCTTACTACCATAGTAACACTGGAGAATTTCTATGTTATAACGTGCTAATCTTATATCGCTAATAATATAACGTATGCTATATAATCAGCGTATAATATAAAATCAGAATGTTTTTGCATTGTATAGGCGTTTATTGAGAAAGGATTCTCGACACAACATAGACAAACCAGTTAAGTTCTCTTCAATTTTCATGTCTATTAGTTGTTCAACTTGTCATTAATCTGTTACTAACTACTATTACTAAGTGTTACCTCCAACTGTAATTGTCACTAAATGTTTCAGAGGCAAACACTCGAGGAGATAAACGAAAAATACTTACTATGTACAAAACAATCTGTTATGAAGTCTACCGCCGTAGTTTGTCTAGGACCTAACCTTCATGGTACGGCCTAATAAGCGATGAAACTCTGAGAACCGAACTGTACCGAGAAGGACCGATCTATGAATGTACAGGTCAGCAAGGTACTATGCCGCATGACGTTGTCGCGAGACTGACATCAATTTAGATGGTAAAGTTAGTAATTTACGTATATATGTTTGGAACAAACCAAACATCACATATGCACATTCACGCACATTTTTGCCATGAAGCTGTAATAGCTAAAACGGCTAATAGCAAAAACATCACCGAAAATATTAAATATGAATGCCGTATGGCGCAATCATGTGATCGGCTCCTTTTAGGTATGCCACGTGGTTCCCACTTTACTAATTATTTCACAGTATTCCTCCAACTTCTTAAATAATAATAATGATAGAAAAACAATATGTAAAAAAATATGTCAATTACTTAAAGGCAAACTTCAGTGCATCGAAACTTTAGATCAAATTTCTCTTCAAATTTATTCCAATTGTAATTACCACGTCAGAGTAACTAAACTCGAAGCTACTAGGCCGTAGAGATAGATTCTAGATATATGTAGATATCACGCGGCCTCTGAGACCCAACGTCACCGAGGCCGGCCCCCTTGGGCATACTCGCATACTTAGTCTCGCGCACAGGATGACGGTCCAAGCCGAGGTCCCCTCTCGGGCTCCAGCCTTCGGTCGTCACTAAAGTTTAAAGCGTAACCGAGGTATTACCGACATTAACCGGAAGATCATATCATTACTTCCGATTGTGCTGGGATCAACTCATTATTACAATGTTTATTATCTTATTTCTTTATTAAAGAGAATCTGCACATTATATTTCATTTCAGCCTAGCTTATTGAATTTCTTTCTAAATCGCTTTTGTAAACTTGTAATTTTAGTACGTCGGCTGTTATGGATATCTTTATAAGATATACTTAAGCGACACTTTCAACTGCTTCAGGTAACGATCTGTTTAAAACTGATAAAATACAAAATATGAGATAATATCAGATTTAATGAAACTTTTATAGATTTTATCGCGTTTAATTTTTATCAATTTAGTTACTGAAGGTACCCCTGATTGATTATGACATCCGGACGTCAAACATTTCAATCCTGCTGTAACTATGGGTGATGTAAAGCGCCCAAAACGTCCGGTTATAAATTGTTAAAAATTAAACGTAAATTTAAGTCGGTTGTCACCGATATCTTTATAAGACATACTTAAGTTACACTTCAGATAACCTGTTTAAAACGGATATAGTAATAAGTAATTTCAATTTATTTTTACGGATTTTATAGCTTTGCAGCAATCAATCTAGGTAGGTACCACCCCAGGGCCAGTTATTCTGCCGTGAAGCAGTAGTGTGCAAACATTACTGTGTTTCGGTTTGAAGGGCACTGTGAGCTAGCGTAATCACTGGGCATATGAGACTTAAGAGCTTATGTCTCAGGGTGATGGGCACAGTGTGGTGTCACAAAGAAATTTTCTGGGTGACACAGCATTTGTTATGGGCAGACGTTGCACTTACCATAATGTGAACGTTTTGCTCGTTTCATCACTTTATACAACATAAAAAAAAACTTTTTATGAACTGAAGCTACCCCGGATTAATTATGAGATCCGTCAAGCATCTCAGTTCTCCTGTGACCATGGGTACGAAACGTCGGGTGACTAATACGAGTAGTCAAAGTTGAACGCAATAAAATCCGTAAACCTAGTTTTATAATATTTGTAAATATTCGCGTGACTATAAAAAAATATAAGGAAATATCAAAGTAAAAATTGTATGTCACAATTTGTCTTATTCAGTAAAAGTCATGATTTATTGTGTCTGGAACTCAGTGCGAATATGTAACGCCTGAGAATTTATTAGTTGTACTTGGCCGCAAATTTTTTTGTCATATTTTCTTAACACTAGCTAGAACTATTGTTTATTTGGGTTTTAAGTTTCATATGGCCAATGGTCCGGCAAAACTTGCGGTAAAGTTTCAGCCTATAAATGTCCCACTGCTGACACTGCACAGGCCTCCTCTCATTTCTGTGAGGGTTTGGAATTAGAAAGAATCCGCCTCGCTGCTCCAATGAGGGTTGGCGGACTGCACATGTCTTCTAAATATTTTTTATTTTTAAGACATGCAGGTTAGTTTAAGATGTTTTCTTTCACCGCCGAGTACGTGGTAAATCAGCACTTAAAATTCCAATTAACAATTTTGGTGGTACCGGCACCGGGAATAGAACCCAGGTCACTCGCGCACCATGAAATTTAAAGCGAGCGCCTAGCCGCGCCTTTTCTTCGTTTCTGACATTACTTTTACAAGATAGCGGAAACACTATCAAGATTAGTCCAGCGCTCTTCAGAGGCTCTGCTGTGATTGTATAAAAATTAGTAGCATCGTCGATTTTTTTTAACTGTCTGGTGGCGGCTTAAGAGAATCTACCAATCCATCTCATCCCGTGGGTGTCGTAAAAGTCGACAGAGGGAAAATAAAAACCAGGAGATGGACAGCAACATCTTCCTAGAATATTTCACACACGATAGGCGGAGCAGCAAACATTAAAAAGAAAATATATATATATATATATATATATATATATATATATATATATATATATATATAGAGCGTGGGTGTCGGGTAAGCTTACCGCTAAGCCTTAACTTGAATGTAATTATATTGTAATTATTCAATTTTCACGTAGATAAAATCAATTTTGTGACCAGAAAATATACTTAATCTTTTTCAAGATACTTTCTTAAGTAAAACTACTTTTTTACGGATTTTATCGCGTTTAATTTTGAACTATTTTTACCCGACGTTTCGGACGCTTTACAGCACCCATGGTCACGGGGGGACTGAGGTGACAGTTGTCCCGATGTCATAGTTAACCCGGAGTACCTTCAGCTTTTAATTATTATTTGTAGTCCGATCTACGCAGAAAGAGCTTACTGTGTCTTGAAGCCTTGCAGTGGTATGATTGGTTTTTGATTTAATTTTATTAATAATAGGATCCCAAGCCGATGGTAATACCCAACCATCTTCCCTATTGAAATTAGGATGTTTTTTAATTTCAATAGCCTCGCGAATCATCCTTGGTAGGAATCGGTGTTCTTTTGCAAGGATTTGTGGTCTATCAAATCTGATGTAATGGTTGGGATGATCCAGAACATGGTCGCAGACTGCAGACTTCCTAGAGCGTCGATGCTTCACATCAGCTATGTGTTCTTTAACGCGGGTTTTAATGGATCTTTTAGTTTGCCCTATGTAAGAGAGACCACATTCACAATCCAGCTTGTATACTCCTGCATCTTGTAGAGGGATGTTACACTTGACAGATGGTAAAAACTGACTTATCTTCTTCGGCGGCTTGAAAAATGTTCTTATAGAAGCTCGCTTCAAGATATAGCCAATCTTGTCCGTGACTCCTCTGACACATGGAAGAACAGCAGGTACACGCTCGACTGTGGCTGGCTTCACTCGGTCACTGCGACGAAGGCGCGGAACCTGAAGCTTGTTGTCTTGCAAAACTTGCTTGACATGCTGAAGCTCGGCGGCCAGGTGTTTACTGTCACAGATCCCTTGTGCTCTCTGAAACAAAGATTTACCCACGGTAGCTAACTGTGAAGGATGGTGGTGAGATTCACCATTTAAATACCTATTTGTATGGGTCTTTTTTCTATGCACAGTGTGACACAAGGTGTTATTAGGATTCCGAATTACTAACACATCCAGAAAAGCTAAAGAGTTATTTGCCTCTAACTCCATTGTAAATTGAATTTTAGAGTTTAGGGAGTTAAGGTGGTCTAGAAATGCAGTTACTTTATGCGATGGTAAAATTGTGAAAGTATCATCTACATACCGCTTGTAGAATCTTGGATTTACAGGAGAAGTACGGAGGGCTTTCTCCTCAAAGTCTTCCATGAAAATGTCGGCGACAATGGGAGATACTGGAGAGCCCATCGCCACACCATCTACTTGCTTGTAGTACTGTTCCTTCCACAATAGATAGCCAGATGTAAGGCAATGTCTAAGTAGTTCTGCATATTCTGCTGGCATGTTGTTCTCCGCTAGTTTCCTGGATACAATTGAGTAGTCAGTCTTCTACAGGTAGGCATGTGAATAGCGACTGGACATCAAAACTGACCATAGTTTCATTGTCAGTAAGATGTAGGTCTTTAATCTCACTGACAAAATCAACTTATAGATTGGCTCAGCATGTAGCGAAAATACTCTCACCGCTCAGAGGACACACAAGAGCACACACAAAGGATTCATACCATTTTGTCAGTGAGATTAAAGACCTACATCTTACTGATAATGAAACTATGGTCAGTTTTGATGTCCAGTCGCTATTCACATGCCTACCTGTAGAAGACTGAATCTCAATTGTATCCAGGAAACTAGCGGAGAACAACATGCCAGCAGAATATGCAGAACTACTTAGACATTGCCTTACATCTGGCTATCTATTGTGGAAGGAACAGTACTACAAGCAAGTAGATGGTGTGGCGATGGGCTCTCCAGTATCTCCCATTGTCGCCGACATTTTCATGGAAGACTTTGAGGAGAAAGCCCTCCGTACTTCTCCTGTAAATCCAAGATTCTACAAGCGGTATGTAGATGATACTTTCACAATTTTACCATCGCATAAAGTAACTGCATTTCTAGACCACCTTAACTCCCTAAACTCTAAAATTCAATTTACAATGGAGTTAGAGGCAAATAACTCTTTAGCTTTTCTGGATGTGTTAGTAATTCGGAATCCTAATAACACCTTGTGTCACACTGTGCATAGAAAAAAGACCCATACAAATAGGTATTTAAATGGTGAATCTCACCACCATCCTTCACAGTTAGCTACCGTGGGTAAATCTTTGTTTCAGAGAGCACAAGGGATCTGTGACAGTAAACACCTGGCCGCCGAGCTTCAGCATGTCAAGCAAGTTTTGCAAGACAACAAGCTTCAGGTTCCGCGCCTTCGTCGCAGTGACCGAGTGAAGCCAGCCACAGTCGAGCGTGTACCTGCTGTTCTTCCATGTGTCAGAGGAGTCACGGACAAGATTGGCTATATCTTGAAGCGAGCTTCTATAAGAACATTTTTCAAGCCGCCGAAGAAGATAAGTCAGTTTTTACCATCTGTCAAGTGTAACATCCCTCTACAAGATGCAGGAGTATACAAGCTGGATTGTGAATGTGGTCTCTCTTACATAGGGCAAACTAAAAGATCCATTAAAACCCGCGTTAAAGAACACATAGCTGATGTGAAGCATCGACGCTCTAGGAAGTCTGCAGTCTGCGACCATGTTCTGGATCATCCCAACCATTACATCAGATTTGATAGACCACAAATCCTTGCAAAAGAACACCGATTCCTACCAAGGATGATTCGCGAGGCTATTGAAATTAAAAAACATCCTAATTTCAATAGGGAAGATGGTTGGGTATTACCATAGGCTTGGGATCCTATTATTAATAAAATTAAATCAAAAACCAAGCATACCACTGCAAGGCTTCAAGACACAGTAAGCTCTTTCTGCGTAGATCGGACTACAAATAATAATTAAAAGCTGAAGGTACTCCGGGTTAACTATGACATCGGGACAACTGTCACCTCAGTCCCCCCGTGACCATGGGTGCTGTAAAGCGTCCGAAACGTCGGGTAAAAATAGTTCAAAATTAAACGCGATAAAATCCGTAAAAAAGAAGTTTTATTTAAATGTGTAATATTCGCGTAAATAAAAGAAAACATTATACTTTCTTAAGGTTATATCATTCTAGGACTCGTGGCCTAGTGGTCAGAGTACCTGACTTCTACGCCGCGGCCGTTTTCGGGTCTGGTTGTGTTGTGTTTGTCCCCGTGTTTCTGACATTGCATCCTAGTCTACCTCCGATATTATCGCATCAGCGTTACATCGGTCGCGACGAGTGAGTGCCTCTGTGTTTGCGCGTACACTTGTGGCACTATCATATCTCCTGCGCAGTTGATGGCTCTCGACATTTGGATACGGAAGTTATCGCCGTGGTCGTAATCAGCTAGGAGAACATCATGATTCTAAGCCGTTTGAATGATATATTTTTATAAATTGTGATCGTCATGGGTAGGGCCCTTTTTATGTACTTTGTATTTATTTTAGTAACTAGTTATTTTAGGTGTATCATGGATAGATGTTTATTCACTAGAGAAGCTGCAAGTCTAAGAAAGTGTACGAATACTAATTAATTACTAATCCCTAAAGTCTTATAAGGGGTTCACAATGTTCATCTATCAAAACATTTAATACAAGGAGATTTGTATTCCGCACTTGTATAAGATTTACATTAAATGATTAATAACCCGCTACAAGCTTCCGCTCCTCCAACATTTTTATTTAAAAAAAATGTGGGGAAGGCACATAGCTACGCAGCCCGCCGTGTGCGGTGAGCACCGTCCTTCTGAAGTACTCCCCCCGCCGCGGACATAAATTCGGGTTAAAGGACCGTAGTCCACAGTAAAATAGGGGAACCAGCAAAAAGAGAGCTTTGCCTCTAGCCAGTGCATAAGCACAAACTTCGAGCGAAGTCTCGCATGTCAATGCGTGTTCACATCATACAAGTATACAGCTAAGTCCAGTGTTAGTGAATGTACGTTGTACGGTTTTGGCACACAATTCGAATAATTATGAGCACTTGGCTCAATAAACAAATAAAGCCTTCCGTAGGCGCCACCACATCGCCAGAGCGCTGAAACTGCAGATGTTATATGATTGTTTTGTATTTGTGGCATCAACACCAAACAAGGTCAGCACGGCAACTTGCCGCAGAGCACGTCTTTCACTTCAAGGGTATGGGGTCCAACGTTGAACTGTTTTCTACCTCAGCCTTGAGAGTCTCCTCCCGCCAGCTACCATCCGCATATATTAGCTCCCCCAACCATTGCAATGATGTATTTTGACTTTTTTATCATTTATAATAATTATTTAGCAATCAGGCAGGTTTTATTACAGCCATCAAAATGGTTTTGTTCAACTGTCACAAAGACGCATTGCCACAAGCGCAACAAGTATCAATACGACTATCGCCAGATATACGCCAACACAAGGGCCTCCATACCGTCTTAGCAGACATCTACATCCATGCAAAAACCTCCGTCAAACAGAATAAGTCGTATTGAATCAGACGCTACTCATCCATATAACCGCCACCAAAACACAATACCACAAACAGCAGTAAGTATTAATGTGACAATCACAGATGGTGCCTCCTCAGAACACACCAATATGATAAATATCGACTTTGGTAATAGTTTGGTAATAGTTGTTAACTAAAAACATTACCAACGTGTCATAGTAGCAAGCAACCAAGACGCCGGCATTTCGTAGGCCATGTACCATAGAACTCACGCTCTAAGTCTAAGACATGGGGCGAAAAAGTAAGCTCCAGCACCGAAACGCTGATAGCCACACCCTTTCTGATGTGATGGTATAAAAGTTTAATCCACTTTCTTGAGACCGAAACACACGTATTTTGCCCCCTATGTTGCTCATAGTTTCGGCACACTTACACTTACGTACCAAGGTCACGAACAAGACTGAGTGACTTCTTCGTGACCTTGGTTTTTACTTTATTTTATGTAAAAATAGAGAAAAGCTACTCTTTAAAAATAAAGATTAGGAAAATACTTAAGGATAATTTTTTGATTAAAATAATGAAACTGTGCGGTATCATTTTATTACTATATTACTTCCATCTTGCTAATCAGCTTATGGAAGTGAAATTTGAATAAAAGCAAAGACCGCATTAATTACTGTGAGCTCTTTAGTTAAGAAGGTCATGGCTCTTAGTAAAGAGCTTCAAGGTACATCTGCGTGTAATATTTTCATATGTTTAAATTTATACCAGCCTTTCGTCTTAGGTCCAAAGTAATATGATCGTTGAAAAGGTAGAGATTTTTTTTTAATTCCAATAAACATTAATTTCTTTACATTTTTAATATGAACTCACTTTTTATGCAGTTTACATTGACAACAAAATTAAGTTTAATAATTTAAAAAAAAACACACTTGACTTGACACAATGAGTTGATGATGGTGAGCATAAAAGGTCAAGTTGTGAAATTATTGTATTGTCAGCGGTCCTTAATACTTGTGCATCTTCAATATATTCTAACGTTTTGATGTGGGTGAAAATTTAATTGAAAGATTCCATTATATTCACACCGGTCAAACTAATAAAACCGTTTAAAAATGCTAGTAAAATGACATTATTTTACGACGTCTTATGGCACATTATCCAACTCATCCTGCAGATAAGAGGTTTCAGGTATATCTTGGAGACGGACAGCACCATATTCCTTAGATTAAGGTATCATCGATATGGTTCTTGAGCTTTTGGTGCTCGATTTCTTATTTATTAATTAATTATGTAAAACATTTCTAGTCTTTCATATGCAAATTAATGTTAATTAATTTTCTTGTAATTTCAATGATTGAGATAAGAGCCGTGGGCTGATCGTCTCAGGGGCTGAACACTCGCCTTAAATTTTATAATAGGCGAGAAACTTAAGTTCTATCCTCGGTGCCACGTGCCTCAAACTTTTATACCTGAGGAATAAAAATTTTTTTTTGAGGAAATGTGAATTCCGCCACCCCACTTTGGAGCAGCGTGGTGGACTCTATCCGGCTCCAAAACTCTCTCAGAAATGAAAGAAGGCTTGAGCTCAGCAGTGGAACATTAAAGGGGCCTCTATTAATTACATAACAGGATGCAGCCAGCAGTTTTCCTGACCGATACGACTTTGGGGCCTTCATGAAAAGAGCCTACTCCTCTTTCAAAGGCGCACCAGGAATTCCCCTGGTATTGCAGATGTTCTTGCGGCGGTGACATCATAATCACATTAAACGCAATCGTACCAAAACAGTTCTTTCTGTATGTGCACTGAACAACGGTCTATTTGTGCACAAACAGTGGCGGCAGAAGTCGTATAAGTTTCTGTTTTTATTCTATTTATTATTGTTTTTTTTATTGGATTAAGTGACGAAACGAGTAAAACCTTCACCTGATGGTAAATGCAACCTCGGCCTATGACAAATGTTGTGTCACCCAGGATATGCGACACCACACTGCGCCCGTCACCATGAGACATCAGTACTGAAATCTCATATGCCCAGTGATTACACTATCTCACAATGCCCTTCAGATCGAAACACACTACTGCTTCACGGCATAATAACCGGCCCTGGGGTGGTACCTACCTAGACGGATTCCTGTATAGGAATCCTACCATCGGTAAAGCTTTTGTCGCAAACATGTAAATGTTTTATTCTAAAATGTTTTTAATACTGAATTACAAGGTTTTTTATTACAAGTACGAACTTTCAAATTAGTTTTTTAATAGCCTTATCGTACTGAGACTCCCTGGCGAATAAGAAACAGGAGACAGAAATTCCATGTTTTTGTAAAAACAAGTCATTTAATTACCAATTTATATAATAAGAAATATCTAAAGTGAGCTGAAACATAAAATTTATTTGTGGAATCAAGAAAAATTTTTCAACACCATTTTTATTGCTGCCGGAACAAAAGAAAAACAAATACATGAAAACAATACAATGGCCGTGTGGTAGCGGCTTAGAGAATCTACCACTCCCTCTCATCCCGTGGGTGTCGTAGAAGTCGACGTAGGGAAAATAAAAACCAGGAGAAGGGCAACAGTTTCTTCCTGGAACATCTGAATAAATAAACTGCGGGTGCCAACCCGCCTGCTAAGCGTGGCAACTATTGCAAAAATGAGAGCTCCTAACTTTTGTAGCAATCTATGGGGGAGGCCTATGTTCAACAGTGGACTATTGATAGGCTGAAACGACGACGACTACATTGGCTCCCAAATATAATCCATGTATAAAAAAGGCATGCCAATGCACTATAAGCTTTTCCCTAATTAAAAGATTGTAAAACAGATCTAATAGATATTGATAGCCCGATATCAAGTTCCTTTGACCTATCCAAGGTCGTTGGAAAGGTCAAGGTCCTCAGGAAAATCCATTTGACGTTCTTTAATATATGCATATAAATATGTAATGCCATCTAATATCAAGTCTAAATACACGAATAGTTGATCTTTAGATGACGATATTGTACTAAATCATTTTTGGGGTGCAAGATGTAAACATTATTTTATGAAAGAAATTGACAAGACGAGGATATAACAAATGCACAGCGTCCGTCAGGATGAGACATGAGTTCTTAAGTGCCATATAGTAATTACACTACTGGTGTTAGGATTCCTATTCAATAGTCCATTTAGATAGATACTACTGATGTTCTACTGGGGTGATTTAGACCACTTCTGACAACTTCCGAATATTGTCGGGAGCTATCAACTGCACAGGAGATATTATGGTGCCACAAGTGTAATTGGTAAAAAACACAGAGGCATTCACTCGTCCCAATCTACCCGCGCCCCCTGTAACGCTGATGCGATGAGATCGTAGGTAGGCTAGGATGCACTGTTAGGAACACGAGGACAATCACAATACAAACCGATCGGAAAACGAAACTAGGACACTAGGCCACGCAGTCGGCTAATACTACTACTACAGGCACTGCGGTTGGATCTAGCTAGATGGATTTCTGCATAGGAAACTTTCCACCATTAAGACACATACCTTCACAGAATACTTACTATTTTAAAGTATCAGCATAATTGTGCTGTCTTTCGAACAAGTTATGTCACGAAAACAGAAGACCCAATTACAAGTAATGAGGGATCATCCTTAATAAAACCTACGCGTATATAAGTACTTACATAATCCATCTTAATTTCGGATACCTGTCTGTCTGCGTGCAGCAGAGACCATTTACTATTTGATTGACTATGTGCGAGCTTGTAAAAAAAATAACATTCGATATAATATCTAACCGGCGGTAGCATTCCTATGCAGAAATCCGTGTGGATAGGTACCACCGCAGTGCTAGTTATTATGCCGCGAAGAAGTAGTGTGCGAACATTACTGTGTTTCGGTCTAAGCATATGCATTTTCTGTACGCAGACTGCACTTACCATCAGGTAAACGATTTGCTCGTTATTGTTTTCCTATAATAATCTATTATATTTAGTTAAAATACATAGTTATGAATGAAATTTTATCGTTGCGCGTACACTAATGTCTTCCTCGCTGATTTGACCGCGGTGACGACTTCGGAGTGCTGTCAGAAGCTATTAACGGCACTCGATGTAACGCTCTTAGTTCATTTAGCATAGCTCAGTATCATGGGTAATTCCTTATGTGAATGTGAACTCTTTCGCTGTCTTAGATTGTCCTTTTGTCTAAATTATATAGAATAGAATAGAATAAATTTTTATTCAATATGGACTATTTACATAATACTTATTGAAAGTCATTTTTTTAAGCTACACTGGTTCGCAAAAATGCCTCTGTCCTGGGAAGAACCAGTAAGAAACCCAGCGGGCTTTTTTTTTTTTAGTCATTTTTAAAATAATGTACAATAACTGTATTACAATAGCTGTATTATAAAGATGTAGAAATGGCTTGGCGGCGATCACCTCATTCCCAGGGGTTATCATCATCTATGTATTCTTTAATATTATAATAACTCTTTTTATGAAGTCTTTGTTTAATATAAAATTTAAACTTTTTGATTGAAAGACTTTTAGCACTTTCTGGGATTTTGTTGTAAAAACGTATACATTGCCCCATAAAAAAGTTACTGACTCTGTGAAGTCGGGTAACTGGCATAATTAATTTGTGCTTGTTCCTGGTATTCACATTATGAACATCACTTTTTTTAGTGAACTGGTTTATGTTCTTGTGTACATACAAAACGTTTTCAAATATATATTGAGAGGCCAAGGTTAAGATATTAATTTCTTTAAATTTATCCCTAAGAGACACTTTAGAGCCAAGATTATAAATAGCTCTTACGGCCCTCTTTTGCAAAACAAAAATCACTTCAACATCAGTTGCATTTCCCCATAGCAAAATATCATAAGACATTATGCCATGAAAATAACTAAAATAAACCAATCTAGCAGTTTCAACGTTAGTCAAATTCCTAATTTTTTTTACAGCATAAGCTGCAGAGCTAAGTCTACTTGCTAGTTTAGATATATGGGGGCTCCATTGAAGTTTTGCGTCAAGAGTTATTCCAAGAAAGACAGCAGTATCCGCAAGGCTCAACTCTTCCCCACTCACAAGCACATTTACATCTAATTGTTTAACATTTGGTGTTGTGAATTTAATACATTTTGTTTTATTGCCGTTTAAAAGCAAATTATTAACGTTAAACCAATGTACTAATTTTGAAATAGCATTATTCACCTCGTCATATAATAAAAGTTGACGTTTTATCTTAAAAATCAAAGATGTATCATCAGCAAATAACACTATACCATGGTTGTCCCCTACTAGGTAAGGTAAGTCATTAATGTAAATAAGAAATAGAAATGGGCCGAGAATCGAACCCTGCGGGACACCCATAGATACTGCTGATCCGGAAGAACTCTTGCTATTGATAACTACTGTCTGCGTTCTATTACTCAAATATGAAATTAGAAGTTGAAGTGCAGAATTTCTTACACCGTAGTGATGTAGTTTCCTGATAAGTGTTTCATGATCAACGCAATCGAAGGCCTTAGAAAGATCACAGAAAACACCCAAGGCATCCCGTGAACTCTCCCAGGCTTCGAATATATTCTTAATAAGTTCAACACCTGCATCGGTTGTAGAACGACCCCTCGTAAAGCCAAATTGGTTTTTGTAAAACAATTTATTTAAATTGAAATGTTTTAACATTTGATTAAGTATAATTTTTTCAAAAAATTTACTTAATGTTGGTAGTACAGAAATAGGTCTAAAGTTAGCAGGGTCCGATGTACTACCAGATTTAAATAAAGGTATGATTTTACTATGTTTCATCAAATCAGGAAACACACCAAATGCAATACCGGAATTAAAAATTATGGCTAATTGAGGTGCAATTATATCTATAATAGACGCACTAATTTCCACGGACATACCCCATAGATCCGCGGTTCTCTTACAATCAATACTTTTAAAAGTATTAAGAATGTCATTTCCATCTACCATATCGAATTTAAAATCTTTTGTACAAGAAGTTACATTTTGTTTGAGTAATGTCTCAGCGGCAGTAGGAGAAGAATTTAATGGCTTGGTTATGGAAATTGGAATATCACTAAAAAACTTTTCAAAGGCTGTAGCAACATCTTGATCAGATGTCACTACCTTATTGTTAAAATTAATTTTGTAATCATGGTTTCGGTCCTTGACTTTCCCGGTTTCACTATTAATAATACTCCAAGTCATTTTGATTTTATCTGATGCTTTCTTTATTTTATTGCTCAAGTGTAATGACTTGGCTTCAGAGCATACTTTTTTAAATAATTTTGAATAATTTTTAACATATTCCTTAAATGTGTTACTATGATTGTATGATCTTTCATTGTAAAGTTCATACAATCTTTGCCTACTTCTGTGGATTCCTACTGTCGCCCATTCATTAAACGTCTTGCGACTATTCAAGGAGATAGTTTTAGAAGTAAAAATAGAATTAAATTCCTTGCTCAGCTGGTTAAACAATACTTCATATAAATAGTCATCATATTTTTTCTATAACAATTTCACAGTGTTGTCAGAATATATATATATATATATATATATATATATATAAACAAAGCCATTTATATTTACTTGTTATATAAATAAATACTTATAACTAATTTGTTTGTATATATATATACATACATATATATATAGTACTGGTGGTACTTACTGGTGGTAGGATCCCTATGCAGGAATCCTTCTTATTAGATACCACCCCAGGGACATTTCTTCTGCCGTATTACTGTGTTTCAGTCTAAAGGGCACTGAGGTAATCACTGGGCATATGAGACTTAAGAAAATATGTCTGAGGGTGACGGGCGTTGAGTAACATCAGGTGAACGTTTTGATCGACTCCTCACTTTATCAAATAAAAAAAAAAAAACATTTATATATTTTTAGTAATTAAATCTCTGGTGGTGGTGGTTTATTAACTGTGGTCAATGTTCATTATCTCAGACATCTATCACAACAAGTGCCTTGTAAATTTTTAACTGCTATTCAATAGTTGTGTAATTCCCAAGACCGACTTGTTCTTGACCGAATTTGTCGCCAGCACCCGTGACGTAGTACTCCGTTGCTCTGACCAGTAGGCCACGAGTTCTTCATATTATATTAAAAATATTACATCACGATAAATTTTTAAGATCATAATTGATCTTTATAGTAAAACTAATTAATTATGTCGATATATGGGTTTTCCGGTAGCTTATATAATGGCTAGCATTATTAAGTCAAAGGTTTTTATAGAACAATGTATGAAACCTACTTTAAGATGAATATTAATAAGGTCAAGTCGTCGTCCATATACAGCTGGGATAGGGGTGTCACCTAGACCAACAATTAGTAAGACGCTTCCATTTATCCTTTATGTTTTGGCAGGATATAGTTGGACGAAGACATATATTTTAAAATAGTTTCGAAGCGCATATGTTCAGTACTTTATTGCCTTTAAATTTAATATGTGGATGACACAACGTAGTCATTATTATAATACAAACCCTTTATAATAGTAAACGCGGGTTATTATGAATCGCAAGCTTATAACATTATTTGTATTCCCTCAGGTTCACCTGATTTGAAGTGACCCGTCTACCCATAACAAATGCTATGTCGGCCCAGAACATTTCTGTGTGACACTACAATGCGCCCGTCACCCTGAGTCATCAGTTCTTAAGTCTCATATGCCCAGTGATTACCCTAGCTCACAGTACCCTTCAAACCGAAACACAGTGATGTTTGCACACCACCGCTTCAGGGCAGAATAACTGGCCCTGGGGTGGTACCTACCTAGACGGATTTCTGCATAGGAATCCTACCACCAGTAAAAACATATTATTATTGGTCTCATGATAATTGTGTTTTTATTACAATCTGTAACATTTGAAATACACGTGCTAAATTATTATTGTTAGAAAAGTAATATTCTAAAGTTTTTCTTAAAGCAGAAGAATTGCTGTATTTTTTATCAAATGGAATCTACATACGTACATAAGATCACGACTGTATCCCATAAGACTGGGCACTCACTGCAAAAACAGATGACTGCCACAATCCACGTTTCACCAAAACAATATAATGCACTTGGTGTGATAGGTGGTGAGCCCATCGCCACCATTCGCTGTTGGGTGCACAGTGCAGTTTAATTTCTTACTCGCCTTTTACGAGATCCATTGGATGAGATGGAGTGGTAGTATTCTTTTAACGAGCCGCCCTCCTAATTTGTTTCTTCAGGTTATTTTCTTGACATTTTGTTTGTGTTGTTTCTCTATAGTTAGTAAGTAAGCACATACTAAATTTAATGAGGCAGCCATATTGAAATGTCTTTAGGTAATTTTTTTTCTTGATAGAGCTAGAGTTAGCAATTTTTTTTCATAGTACTAATGTGAAAGATTGTGATTGTTTTGATATTTTTGTTGTCGTATCCAATTTATTATTGCAGCTTGGTATATAATTTATAATATACCATGCTGCAATAACAAATTGCAAAACAACAGGCCTCCTCTCATTTCCGAGAGGGTTTTGGAGCTAGGAAGAATCCGCCACGCTGCTCCAATGCGGGTTGGCGGACTTCACATGTCTTCGAAATATTTTTTATTCCTCAGACATGCAGGTTTCCTCACGATGTTTTCCTTCACCGGCGAGCACGTGGTAAATCAGCAATTAAAATTGCAATTAACAATTTTAGTCGTGCCGGCACAAGGAATCGAATCTAGGTCACTTGCGTACTATGAAATTTAATAAAATAAATAGCATTATTGTTTTAAACCCACTGCAAGACTAATTGAAGCTTGAAACTCTATAGAATACCTTAAATTTTAACGATTTTCTAGTACCACAACTAATCCACGTTGATTAGGTTCAAGCGGAAGTTGCTGTGCCAGTTCAACATTTTGACCAATAATTTCCTGCTGTTTACACCACTCTTGGCTGAAATGAGTATAAACTTTTTTTATATTTTAAGAAACGGCACTACTCTGTACTATTAGGAGCGGGATCCAAACGCAGCGAATTTTCTTCCTTCGTTTCATACGAAAGGCTTACCTTTATCAGACCTAAATGATAAACGCACTGCTCTTCGCCCTCATTTGAAAGTAAGTTCTTTATCAAATATAAAGTATAATATAACCTATTATTAATATACCTTCTCATCCTCGAAAGTCTTATCTCGCGCTTGCCTACAAATAGTTTATCATGTGAACTGTGTGTGTGTTTTCAAACTTTTTTATATCGTTAGGCCATGTAGCGGCCTAAGAGGGTATACCACCTCATCCCATCCGTGGGTTACGTAGAAGTCCACAGGGGGAAAACGAAACCCAGGATATGGGTAGCAGCATCTTCCTGGAACATCTGAATAAATAAACTGGGTTGGCAAAGAAACCCACCTACCAAACGTACGCAACTATGGCAAAACCCGCCAAAATGAGAACTACAAACTTTTGTGACAATCTATGGGGGAGGCCTATGTCCAGCAGTAGACTAGTGATGGGCTGACTATAAAACTTTTCAATAAAAACTTCAACCGACGAAAAAAAAATCTGTAAAAATCAACGAAGATCATTAAAAGCCGTTTCTGAGAAAACAATTACATGCATGCATTCAAGATACTTACAAGAACTGCTCTCTTAAAGTATAAGATTACAATGCATGTTGCTGTTTGATATACCTTCAATTTTATATCGATAGTTTTGTTAAACTAAATTCTATTTATACATTTTTGTTTATTTTTTTATATAGATAAATCGCATTTACAAAATCTCTTTACCGAACTCATACTTTGTTATTTAACTATTTAAGTTATTCAGTTCTTGGAAAAATTAATTCTAATTGTAGGTGTTTCTTATAAAAGCGTACAGCAAATCGTTCACATGATGGTAAATGCATCTGCCCATAGCAGATACTGTACTCCCAGAACATTTATGTGTGGCACCACACTGCGTCATCATCTTTCGAATAGCAGTGAAGAGATACTTACATTACGTTTTAAATAATTTTGCATCTGAATGTCTATCAAAGAATTACAAACTTTTCTAAAAACGATCGTAGGTTCAAAAAGTTGACATTGCCAACCCTGTTTCTATGAACCTTTTTTGAATAAATTCTTAATAAAGAATGATGTTTAAAAAAAATATATGGGTTAAATTTACTCGCACATTAAATTTATAACATTAAAGTGGTATCCCAACATCTAGTGGCCAGTTATTCTGACTTGAAGCAGTAGTGTGTAAACATTACTGTGTTTCGGTTTGAAGGGCACTGTGAGCTAGCGTAATCACTGGGCATTTGAGACTTAAGAACTGATGTCTCATGGTGATGGGCACAGTGAGGTGTCACACAGAAATGTTCTGGGTGACACTGCATTTGTTATGGGCAGACGTTGCTCTTACCACCAGGTGAACGTTTTGCTCGTTTCATCACTTTATACAATAAAAAAAGTGTTTTGTCATATCGATATTTATTATTTTATTATTAATCTGTTACTATCGGGGTAATGGATGTGCAGATGCCAATAAATTGCGTATTTGAAATACCGACCCAGACCACAGCCGTCGTTTATTTGAATACGTTCTTATAAAATATACGCCACATTACCGTATATTATATTTGTAAATTTGAGCTAGTTGGATATAAGCATATTTAAACCAAACATAGATAAGATCATAACAATAATTAGGCGTTACAGAAGCTTTACAATAGTTTTTGTGCTGTGAGTTCAGCTAGGTGATTTTAGAAATGCCATCTAAAGTAACTACTTTGTGAATTGTAAAAAATAATTGAATTAGTAGATGATAGATAAAATTCAAAACGCAATAAAATCGTCTCCATATTCACTCCAAGCGTACATTCCTCTTACAACAAAAGTAACTCTTTAGTGTTTAACTTTATATACAAAGTAATATCATACCGTCTGTCTTTCTAATTGTTTGTTACGTTTTCACGCTTAAACCGTTGAACTAATTTAGATGAATTTTGGTATAGATATGGATTGGATCTTGGAGAAGGAAATAGTCTGCCATTTGTCGCAAAAATAAAACTTGAAAGGGGCAAAATAGGGGATGACAGTTTGTATAGGGACAAAATTCGTAAGTTAGGGATACGAAAGTTCATATTTATGCATTAGGTAAGAAATAAAGTGTGCCAGCGTTTTTGAAAAATCATCCCTTAAGGCGGTACAATGGGGTATAATTTCAATCATTGTTTTTATCTCTCTATAGTCTGTAGAAAATTGTTAACAGCTCATTGTTTATATTAATCAAAAATTTAAGTGGATGACTGCCCTACTCACAAAAGGGAACCTATTTCGTGCAACTCTATGTTACATATGTAGCGTACAGTAGCAAAAATTCGATGCTTGAAATCCCTAATGACTTCAATCATTTAATCAGTGGGCAATTTCTTAAACTCGAATGAAGATCCTGTCTCGTAAGAAATCGTTAAGACCCATATGGTTTAAAGACCTGGCAGCGAGTTTCGTTACAGTTATGAACGAAAAACGGTCGCCGAACAAAGATATATCCGAGAGCACTGGCAGCTTCCAACCAATTAAATGTTGAAATATGTAACAGCGTCGAAACCATAAAGTACACTTGCAAATATATCGATGAACTAACAAATTGATTGCTTATGGACTTCCCCCACTCCGAATAATGTCGTTTGCCGACATACGTGTGTCTGTATACAGTCGGATAATACAGACAAGAAGAATATATACCAGCTATACCTTAAGTGGTAGCTGAAAATCAGTGCTTTGTTTCTTTGTGAGCAAGACGTGCACATAGCTACAGCATATTTGTATCCTTGCATTGCACAGACATCTCAAGTTAATGTTTTATCATCATCATCTTTATTACCATGAACGATTTTACAAATAAAACATTTTTGGTGGAGCTGGCCTCTGTATATTATTTATAGTTGTCGCCACGCCAGGCAAGCGAAAAGGCGATAGCAAAATCAGATGTCTCGCATCTTAGAGCCCATAATCTGTCTCTATCAATCAATGTCAATGTTTTGGTCTGGTATTTCTGAAAAGCAAAGGGATGAAAATTAATGTAAGTAAGACGAAATTTATGGTTTTTGAAAGAGAAGAAAATATGACGGATTGCAGAGTTCTAATTGAAGGAGAAAGAGTGGAACAAGTGAAAGAGTTTGTGTACCTGGGTTCTATGCTTACGAGAGACGGAAAGTGTATCTGTGATATTGAGAGAAGAGTTGAGGAGATGAAAGGAGATTAACGAAACAGATTTATGAGGCGAGTGTGAATTGAAAGCCGGTAAGGGTCGACCTAGGCGTACGTATCACAATCAGATCGGTGAACTTTTGGGGAAAGATCAAGTTAAAAGTACCCGCAACCGACGAGCGTGTATGAAAACGCTAATGAAAGTGGAAGAAGCTAAAGATGAGCGTCAGGATCGTAGCAAGTGGAAAGATGTGGTCTCTGCCTACCCCAGTAGGAAAGAGGCGTGACTGTATGTATGTATTTCTGACATGGTTATTCTACCATCTATCGAAAGCCATTAAATTTTGCAGGCATTTCTCTAAGTCGACTATTACGACGCTCACAGGACTAGACGGGGAGGGGATTAATGAATGAAAGGTATAATAACTTGTATAATAATTGCGTAGGTAGAGGTTTATTAATATCTGAAGTATCAAAATAATGTAAAACTTAAGGTGATTCTACGAAATATTTATTTATTACTATTTTATAGGTTGCAAAATCACTCTTTGATGAATAACGGTTATTTTAATTTCTTTCTTTATTACTGGACTCCAATTATCAAATTCATCATCATTTCAGCCTATCACTAGTCCACTGCTGAACATAGGCCTCTCCCATAGATTGCCACAAAAGTTTGTAGCTCTCATTTCGCGGGCATTTTGCCGTAGTTGCCACGCTTGGCAGGCGGGTTGGTATTCGCATCTCATTTATTCAGATGTTCCAGCCATGTGGTGGTGGCTTAAGAGAATCTACCACCCTTTCTGAAAGTCCTATGTTTTTCGATGTAAGAAATATAAATCCGTTTCGTAATGAGGTTCCTCTGGCGGAGAAGAAAACAGGTGGTAGGTAAAGTTGTAGTCTCTTAATTACTTTATTATCAATTAGCACCAGTAGTGACTAATGTCTCAAAGAGAAAATTCTAAATCTTGTTTAAGTCACTGTTTAGTAATCATCAGTTCAATTTAGGTAATTTAAAAAAAAAATTGCAATATTAAACCATTTGACATCAAATATCAATTTATGGACGGTATTGTTTGTTAACTTTCCGTAATAATTTAGAAATTGCCAATTGTGGAAATAACAAATAATTATTTTTTAATTTATTTTAGAATAGATTCGAAAAATCTTTATTAATCGTTCAGAAACACCATTTACAAAAAAAAAACGACAAAATAGAAAGAGAGCTAAAAATAATAAATTTACTTAATTTACTGGTGGTAGGATTCCTATGCAGAAATCCGTCTAGGTAGGTACCACTCCAGGGCCAGTTATTCTGCCGTGAAGCAGTAGTGTGCAAACATTATAGTGTTTCAGTTTGAAGGGCACTAAAAGCTAGCGTAATCATTGGGCACATGAGACTTAAGAACTAATGTCTCAGCGTGACGGACGCAGTGTGGTGTCACACAGAAATGTTCTGGGTGACACAGAATTTTTTATGGGCAGACGTTGCTCTTACCATCAGGTGAACGTTTTGCTCATTTCGTCACTTTATTAAAAAAAAAAGATTTAATACAAAAGGTAGCTCAGCATAAAGTTACAGTTAAGGTAGCGCTGATTTTCAGCTGACGCCTACGAGGGTGAGTCACGGACAAGCTGTATGCGTCGTAGAAATTTAAATAATAGTTCACTGGTACTGGTGTTGTAAAATGACCAGTGCGTGCTTGCTACTTTATGTATCGGAGTTTAATCTTTTATTGTATTACGGCCTTTTTTGTTTAAGACAAAGTTATGTTGTCCAGTTCACGTCGTTTTTTGTGTGAGTAAAATATAGTTTTTTATTTACTTACTACATTTTATAGTTCCTTTCCTAACTGCCCATTACCTACCTCAAGTCCATTTCCAACCTAATCTATTTACCTCCCTCGCTGAAAGCCAGTGGTTGCTGTGCCGATAGCTAGGTACTGGTGGGAACAGAATACGGAGCCGCCGCCATCTTGATACGAGTTGAAATTCTATTTCAACTCGTATCAAGATGGCGGCGAAGTGGTTCGCCACCCGTCATATCTCGTTTCCTGCAAGGGCCAAAAGAGGCGGATGTAGTCCCAGCCTACTCCTTATATGGCAAAACGGCGTGATTGTATACATGTAATTTGTTTTTAATCAAGATTGGCTTAGAAGAAGAAGTCTTGTTTCGGGACACAGGAAGGAACAATACATTTTATTTACAGCTTTGCAACTAATTTATTTTATCGCCTCGGGCCTTTAATCCCTATTTCCCTTTATATAAATCGAATCGCTACGAAATGGTGAAAATTACAAAGAAGAAAAGAAAGTTAATTTGCTAAGATCTGCATGCGATGTTATAACTTTTAACTTTAACTTTAAAAAAACGGTGCCCCACAGTAGGATTTCCCCTGTGTCGTGGGTACGTTTTACAGACATAAATTCCACATGCACAAACCACCCTGACCCGGAGCAACTATCTGTTGGGCCTACAAAATAATAGCAATAATCTTATTATTATAATAGCAATAATCTTATAATATTAAATTAACTTTCTTTCCTTCATTATAATTGATTTCCGCAAAGTAACGCCTGATTCCATTAACTATAGAAAATTACAAAGCACAGCTAATTTGAGTTTTAAATAAACAATATTGTACTGTAACATTGTTAATATAGTCTTCTATAATATAGTGTACTATGTTAACAATATTTACTGGTGGTAGGATTTCTATGCAGGAATCCGAATAGTTCGGCCACCCCAGGGCCAGTTATTCTGCTGTGAAGCAGTAGTGTGCAAACATTACTGTTTCAGTTTGAATTTGAAGGACACTGACAGCTAGCGTAATCACTGATCATATTAGACTCAAGAACTGATGTCTCCGGGTAAGGAGCGCTGTGTGGCGTTACACAGAAATGTTCTGCGTGACACGGCATTTGTTATGAGCACACATTGTTCTTACTATCAGGAGAACGTTTAGCTCGTTTCGTCACTTTATCCAATAATAAATGTATGTACTAAGATTGTTAAAAAATATTTTACTTAAATCTATGATTGAGTCATTTTAATTTACGTTTTTTTCTAGAATTTTAAACAATTCCTTTTAGCAGTACAGGTATGTCATGGTGAAAGTGAATAGATTTTTTTTTTTCAATTATAAACTTCTTAATACTAATACCACATCATTTTTTTAACCTAAGTCTTTATCTATAACAATATTTTAAGTAAACAAATTTACTTGCAATATATTGCTGGTTCGTCTCTCTGTCTAATAATAATAAAAATAGTTAAATTTGTAATAACATTAAGGTAAAAAAATGCTAAATACAGACATAGATTTAAAAAGCTACTATTTTTTTACTAATTTATCGGAATGATTGTAAATGATTTAACCTCAAATTGTACAAATTTGTTGATCTAACAGGTTATATATTGAAAAAAAAAAAACGTATGGCATAAGCACTATTTCTTAGCTTAAGATACTCAGAACATACTAAATTTAACACATACAATCGTTCATTATTGAAAGAATCGATATAAATGTGCGATACAAAATGTCGATGGCCTTTCATCTCCATTTTACACGCTTTATATTAGCTTCACTTGTATTTTTGTTTGTTTATATGTTTCTATGTTTGTAACTGACTCCTTAGGGCTCGATTTTCTCCTACTTTGAACGATCCGATTTAATTAAAATTTTGCACACCTGTCAAAGACCGATGACAATGCAATAATTCGACTAAAAAATAAAAAA
Organism: Luehdorfia chinensis; assembly: GCA_019845155.1. Classification (NCBI taxonomy): domain Eukaryota; kingdom Metazoa; phylum Arthropoda; class Insecta; order Lepidoptera; family Papilionidae; genus Luehdorfia; species Luehdorfia chinensis. The sequence continues at coordinate 1,052,549 of JAHVAK010000573.1, forward strand.
TCGTATTTAAAAAAACATAAAAAACATGCGTTTATAGAAGATCCAACTAAATTACTCAATAGATGGCGCTAATACGAGTATATTGCCTGTTTAGAGACCATCGTCTTAAATTAGTTTATAACAAAATAAAAAATAGATTAAAAAAACTAAACAACACGTGTTTATAGAAAATCCAACTAAAATAAATAATTGTTAAAAAAACTAAGACAGCATGCTTTATATAGAAAACCAAACTAATAACAGTTTAAAAAAAAATAAAAATCACGCTTTCATAAATAAACCAAACTAAAAAATAGAAAATAAATTTTAATAAATTTGAATAAAGAACAGTGTAAAAAATTCTATTAAATATAAATGAATAATAGTGTAAATAAGAAAAATTTTTTTTTTTTTTAAAAAAGCGTGCTTCTTGTGCCCGGGACTCGTACAAACGGTTTATCGTCATTTTTGCTGCGTGTAAGTGTAATTAATAATTATCTTCTGTATCTTAATAACTTCTGCTTAAGCTTATCGACTGTGCTGATGGTAATCAATTCTTCTTGCTTTATGACATTGGCTTCTTTCATGGTTGTGATATTGTGCCGATTTAGTATCCATAGAGTTATTTGTAAATTTCAGAGATCCAATGCGTCCAAGTGAGTGCCATATGGCAAAAAAACATCATCTTGAAGCATTTCTGTTAATTTTGACAAATTTGTTTATAAAGGATGAGCTTATCCACAAAGGCCGATATTATTGATTTTGTTTTAATCAAGTTGAGGTCGTCATACCAAAGATATCAGTCAAGTAATAAATATCTGTTTTACAATTGTTCAGATTTTCTTTTAAATTCGTATCTTTTTTCTTATAAAAACTCCAACACAGATTCATAAATAGCTGAAAATATTGGTAAACAAGAGCCTCTTGATAGCTAGCGAACTTCAGTGTGCAGAAGTAACCGAGTAAACACTTCGTCGTTTTTCTCACATAGCCGAGCAAGTAACCGAGAGTTCAAAGAATCGCTTCGAATCTTGTTGACATTATTTAAAACATTTTGGAACGACTGATATTGATTGATAATTAAACTGTTTACATTGCACACATCTATGATACAGGATGTTTTTTAGGCATGCTCACGAACTTATTGATTGAAACATTTTTTGTTAATTTTGGTACTTTTTGGTTATTCTGCCGTGAAGCAGTAGTGTGCGAGCATTACAGTGTTTCGGTTTAAAGGGCACTGTGAGCTAGCGTAATCACTGGGCATTTGAGACTTTAGAACTGATGTCTCAGGGTGACGTGCGCAGTGTGGTGTCACACATTTGTTGTGGGCGGACGTTGCACTTACCATCAGGTGAACGTTTTGCTCGTTTCGTCACTTTATACAATAAAACAAAAATACTTACCCTGTTACTTTAACATAAGCTGCAGAAATGTATGGTTACGCTATTAACGCGCGTAGGTAACTAAGCATTTTGTAGATTCTTTTTCGATCAATTTATTTTAATTCTTTTTATTTACCTATGTTATCACCTTGTAATCTTTTGAAATAAATAAGTAGAGGAGTTTTGTTATCATTCAAGCTTCAACGAATTTCAAAACGCACAGGCCTCCTCTCATCTCTGAAAGAGTTTTGGAGCTAGGAAGAATCCGCCACGCTGCTCCAATGCAAGTTGGCGGACAGCATATGTCTTCGAAATATTTTTTTTTTTCTCTGAGACGTCAGTTCTTAAACGTATGCGTGGTAATTATACTAGCTCTCAGTGCTTTTCAAACCAAAACAGTAATGTTTGCGCACTACCCCTTCAAGGCAAAACAACTGGCACTGTATCTGTATCTACCTAGAAGGATTCCCGCATAGGAACCCTTCCACCAGTAAATGTATTTCTGGTCTCCATTTTTCGAGATTTTCGCCATTCCACCAACTTGTCGACAGCCATGAGATTTTCCTGGCATTTCCTTTTGTCAACTTTTAGGACACCTACGGGATGTGATGGGGTGGAAAATTTCTTTCACAACCACTCGAAATTAATATACCCATAGAATCCTAAACATCCATACTTTATCCAACACTATAAATGCGAAAGTAACTCTCTCTGACTCTGTCTGTTTGTTACCTTTTCACGGTTAACCGCTGGACTGATCTTGACGAAATTTGGCACAGAGATAGCTTGCAACCTGGAGACGGACAAAGAATATCCCGGCAAATTAAATAGTTCTGTATTTAAAAAAACCTATATCTACGCCGACGAAGTCACGTGCGTCAGTTTACTTTATAAAGTGTTATTAAAAGGAACAACATTTTTATTAATCTATAGTTGGAATTAAGCAGGCACGAAGCGGCAAAAAATACGTCAATTTTACTGATGAAAACCAAGGCGAAAGCTTGCCGCCTTCGTTCAATTAATCTCAATGGAAATTTCTATTAATAACTTTAAGGTTAAAAAGTTTTATTTTAATACGTATAAGATGATGAAGTAAAATTAATGTGATTTCATTATCTTATACGTATTAGAGTTTATTTTGTTCATTTCTATTTATTATATATTTATTTGTAATAAATAGAGATAAAAATTAATGTTTATAAAACTATTTATTAGTAGTAATTGTTTTCTTACGTTCGTAGTTTTTTAGAATACGCTAGTCGTATATGGTAGTATGGTCTCTTTATTATAATGATTATTCAAATCGTATTGAATATATACAAAAAAAAAATGTACAACTTTTAACTTCAAATGTAGGAAAATAAATTCTGCAGCTACTTATGAAGAGATATGTCGTGCTTTCAATCTTCTTACGTTACATGAGCGTCGCTAAGTTCTTGATATGAGCTTGCTTTCTGATATAATTTGTGGTGATCTCGATTATCCTGATCATTAAACACATAAGCTTCGCCACGCCACACGTCGCACTACACACACGCCTTATTCATGTACCATTCCATTTCACTAACTATGGTAAGAATTCTGTACTTTGTCGATTACCACGGACATATAACACGCTTTTTACCGACGTCGATCCTTTTACGGACTCATAACGTGTATTTAAAGATAAAGTAATACATCGCCTATTTAATGATGATGAGATGGAAACATCAATTAATATTCTTATTAAAGTAATATTGACCTACAGCTGGACTTAGGCTTATGTCAATCAACACCAGTCCAGCACAGTCATGCAGGATCCCATTTACTTTCAACACACCCTTATTTATTCAGAGTGTTCATCTTTTCAGTCTCTTTCCTTTTCGTAATAAAATTTATTCACATTATTTTTATATAATTTAGATTAATTGTTATTATAATTAAATTGGCCGTGTGGTGGCGGCTTGTTAAAAGAATACTACCACTCCATCTCATCCATTGGATGTCGTAAAAGGCGAGTAAGGAATTAAACTGCACTGCGCACCCAACAGCGCATGGTGGCGATGGGCTCACCACCTATCACACCAAGTGCATTATATTGTTTTGGTGAAACGTGGATTGTGGCAGTCATCTGTTTGTGCAGTGAGTGCATAGTCTCTGACTACCCCTTATGGGATATAGTCGCGATCTTATGTATGTATGTATGTATAATTAAATTTTGAAACATTGTTCAAGTTTTTTTTTTCGTACTCAAATTTGCTAACCATATAATAACTTTCGTTTTCCTATTTTAAATAAATGTGTTCGCCTCTAAAACCTAAAAATAAATTGGCGGATACAAACGCGGATAGTTGTAATTGGCTAACAGAATTGTATTAAGGGTGTTGTGATGTATATATTTTTTTTGCTATAACTGTCCTAAGTAATAAATAAATAAAGTAAAGTATAGAAAGTAGTAAGTGGTTTAGGCGTAACATTAAAAAAATACATAAATAACTATAGTTTGTAATGACTCCCACCAGTTTCATATAACAGGGTTAATTTTATATTTTAAATCTTATCAAAATAATTGTTTCGAAATGAAATAGATAAATAATTTTTTTAGCGATTTTTCTGTTGTCGTGGCGTGTCTTCGTTGGTGACAATAACAATTTGTAATGTAACAAAGATTTAGTAGCGTGAAAATGTAGGAGTGAATAATGTAAATATTTTTCGGTTTTTTGTTCCTTTGTACTGTTTATTGTATTTGTATACAAGTGAAAAAACCTTTCAAGACAATTGTATGTCAAGTTACTAAAGGACATCGAATATGCTTTTTTGTGTTAGCTGTTGTAATATTTTTCATTTCTTTAAAAAAAATAACGATGCCTCACACTAGGATTTCTGAGTGTGTGTCGTGAGTGCGTTTTACACACATACATTTCTCATTCATAACACAACCAGACCAGAAAACCAACGATTTGTGTTTTTACACAAATGTTGGTCCCGGCACGGTTTTGAGCACAGGACCCGCGGCGTAGAATTCATGTACTCTGACCACAAGGCCAAGCGATCACCAATTTTATGTTAACAGGCATTTTACACACATACAATCTTTTCTGTCACCTCATCTCTTCTTGTAACGAGTTGTAAGAGAACAATAAGAATATGATAAAGGAAATAATAGAGAAATAAAGTTGATATGATTCCTATACAGGACACAGTCTAGGTAGGTACCACCGCAGGGCCAGTTATTCTGTGAAGCAGAAATGTTTGCCCATTACTGCTTCACGGCAGAATAACTGTCTGAAGGACACAGAGCTGATGTAATTACTAGGCACGTGAGACTTAAGAATCGATCTCTCAGGGGGGCGGGAGCAGTGCAGTGCCACAAAGAAATATTTTGGGCATACAGCATACAGGGTACAGAGCATTTGTTATGAGCAAACGTTCAATGACCATCAGGGGGTTTGCTCGTCTCGTCACACACTTCAATAAAAAAAACAGTATGCTTATTTAAATGCTTCAATGGCGACGATGTGTCTGCCCTCGCTAGGGCACTTAGGTCACGAACGGCAAACCTGAAGACAGGAATGCTGCAACTATGCGCTACCAATAGGGTGGTGTTTCATACACAATGGCCGCAACGAAATCCTCAATCTCGTTCGCGACCACCAAGTTAATGTGTTACTGGTGTAAGGAACTTTCTGAAACACAATCGCGATCCAAAAATCGCGAACGATAACATCATTCGCAACGACAGCGTTACCGGCACTGTCTATCCGTCGAAACACCGCAATTTATCTACCTTGAAACCTCGGTCTGTCAGCTAGCCATGACCGGTCACTTCCACAGTCACGGTCGCATATGTCTACTTTTCATCTAATAGTGCTAAAATCATGCGAAGCGACCTCAAAGCGCTTTTCTCTCTAGGAAGCCGGCGACTTCAATAGCAAGCACAGCCGGTGAAATTCACTATCAATCAGTCTCCGTGGGCTGGTGACCTACTCGACTTTGACGTCGTAACACCTACAATACCGACCCACTTCCCGCACACACCGCATGTGCTTGACATCGCCATCCTAAAAACATCCATCTTCCCCTCAGCGAAATAGAAGTGATTCCCAAATTAATATCCAATCACTGTCCCGTTTTACTTCGGCTGGTGCCTTTCGCCCGAGGTTCAAAAAGCGTCGCTTGAGTTTCTTGCTCCATATCTTCTCCAGCGAAACTCATTCCGAATTGGTAATAAATATAGATAATTCAGATAATAATGTAAATGTCCTTCCGAATGTAATACTTTAATTTTTTTTGTTTACTGTTTATGTACACATAAAAATTACAGTAGAAATTACAAAGCTGGTAAATTGGTACAAAGGCACTGACATGAGACAATTATGTTACACCACCTTTATATTTTCGCTTACTAATTTGCGGTTAACGGTGCTGGTAGCACAACAAGTAATAATTGTGTACAACTTTTAGTTATAAATTTTGTGTTTACTGTTTGTTAACCCTAATAAATTAAAAAAAAAAAATGAAGTAACTGACCGATCCGTGGCCGCCCAAGGGAGCAGCCTCGAGTCAGTTACTCTCGCGCATAGGATGACGGTCCAAGCCGAAGTCCCAGCGCGGGCTGATCATCCATAAAGCCTAATTCATAAAGGCTAACAGTGACTCCTTCTTCTTCTTCTTCTTAGCTATTATTCCGGCTATAGCCAAGGTCAGCTTTCCTGCATAATCTGCTCCATTTTGCCCGGTCTTGAGCATCCTCCTCAGTCATTTTGTTGGAAGTCATGTCGTTTTTTACGACATCTAACCAACGCAGTTTAGGCCTACCACGCGGCCGCGAACCCGGAACTTTAAAGGCTAGAAACATATTCCATACGTACTTCTGTGATCTGCAGAGTACGTGCCCGTACCACCTTTAACGGCTTTCCTGCAGCTTATCAGAAATGTCACGTACACCAAGGCTGCCGCGGATGTAGGTGTTACGTATTCTATCGCAACGAGTTGCACCACACATCCAACGGAGCATCTTCATTTCGGTAAAGGCTAACAGTGACCTTCAGTCATAAAAAATAATCAAAGCTATATAACTCACGTCACTACTTTATGATTAAAATTAAATTAATATTATAATAAAAATACGAATATCAATGATCCAAAAAAAAATTAATTGCGCGATTTTTTGATAAAAAATATTATCAATAAAATATTTTATTTATTTTTTGACGAAATCGTGTACCTGGCGAACAACAGATGACCACTTAAAAAAATTATTAAAGTTTACACATTGTTATAATTTCAAGCGCGCGTAAGGAAACAATTGTTTCATAATTCAAATTAAGTCTGTTTTTTTTTTAGGAAAAAGTAATTTCTTTAGGTGTTGCAAAAGAAAAGGGAATAACGAGGTTTTACGGTCTTATTTTTAATGAGGAACATTTATGTTACGCATCACAATAACAGGTTATTAATTTGTACTGATTTAGTGTTAACGATTATTATTATTATAATACATATTAAAAGTAGCTAGGTAGTAGTTAAAGTAGGTAGGTAGCTCAGGTGCTAGGCGCTCGCTTTAAATTTCATAGTACGCGAGTGACCTGGGTTCGATTCCCGGTGCCGGCACCACTAAAATTGTTAATTGCAATTTTAAGTGCCGATTTACCACGAGCTCGGCGGTGAAGGAAAACATCGTGACAAAACCTGCATGTCTGAAGAATAAAAAATATTTCGAAGACATGTGAAGTCCGCCAACCCGCATTGGAGCAGCGTGGCGGATTCTTTCTAGCTCCAAAACTCTCTCAGAAATGAGAGGAGGCGCGTGCTCAGTAGTGGGACATTTATAGGCTGAAACTTTTTACATATTAAAATAATATAATACAACATAATATATATTAAAACTAAGTAAAACGTCCTGCTTAGTACTTAAATTTCATTCATATCTTTAAATTTGTATCAGTTGTTTTAATGATTGGCAATTTAAGCTTATTTCGGCTAACAGAGTTAATAATGTAAATGTCGCTTAATAATGGCGACAAGTTGGCAACGAGTTTTAAATTGAACTGCGCAACAGAAACTAATTAAAGAAATTATTGAGAGAACTTAAAAAAAACAAAGCTGCGGGAAATAATAATTGTGAAGGAAATAATATACCATAAAAGGTGTTGGAAATAATCACAAATACATATATTATGTATAAAACGTGTCCCTAGAAAATATAAAGAAAGTAACTAATGATACTACACATTAATTTTCATAATTTCTTTAGCAATATTTCAAAGTTTCAGCCTATAAATGTCCCACTACTGAGCACAGGCCTTCTCTCATTTCTGATAGGGTTTTGGAGCTGGGAAGAATCTGCCACGCTGCTCCAATGCGGGTAGGCGGACTTCACATGTATTCGAAAATATTTTTTATTCCTCAGACATGCAGATTTCCTCGCGATGTTTTCCTTCACCGCCGAGCACGTGGTAAATCAGCACTTAAAATTGCAATTAACAATTTTAGGGGTGCCGGCACCGGGAATCGAACCCAGGTCACACGCGTACTATGAAATTTAATTGATATTTATTGACTGATATTTAACCGCTTTGCGATTTTGCCAGAAACGTTCTGCCAAGCACAACCACTTTGTGGAATCTGCTGCCGTCAGCAGTTTTTCCGGACCGATACGGCTTAGGGACCTACAAAAAAAGCCCATTCCTTTCTCTAACCACAATGTGTGTACCATAAATACTGGTTTCGGCTTGGATTTAGTGACTCAAAAGACAGTGTTCACTGTTATTTAGGATAATTATTATTTAGTACACCTAAATCTTAGAAAATTAACTTTCTTTCCTTATCATAAGGGATTTACGTAAAGTAACGCCTCGTTCTATTAACTATGCTCAGACCGAGATTGCTTTGATTTATATATTTTTCATGTCTCATGTATGTTTCCTATGTTTCATTTATATATGTGTTAAAACCAAAGTTTACAACCAGTACGTGTTGCCAGTGATGAAATAGGGAACAGAGACGTGGTCCGTCACTGCGGGTCGCTTTAGGAATCACAGAATCGCTCAGCGAGCTATGGAAAGGGCTATGCCCGTAGTTTATCTGCGTGATAAAATCCGTATATCCGATAAAAAAGAACTAAAGTAACCTACATAGCCCTAAGAATAAGCAAGCTGAAGTGGTAATGGATAGGCCATATAGTTCGTAGAACCTCGTACCGGGAAACGCAGTGTAGGCCTACAAGCCTAAGAAACCATTAATTTCGCGAAAGTGTATGTGGCATGGCTCGTTTACATCTAATTTTTTTTTGTCTGTCTAGCCGGCCGTTACAAATTAGAGTGGGACACCCAGTGACTGAAAAAAAATATTATACTGTTTACAAATCAATACAACAATGTTACCATAATTTTTACAAGGCGATAATTGTCGACAAATGATTAGTATTCATTCTAATTGTTTATATTTTTTAAATTATGTTAACGGAGTTTTTTACATTTTCGTGTTTGGACTATGCGGTATATATTCTTTTAAAATTAAGACTTAATGTCAGACAACCATTGTGTATGTAAATAAATGTTTTCTTTTATAGGGTAATGATGAGACGAGAAAAACGTTTACCTGATGGTAAATGCAACGTCCTAATAGTTTACCTGATGGTAAGTCCAACGTCATAACATATGCTGTGTCACTCAGAACATTTCTGTGTGGAACTGCACTGCGCCCGTCATCATTTTGAGTACTTGACTTGGTAACGAACTACAGATGAACAGCTCTCCGATATACTCGGAAAGTTGTTCTCATCCTCAGCATGTGCACTTTATGACAAAACCAAACACACGTCGCCTAATCTAATTAGCCCGAGTTCTCAGACTGTCAGACTTAACGAACACTACTACACAAAACTGCAACTAAAAAAACAAATACGAGTCGCTGAAGACTGATGTTCTATTTTGTTAAATGTTATGTTAATGCAAACGTTATCTGCTGGCAACCCCATCATGGCACTTAAAAAATTTCAGCAGATTTTATTTGAATAGGAGGCAAACGAGCAGGTGGCTCACGTGATGGTAAGTGATCACCGCCGCCAATGAAAACCTACAATACCAGAGGAATAGCAGATGCGTTGCCGGCCTTCGAGAAAGGAATAGGCTCTTTTCTCGAAGATCCCTAAGTCGTATCGGTCCGGAAAAACCGCTGACGGCGGCACATTCCATAAAGTGCAAGTGCGTGGCAGAAAATTCCGCGTAAATGCACTGCGGTGGAATGCCAACCATCAAGGTGGCGCCGATGGAATTTTAAGTTGTGCCGTAAAGTGCGACAATGAAATTCAGCGGCTGGAATTAATCCGAACAATTATTCGGAGCACTCCCCGTGGTAGATCCTGTAAAAATGCAAAGAGATACAACATCTCTTCGCAAAGCCAGGGGATCAAGCCGATCAGATAGGACATGGCGATCAACGATTCGAGCCGCTCTTTGTTTGAATGTACTCAAATGGAAGGAGCTGACACTGGGGTGAGAACCCCCCACCCAGAGATGAGAATAGTACTCCAAGTACCGGTGAACCTGCGCCTTATAAAGTTGCAAGCTGTGGGCCGGCATGTAATACTGTCGCATTCTACTGAGCACGCGAAGCTTTTTAGAGGCCAATTTGGTCTTCCCTTCCAAGTGACCGCGTAATTGAACGTTGCTCGATATGTCGACGCCAAGGATTCCGATACTGGCTGAGGCAACGAGAGAAGTGCCCTAGAAATGAGGTGATACGACGAAGGGTTTTTTTTTGCGGTAAACGCGCAAACTTGTGTCTTGTTAGGGTTGAACTAGACCAAATTTAGTCGGCCCCAGTCCGAGATTTTGACTAATAAAACTAATCACTAATCAACTGGTGCTCCTCTAAGCACCTCAAGAGCTGGCAGTTCATAATGGATTCCATTATTTTTGAGAACAAGGAGGTGATGGGGATCGGTCTGTAGGTAGACGGATCTGAGCGGTCGCCTTTCTTAGGGATCGGGTGCACCAAAGCTATCTTCCATGAGTTCGGGACGACGCCTAGAGAGTAGGAGTACCGGAAAAACCGGATGTCCGGCATAGAGCACTTACTGCACGGGATTGTCGGCGGTGAGTTCCCCCTGTCATGGATCGATTTGGACGCAAAAAGAGAACCTAGAAGATCGGCTTTCTCTTTTGCGTCATGGGCCAGCGAGTTGTCCTCCCTGTGCAGATATGGAAGTGATGGCTCACAGAAATTCCCTTGGACAGCCTTGGCGAGAGACCAGAACGCACGGGTCCCCGAAGGAAGACGAACTAGTTTCTCGCCAATTCTGCTAATGTGCCCAGACTTTGCCGCAGTAATGACTCTTTTTAAGGACCTGAAGGCAGAGTTGTACTTCTTCTTAAAATCGCTAGATTTTGAATCCCGAGACGCCGATGTATTAGCCCAGGCCTAGTAACAATGCTCCGGATCAGGCAGTGGTTCGAAGATCCCAGAGGGGCATCGACGGAGACCACATAGCCGTCCGAATGAGAGGTCAGCAGAAGATCCAGCAGGGAAGGTGTATGATACTCCACATCTGGGACCCGCGTTGGCGAAATAACCAGTTGTGTCAGATCATATGCCAGGGCAAAGTCACAGACAGATCTCCCCGCAAGATCGATGGTTCGAGATCGAAGCCATTCCGGCGTGGTGGGACGATGAAGTCGCCGAGTATAACGATCTCTGCGGATGGGATCTGCTGTAGCACGGCATCTGCAGCCATTTGGATGTGGTCGATGAGTCGGCCAGTTTCGGTATTACCGCTGTGGGACCTATAGAGGCACCCATAGACGCGAGGGTCGTCGTTGCTGTCTATGCGTAGCCAAAGAGTGAACAGGTTCCACCTTCTAGACAGCCGAGGCGTTGAGAACATATATCCTCTCTGACGTAAACACAAACCCCGGCCCGTGGCACAAAGGAATGTTCCAGCTTGTATCCCGGTTAGGAAAGATAAGAGGTATCCGCCGTAGAGGATATCTGCGTCTCGGTAAGAGCATTAGGTAAGGCTTTGCCGTCTCCAGATGGTAGTGAACGGCATCAAGATTGGAATGTAGTCCCCTGATATTGCAGAAATCTACGGCAAGCGTGGTAAGGGGTGCCGTAGTTTTTTTGCTTCGTTTGCCTCGAACAGTTCGGGAATAGAGCGGAACTTTGCCCCCCCCCCCCCCCGAATACGAGGGGCAGCCTGAGCATCTGTGCCCAGGGGAGGATTCTCCAGCACCGGTGGTGCTGGTACCCCCCTGGGGTAGATTTTTTATTTCCACTACCATGTTGCAATCACCAGATGAAACGCAGAAGTTTGTTAAACATCTACTTCACGCCAGTATTCTGTGAGAACGTTTACCTGTAGGTATCATCGTATTACTCTGCCGTAAAGCAGTAATGTCTAACATTGTTAAATTACTGCTCAGTATATAAGCAATTATTAATTAATTAGTAAAGTAAATGAAACTAAGTTTATGGATTTTATCGCGTTTAATTTTTTTTTTTTTTACTATTTATAACCCGACGTTTCGAGTGCTTTACAGCACCCATGGTCACGGGAGGACTGAGGTGACATATGTCCTGATGTAATAGTTAACCTGGGGTACCTTCAGCTTTTAATTATTATTTTTGGGTCCAATCTACGCAGACATCAGGACATCTACGATTGATTAATTTGAATCTTTAATTAGCATCTCAAAACATAGACAGACATTTTTATAGTCTTCCCAATAATGCCATAGATAAAGCGACATTAACCTCTACTTTTACAATTACCACAGACAACTCTACATCCCCTTTCACAAGCTAGTCTAATACAATACAAAAATTAGATTTAGGAAATAACAATGTAATTTGAAAGAAAATAGTATAACTTAAAAGAGATGTTGCTATAAAGCATTTTAAACCTTGTTTGATTAATCGTTACCATTTAAGATATAACATAGTCACTAAGATATGCTGGTTTAAATCTTTGTCTTATTGGTCGTTGTACAGTCAGATGGGGTTGCATGTTATTACTACAATTATTTCCATCCAACACTTCTCTTTCCTCCCTTTGAGGATAATTTAAACAATCATCTTGATCTGCTAAGCTTTCTAAACTAACTGTTCTTTGGCTTTCATTAATATCATTATTTTTAATATATGGGGCAGGGATCAAAAACCATCTATTTCTTCTATATTGTCCATTAGCAGTTTGTATTATGTATGATCGATAAGGTAAAACTTTAATTACTGTCCCATACATTCTCATATCAGTTAACCAAACAGATTCTCCAACAACCAGATCAGACAAAGGTTTTGTTCTATGTCTTCTGTTGTAATAATATGCCTGTCGTTCTTTAATTTTAGTCTCAATCTTTTTTACTTGCTTTGACTCTTTAGTAATAAGTTTTGATGATATCATAGGAAGAAAAGATCTCAATTTTCTACCCATTAGCAATTCTGCTGGACTAAAACCATTCTCTAATGGCGTTGTTCTATAAGCTAATAAAGCTTTATCCATTTCTTCATTTTTCTTAATAAGTGATTTCGCAATTTTCACTCCATTTTCAGCTAAACCATTTGACTGACTATGATATGGAGAACTAGTTCTGTGTACAAAATTATACTCCTTTGCAAAATTTCTGAATTGAGTCTGAAATTGTGGGCCATTGTCTGATCTGAATACTTCACATATGCCATATCTAGAAAATAATTCCTTAACTTTGCTTATCACAGAATTTTCAGACAAAGAATTCAGTTCAAATATTTCAAAAAATCTTGAATAATAATCTGTTACAATAAGATACCATTTTTTGTAATAGAATAAATCTCCTGCAATGATTTGCCATGGTCTATCTGGTGGTTTAATTTCTTTACAAAATGTCTCAACATTATTATATCTATGTTCTACACAAATTGGACAATTTTTTATCATTTTTTCTAGTTGGTTACTTAAACCTATCCACCATACAGCCATTTGCGCCCTTCTTCTACATTTTACAATGCCTTGATGGCCCATGTGAATAAAACCCAATATCTCCTCTTGAATATTCTTAGGTATAACAATTCTCGTTCCCTTCAATAATAAGCCATTGCAAACACTAAAATCGTACCTGTGTTGAAAATAAGGCTGTATATCAGGATGTAGTTTGCTTTTGTCTAGCCATGTATCACTACAGTACCGTCTTATTTCAGTACAAATCTTATCATTTTCTTGTTCTTTTAAAATTTTATTTATGTACACATCTTTTATAGGAAGATGTTGCACTATAAAATTTACATAAGTAGTAGTGTTTTTTGACATAATTTCTTTAATATCTATAGTTATTTTCAAAGGTGCCCTAGACAGAGAGTCTGGCATAACCAAATCTTTTCCTGGTATATACTTTATTTCATAATTAAAGCGCATCAATCTGATTCGAAACCTTTGTAATCTTGGTGCCAAATCATCCATATGTTTAGTTTGTAATATCTGTATGAGTGGTTTGTGATCTGTTTCAAATGTTACTTTTAAACCTGTAATATATTCTTGGAATCTCTCTGCAGCCCATGTCAATGCTAAGGCTTCTTTTTCTATCTGAGAATATCTACGCTCTGTCTCATTCATAGTCCTTGATATGTAAGCTACTATTTCCTTTTTTCCACTTTTGTTTATTTGCATAAGGCAACGACCTAAACCAAAAGAACTTGCATCCGCACTCACTATAATTTGTTGGCTATGATCAAAAAATGAAAGAATTGGAGTTTCACAAAGTTGTTTTATGACTTTTTCAAATGCTTGATCCTGATTAGGGCCCCATAGGAAATCTACATTTTTTCTTAACAAGCAATTTAAATGTTCCATATAATCTGCTTTATTTTTTAAATGGATGGAGGATGCAAAATTTACCATTCCTAAAAATCTCTGTAATTCTGTTTTATTTTCTGGCTTTGGAAATTCAACTATTGCTTCAATACGATCTGGATCTACTGATATTCCATCAAATGATAAAACAAATCCCAAGAATTTAATTTTCTTAACTCCTATAATACATTTCTTTTCATTAATAGACAACCCTTCTGTGCACAACCTATTCAGTACTTTTCGCAGATTCTCATCATGTTCTAACATATCTCTACCATATACCAAGATATCATCAACGTGGTATACTACATTTAGACCATTTAGAATTCGAGCAAACTTTGTGATAAAATATTCTGTTGAACAATTTAAGCCAAAAGGTAGCCTTTTGTACTTAAACCTACCAAAGGGTGATATAAATGTAGTTAGCAACTGACTACTCTCATCTAATTTCAATTGATGAAATGATTTTTTTATGTCAATTTTAGAAAAATATTTCGCTCCATTTACTTTAGCTAATGTATATTCTACATTATTTATAGGGAAGTAAGGTCTCATAACACTTTTGTTAAGCTGTGTATAATCACAACATAGGCGAATTTCCTCTTCATCTTTTGGTACACATACTATAGGAGCTACCCAATCAGTTACCTGTTCCACTGGCTCTATGATATCCAAATCTAGCAACCTTTTAATTTCTTTTTTTAATTTTTCCAACATTGGGATTGGCACCACTCGTGGTACAGATTGCACATAAGGTTTCGCATCTGGTGCCAATTTTATTGATATGGGATCCTTAAAATGCCCCAACTCCAGTAATAGCAGAGGAAACTCTATAAGTATGTTAACAGAACTTTTTTCTGTTAGATTGTACAAATGATATAAATTCACATTTAATATGCCTAGTTCCCTACTTGCATCTCTGCTCAAGATAGGTCTTTTAATTGACTTTATAATATATGCATTTACTGTAATGCTTTTTTGTTTGTGAGATAATTGTATCTTTATATATCCTAATACTTTTAGATTTCTACCATCTGCCACTTTTAATGCTATATTAGTTTTAATAAGATTGTTCACAAAATGTTCAGGCACAACCGTAAAAGGTAAACATACGATATCTGCTCCTGAATCTATCAAAAATGTTTGTCTTTCTAAATTCTTCAATATAAATCTCTGATGTCCATGCTCCATTATTATTATCACCCCCAACTGCCCATAGAAAAAAATCTTTACCTTCTATATCATCTGGTTCCTTATCTTTCTTTTCTTCTATCAGTCGGACCAATTTCAGATCCTGTATCCTGCATGTTCTTGAAAAATGTCCTTTTCCATGACATTTGTAACAATCTGCATTTTTAGCTGGACATAAATTTCTAGTGTGATAATTAAAACCACAATAACCACAATTTTTTTATTCTTTGTTGTCTTACTGTGTCTGTTTTCTTTTCACCAAGCTGTTCTGGATATAGTTGGTCTCTCTGTCTAAAATGATTTTTTCTTACAGCTTCCACTCTCACTTCGCTAGGTTGTTCTTGAAACAACTGCTCTGTTTGTCTATTTTGCACTTCCCATTGTCTCACTATAGTCATTGCATCCTGAAGATTTAAATTTTGCTTCATTTGCAATTTCTTACTTAGCTTCCTATCGCTTATACCCACAACTATTTTGTCTCGTATTATCCTTAGTGATTTTCTCAAACTCACATTTTTGAGCCATGCTGTGAATGTCGGTGATGAAGGAATCTACCGCTTCACCTTTCATTTGTTTTCTTCCATTGAACTTAGCTCTTTCAAATATTATATTTTTCCTAGGTTCAAAGTATTCTGAAAAATTTTGCACAAGATTTTCTAATTTGGTACAGGGCTTTTCAAATTGACAGATAATTTCATTGCTTTTCTCCCCCATACAATATAGTAGTAAACTTTTCGCTTCTTCGTCTGAGCGTTTTCCAGTGATCGACAAGTACTGCTGGAACCTCTTAAGCCAACTTTTCCATTGAGTTGGTTCGTCGAAGTTAAATTCTGAGGGCGGCGTCACAGTTGAAACTGCCATAGTGCCTTTTTCCATTACTAGAGCGTTATTTACTATTTTAATCTCGCACTTCCGCGTTTAGTAGACTCACCGCTGCCACCATGAATAATAATACGATTGATTAATTTGAATCTTTAATTAGCATCTCAAAACATAGACAGACATTTTTATAGTCTTCCCAATAATGCCATAGATAAAACGACATTAACCTCTACTTTTACAATTACCACAGACAACTCTACAGGTACCACCCCCAGGTCAGTTATTCTGTGGTGAAGCAGTAGTGTGCAAACATTATGGTGTTTCGGTTAGAATGGCATTGGTCTCGTCAGTTTATTCAATAAATAAAAAAGAAAATGATGAACTCTCATCACGTATCACTTCAAAACGTGAGCAAAGGTTCTGGCTTTGTATTGAATACATGTTACGGATGTTCAAACAATCGCAGCTCTCATTTCATTTATCCTTTAACGATATCATATGAAACTAAATGAGTATTACGCTCGAATCTCAAGATATTGCTTGGTGGGAGATATATTTCGAATTGGATAATAATTTCATGATACAACAATATTATAGATTCGTAGATTTTCGCCTCTTATTTTTTTATTATAATAAGATAGGAAAGGAAAGGAAGGAATCCGTCTAGGGAGTAGCGCCCCTGGGCCAGTTATTCAGTAGTGAAGCAGTAGTGTGCAAACATTACTTTGTTTCAGTTTTAAGGGCATTGTGAGCTAGCGCAGTGACTGGGCATATGAGTCTTAAGAACTGATGTCTTAAGGTGACGGACGCAATGTGGTGCTACACAGAAATATTCTGAGTAACACAGCATGTGTTATGGGCAGACGTTGCACTTACCATCAGGTGAACGGTTTGCTCATTTCGTTACTTTATCATATAAATAAAAACAAAATATTGTATGACCGGAGATGTTTACAATTGGATAATAATTTCATGAGTAATACTATTATAGGTTGGTAAGTAATATTTTTTTATAATAACATACTGGCATACATACATACGTACAAAACTTGTTATCTGATTCTGAATGAAATTAATTATTGAATTACATTCGGACAAATTTATAGCTGATACTGTTTAAAGACTTAAAAAGATTAGATCTGACAGACAGAAGTAATTTTAATCCGCAATTACATTTTTCGTACCATTTTTGTGTAAATATAATAAAAGCAATTTGGTTTCGCTTTACATGATTTTACTATTATTTAGTTTAGTTAATAGAATGAGGTGTTACTAAAGCATAGTTAATGCAAAGAGATACGCTCGCTAAATTAAAAATGGTGTGCATTACGTAGTTTGTAATGTGCACCACGCTACCACATATTATTATCTTTTTATAGTCAAGAAAGTGACGAGACCATTCAGTCCATAAAAAATGCTGTGCCACCTAGAACAGCTCCGTATTACGATATCATTTCCTTAGTCACATATAGGCAATAATTACACTAGCTGTTAGCAGTTCCGGATCTACATACTCGTACATACATACAGTCACGCCTTATAAGGGGTAAGCAGAGACCACATACGTATTCCCTATATTATAAGACACGACGGGTGGCGAACCAAGTCGCCGCATTTTTGTTACAAATTAAAAACAAAATATCACTGCCCATTGCGTTTCCACGAGCAGTATAGTGGCAGCATTGCATATTATGGTGTTGTTCTTCACGAATGAAGGCTGTCCGTACAATACCTTAGTCGCCTCATTCGACACTTAGGTAGAAAAAAAGTAGGTGCTATTCCACGCTGCCGGATACCTATCGGCTGCTCCGGATCTATGGGCGGCAATTTAAGGGGGCGCCAAATCATATGTTTTTGAAATCTTTAAACTCAACGGCTGAAGGATAAGGGGAGCTAACGTTAAGTTCTTGCCCCGGTTCGGTACTTGGCAAAAACTGCTTCTTGGCAGAATAACTGACACTGCGGTGGACGCCTAGACGGATTTCTGAACATGAATCCTACCACTATTATTACTAGGAAAAACTCACCAATGAGCATCGAGT
Source organism: Luehdorfia chinensis (assembly GCA_019845155.1). NCBI lineage: Eukaryota > Metazoa > Arthropoda > Insecta > Lepidoptera > Papilionidae > Luehdorfia > Luehdorfia chinensis. Next base: position 1,070,773 of record JAHVAK010000573.1, read on the forward strand.
GTTATAAGTTGGCTCGTGCACGCTATTGTAGGCCAATGCACATCATTCTCAAATTTGTATGCGTACGTAGCAAATTAACATTGCTTCTCTGCTTTTCCGAAAATAAAGGCTGCAATCATTGTTTATTGTAACTACTATGCAATAATTTTCCTGCATAGGAATCCTACCAAAAGTAAAATAGTATTTCAATATATTTCATTCGGCGACGGTATGGATTAGTCCTGGGCTCGAATTCTTGCCGGAGCTAACATTTTGTTTTCAGGTTTGGTTGTGTTACATAGATACAGTCATGCCTTTTTCCCATATAAGAGTTAGGCAGAGACCTTTACGCCCCCGCTGGAAACGAGACGTAACGGGTGGACATCAACGTCGCCACCATTTTGGTACAAGTCAAAAAATTCTTACTCTTCATTGCAATCCCACGAGAAGTATATTGTTGTTTGGCGGATGATATTACCAAGGAAAATGGTAGCTACCCGCCAGATCGAGTGGTCCGATTTGGGGAGGACGTCTCCTCCAACAAGTAATATTGAGATTTTGTATATATAGCTCGCATCTCAGAAAACTTTCATAGCGCGATTATGGACGTATGGGATATTATACATATTATATTTCATGAGCTTCTCATGTTGCGACATGGTTGTCGCTACAGTCGTATTGTTCTGCACGAAAAAAGTCTGCCCGTGTCCATACAATACCTCAGTCGCCTCTTACGATACCTCGGTAGGAAATAGGTAAGTACGTACGTATTATTCTACTCTACCAGACATCTATCGGATTTGTAATGTGCATGAGAAATGCTAGTGTGCGGTGTCGTACTTATAAAAGAAAAAATGTATTATGTATCACAAATAAAAATTCTAATGCTAAACATTCCCAAACCATAAAAGTGGGGTTGAGTTTCAGTGAATATGAACCAAGTGAAAATGTGCTTTTATATCGCTTAAGTGTAATTTCACCGCAATCCATTACCATTACCCCATCCTACTACAAACAAAAGCCGAAAGCAAGTTTTACGGTTCCCATTTTAACGCGCGACACGTAATACAAAAATAGATAGCTTAATTTCTGACATCATCATCATTTCAGCCTATCACTATTTCTGAACTGAATAGGCCTCCTCCACAGATTGCCACGAAAGTCGCTTGGCAGGCGGGTTGGCAACCGCTGTTTATTTATTCAGATGTTCCAGGAAGATACTGCTGCCCATCTCCTGGTTTTAATTTATCCACTGTCGACTTTTACGACACCCACGGTGGTGGTAGAATTCCTATACAGAATTCCGTCTAGGTACGTAGTGTGCAAACATTACTGTGTTTCGGTTTAAAGGGGACTGAGAGCTAGCGTAAACACTGGGCATATGAGACTTAAGAACTGATGTCTCAGGGTGACGGGCGCAGTGTGGTGTCACACACAACAGCTCTGGGTGACACAGCATTTGTTATGGGCAGACGTTGCACGTACCATCAGGTGAACGTTTTCCTCGTTTCGTCACTTTATGAAATAAAAAAAAATTATTGGGGTGGTAGATTCTCTTAAGCCGCAACCACACGATGAACCACAGTAATGTTTATACACTACTACTTCACGACAGAATAACAGAATAACTGGCCTGGGGTGGTACCTATCCTAATTCACCATCATCCTCATTATTTCAGCCTGTTACTAGTCCACTGATGGCCTTACCCCAAAATTACAAATTGTGGGAGTATTTTGCCATTGTTGCCAGGCTAGGCAGGCTAGCAACTAGGTATTAATATGTTTCAGAAAGGTGCTGCGGCCCATCTTCTGGTTTTTATTTTCCCTCTGTCGACTTTTGTGACACCCACAGGATGAGATGGGGTGGTAGATTCTCTTAAGCCGCCACCACACCACCACCACACCGCCACCACACCGCCACCACACCGCCACCACGCTGCCACCACGCCGCCATCACGCCGCCACCACGCCGCCACCACGCCGCCACCACGCCACCACCACGCCGCCACCACGCCGCCACCACGTCGCCACCACGCCGTCACCACGCCGCCACCACGCCGCCACCACGCCGCCACCACGCCGCCACCACGCCGCCACCACGCCGCCACCACGCCGCCACCACGCCGCCACCACGCCGCCACCACGCCGCCACCACATCGCCATTGGAATCCTCCACCGAGACGAGTGAGTGCCTCCGTGTTTGCGCGTACACTTGTGGTATATAACATCTTCTGCACCGTTGATGGATATCGACAGCACTTAGAACATGTCGCGGTGTAAAACCGTGTGGTGGCGGCTTAAGAGAATCTACTACCCTATGTCATCCCGTGGGTGTCATAAAAGTCGACAGAGGGAAAATCAAAACCAGGAGATGGGGAGCAGCATATTCCTGGAACATCTCAATAAATAAACTGAGGTTGCCAACCCGCCTGCCAAGCGTGGCTACTATAGAAAATACCCCCAAAATGAGAGCTACAAACTTTTGTAGCAATCTATGGGGGCTTATTTTCAGCAGTGAACTACTGATAGGCGGAAATGAAGATGATGATGATGATGCATATAAATAGCGGCTTAACTGGTGGTAATAGCCGCCGCCCATGTACATCTTCGGTATTATTTTATTAGAGGATTTGTTTGTGAGTTACTAGCTGTTGAGAAAGGAGTAGGCTCTTCTCTTGATGGTCTCCAAGTCGTAACCCATCCTTTCTCGATTTTCGCGGTAGAGCCAACATATTAACGTACTTCTACCAGTATCTAGAAAAAGCATGGTTCTATTATGGACATGTTCTTGCACAAAAGCTTTTTCTGCAATTAATATATTTTTAAGAGGATATTTTAGGCGGGAGGAGTCTGCCGTTTTTTATTGGATATTATGACGAGACATGCAAAATACTCACTAGATAGTAAGTGTAACATATGCCGTGACGCACAGGGTATATCTGTGTGGACATCAGTTCTTAAATCTCACATGCCCAGTGATTACACTATCTCTCAGTGCCTTTCAGACCCAACCTCAGTAATTTTTGCACACTTTCTCAAAATATTTTTATTAATCAAACATGCCAGTTTCGTCACGATATTTTCGTTTAAAACTGAGCCCGTATTAAATTGGCATTTAAAATTCTGAAACAATTTCTGAAGTGAAACCGGAAAACTAAACAGATTTTACGACGTGTGCCTGGCCTCTGAGTTTCTTAAAAGACCTCAAATAGGGGGAGGCACGTGCTCAGCTGCGGTACATTTAAATGCTGTCACTTTGCATTTTTTAATACAAGGGTGGATTGAAAAGTACTCGGCCTAACACAGATCCATTCAATTCTAAAAATCAAATCTACCCACATTATTTAGTTCAGTTCAGACTAGTTCATTGTGTGAAGTTCGAAACGTGTGCGATAATTAGTTGTGATTTTATAAATTTATTAACAAAGTAATCGGTCATAATTTCCGCGAATGGAGCAAATCGAGCAGCGTGCCGTCATTAAGTACCTCCATAAGAAGGGGCTATCATCAAAAGCCATCCATGATGACATGGTCAGTACATTAGGCGATTGTGCTCTGTCATATTCATCCGTCAAAAAATGGATAGCAGAATTTAAGCGTGGTAGAGAGAGTGTGAAAGATGAACCCCGCTCTGGAAGGCCTTCGACGTCAACTACTGACGAAAATATTAAAAAAGTACTTGATTTAATGATGGGAGACCGCAGATTAAAAATTAGAGAGATAGCCGAGATTATAGGCATCTCTTATGAACGAACTCAAAACATCATTGTCAACGAGTTGGGTTTCCACAAGGTGTCTGCGAGGTGGGTTCCGCGACTGCTTTCAGTTGAACAAAAAAGGACGCGATTGACTATTTCACGCGACTGTTTGGAGTTATTTGAAGCCGATGCAGATGATTTTTTGAATCGTTTTGTTACTATGGACGAGACATGGGTTCATTACTGTACATCGGAAACAAAACAACAATCAAAACAGTGGAGAAGACCTGGTTCACCACCCCCTAAAAAGGCTAAGTCGATTTTGTCGGCAAATAAGGTGATGGCTTCAGTATTCTGGGACTCGAAAGGTGTTATTATGATTGATTATCTTGAAAGGGGTCAGACTATAAACTCTGATTACTACTGCACCTTACTACGTCGTTTACGAGAGGAAATAAAAGAAAAACGTCGAGGAATGCTCAGAAGAAAAGTCCTGTTTCATCAAGATAACGCCCGTGTTCACACGTCAGTACAGTCAATGGCTGGAATTCACAACTGTGGCTTTGAACTGTTACCGCATCCGCCGTATTCACCTGATCTGGCACCATCAGACTTCTTTCTGTTCCCTAACCTAAAAAAGCACTTGGGAGGTCAAAGATTTTCGACAAACGACGAGGTCAAAGCAGCTGTAGACGCATATTTTGACTCTAAGGCAGAATCATTTTTTTTAACGGTCTGGAAGGGGAGGTGGCAAAAGTGTATTGAACTTGATGGTGATTATGTAGAAAAATAAAAATATAACTGATTTAGTATGTGTTTATTTTCTTGGTTAGGCCGAGTACTTTTCAATCCACCCTCGTATTTTTGTTATAACATAGATTTTTCGATTTTTCGTTGCCGTTAATCTCATTCGGTCTCTGATCGTCATCATATATCTTCCCATGTGATTTTAATTTAAATTTGAGAACATTACACCGTTACTTATAGTTTTGACTTTAATTGTAGTAGCAGACTTTTACACCGCAGGTTCTGGGTTCGAATCCCTGCTGGACCGACAATTTGTCGCTTTTCGCATCCGGGTTTTTTTTTATTGCATAATGTGATGAGCAAAACGTTCACCTGATGGTAAGTGCAACGTCTGCCCGTAACAAATGCTGTGTCACCCAGAACATTTGACACCACACTGTGCCCATCACCCCTATACATAGTTTCTTAAGTCTCATGTGCCCAGTGATTACGCTTGCTCACAGTGTCCTTCAAATCGACACAGTAATGTTTGCAAACTACTGCTTCACGGCAGAATAACTGGTCCTGGAATGGAAGCTACCTACCGTGTTTCTGATACTGCATCCTAGCCCGAGCCCTCCGATCTTACAACATCAGCGTTATATCAGGCGTTTGTATATGGCCGTGTGTTTGCGCATAAACTAGTGGCGCTATAATATTTCCAGCGCAGCAGCAGCCGACAATATTGGGAAGTTGTCACCGTGGTCGATATCGACCAGGAGGACATCAGTAGTCACCGTATATAGTATTTGAAATTCACTTATTTATTATTTTCTAAAGGTTTAATTTCTTAAATATGCTAAGGAAAAGAGATTTTCTTTTATATACGGCCTTTTTTATTTTATTAAACTAAGAGTAGTCGATTTAAATGGATAGTATTACACGTGTAATTCAGTTAAAGGAAAAAAATTACATGTGTGCAGTTCACACACGGTAGAATTGAACCTACAGAAAAGTAAACTTCTAGAGAATTAGACGAATGCAGAGTACCAGAAGTAGGATGATTTTAAGGTTTATTTACTAACTATAACAATGTTAACAATCTTAAAAATCATTGTACATAAAATATTATATTACATATTATACAGACTCTAAGTCTTCAATTTATTAACTGAAGTATGAAATAAATGTTGTGGTTAGAATTTGATCAATCAATCATCAAGAAATCTTAGAAATACAGCGTCAATTATTATTTTTGATCTCGTTGTCAGGCTAATTAGAGCAAAATCTATGAAGAAATCGAAAATTTGGACGCTTTTTGTTTGGAAACACTGAATACTGTATTGTATCTCATTCTCCCGAAGGCTAAATAAATCCTATAATTCCTATAGTTTGTCTGTTTTCAGTGTCGATTTTACGTTTCATCGAGTTTCAAATCACAATGATTCTAAAGAAGTTTTCACAGCAAAATCCCGCTATTAGAATATTAGAAATATTATGTCATAGAGAATGTTTGTCTGTTTTATACTTTTTTGCTGAAAGTTATCTCCCAATTATAAGATTCTTAACAATATTTTCTTTTCGATGTCGTAGGAGTTTTAACAGAACGGTGTCTACGACTTTCACCGTGAAGGTCGAAAAGGTCACGACTTTTGATTAACTATCGGATGACGGTATCGAGACAGTATCTGCCGCTAATTGATCTCAACTCACGGTTGAAAATTATTTGAAGTAATTCATGGGTAATTTCTCGACTATTATGAACAAGTAATTCATGTTTCATGTAATTCAAATCAAAAATATCCCATCGTCTTATTAGAACTGACATAGGTAAGAATAAATGTGTCCAATACTTGAAATAAATCAATCCATGAAACACAATAACCACTGTATGTATGTAATATGGTGTCAGAAAACAGCAAAGTTAAGAATCTCTTTTGCCTTGCAGATGCAACTCGACTTTTAATGTTTTCTACATTAAAAGTTATAAGAAATTGAAAATTCATCATTATCATCATTTCAGCCTATCACTAGTCCACTGCTGAACATAGGCCTCACCTATAGATTGCCACAAAAGTTTGTAGCTATCATTTTGGAGTGTTTTTGCCATAGTTGCCGCGCTTGGCAGGCGGTTTGGCAACCACAGTTTATTTATTCAGATTTTCTAGGAAAATGCTGCCCACATCCTGGCCTTTATTTTCCTCTCCCTCTGTCGACTTTTACAACACCCACGGGATGAGATAGGGTGGTAGATACTCTTAAGCCGTCACCACACAGTTATTGAAAATGAACTAGTTTTTAAATCATTCTCTAGAAAAAAATGTGTTTTTGGATTTCATCACCATTGAATTAAAGCAATGATTTATGGCTATCGACGTCAGTTCTAATAGGACGTTGGGAGATTTTGAGATAAATAAACAACGATGTTTTCCTTAAAAGACACTGAGACTGATTGTGAATCAAAAACTGTACCAGTTTCTACCGTATAAATACTGGTCTCTGAAACCGCCTATTTCAAAATATCCAAGTAAAAACTACTGGAATCAGGGACATTACCAATTTGTAAATAATATTTATTTTTCGTAAGCTTTTATTTTCTCTGTTTTCCAAAATATCTTGAACTAAGATAGGCAGAACTAACGCAATTTAATAAATAAAATAAAACACAGAAATACGAGTAGCTATTTTCAAAATTCGTCTGAGCAGAAAACATGTTTATCATAAATGAGGAATCGTTGATCTTATTTATTATCTGTAATCGGTATTTGCTTGCCGTGTGGTGGCGGGTCGTTAAAAGAATACTACCACTCCATCTCATCCAATGGATCTCGTAAAAGACGAGTAAGGAATTAAACTGCACTGTGCACCCAACAGCGCATGGTGGCCATGGGCTCACCACCTATCACACCAAGTGCATTATATTGTTTTGGTGAAACGTGGATTGTGGCAGTCATCTGTTTTTGCAGTGAGTGCCCAGTCTCTGACTACCCCTTATGGGATAAAGTCGTGATCTTATGTATGTATGTATGTAATTACGCAACTGTTGAGGTTTGGCAGAGAAAGGCATATTTTTGACAAGATGCTTCTTTTTTGCTCTTTCTCACGGATTTTATTCACGGAAAAATCTAATAATAAATAATAAAACTCCGAGTTACTAATGAGATTCAGTCAATAGTGGTAGACAGATAGACAGTCAAATAAATAAACCAACAGGTGTAACCAATAAACAAAATGGTCAGAAAGTTATACTTTGCGATGTATTTTGAAATGAACCAAACATCAAGTAGCATTGATTTGTTTGAATGCTTAACTGTTGATCAAAAGGACTGATGTTCGAAACGTATTGAGAAAAACTGCACTCTGGTTGTTAAGATCAGGGGATCTACTGTGGAACTTTGTTGGTTTCGGGATCGTTCGAAACGTATTGAGAAAAACTGCACTCTGGTTGTTAAGATCAGGGGATCTACTGTGGAACTCTGTTGGTTTCGGGATCGTTCGAAACGTATTGAGAAAAACTGCACTCTGGTTGTTAAGATCAGGGGATCTACTGTGGAACTCTGTTGGTTTCGGGATCGTTCGAAACGTATTGAGAAAAACTGCACTCTGGTTGTTAAGATCAGGGGATCTACTGTGGAACTCTGTTGGTTTCGGGATCGTTAGAAACGTATTGAGAAGCACTGCACTCTGTTTGTGAAGATCAGGGGATCTGCCGTGGGACTCCGCTGGTTTCGGGATCGGTTTCATTTAATCTCATCACCAATGAATGAGCTTCATACGCTTATACAAAACCGATCACGAAACCTACCAGAGTTACAAAATAGACCTGATGTGAATTGGAGAATGCAATGTCAAATAATTACAGTAACACTGAAAATAAAGTGATAGTTTTTGTTCTTCAGAAAGAAAGCGATTGTTGCAAGAGTTGTCGTTCTAGTTCTAGTTTACATCGCAAAATCCATTAAAATTATGAATAATTATGAATATTCAATAACCGTGCCGAGAAGAAAGTAGAATATAAATTCTTAATTGCTACTGCGTATTTGAAATTATTTTTAGAACTGTTACACCTTTATAAAAATGAAAAATAAGTAAGAAAAAATACAGCGACTACTTTTTTTGGAAACGCCGAACATTATTATGCTGTTCATATTTTGTTAATTAAACATTTTATTCCGAGCACTTAACCTATAAAAACTTAATAATTTTTATTTAATTATTAACATTCTTCTTGCGCACTTTCTATTTAAAGTGGTTACATCTTGCGAATTATACACAAAAAGAAATGTCATGAACTGTATTCGTCCATTAACGTCTATACTTTATTTGTCTTTTATTACTACCTTTCAGATACATCGCTGTAGCTCTTTACGTAGCATTCATTGTTGATTTTTAATTAAATACAAACGTATTTAAATTTTCGTCATAAGAATTTGACTTTGTCACTTAAAAAAAATCAGTACAGACACTGTTAGTAAGAACGGACTAGAATTTTCTGCCACGTATGATCACAATATGGAACATCGCCGCCCATGAACATCTTCAATACCAGAGGACTCTGGTATTGAAGATGTTCATGGGCGGCGATGATCACTTACCATCAGTTGAGCCGCTGGCTTGTTTACTTCTAAAAAAAATTGCAATGTATATTTACATACGAATATTAGTTACGGAGCCAACGTTTTGTAAGGAATGCAGTTATTAAGTCTCCATGTCCTCTGAAACGACTTACATTACATAACATACCTTCCTTAAATTCTATTTCTCGGTCGTTGACGGCCGTTCTGCTGGATACAAGGGTGGAGGCGGGGTAAGGTTTGTGAGGAAACTTGCATTATGTAATATTTTACGCAAAACTGAAAACTGTTTGATTAATGCCAATAAGAAAAGGAGAAAATAACATTTATTATATACACCAAAAACAAGAGAATATAAAATCTTCATAGTTGAAACGTAATAACTGACTTGTAAAGGAGAGAAAGTTAATTTGCTAAGATCCGCATGCAAAATGTAAAATACTAAAATAGTGTGTACGACCTAGTTTTGAAGAGCACCGCCCGCCGCCCTCAACAGCGTGCACAAGAAAAGCCGCCACCGGGAGCCGCCACCAGACCCTCCACCACTACAACACTACCACTAGGCAATACACACCACTGAAGTCGAGAACACGACACGTGTTTCACCTCAAAACGAGGCATTATCAAGTGATATTGACGACTCTACGACTGTCACTCGGCGGTTGAAAGTCGTAGAGTCAATATCACTATCACATTTTACATTTTGCATGCGGATCTTAGCAAATTAACTTTCTCTCCTTTACTATAATGGATTTCCGCAAAGTAACGCCTGATTCTATTAACTATATTAAACTGACTTGTCTCAGTTTCTGCCATAAGTAAAATGGAAGCGCAGACACGGTTACTCAGGAGTCGGGCGCTCGCCTAAAATTCCATAGTATGCGTAGTAGTAAGTGTCTTGCATTCAATCCCATGTGTCGGCATCTATTAAATTTTTCTTCAATTTTAAGTGCTGACTTACCACGTGCTCAGCGGTGAAGGAAAACATCGTGGGGAACTGTATGTCTGAGGAATATAATTTACTGGTGGTAAGATTCCTATGCAGGAATCCGTCTAGGTAGGTACCACCCCAGGGCCAGTTATTCTGCCGTGAGCCACTAGTGTGCAAGCATTACTGTGTTTCGGTTTGAAGGGCACTGTGAGCTAGCGTAATCACTGGGCATTTGAGGCTTAAGAACTGATGTCTCAAGGTGACAGGCGCAGTGTCGTGTCACACAGAAACACGCACGCACCCCTGAGACGTCAGTTCTTAAGTCTCATATGTTCAATGATTACATTAGCTTTTTGCAAGTTTGCATGCTACCGTTTCACGTCAGAATAACCAACCCTGCGGTGGTGCCAACCTAGATGGAATCCTTCAAATACAATTTAAACTACTACTATGTATCCCCTATGTTCAGCAGAGGACTAGTGATAGTATGAAATGATAATGATGATGATGGATGTGCTAATCTCAGCAAATGCTGATCCGATTTGAAAAATAATTCTTGCATTCGATTTTGACGATTAAATAGCGAAATTTATATTTCTTACGTCGTAAAATAAAGTATTTTCTTTTTCATTTTCATATGCAATACGTCATTGATATGCAGGAGACACAGTATTGGGGAATTTATATTTTGACTTTGCCAATTAAAATTTTTATTATTCTTCCTTAACAAAGCAATAAAATGCGGACGTGAAAGTTAGTGCCAATATGTAATGGGCAATAAAACCTGTGGCGTGATAAAGGTGTTAATGTATACGCTGGAGGTTACTTGACGTGCAATAACAATACTCCAGGTACAACGTATTTCGTATATGTTGTCCTTAACTTATTTGCGTTATACATTATCTATTAAGACCTTTTCATTTTTTAGCAGGCTTGACGACCGCCTGGTCTCGTGGTCACAGTACCTGACTTGTACGCAGCGGGTCCTGGGATCGAATCTCAGCTGGAACCAATAATTAGTGCACACCAATTTTTGGTTTTCGGGTCGTGTTCATAATAATGAATGCGAAACGGGAGAAGTCAATAATAATAATAAAGTAATGTGGGGCATCGTTTTTTAAAAATAATGTGGACATTATTTTTAATTATTTATTAGGTCCTATCGATTTGTTAGCAGACTTGTAATTCTGTATGAGCAGACCTTTCAGTAAATTCAATCATCTTTTTTAGGTTAAAATTCATGAAACTTAACTCGACGTATTTGTCTGTGTTGAATCATTAGCTTTTTTACCACAACTTATTGTTGCTCACTGACCACTGATTTTATAACTAAACTAACTGCTCACCAGTTCACCCGCGTATAATAAGTCGACCACACGACTGTGCCGTACGTTCTGTTGTATTTTATGATTGGTAACACTGATGTTACGCCATCCGCCATAAGATAATTTAAGATAGACACGTTTGTGGTGCAACTTAAATAAAAGAATTAATGTTGGATCTATTATTTATTTATTTATTTAACTCTTTATTGCTTCCTTTACAATAAAGGGATACAAAGGGCGGACTCAATGCCTTTAGGCATTTTCTCGCAGTCAACCCATGGAGTGGTGAGATTTTGAATAAGTGTAGCAATAAAGGAAAACAGAGAAAGAAAGAAAGAGAAAGAAAAAAAAACCTTAATAACTCCTAAATATTATAAATATAGTTACATATATAAAAATATATTAAATACATAAACATATACGTATATACGGTATACATATATATTATACATATAAATAAACGTAAAATAAAAAAAATAAATATAAATAAATAAAATATGACATCGTGTCAGGTGTAGGGTAATATTAGCGTTGCCAATCTCTTAAAAATTAAACTTAAATCTAATTATACAACACGTTCGGCCCTTCTCGGTGATATTCGATTCTCAGCGTGCTCCTCAAGAAACGCTTAATTACAATATACCGCCATTTCTTAATAAGGTTCTTCGTACGGAGAAGGAACGGGCGAAAGCAACTCTGTAGCTATCCTCTTTTTTAGTAAATCCTTTTTTTATCTCAAAAATGCATTATAAATAAAATTTTCAAATAATAGTCTCAAGGAGCAACAAAGCATGCTTCATGTTCGAATTTTACTAAGTAAGTAAGTAATACATTTAAATAAAACTACTTTTTTACGGATTTTATCGCGTTTAATTTTGAACTATTTTTACCCGACGTTTCGGACGCTTTACAGCACCCATGGTCACGGGGGGACTGAGGTGACAGTTGTCCCGATGTCATAGTTAACCCGGAGTACCTTCAGCTTTTAATTATTATTTGTAGTCCAGAACATGGTCGCAGACTGCAGACTTGCACTTTGACAGACGACCATGTTCTGGATCATCCCAACCATTACATCAGATTTGATAGACCACAAATCCTTGCAAAAGAACACCGATTCCTACCAAGGATGATTCGCGAGGCTATTGAAATTAAAAAACATCCTAATTTCAATAGGGAAGATGGTTGGGTATTACCATCGGCTTGGGATCCTTTTATTAATAAAATTAAATCAAAAACCAAGCATACCAATGCAAGGCTTCAAGACACAGTAAGCTCTTTCTGCGTAGATCGGACTACAAATAATAATTAAAAGCTGAAGGTACTCCGGGTTAACTATGACATCGGGACAACTGTCACCTCAGTCCCCCCGTGACCATGGGTGCTGTAAAGCGTCCGAAACGTCGGGTAAAAATAGTTCAAAATTAAACGCGATAAAATCGGTAAAAAAGTAGTTTTATTTAAATGTGTAATATTCGCGTAAATAAAAGAAAACATTAAGTAAGTAATACACTAGAATACAATAAACAATTCACGATTAAAAAACATACAGCACAAAATGAAAACAAGAAAGAAACAAATTACACAACAAGATACAAGATACACTACAAAATTAATTTAATTAATAAATAAGTATATTGTAAACCCGAGTATACCAGCCTCCACCAACAGCACCTATTCACAAGTATGACGCATGTGGCAGCCATCGCCCTCCTACATCATTTCAAAGGGAAGTGGACGACCCGCCATACGACGCCACCGCAAGCAGATACATACACGTATTACGTAGCTGCTTACAAAATAACAGTCACGTTGTGTTATACATTACTTGATGTCTCCCTGGATGGATTACGCATGGATACGCATTTACCACGGGGTGTGTTCCGGGAATTGTTCGGAATTATTCCAGACACTGAGTTTCACCATCGTAGATCACGGCACAGCACAAAATTTTAACCACATCACCTCGATAGCTGGCATTTCACCATGGTGCGCTTTTCCAGGAATTTTCTGCCACGCTCGACCATTCCAGTGGAATTTGCTGCCACCAGGGGCTTCTCCGGACCGATAAGACTATTGACTTTCAAGAAAAGGGCCTATCTCTAAGGACGGCCACGCACCCAACATTCCTATATATATATATATAAGTTTAAATTTTATTCTTTTTTTATAAACTTGATATATTAGGGACAAGAACACGCTGCATCTAATGTAGATAGTTACTAGCAACAGCACATCTTTCTCTTTCTAACGCAGCTATCTCTTTCTCTCTTTCGGGATAGGCGTTCATTCAGTAATTTTCAGGTTTTTCTGCATCGTGGACGCGCCAACAGCTTGTTGATATTTCGGGAATGTGCGAGAGAACGTGTATTAAGAAATCATTTCGTCGATGTTTTGTTAAAAGCATATTCGCTTTGTTAAATTCACGAATTATAAATACGTTGTTGAAAAACCAAAAAGCGTTAAGTTAATTTTAGCTTAAATTCCTTATTAAGTGAGATTTTTGATTGCGAATGTTTTTTTCGTTATATTTGTATTGAAACAAATGAGTAAATGTAAATTATAAATTATGAAATTAGTGTAAATATGAAAAGCTTTTCGTTTATATATAAGTTAAGGCTTAGAAAAATGTGAAACGATTAATGTGAGAAATAACACTGAAAGATCATCTAATGTGAAAAAAAAAAGGAAATAATGTTACAATGTGAAAGTGTTAACTTTTTCCTGAAACTATTTCCCATTGTTTTCAATCTGGCGAGCTTATTAAAGTAAACACAAAAATGTACAACGATAGTTACGATGACGTTGATTATTTAAGAGACTTAAATTTTAGTGTAAACTTTAACGCCTCGTTGAATTTTGGAGCGGAATTGGATATATTATTTCAACCCGAGAGTGTACTTATTGCTCTCTACGTACCGATTGTTTTACTGTCACTTATGGCCAATATTCTTCTCATCGTCGTGGCTGTTAAATGCAACTACACAAAAAAGTAAGTTTTAATTCTGTAATTTACTTTGTTTGATATATTTTTTTTATAGAAGAAAGTGACGGACCGAGCAAAACGTTCACCTGATGGTAAGTGCAACGTCCGCCCATAACGAATGCCGTGTCAGCTAGAACATTTCTGTGTGACGTCACACTACGCTCGTCACCCTGAGACGTCAGTTCTTAAGTCTCATATGCCCGGTGATTACGCTAGCTCTCAGTGCACTTCAAACCGAAACACAGTAATGTTCGCGCACTACTGCTTCACAACTGAACAACTGGCCCTGGGGTGGTACCTACCTAGACGGATTCCTGCATAAAATCCTACCACCAGTAGTATATTTGCTCTTTGTTTAAATTACATCACATAGGCGGAAATTCAGAAGTGAAAGGTACAAAAAAGGCAAATATATCATAATTACTTTACAGCCGGGTTAGATCAGGGCCCGTGGCGATCGCTTTAAATTTAATAGTACGCATATTGTTTTTTTTTGCCGTGTGGTGGCGGCTCTATAAAAGAATACTACCACTCCATCTCATCCAATGGATCTCATAAAAGGCGAGTAAGCAATTAAACTGCACTGTGCACCCAACAGCGCATGGTGGCGATGGGCTCACCACCTATCACACCAAGTGCATTATATTGTTTAGGTGAAACGTGGATTGTGGCACTCATCCAATGGATCTCGTAAATGAGATGGTGATGGGCTCACCACCTACCACACCAAGTGCATTATATTGTTTTGGTGAAACGTGGATTGTGGCAGTCATCTTTTTTTGCAGTGAGTGCCCAGTCTCTGACTACCCCTTATGGGATACAGTCGTGATCTTATGTATGTATGTATGAATATTGTGTTTTCTATGATTGTTATGTACGTGTTATAATAAATCAATTTTCATTGTAGAAAATACTCGTGTAGTGTGTGGGAGATTTTTTTCATATTTTATATAATATTTTTATTAACAATATTTACAATAAAACGAACAACGTCCGAGTTTTTTCGACTGTTTCTTGTTCGTTCAAAAATATTACATTTCTTTCATTCATTTATTATTAAATAAATTTATATAAATATAAATATATATGAATGAAAGAAAGTGAATAAAAAGGAAATTAAAAGTTCTACAATCAAGCATATTTTTATTCATTTATTTATTTGTTATCCTTTTTTATATGAACAGCGTGTGTGTCTATCAAGATTGTGGAAAAGACTAAAATTTTAGTATTCCATAATGAGTTGCCTTTTATAAATTTTCTTACATTCATGTATTAATTTAATAATAATTGAAGAATTACCTAGAAGTTACCTAGAATTATCTTCCGAATAACTCGTGAATCCACAATATATATCGCGGTTTCGCCGAAATCGATAGGGATAACCATAACAAAGTGAAATCTTCGAACAGTTAAGCAAAGTTCCGGTGGTTTTCTGAATATTTTAAAGGCTTTTGATAGGTATCTCATGCTCTACCCTGTCAATGAGTTGCCATCATACGGAAAGCCCTCTTACGTCCTTGCTAAAATATCGGTACAATGTGTACCATACTATGTATAATGCGACGTAACGTAATATTAGGTAAGTCACACCTTTTCCCCTTGTAGGCAGAGGCCACACTCGTAGCCCACCATTCGCCTGCGGCGGAAACGAGACGCGACGGGGCCACGTCGCCGCCATTTTGTTAACAGTCCAAAAATATCTTACTCTCCATTGCGTTGACACGAGCAATGTAGTGACAGCATTGCATATTGTGGTATTATTCTATACGAAGAAATGCTGTCCGTACAATGCCTTAGTCGCCTCTTACGACATCTCGCTATGAAATAGGTTGGTGCTATTTTTCTCTGCTGGATCTATCGGCCGACCCTTAAATAAGAAAACATATTTAAAAATCATTGTAAAAGATGAGGTTGTTAAAATTTAAGAATAATTGAAAATCGTTTTCAGAGTTGTTGCCTGCCGTCTAATACCCGTTCTCAGATTGACGTAGAGTAAACAGACGTCTATCCTACGTCGATCTGTCTTTCTTATTTCGCGTCGGTCCAATAGTCATAAAACCATATTTTTTATATGAAAGATAGTGACGAGACAAGTAAATTATTCACCTGATGGCAAGTGCAACGTGTGCCCATAATAAATGCTGTGTAACCCAGAACGTTTCAATGTGGTGCCACTGCCCTCGACACCAGTTCTTAAGTCTCATAATATGCCCAAAAATTACACTAGCGATCAGTGTCCATCGGACCGAAACACAGTAATATTTGCAAACAACTGCTTGACGGCAGAATGATTGGAACTACACTGATACCTACGTAGACGGATTCCTGCGTAAGTACCCTACTACCGGAAAAATACGGTTACTCCGTACCGTTGTCTCTGGGTGACGGGTGCAGTGTAGCGCCACACAGAAATGTTCTGGGTGATACAGCATTTGTTATGGGCAGACGTTGCACATACCATCAGATAAACGTTCTTCTCCTCTCATCACTTTATCCAATAAAAAAGACTATTTTAGTAAGCTGATGTCGTGGGAAACATTATGGAGAAACTAGGCAAAATAAAAAGAGCGCGTACAACTTGGTACAAGCGACAGAAGTGAAAGTTATATGTAAATATTTGAAATTTAATTAAAATTAAAAAATAACTAAACATGAACTAACAAAAATATTACTAACCGTAAAGTAACTCAATATATAAACAATTATTAATTAATCGGTAAATATTAATGAAGAATAAGAGAAACGTTACGACGATCGTCGCAACCAAGCGTCGATGGAAGCAGGTGGCTCGAGACCGTGTTTTGTGGAAATCTACGGGGCCTTCCCCGTAGATTTCCACAAAACACAGTTCAACAGTGGACTAACATAGGCTGAAATGATGATGACAATGAACAGAAACACGATGACTTTGCATTCAAATTCGAAATTGAAATTATAAGTCTAAAGAATTTTTACTTCAAAACAAGTTATTGTTAATTTATGTTCCAAGATCGCACATACATATCTATGTTCTTTTTTACTGTGGGATATTTTTGGCTGTCATTTTATCATATATGTACTTTTGTCAGTAAACGATAGTTAATACATTACAGCACCACAACTCATAAAGTACCACAATCAGATTGAAAATAACACAATCGATTCGCGATGAATCTGCGCTTTCAAAACAGACAATGTTAATCGTTGTTGTCTTTGAAGATTCACTCCAATCAGTGAAAAACAAAATGTTTATTAATTAGAATCTTGTACAGGCTTGCACGAACACAAGATTTTAGCTACGTTAATCCGCGTTAAAGGCTTTTAGCTCATTATAACATGAACTATGCATTAAAAATTAATTAGTTGACTTAGTGGTGGGCCTCGGTAAAAAACAAAGGGTAACATTGGATACGGTAAAGACAAGTGAGAGTAGCGTTTGTGACCCATTTGAAAAACGGTAAAACATTTTGAAAGAAAGAATCCCGGTAGCGAGTTTACACCGATGAAAAAAATGGATGCAAGATGAACGGAAGTAATCAATGCAGGTCGGGCTACAGTCTAGCCCTAGTGTCTACACAATCTGTTTATCGTTAGATGGTTCAGTTCTAATCTATTTTGGCTTGGAGTCACACGAAACCATGGTTTCAACTGGCGATGTTGTGGCAATTATTGAACTATTGTGCGTTTTTTAATATTTTTTGGTAAAATATAAATAGAACACGAAAAAGAAACAGTGTGGTGTAATTATTGGTAATTAAAAAGAAATAAATATACGCATACTAATTTGTTATGCGCAATGTGATGGCGACTTTAGAGAATCTACCACCCCATTTCATCCCATGGGTATTGTAAAAGTCGCCAGAGGGAAAATAAAAACCAGGAGATGAGCAGCAGCATCTGAATAATAAACAGCGGTTGCCAATACGCTTGCCAAGCGTGGCAACTACGGCAAAATCCCCTCAAAATGAGATCTACAAACTTTTGTTGCAATCTATTGGGGAGGCCTATGTTCAGCAGTGGACTATGATATGCTGAAATGACGATGATGATGATGATGATGATGATGATGTTGATGAATTTAGTGAAGGAGCTTAGCATTACTACAACGGATTATAATAGTTATTTAAGAAGTATGAAAAAACTTATTTGCATCTCCTTAATTCAATACACTTAAATTTTTTAAACAAAATACAGTAGTGAGAAATGCTGTCAACTGCACTGCGGTTTTTGCTACAGACATTCAGTTTTAACTGTTCAGTTTTAACTATTGATATTTTGATTAGATAGTCAGTTCAACTGTACAGTTTTCAGTTTTTCCTTACACACGTAACGATTTTACTGAACAATCAGACTGAACATTCAAAACTGACAGTGGGATCGGTACTTTGTGAAAATTTAATTTTTAATTTAATTTTTAATTTTCGTTAGACAGATCAACAGTGAACTTTTACTGTAGGTATATTATTATTTTTGTGATAGCTTTTAATAGTATCAGATGAAGCCGCTTTGGTGAAATACAGCAAGAGTAAAAAATTTTTTTTTTTTGTCGTTTCTGTATTGGTTTATTAAATAATCGCAGAATGGGTTTAAGATACGGGCTGCGAAAAATGACGTCGCAAAATTTAATCCGCTATTCAATTGTCGGGGACCATCTCCTAGCATAAGCTGAGCTTAGTGGAGTTAAAAGGAATAACAGTGGTATCGAAATAAAATTCTTTTTAACAAATAACGTAAGAGTATAGTCGAATTTATCAGCACTTGGAAAAATAGAATCGCATAAAACATATTTCATATTAACATCATATCGATAAAACCCCCAAGACTTGTCAGTCAGATGCGCTTACTACTAGCACAGTAGACTAATATATCTTAGGCACAAATCCCAACCGTAGCCGAATATTTGTGCAATACAAAAAAACTCAGGGGCTAGGCGCTCGCTTTAAATTTCATAGTACGCGAGTGACCTGGGTTCGATTCCCGGTGCCGGCACCACTAAAATTGTTAATTGCAATTTTAAGTGCTGATTTACCACGTGCTCGGCGGTGAAGGAAAACATCGTGAGGAAACCTGCATGTCTGAGGAATAAAAAATATTTCGAAGATATATGAAGTCCGCCAACCCGCATTGGAGCAGCGTGGCGGATTCTTCCTAGCTCCAAAACCCTCTCAGAAATGAGAGGAGGCCTGTGCTCAGTAGTGGGACATTTATAGGCTGAAACTTTTTTTTACTTTTACTTTTACAAAAACAGTTTGGAAAATCCAAAAGTGCACGCTCATTTAACACTTAAGAAAAAAAATGGTATTGAGGTTCATATATTTCGAGTCACTTCCATTTCAGATTAAAACAATAAGAAAAAAATAATTTTCTTAATAACTACTAGACTTTTTATATGAAATAGAAAACCAGTAGATCAAAATCTGGACACGACAGAAAATACCCGGTCTCGATACGTCAATTTTTTAGGGAGTTATCGTGACCACATCCCTAAAAAATACAGACGTCTACGTCAAGTTTTTTAAACTGTTTTTTTTTTAATTCGCATTATTAGATGACATTTCAAAATAATTTTAATGAATTAAATAAAGTGTTTTCTTGATATTAGTCTATTCAAATTAGCATATAAGTGCAATATAATTGTGATAAAGGCATTGCATGCTTAGATGGTTTGGATACGTAGAGAGGATGAATGAAAGGAGATTGACGAAACAGATTTATGAGGCAAGTGTGAATGGAAAAGTCGGTAAGGGTCGACCTAGGCGTACGTATCACAATCAGATCGGTGAACTTTTGAGGAAAGGTCACGTTAAAAGTACCCGCAACCGACGAGCGTGTGTGAAAACGCTAATGAAAGTAGAAGAAGCTAAAGACTGTGTGTCAGGATCGTAGCAAGTGGAAAGATGTGGTCTCTGCCTACCCCTATGGGAAAGAGGCGTGACTGTATGTATGTATGTATGTATGTATAAAGGCATTGGAATCCGAATCCGCCGAATCGCATGACCATGACTTGTCGGGTATAAAGCACTATCTCACGCCGCTACGTGCCATGGGACGTGCAATTAGTTGTTTTCGGGTTTGAATATATTGTATTCGTCCGTATTTCTGACATCCGGTCCTACCTCCGATCTTATCTCATAAGGATTTACATAGGACATAGGAAGGTGAGAATGAGTGTGTGCGTTTACGAGTGATATTTGCTCGCACACTTGATACACTGTAATGTGATGCGGATGACATATCCTGATAGTCGTCCCGCCTTCGAAGGCAATCATTACTAATGTTAAAGCACGTATTGGCTGTACGCATACGAACTGAGGTTACATTAGTCGTCTACCCTACGTTATTATAGGAATTTTTATTTAACGTAACTATAACATTGAAGGTGTCTTTCAGGCCAACTACTATCATAGTGACGTCATCTGGTAACAACTGAAAGTTATTCTCTGTAATTTTCGACGTCTGTATATTTTTAATATTGATTTATGTCTATAAAACGCACTTATGCATACATACGTACATAAGATCACGACTGTATCCCATAAGGGGTAGTCAGAGACTGGGCACTCACTGCAAAAAACAGATGACTGCCACAATCCACGTTTCACCAAAACAATATAATGCACTTGGTGTGATAGGTGGTGAGCCCATCGCCACCATGCGCTGTTGGGTGCACAGTGCAGTTTAATTCCTTACTCGCCTTTTACGAGATCCATTGGATGAGAAGGAGTGGTAGTATTCTTTTAACGAGCCGCCACCACACGGCACAAACGCACTTATGATGTAGAAGAAATCCTAGTTACATTTTTAAATAGAAAATAGATATAGGTTGAGATTCCGGGACTATTCGCGCAAACCCTTCGCCGCTCACCGTTATTGTCTTTCCACTCGAATGTCACTTCGAAGCAATTAAATCGCGGTAAGGGTCGAATACAAAGTCACAGTTTGCCAATAAATTCTTTTGTTCTTATACATTACGTTATTTTAATTCGAGATGCCTTTTAATACTTTGAGGTTTTATTTGCCGTGTGGTGGCGGCTCGTTCAAAGAATACTGCCACTCCATCTCATCCAATGGATCTCGTAAATGAGATGGCGATGGGCTCACCACCTACCACACCAAGTGCATTATATTGTTTTGGTGAAACGTGGATTGTGGCAGTCATCTGTTTTTGCAGTGAGCGCCCAGTCTCTGACTACCCCTTATGGGATACAGTCGTGATCTTATGTATGTATGTATGTATGTATGTATAAGGTTTTAAGATCTTTATATTTTACAAAAAAAAAAGGATATTGCAGGAGCTATTCCGCTTTGACGTGTATCTTAAATAATGATTTCTTATATTTATCGTACGAGTATATTAACAACAGAAAAATAATTAAAACAATATTACTTAATATAAAGACAAAGAGAGCCCAAATATAACATATTTATAGATTTATTTTGACTCATAAAGCACAGGCTATTATTATCTAATACACAATGTGCCCAGCATCGTATCAGCGATAATTTAGGCACTACTTGTAGAAGTAAGATGAATGTAGATACATCCCCGCTTTGAATCGACCCCCTGATGCGTCCTAACCCCTTCCCAGTGCCAGCCATGGCCATTGCAACTTTTTGTCTTCCTGACCACGATACGGTCAGTCACGACCCGGGCCACACTGTACACACAGTCAATAATCACACCGCGTACACACGATTTGCATCGAGTGTTATAGATATAATTATTTTTCTTGATTTTTATTTTTGTTGACGACTAGTGTCAAAATAAGGAGAAAAAAAATAAGGAACTCCAATTGTATCCTCACAGGAGATTTATTTGTGTATAGGATTTTATTTTCTTTGATTCCAGATAAAAGTACTAACAAATCTATATAGATGTAAAAACTCGATTAGTGTCGCTTCATATTATACGCTAATGTATATATATAATTATATTCAACGTTAATCGTTATCAAAATTCGTTAATCAAACTGTGACCGTGTGATAGCGGCTTCAGAGAATCTACCACCTCCTCTCACCCCGTGCGTGTAGTAAAAGTCGACATAGGGAAAATTAAAACCAGGAGATGGGCAGCAACATATTCCTGGAACATCTGAATAAATAAACAGCGGTTGCGAACTCGCCTGCCAAAGCGTGGACAACTATGGCAAAATCCCTCCAAAATGAGAGCTATAAACTTATGGTAATCTATGGGGGACTACTATGTTCAGCACTGGACTATTGATAGGCTGAAATGATGATGATGATGATGATGATGAATCAGACTGTAAAATAGAAAGTAACACCCTGTAAATGTCTTACTGCTGAGCACTGGCCCCTTTTTATTTCTGAGAGGGCTTTGGAGCCGTGAAGAGTCCGCCACGTTGCTTCCAATGTGGGTTGGCGGATTTCACGTGTCGTCGAAATAGTTCGTTTCCCATACATGCCGGTTTCATAACGATGTTTTCTTTCAACACCGCGCATGTGGTAAATCAGCACTAGATAACAATTTTAGAGGTGCTGGTACCGGAGATCGAATTCACATCACTCCCGTACTATGAAATTTAAGGCGAGCGCCCGGCCCCTGAGCCATCATCTTAAAAATTATTTGAAAGTTATGATATTCTTTGTGGACTATAATAATAATAATTATAATTTATTTATAAATTCAGATAACAGAGATCCATTTCATAATTATTAAAATAAAATATAAATACCAAATCTTATAATATTTTGTACATGTTATTATTAATTATTCAAAAGAAAATTATTCTATTAACTTTATAAACTGTATTATAGTTTAAACAGCAATAAATTCGACCATTTTCTAAATATGTCACTGTACGAGCAATTGCAACAAATCGTTTTAATGAGAATATTCTTCGACTCAAAAACGAAGCCTCTAAATTGCGCGATACGGTGACGGATCAGTGTGTCCAGGCCGGCAACGTGGGCCTCCGCGAACATCAGGGACGCGCTACACCACCGGGGCCGACGGAACAGCACACGAAACGCATCATTGTACTGCACCTTCAGCCTGCGGTACTCCTCTTTGGTGTAGTTCGTCCACAACTGCGGAGTGTAGAGAGGCTGACAGTAAGCTGCAAGCAACGCTAGTTTAGAGCTCGTGGAACATTTCTGAAAACGACGAGCTATCATGTTGGCACGCACCGATAGAGCACGTCGCTCGCGATCTATGTCATAGCCGTCGCACAGATTTTGGGAAACAATGTGCCCCAAATACCTGAATGTTTTAACCCACTCCAATTGCGAATTACCTATATACACTGGAGGGATATGAACCTGGACCCTACCACTTCCAAAAAGCAAACAGACGGACTTGTTTGCGTTATACAAGAGGTTATGATCCACCGCATATTCTTCACATCTCTTGAGCAATGCACGCAACGCACTAATCGATGGGCTCAGAAGCACCATGTCATCGGCGTAACTCAAGTTGTTAAAACACTCCAACAACAACCAAAACTTAAACAAACCAATGTGACAACCAAGTCTGGTGCCTCTGAGCTCCTCAATCAGCTGATTAACGTAGAGGTTAAAGAGGAGAGGCGATGTAAGACCCCCCTGCCTCACCCCACATGGAAGGTGAAACTCCTGAGAATATGCATCACGCCACTTTACCAAATTAATTTGGCTACTGTACCACGTAATCAATATATTAATACATATCGAAGGCACTCCCACCTCACGCAACTTCCTCCACAGTAAATCATAACTAACTGTCGAAACTGTCGAAAGCCCTGCTAAGGTCCAAAAAACATGCATAAATATTAGTTTTGCGTTTATTGTAATAACTAACAGTTTGTTTTAAAGTAAATATCGCAGCATCAGTAGAACTACCTTTTTGAAAGCCGAATTGGGCATCGCTGATTGGAATAAATTTGGAAATAATTTCCAATAATATAGCATCGAATAGCTTTGCGCAAGTCGTAGCGAGAGATATCGGCCTATAGTTACAACTACTATTAAAACGTTCTTATTGTTAGTAGTATAGTTAGGTTTTTTTTTTATTTGATAAAGTTACGAAACGAGCAAAACGTTCACCTGTTGGTAAATGCAACGTCCGCCCATAACAAATGCGATATCACCCAGAACATTTCTGTGTTACACCACACCGTGCCCGTCAACCTGAGACATCAGTTCTTAAGTCTCATTTGCCCAATATTATATATTTCCCATTTGCTTACGCTAACTCTCAGTGCCCTTCAAACCGAAACACAGTAATGTTTTTTCACTACTGCTTCACGGCAAAATAACTGGCCCTGGGGAGGTACCTACCTAGACGGATTTCGCTACTAAACTGAGTAAGTGATTAATTTTTTTTTATTAGTATATTTCTATATTAATTGTTTCATTCTGTCTCTTCTTCTGATGTGGCGAGCGACCACAAAGGTAGGCTGAAAATCAGCACTGTTTGATAACAGTACGCGCTGAGCCTATCTCCTTCTGCTATCTAGTTTTTATTTTTATTTCTTGTGTTGTAAATAGTTGTTAATGTTCAAGCCTTCTGTTATTTTTATAGAGTATACCTGTTTAGTTTTTTAAGAAGATAGCAATGAATGAATTAATATTATTATTATTATTATTATAAGTGTAAGTAACATGGAGCATTTTATTGTACTATTTTATAATAGTGTCGTTATAACAATCTTAACTTTAATTGGACGCAGTTGAAAGAAAATGATTCAACCCACACAAAATCACTGACTTGAGATATTGACGTTTGATGTTATTTCTTCATTAATATCACCCTTAAAATTAATTAAAAGTTATGATCTTCTTTTTGGAATATTAAAACGTTCTTATTGTTAGTAGCACAGTAAAGTGCAGTTTAAAATTTACAGAGAATTGGATCCTTTTCGTTAAATTACTTTCGTAAAATACTGGTGGTAGGATTCCTATGCAGGAATCCGTCTAGGTAGGTACCACCCCGGGGCCAGTTATTCTGCCGTGAAGCAGTAGTGTGCAAACATTACTGTGTTTTGGTTTGAAGGGCACTGTGAGCTAGCGTAATCACTGGGCATTTGAGACTTAAGAACTGATGTCTCAGGGTGACGGACGCTGTGTGGTGTCACACAGAAATATTCTGGGTGACACAACATTTGTTGTGGACGGACGTTGCACTTACCATCAATTGAACGTTTCGCTCGTTTCGTCACTTTATACAATAAAAAAAATTAAAAAAAATTAAAGTTTTTATAGCATTACATTTAGTGTTAGCTTCGGTGTAACGCTCCACGTGATAGGTATTTAAAACAAACCTTATTCAAAAAAAAATCAAGTACCGAATTTACTGCGATTTCTGTTAAAGTTGACATTTAATATACATATAAAAATAATAATTTATTAGTTACTTCAAAAAAAAAAACACATTACGAAAGATTATTAAAATTTTAGTTTTTATAACCTATCGAAGATTTATATTTATATTTATATCTTAAAAACTATAGACTTATTTCACTACTTAGTCGCGTCTACATGCCATTTTTGAGAAATCACAAATCGTCTCGCAAGCTCGCATACAGAACTGAGGACTTAACCCGACGAATAAGCCATATTACGAAAAGACTTTAGTCCTATAGACCTCATAAACACTCTTCACCAGATTGTAGAGAAGACTGAAGAGTACGGTCTACCGTATTTTTCAGATTGGTGCAAGACAGGGTGATGTTATATTCCCGAATTTCGTCACCACTGCTTTAAGCTTTAAGCGATATTTTCAAGCCAATGGACTGAAAAGGATGTGGTATTAACACGAATGGCAAATACAGCATTTACCTTCGATTTGCTGACGATATAGTAATTATGGCAGAATCTCTGGAGGACTTTGCTTAATGACCTCAATAGTTTTTCCCAACGGATGGTTCTTTTGATGAACATGGACGAGTCGAAGCTTATTGCGGGAAATCGACGAATGCAGGTGGCTCACGACCGAGATTTCTGGCAATCTATCTCTGACACCCTGAGACTTAAGTATTATAAGCCCAGTTATTATACTATCTTCTACTGACCATCAGACCGAAACACAGTAATGTTTGCATACTACTATTTCACGGCAGATTAACTTGCATTATGCCACATGAGTCAACCTGTGAAAAAGAGGCCGGCGTTGATGACCCACAGTGGATGAGAGATTATGAAGCACGCGTTGTGCCGGCAGTAGTCTGGTGCTGTGACTGCGATGGCTGCTGATGACGTGTTTGCTGTGTTTGAGAGAAGCTGGCTGCGTTATCATATTGGGATCACCAATTTGGCGAAAGATATTGCTAAGGAAAAGGGTAGCTACCCGCCAGATCGGAGGCCCTGGTCTTGAAAGGACGTCTCCTCCTGCCAGTAATCTTTAGAAGTTGTATATATATTTCTTGAGCTTTTTATGTGGCGACATAGATGTCGCTACAAACTGGCCCTGCGGTAATCGATTTCCTGCATAGGAATCCTGCCACCAGCAAAATTGACAAAATGTGTGTTTGTTTTATCAGTGAAAATGATAAGCTTTTATGTTAGACTGGATCTTTTTGCTGGCCAACAGTATCAAAAATACATATTAGTTTGGATTATTTTCGCTTCACTACGTCCAATTTTTTATAAACAGTTTCCGAAATAAATAATGAGTAGTCGTAAAGCAAAATACAACAAAAACAGGTGGTGTTTATCCGAATACAGACTAAAATAAACACTTGACGAGAACAATACAGTAACATCTCAAAGGGAAATAATGATTTCTTATATTTACGCGAACACTACACATTTAAATGAAACTAATTTTACGGATTTTATCGCGTTTAATTGTTTACTATTTATAACCCAACGTTTCGAGTGCTTTACAGCACCCATGGTCACGGGAGGACTGAGGTGACACATGTCCTGATGACCTTCAGCTTTTAATTATTATTTTGGTCCGATCTACGCAGAAAGAGTTAACTGTCTTGAAGTATTACTAATAATATAGTAATAGTAAAAATTAAACGCGATAAAATCCGTAAAATTAGTTGCATTAAAATCTCAAAGGGAATTTTTCATTGCTAAAGAACTGATGTCTCAGGGTAACGGGCGCATTGTGGTGTCACACTGTTCTGGGTGACAGCATTTTTTATGGGCTGACGTTGTACTTACCATCAGGTGAACGTTTTGCCCGTTCCGTCACTTTTATCAAATAAAAATTAAAAAAATTAAAATTATTTTGCAATTATTAAAAAAAAGTGATTGTTAAAAAGAAGGTTATAATGAGCTTAGGACCTCAGAGAAACGGTCGTTTTTTTTTAAATTTCAATGCAGTCAAAGGAACAAAGTCACGTACTCCACGCCAAAACAAATATTTTTTTAAACGAAGTGCGTTTTATAGTTATAAATTTCACATGCACAACATAAGGAAACCCCAAACCCCACGATTTGTTTTTTCACAGATGTTGCCTCCGGCTGGGATTCGAACCCAGGACCCACAGCGTGGTAACAACTGGGCCACACAGTCGTCATGAATAATAAATTAATAGCAATTTTACTACCAATTTATCACGTGTGGACAGTGAAATATCTTCAGTACATAGTCGGTGTGTTTTGTGATCTCTCAAAGGCATTTGACTGTGTGGAACATAATAATTTAGTATGTAAATTTTTAAGTTTATTCTACGGATTTCGTAAAGCCGCGTTTGATCTTTTATCTTCCCACCTTACAAAAAGAAAGAAAGATAGCCATAAAAGGTGTGTGTTTCTCAAGGATCGATCCTTGGTCCATTTCCGTTCTGGGTTTACATTAATGATCTACCATATGAGGTACAAAAAATGTGTGATATAGTTCGAATATGTAATATAGTTCTAGTAGAATATGTAATATGTAATATAGTTATATAATGTGAGATAGTTCTGTGTGCCGACGATACATCATTGTTGTTTAAATTTAACAAAAATGACTTAACGCTGGAACAGCTCAATCATACTCTAGATATTGTTTCCAAATGGTTTGCGGCAAATAATTTAGTTTTAAATGCAGACAAAACCAATTGTTTACACTTTAAAGTGCCTAAGCCGGTGCATAATATTAATATTAATGTACAGAATTATAATCTTACGTTTGAAATTCTACAGTATTTCTCAGAATCACTATTGATTCCAAGCTACAGTGGAGCACTACAGAGCATATATTGAAAAAAAAAAGATGGCAGCAGCATCTTCCTGGAACATCTGAATAAATAATCTGCAGTTGCCAACCCGCCTGCCAAGCGTGGCAACTATTGCAAAATCCCCTAAAACGAGAGCTGCAAACTATTGTGGCAATCTATAGGAGACGCCTATGTTCAGATATGGACTAGTGATAGGCTGAAAATAGGCGGAAATGATGATGATGATTATGAATGTAAAGTGGGACCAGTATCGAGGGGTGAAGTCACGGACTACCATATATACCAACTCATCACTTTACTTACTGGAAGTTTCTTAAGATTTTTTACAAGTCATCAAGGTCTCCGCTTTATAATTTATTTATCATCTAACTTCAAAGTGACTAAGGCACTAAAAATTATTTATCAGCATAACTGAAAGAATAAATATTGAATAATATGCTTCGTAGGTGTGGAACTCATGCTGCAGACACATTTTTTGAGAATAAAATATATTTAACAAGTAAGCTTACAAATGTTCCATTGCCGAGTACAAGCCTCCTCTCATTTCAGAGATTTTTGCTGGGAAGAGTCCGCCGCGCTGCTCCTATGAACTACACATGTCCTCCCAATATTTTTTTTTACCTCCAACGTGCAGGTTTCCTCACGCTGTATTTAAAGCGAGCGCCCGGCCCCTCAGCTGCCTTGGCTACACATCTAAAAAAACTGTTTATGAAATATATTTTTTTTATTTTCATATTAAGTTAGATCACACTAATTATCTCTTGTTGACAAGGTCACGTCGAAATATATCGGATATCGTCTTCTCGCAGAAACTTTGCATTAGCTACACTGACTCATCAGAATTACTAAGTTTATTATTTTTCTACGACACATCACAGACACGACGCCTGAACCTTATTTTATTCCTAATCGAAGTATCAAACAGTACGATAAACATCTAATTTATATACGACAGTGTTTTTTTTTGATTTTTTTTAAATATTCAGTGGGCGATAGTTTATTGTGAGGGATAAAAAGTATTCTATGTCTATCATCTCCAGGATGAAAACTATCTCTATGCCAAATTTCATCAAGATCGGTTGAGCGGTTGAACCGTGAAAAGGTAACAAACAGACAGAGTGACAGAGGGACAGAGGGAGCTACTTTCGCATTTATCATATAATTATGGTGATTAAGTGTCAAGACGAGCAAAACGTTCACCTGATGGTAAGTGCAACGTCTGCCCATAACAAATGCAAATTTTTGTGTTGCAACACACTGCGCTCGTTCCCCTAAAACATCAGTTCATAAGTCTCATACTAGCACTCAGTGCCCTTTAGCACAAAACACAGTAATATCTGCTCACTGCGTCATGGCAAAATAACCGGCCTGGGTTGATACCAACCTACGCACTCTTGCAAGGGAATCGTACCACCGATATGTAAATTCAATTACAATTGTTTAAACTATGTATGAAACAGAAAAAATACAAAAACATCGAAATTATTTTTATTATTAGTTTTTTACGTATATTCCAAGTCTATGATTTATACAATCAAACAAAATATTTATTCTAAACAATAAAAGATGTCAAAAAATCATATTTATGTCCTCGGTATACTACTCAGAGAATCCTCTATTACAAATGCCTTCTCACAGTACTAAATTCACAGATGGATCCTTCACTGTGCAGGCCGTCCGTCTATGGAATGCATTACCAGGGGAAGTTAGACGTGCTCAGTCTTTAATAACATTCAAAAGGCTCGTCAAAAGTCACTAATTGTCGCTTTAATTTTTAACCCCTTTTTTGTATTTATGTATATAAATGTTTTTTTTAAGTATGTGTGTACGTTAGTATATATTTTGTACATGTTTGTATTTATAATTCCATAATATATTTATATTGCGATATATTAACCCTCTCAGAAATGAGGACATTTATAGGCTGAAACTTTACTTTACTTTTTTATATTAATCGCCTGCACACCCTCTTCTTCTTCTTCTTTAGTTTCGTCAGTAATGTCCATTTACCGGTTGTCTGGAAGAAATCGCTCTTAGCGATAAGACCGCCGATTGCTATACCATTTTATTCAATGTTTTTGTTTATTACATATTTTTTTATTCATGTACATTGATCTGTAATAAAGTGTAAAATAAATAAATACATAAATAACAGATTAAACTTACACGGGAACAAATTCTTTCAGTTCCTTCTTGAACAAAACTGTTACTTCTCTTATCTATGCGTCTCACATCAATAGGTAACTTCTTAAATAACATGACAAGTTTGTGGAATTTTTTTTTATGTAAGAAAGTGACGGAACGAGCGAATCGTACATCTGATGTAAGTAGTAAGTGTAATGTCTGCCCCTTAAAATGCTGGTCACCCAGAAAATTTCTGTGTGGCTGTAGACTGCGCTCGTCAGCCTTACGCATCAGTTCTTAAGTGTCATATGCCCAGTAATTACGCTAACTATCAGTGCATTTCAGAGCGAAACAGTAATATTTGACCACTACTTTGCACTACTATATATAATAACTGGCCCTGCGGTGATATGGTACCTAAGGTAGGTCTTAGAAGACGAATTCTTGCATAGAAACGGTACCACCACTTGTTTGTACATAAAAATCAAGTAACATTACCAACACAAAGTTGATTTATAGTGGATGACAGTATTTATAACAGTAAGAAGATTATGCTAAAAAGTAACTCTGTTGTGTTTTTCTTTTTGTATCTTTTACTTATCTTCTTTTGTTTCCGTGCCTTCATGTTACAATTTCTTTGTGTAGTGTAGTTAGATAATGTCTCATAGTTCAGTATGCCTCTTTTCAAAAGCCTTTTCTAACATTTTTCACTGTTTCCTGTCTCTGGCAACACTCCTCCAGTTAGTGTATGTGATACGTAAATGTACTTGTATTTACTATCAGTCGTGTTAATGACACTAACAAAGTTTTTTTAATTACTTTGAAATGAAAAGTCTTTAGTTTTTATAAATTTATACATTACAGCTGCTATTTACCCGAATATTGAACAAATATAATAAACACTTAAAGAAATAATATCTAGAAATAATATCTAAAATTGAAGTCACCATACCGTGCATTTATAGTGTTTATTTCTAAATAATACAAACCGTGCAGTCAGAATATTATTTTTAATCTTTATAACGTTTACTGATTCGTCAAAACGTGAAAACTTTTTGATTATGATATTAAAACTAACATTTAAAATTATACGGACTTATTTATTGTCGTTTATGTTATAAAAAAACGTACGTCCAGATGTGAATGAATTAAAATTTGAACGGTAGCCAGAATTATGTGTTTTGGGACGTCGCCAAAACAAATTCTTAGATGTTACACTAAACGAACGAGTATGGTAACAAGGTGATAAACTAGCGATTTACGATCAATCTCTCAATTCAAATTTTCATCAATCATTACTAAAAAAAAAATTCGACGAGATTTCAGGGTTTTATTTAATAAACCAGCTAATGTTTACTAAATATCACAGGAAGATCAAATAGTATTTTGAAGTTCGATACATAATATATTCGAAAATGTGTTCAGGCAGATTTATAGATAACTAACTGAAGTTCGCGACTACGTCTGCGGGTATATAGATTTTTTAAAAGTACCCAAAAGATCCTTTATTTTCCGGATTAAAAAGTATCCTATGACCGTCTCCTGGATGAAAGCTACTCGTATCTCTGTGTTGAATTTCGTCAAGATCGGTTCAGCGGTTGAGCCGTGAAACAGACGGAGGGAATGAGAGAGCTACTATCGAATTTATTATATTAGTATGGATTTACGAACTGAGTTGCTTCGATTATTATTAACTATTTTTGTGATTGTAGACTAATATTATTGTAAATGTAATGTAGACTAATGTTATTGAAATCGTTTTTTTTTTTCATTTTATCTCAACATTATCTGGGTTTGATATTTATGATAGTATAGTAGTAGCTGTGTGGTGGCGCTCGTTAAAAGAATACTACCACTCCATCTCATCCAAGGGATCTCGCAAAAGGCGAGTAAGGAATTAAACTGCACTGTGCACCCAACAGCGCATGGTGGCGATGGGCTCACCACCTATTACACCAAGTGCATTATATTGTTTTGGTGAAACGTAGATTGTGGCAGTCATCTGTTTTTGCAGTGAGTGCTCAGTATCTGACTACCCCTAATGGGATACAGTCGTGATCTTATGTATGTAGTAGTAGCGACAAATGTGTTATTAATATTGATGAACTCTTAGACGATTTTAGACCACAGCGACGTCTGCGCTGGAAATATTATAGCGCGTCCCAACCTAACCGTACTCGATGTCAGTCATGCGATAATATTGGATGTAGTCTGAGATGCAGTGCCTGAGACACAAATATTATAACAACACAACCAGACCCGAAAATCTACAATCTGTGTTTTTGCACAAATTTTGGCTTTTGGATTTTGGCACAAATTAAGTCAGATACTCTGACCCTGACTGATAGTGGTCAAACTACAACCGAATAACATTATTTAGATTGTATGTGTAGTACGCTGTTAGCTTTGAAAGCTTCGTCGGAAGTTTGGTGCAACACACAAATGTTCTGGGCGACACAGCATCTATTATGGGCAAACGTTGCACTTGCTATCGCGTGAATGTTTTGCTCGTCTCGTCACTTTCGCTAATAATAAAAGACTGGCGAAGGAAAGTAAGTTACCCATACCCGAGTTCATCCATCCCGCATGCAAAATATAAACGGCGGCCGTCTATCGTAAAGTCTATGACGCTTGATAATGCCTCGTTTTGGGGCGAAACACGTGTCGTGTTCTCGACTTTAGTGGTGTATATTATCTAGTGGTAGTATTGTAGTGGTTGGTGGAGGGTACCTGGTGGCGGTTCCTGGTGGCGGTGTTAGTTTGCTTGTGCACGCTACTGAGGGAGGGCGGGCGGTGCTCTTCAAAAAACTAGGTAATATACACCATTTTTATATTTTGCATGCGGATCTTAGCAAAGTAACTTACTTTCCTTCATTATAATGGATTTCCGCAAAGTAACACCTGATTCTATTAACTATATTAAAAGATTGGCGAGCAGATATATTTTCGGTGATGTGATGGCTGTTAACCTTTTTTTTTGCTTTTACAGCTTCATCGGATACTGTGCTCGCGGGCTGGGGGGGGGGGGGGAGATATATTATATACATGTTATGTAGTTTATTAGGTTAAGATGTAGCATCTTGCTTTTACTTTTAATTGTTAATAGTTTTCGCCTAACAAACATCGAAATTCGGTCTCTGTCGCGTTCGCTGTGTGCTTACGCGATTTCTAATATCTTAAAAACTTTGAAGTCATCTAATGACCATCCGAGGGAGGCTGCGGGTCTCCATTGGGTCTGTCGACTTGTGTGTCGGTAACTGTGGGCGGTGTGTGGCAGGTGTATCGTGTGTACGCGGTGTGATTGTCGACTTTGCGCGCTGCTCTCTACGGCGGTCGCGCGTCGTTGTGCGTGTTATGTTAAAGCTGTTAACTATCTGTACAGTATTAGCTGGATCATGAATGATCATATCGTGGTCAGGGAGTGCTGAGACGTCTGTGTTGTCTAGCACGTTTCGCGGCTGACGTTTGCGTTCCATCGCGTTTCTATTAGGTCGGTAATTTGCTGCTTTAACCACCACCTGGTTAGGATGAACCGCGGCTTTTTCGAAAAACCGCCGTAATAATTCTCCAAAGTGTTCAGAGATTAGAGTCATTTCACAGTCGCTGTGAAGGTCTACGTTGCGTTGATACCAACCGGCTCCGGTGGCAGTTCGCAAGAATCGATTTTGAACGCTCTGTAACTTCTTTAATTGATTGCCCGTCGCGTGAGCGAAAGCGAAGCTATTACGGGTCTTATGCAAGTCTTATGCAAGTGCAAGGAGGCGAAGTTTGTGTTTTAAGCACATTTTGCTTGAAGAGCAAGATAATGTATATAGGCGGCTTGTGATAAATGCCGCTCTATTGCGTATGTTTTTAATGTGTGCAGCGAACGACATCGCTGTGTCTAGGCGAGAGGCGCAGAGGGCTCGCGATTATTTCGATTGAACATGATTTTTTCACTCTCACTTTCTTAACCGTTGCACCGCACTAGGAATTCTCTTGTGCAGTACAAGATAATTACGTAAAATATAAATATAAATGTCACATACACAAACACCCAGATCCGGAACAAAAA
This sequence comes from Luehdorfia chinensis, assembly GCA_019845155.1. Taxonomy (NCBI): domain Eukaryota; kingdom Metazoa; phylum Arthropoda; class Insecta; order Lepidoptera; family Papilionidae; genus Luehdorfia; species Luehdorfia chinensis. The sequence goes on from JAHVAK010000573.1 coordinate 1,105,266, forward strand.
TCTCTAGATCATTGAAATATTTGTTTCTTGCGAGAATTGATCCCGAGTACCGTAGCGAATAAACTTGTTATGTAACGAATGTTTCAATCCGAAATAGCATATTTCTTGAAATTCTCATCGGCATTCGCAAAAAATCGTTCGAATATTTTGTCGAATGTAATTGACACAATATTAATTACTTCATATTTTAGTGTTAAAAATTATGAAAATAATATAAAATGAGACAAATGCATTAGTATGGTAATGTAAAAAACATTTTTTTTTAAAAAAAAACTTAACTTTTTACTTTAATTAATCAATGAAACAATAAGTTCGGATCAGCTTGACATTTTCTTTAATAACGCGCTAATGTGTGAGAACGATTTGCAATTTGGATCTATCATTCAATCAAATATTAAGTGTTAGCCATAGAGAAATGGCGCCAGACATGAAAAGGTATATTCGCATTTGTATTCGCATTCTCGAATGTTGTTGTTAAATATTCGCTTACTTAATAATTTACATTCGTTACGTCACTAGTAGAGACCACTCGCTCAGTGTAAGGATTGTCGCCGTGTTTAATGATTCTAATTTATCCAACACTTTTCTGTGCATTCATAAAACTGAACATATTAATATTTTTCTAAATTAATTAAATATAACTGAAAATTTAATTAAAACAAAGAAATATCAGCATTGAAATAGATAATATTGTAAAACTAATGAAAGTAACGTTTGGTCAGCGTGTCTATTTTTCATCTGCGAATAAAATATTGAATCTTAATTTCGTTGTGCGTACAGAGTAAATATAAACGAATGATGCGCGTAGAATAAGATCACTATATGTATATACATACTTTGCTCTATAGAAAGACATCTGCAAAAGTATTCAACAAAATTTCTCGTACAAAATTTACTAAGAAGTAGAGCAGGAATTTACTGTACAATGTTTTATTTTCGTAACACATTGTAATGTTTTGAAAGATGTCTTTGATAATCATGCTGTCAGAATACGCTCAAGTCGACGCTTCATAAACAACTCATTTGGTTTGCTTATATGTATCTACCTGTTGAGTCATAAGTCTAGGGTTCGAATTCCAGCTAAAACCAAAATTTCTGCAAATACGGGGTTCTCTTTAACTATTTCCCATTGGAGACATACGTGATGTGGTGCTCTGAACGTCACAGGAGGAAGCTTAGTCGCTGGCTCGGAAATAGCTTGGTTTTTTTTGCGAGATATAATCTGTAACAAGGATATTCGAAGCAGAATTAGAGCAACCGACGTAGTCCTAAGGACCACAAAGCTGAAGTGGCAATAGACCAGCCATACAGCTTGCAACAACCTGACTTCTGCCCTTCTGATCTGGTTCCTGGGTTTTATTCCTATCCGGAACTAACATTTGTGGAATAATACAAATTGTTGAACTTTGTGTCGGATTGCTTTGTGCAATGCAAATGCAGTGTAGGTCGACCGTCACTAAATATGGTGACGACGGCACGGTTTTGCAGCAAGTCAATGGATATAGGTGGCGCTGACTCGTGTTGGGATGTGGGGTGAAATTACGATAATGATAAGTCGTTTCCGGGTTTTTACGGATTTGACACTATATCTAAAGCATTACGAGTACTAAGACATTATGGCATAGTAAGCGTTACATCTTCAGGAAGATGAAGATGTGTGAGTGAGTCTGTTATATCTCTAATCGTCAAGACCCTACAACACTTCCTGCGAGGATGATTTTCTTATCCAGAAATATCGCTGTGGTTGATTTCGGACCAGAATCCATCACCATTATTTATAAATGAATTGTAAATGATTACGGTTGGTTTTCTGCTACCATTTTCAGCCCATTATAGCTAAAGCACAAGCCTATAGATAGATTGGTCTTATAACTCGCTTGACAGATGTGTTGTTGACTGCGATAACTTTGGACAGTACAAAGCGACTGGTTCACTGTTTAAAAATAAAATCATACATACATATAAAACTAGTTGATGCCCGCGATTTCGTCTGCGTGGATATAGGATTTTTAAATTTACTGAGGGAACTATTTGATGGGATGAAAAGTATTCTTTGTCATAGCGTTTAGACGGCGTTGTTCTTACGAAGTGTCGTGAATGTCGCCAAGTGTATGGAGTTTGACATGCGATAAGGAACTTCGTTACAAAACCGTGGGTCGTATTATTGATGAAAATTGTTGACTGATGCTTGATGCTTTGAGGAAATATTTAAGTTTCGCTTCTATGAATTATACTCGCAGATTATTTTACAATACGATCAATAAAAAAATACGTGGTACCGATTTAAACCATGACATACTATTTCACCTTGTATACTTATTCAACAAAGAAATTTCGTGCCGCGTGAGAGGATCAATCACCCGCCTCTTTTCCGGGTAAATCGAAAGTTTGACTAGGTTATTATAGTTTCGGAAGTCAAAAAGCCCATGTCGTATTTACCAGCTGTGAACATCGTGGCAATGGTTTCTTATATTTACGCGAATATTACACATTTAAATGAAGCTATTTTTACGGATTTTATAGCGTTGAATTTAAACTATTTATCGTCCGACGTTTCGAGCGATTTACAGCACCCATGGTCCTGGAGGACTGAGGTGACAGATGTGCTTATGTCATAATTAACCAGGGGTACCTTCAGCCTTTAATTATTATTTTTTAGTCCGATCTACGCAGAAAGAGATTACTGGGTCTTGTAGGCCTAGCAGTGGTATATAATGGTATTAATTTTGTTACTAATAGCAACTCAAGCCGGTGGTAGTACCCAACCATCTTCCCTATGGAAATTAGGATTTTTTTTATTTCAATAGCCTCGCGAATCATCCTTGGTAGAAATCGGTGTTCTTTTGTGGAAGATTTGTGGAGAATTTGTGGTCTATCAAATTTGATGTAATGGCTGGGGTGATCCAGAACATGGTCACAGACTGCAGACTTCCTAGACCGTCGAGGCTTCACATCAGCTATATGTTCTGTGAAGCTGGTTTTTATGCATATTTTAGTTTGCCTTATGTAAGAGATACCACATTCACAATCCAACTTGTTTACTCCATACCATGTTCTGGATCACCCAAATTGGACTAAAAAATAATAATTAAAAGCTGACAGTACCCAGGGCTAACTTTTTTTTAATGTTTTTTTTATGTCGGACTTCCACCAACTATAACCGCATGCTGTTTTGTTGCATGTTGGTAGGGCTACGGGAACGCTCGCCTACATATCCGCGACCCCACCGGCGCTGGCCGCCTACAAGCCGCGGCCCCTCTTTGAAAGAGGATAAGGCCTCTCCTCTCTCTTTCTTAGTAAGGTGCGCCGGAACATGCTACGCGCCTTCCAACCAGCCCTCCCTTAGGTGTGCGCAACGGACCCCCCCCCCCCCCCGAGTCCGCTACGCGGAGGCCACGGGGCCAGGAAAGTTGCACTCAAAAGGACCAGTCTTCTCGGCCCCGGCGGCGGATCTTGTCTGTAGGCTCCGTCGCCAACCACATTACGGCCGCGGAGGATAGGAAGAGAGGCAACGATACACCAACACTCCTCCGTGGATCCACCACCGCCGCATCTACGGTGCGGCCCCGCCAAAGTCGCGGGGGCCGTGGAGAGAGGCAACGCAAAACCTACGCTCTTCTTTCCCCTGTGACTCCAACTCAGCTGCGAAGGGCAGGGTGAGCAGTGCCGAATCACTTCTCACCCCAGCAGTTCTCCAGTTCACATCCAGAGTGGGCTTGCCAGGTACACTCGGAGCGACATCCCCGGGCCAGCCCGATGCCTCAGGCCTGCCATGTTGACTCCTCTTAGCTTCACCGTGGGCTACCACGCCACAGTTACTAAGCCCCCCGCCGCAACAAGGTGAGAACCCATTAGGGGGACCCCGGGTTAACTATGACATCAGGACATCCGTCACCTCAGTCCTCCCGTGACCATGGGTGCTGTAAAGCGCTCGAAACGTCGGGTTGTAAATAGCTTAAATTAAATCCGTAAAAATTGTTTTATTTAAATCCTTGTAATGGTCTAAAGAAAATAAGTGGTCCTATTATCGTACCATCGTAGGAGTAGGTCTGACTATTTTTCTTTATTATCTTTGCTCATATATAGTTATGAAAACAAAAGTGTTTAATTATAAAAATAAAACAGTGTGATATAAATAATCGATAGTTTGGATTGGTCTTTTAAATTGTTTTTGCAATCACTGAAGCAAGTGTAATGGGACTAATTAAAAACCGTTGTATGGCACCACCATAGCATTGTGCGGTGGTACATGGAACTTTTGAATAAAAAATTCTGGGTAACATTGCAACTGCTGCGAGAAGGCATGACACTTTACTGTAAGGTAAACGACTCGGTCGTCACTAAATTCCATAAAAAAATTACGACGACATCTCTTCATTAACACATTTCAAATTACGTCACAAACAATTGATGGTACCCGTTTTTAAATTATAATAGAAAAGTAGCAAACCTAGAAAAAAATCATATTGTCACATGGAAATTTTTTCATAGCTATGGAGAAAGTGTTTTTACTAAAAAAAAGTGTTAGAGATTTATTTTGTGTCTTAATAAAAATAATTAAAAAATATATGTTTTTCTATTAGTTAAATTGACCCATTCACTAATATATGACATCAAAAGCCTACTCTATTACAAACTGTTTCAAAAATAATCTTAAAGTATTCATTACAAACACACTAGAATATAAAATTAAAACGACTCTAAATATCTTACGAGTTTCTTTGATCTAAACAAGACTTACTAAAATTAAGGAAAATACCTTCAGTCCTACGTTAATTACAAGCTTAGGTAATAATGGGTTATTTCTTTAAGGAGACTTTAACTTCGCTGTAAATAAACTCCTAGTAATGCAGGTTTTTTTTCGTAGTACACGTTGTATAATTTACAAGAAACTGTCCAAGTCTGCGAAAAGTTGATGGATGAGGGGAACTTCGAACCCTGTTTTATTGAATTCTAATGTTCAGGTATTGAGTAGATGGTCTGCAATGATTATAAAATATCACGGTGAACACTTTTGTAACTTTTTTCTTACCTAAAAATAAATTGAATAAGTCGTACAAAAGTATTTTCTATTTACTAGCTTTATTGAAACTTTTATTCCAGAAGACATCACATTTTCCCTTAACATTGGAAGTAATTGATTGTTTCAGGTGTCCTGACATTCTGAATTTATATTTTTACAGATATTTTTTCGGATTAACCAAAAATAACGTGACAGACAGAAATGCCATTTAAATGAAAATAATTTTACGGATTTGATCGCGTTTAATTTTTTACTAATTATAACCCGACATTTCGAGCGCTTTACAGCACCCATGGTCACGGGAGGACTGAGGTGACAGACGTCCTGATGTCATAGTTAACCTGGGGTACCTTCAGCTTTTTGAAAAATGTGTAGTGTTCGCGTAAATATAGGAAATCATTATAAGAAATGCCATGAAAGAATGATCACCTACATATTATACCTATTGTGCCATAACATGTTCATTTCACTTACATTAAGTAAAATTTTGTTTCAGTGTGACTAATATATTCCTCGTGAACCTGTCGGCGGCAGATTTGCTGGTGACGTGCGTTTGCATGCCAATTCAACTGAGCAAAGCTATCACGTTGGTCTGGTTCTATGGAGATACGATTTGCAAAGTCGTCAATTATATACAAGGTGGTGTTATAGATTCATTAACCAATTTTCGGCATGTAGAAATAGCAAAAGATTTTTTTTTCTTCAAAAAGCGATGCCCTACAGTAGGATTTCTCCTGTGTCGTGGGTGCGTTTTACAGACATAAAATCCACATGCACAAACACCCAGACCCGGAGCAACTATTTGTAGGTCATGCAAATATTTGTCTCGTGCGGGAATCGAACCCGCGACCCGCGGCGCAGAAGCCAAGGGCTTAGCCACTGCGCCAACCGAGCCGACATATTTTGTTATAAAGGAAATGGTTCTATTAAGGGGTTACTTACATCACCCGTCTACTGAGTCTTGGATCATGGGTTAAAGCGATTGAATTATAATTTCAATTCATGCTTGTGATTGCAATGCTGTCACGGTGATATTTCATAAGTTAGACTTCAAATTTATTTTTACTGTATTAATCTTTAGTAATAGCCATCCTAACAATGTCTTCATAAATAGGCACGTGGTTAACTTCTTCTACTGGTGGTAGGATTCCTATGCAGGAATCCGTCTAGGTAGGTACCACCCCAGGGCCAGTTATTCTGCCGTGAAGCAGTAGTCTGCAAGCATTACTGTGTTTCGGTTTGAAGGGCACTGTGAGCTAGCGTAATCACTGGGCATTTGAGACTTAAGAACTGATGTCTCAGGGTGACGGGTGCAGTATGGTGTCACATAGAAATATTCTAGGTGACACAGCATTTGTTGTGGGCGGACGTTGCACTTACCATCAGGTGGACGTTTTGCTCGTTTCGTCACTTTATACAATAAAAAAAAAAAAACTATCGTGCTAAATTAAGGCCATCCCCAAACGCCACAATACACGGCCGGCCGGAGGTTGCTACTCGAGAACATTTCTTCCTCAGTACCCTATGTTCAACGGTGGACTTGCGACCGGCTTAAATGATGATGATGAAAATATCCTTAAAATTATCAGATTATATTCATCATCACAAGTTCTATCAAATTGTATGTTAGGTGTGTGATGGCTGCTTAAGAGAACCCATCATCCATTACCTTATCCAACCTTGTGGGTCTAGAGATATTAAATAAATCTCTGCATCCTCGCAGGGCAGTGAAAACTATTATGTTATGGATGTCTAATTGCTTTGTAAAGTGACATAAATAAGGTATTTACAACCCGATCTAATAGGGATTTGCCAGACTTCATGGGCGGCGGTGATCACTTACCATAACGTGAGCCACCTGCTCGTTTGCCCCCTATTCTATAAAAAAAAACTCTAAAATAATAATGATCAATTTGTGTCATAAGAACAAATAAGAAATTGCGATAATCCAAATGCAAGTTGGTTTTTGGGACCTGTTACGCTTTTTTATTCTGATTTTTATTAGTAGAATTGTTCTAAATTGTTGATTAGAATTTCACAAAAAATAATTGTAAGCGTTTTTAACACATTTTTTTAGTTTACTATTTAAAACGTTCAAAGTACATCCGTTAAACATGTAAATTTATTTATTTCAATTCTTCTTTCATTGTGTATCTCCATGACATTCTAGAGATTAAGGAAACGACACTTTGGAGGGCATTTACTCTCAGCACATTTGGAATCTAACCAATCTAACTAAACTTAACAGAAATTGCAACTACAATATTAGTCAGTTTAAAACTGAGGTAGCTAATTTTGAGTATACTCACAGAGACCAGCTCTCATTTTTACTTGTTTGTTCTAATGAGTAATATTTATTTTACATATAATTATACATTTTTGTTCATGATACTTGTTATTTGAAATTCTTTAATATCCAAGATAGTAAAACATTGAGATAATAAATACAAGATGTTTCTTATCTGAAGTTTCTAGTGATTAATTTTAACGCTTTTTTTTGCGAATAAACGAGCTGGATGGATATTACATAGCACTCATATGAAATTTTTAAACATTGAACATTTTTTTTAGGCGTTGCAGTGGCAGCGAGTGTGTTTACTTTGACTGCTATGTCAGTAGATCGTTGGCTGTCAATAACACCAGAGCCACGTTTGCGACCTCCAGGAAGACGACAAGCATTACTGCTGCTGACGGTTCTGTGGTTTGCAGCACTGGTGATGTTTATACCACTATTGATTGTTGCCACAGTGAGGAAAGAGGCCGTACCTATAATCTCGAAGGCATATAACAACATATCTGTATGTAAAAACAAAAGTTTTTTAATTATATAAAAAGTGTAAACATTTTTTGATTTGCTGATGTCAACTCAGCTGGCGAAATAGCTAAACAATATGCTTCTTCACTACAAGGCTTAGATATTTGTGTCTGTAAAAAGCGTTTTCTTAAAAAAAAAACAAAACAGCTATTCATGTATTAAATATATTTATAATTTTAATAAAAGATTGTGTTAATAATTTCTTTTGTTTTTAGATAGAAACGAGAGACGTACATTTTTGTACAGAAGAATGGCCAGGATTAGAAACCAGACAGAAATTTGGAACTTTTATATTTACTTTAGTCTACGCGATACCAGGTATGTTGTGTTACAAACGGAATGCTAATATTTAATAAATAAATTAATCTGTATTGCGAATTCAATTTAGTTACCCCCAAAAATAAACCAATTTAATTAAAACTTGACTTTATAACAATATTCTTCAATATTTATTAAGTTATACAGCCAAGAAAAAGCCAAGTAAAAACCTAACCGCCAGATCGGGTGGTCTGATCTGGGGAGGACGTCTCCTCCAACCAGTAATCTTTACATGTAGTATATTTCGCATCTGAGAAACTTTCATAGCGCGACGTATAAGAAATTTCTTGAGCTTTTCTTTTGGCGACATCGATGTCGCTACAAACACAAATTTTTCTCACATGATTGAATCCCGTATTTTGGGATCAAAATGTTAAAATTATTCTTTGTGTAATTTTAAAATAAATTTCTGTTTGTGTGCATAACAAAATATTTAAATTTTTTAATACAAAAGAGTCCAAAGGAACAGAAATTCCAGACCATTTTTTTAAGAGGATTACTTTTTGATAAAATAAACGTGCACAACGTGTAGAGGAAGCGCATGTTAATTGTCTTACTGAAAAATGGTTTGAAATTCGCAGGGTTTATCACCATACTGTCATACACGTGCATGGGCCGAACGTTGTGCTCCGTCAGACCACCTTTTGACATCGATGAGGGTAATGTCAGCATGCAGCAGGTAAAGTAATACTTAAACATTAGATGTTCTAAAGCCCATCTCTTCCCGTGGGTGTAGTAAAAGTCGACAGAGGGAAAATTAAAACCAGAAGATGGGCAGCAGCATCTTCCTGGAACATCAAGCATGGCAACTATGGCAAAATTCCTCCCAAAATGAGAGCTACAAACTTTTGTAGCAATCTATGGGGGAGGCCTACGTTCAGCAGTGGACTAGTGATAGGCTGAAATGATGATGATGAAAGAGTGCGACTTGCTTATGTTACTTTGTAAAAAGATAATTACGATTCACCGTGGTGTTTATTTTATTATAATTAACTATAGGATGCTCAAACTTAGTCTGTCAATTGAGGAAACCTGCATGTCTGAGGAATAAAAAATATTTTGAAGTCATGTGCCAACCCGCATTGGAGCAGCGTGGCGGATTCTTCCTAGCTCCAAAACCCTCTCAGAAATAAGAGGAGGCCTGTGCTGAGCAGTGGGACATTTATAGGCTGAAACTTTACTTTTTTTTGAATTGATTCTTACGACACCCACAGACGTACAACCTCTACCCATAACAAATGCTGTGTCACCCAAAACATTTCTGTGACTAAGTGTGGTGCTACACTACACCCGTCCCTCTGAGACATTACTTCTTAAGTCTCAGATATCCAGTTACTTTACTACCTATCAGTGCCCTTTAAACCGAAACGCAGAAATTTTTGCAAACTGCTGCTTCACGACAAAATAACTGGCCCTGCGGTGGTCCCTATATGGATTCCTGCATAGGTATCTTACTATCGGTGAAAATGTATTATTTTAGAAGTCCTGTAAATGTGTCCTGTGTGTAGAAGTATGCTATACATAAAGATAATTGAAACAGGAATGCCATCTATGGACGATGAAATGTAATGCCATATGAAAATTCGTCGTTAATAAAAAAGTGAAGTAACAGCTCATAAATATACCCCTGCTGAACACAGTCCTCCTCTCATTTTGGAGTGGGCTTTGGAGATGGAAAGAGTCTATCTCGCTGCTCCAATGCGGGTTGGCGGACTTTAATTTTTTTTACTTTACTTGCGAAAAGTCGATGGATGCAGGTAGCTCAGGAGCTTGTGGAAGTCTATGGGGAAGGCCTGTGTTCAGCAGTGGACTGGTGTGATGGACCATGATGATGGTGATGATCAACCTTCAAGGAAATAGTTTTTCAGTCATAGATAGGCTTTTTTTCATATTTCTTCAAGTAATTAATATTTTTTATCGTTTATTTTATATCCACAAATCATATTTTATTAGATAAAAGCGAAACTACGAGTACTAACCTAAATTCTTTATAGCATTTTCGAAATAAGTTAATTGGAATTTTCCTTACAAAATGAAGGCACCAAAATATATGATTAATTAAAATCATATTACAAAATTATTATATTTTGCAAAGGCATTTTAAATTGAGACCTTGGTCTGAAAGCTTAATTGCAGAGAATTCGGGGAATAGATTACTTTTCGAAAAGCTCGCTTTCTTTCACGTGATAGCGTTTTAAGTGTTATTTATTAAGCAAAACTTCTTTCAACAAATTTGTTTACTTTGCTTATTTATTTATCAATTTAAAAGCGTTACCAATACAATGATAAAGTTTAGTCATTGTAGAGTCATTAGATTTTCGTATGTCGGTAAGCAATTCCATTGGATTAAATATATAATCAAAAATAAACAAATAAGGGAACGAAACTTTTTCTACATTTTTTTATAGGAGAAAGTCCAGTCGAGACGAGTCGAGCAAAACGTTCACACGACGTTAAGTACAACGTCTCCATCCAGAACATTTATGTTTGGCACCACTTCACAATGCATCGTCTGTCACACCGTGACATCAGTTCTTAAATCTCATATGCCCAGTAATTTTATTAACTTCAGACCGCAACACAGTAACGTTTATGTACTTACTTACTTAGGGTTCACGGAATATCTCGCTCTGTGGTGGTACCTACATAGGAAGGAAGGGAGAAGGTACCTAAACGGATTCCTGAACAGGAATCCTAACAACAGTAGAACAAAATATTAAGCAACAGTAGCCTAATGGCTTAGGGTACAGTACGGATTGCAAAACAGGCTAATTTCGATAATAGTCGTAAACCTAGCACAATCTCTTATTCTTAATTGGAATGGTCCCTCATAGATACTCCCTCATAGATTGCCATAAAATACGGTCCTGAGGTGCAATGTTTACGGAATATCGTTTTAATATGTCAACAATTCTAAAGGTTTAAAAAAGTTACGTTAATCCCAATATGTAATGTAGATCAGGGGCAGGGTCCGGGGAGTAACCAGAATATGTTAGCCCTGTGCCGGTACTCCAAAATTGTTCTTCAATTTTAAGCGCTGATTACCACCTGCTCAGCGTTGAAGGAAAACATCGTGAGCAAACCTACATGTCCGGGGTTTAATAATATTTCGTGGACATGTGAAATCCTTTAATCCGCATTGGAGCAGCGTGGCGGACTCTTCCCGGCTCCAAAACCCTCTCAGAAATAAGAGGATGCCTGTCTCACACAGCAATGGGACATTTATAGGCTGTTACTATTACTACAAATAATTGTGCATATTTTTAATTGTTTCAGGGCTTAAGATTAATGAAGGAAAGGAAAAGAGTAGCATGGATACTGCTACTTCTGGCAGTCCTTTTCGCGCTGTGTTGGCTTCCATACAATATCATGCAACTACTGTTAGATATCAACGCCGTTAACGCGAAAGATCTGAGCATTTATTTGCCGTATGCGTTGTTAATAGGTTTGCGTGAAAATATTACAATGTTATTTTTGTATATCTGGTTCGTTTTTCTTCTTCTTCTTCTTCTTTTAATTCCTTTTTTGCTTTAGGCGTGCCGAATAACATCATAATATACTAAGCTGTCACTATACTCGTTGCTCGTGGGAACGCAATGTGGAGTTAGAATTTTTTGACTAGGACCAAAATGGCGGCGATATTGTTCGCCACTTCTCGTTTCCCACGAGGGCGAAAAGTAGGCTACGGATGTGGTATCCGCCTACCCCTTATATACGAAAAAGGCGTGACTGTATTTTAATATTATTAGTCTACTATTAGTTACTATATTTTAAAGACACACACTACCAAGTACCCGATCATGTCCTCCTGGTCAATTTTTGAATATGGAGACAATCTAAGAACGATGTCAGAACGTTGTTGTTTTCTGCAAGCTTAGATTCGGTTGGGATTCGATGGCAGGCCCCGCGGCGTAATACTCTCAGCGTAATACGGTACTCTGACCACTCGGCCACACTGTCATCGCTTCTGTGCTTTTATTTTTATCTGCTAAACAATGATGACAAAGACTCCTGATCCACTTTGAGTACTCTCAGATACAGTAGACCCGAGGTCATTCGACTAGGGTTTTGCAGAGCGATGTCGGATTATCATAATATTTGTAAATATTGATAATTTGTCGGTCTATAGTATTGGCTCAGTTCTGGTCTCGGGTTTCATTCCCGCATGGAGCCCCATTTGTACAACCTGCAGACAGTTTTCGCGGTCTGGGTGTTTTCGCATGAATAATCTATGTTTTTTATTGGATAAATTGACGAAATGAGCAAAACATAAAACTGATGGCAAGTGCTACGTCTGCCCGTAACAAATGCTGTGTCATCCAAAAATATTTCTGTCTTGGACCACACCGCGCTCTTCACCCTAAGACATCAGCTCTTAAGTCTCATATGCCCAGTGATTACACTAGCTCAGATAAGAATAGAAAAGATTAGAATTATTTTTATTAATTATAGATTACGTACATAATAGTCGTTGAACGTAATTTTTAAACTACACTGCTTCGCAAAATCATGCCTCTGTCCTGGGAAGAACCTGCTAGAAACCCAGTAGGAAATATGTTTTTCTTTTGAGTAATTTTTTATTTAATGTAAAAGACAAAGTTATATGGGCATGGGTAACCCCACACGTAGCAAACATCACAACATTTTGTTACGAGTCCAAATATTCGAACTCTATTGCGTTCTCACGAGCAGTATAGTGACAGCATTGGATATTACGGTATTATTCTGCACAAATAAAGGATGTCCGCAAAATAACTTAGTCGCCTCTTGCGACACCTCGGTAGGAAAGAGGTAGGTACAATTATTATATGTGCTATTACTACTATCATGTATATAAAGATGTCGAACTAGGCAATGATCACCTCGTTCTCAGGTCTTTTTATCATCCATGTGATAAAGTACCTTACTACTACGCCGCGGGCCCTGGGTTCGTATCCAAGCCGAAACCAACATTTGCGAACACAAATTGTTTGGTTTTCGGGTCTGATTATGTTGTGATTGTCCCCGTGTCTGAGTCACTGCACCCTAGCCTACCTTCGATGGCATCTCGTGAGCGTTAAATCAGGCGCGCGAGATTCTGAGTAGTGAATGCTCCTATCATTGCGCGTACACCCGTAGCACTATAATCTCTCCTGCGCAGTTAATAACTACCGACGGTACGGTAGTTGTCGTCGTTGTAGAAAATTGACCAGAAGATCGTTATTTAATATTATAAAAACCTTTTTTATACATTCTTTGTTTTTGTCTTTTGCGGTCAGTATCATTGTAAGAAATAGTTTTTCAACAAACGTCTGTGTGTGCTAAGTTAGCATTTTTCATTTCTTTTCATTAATGAATACTATACTATAGAATATAACTAAACTAATGCCATAGTTAAATATCTGGACGGGCGTATTCATTTCACAAATTTTATTTTAAAAGAAAGAAAGAAAGTAACACATTTATTCACGGTCTAATCACAATAGATACAAATCAAAACAAGAAAAAAAAAATGGAATTACACAGAACATTAAAAAATAATATTGCCCGAAATTAACAAAAGTGAAAAAACAATATAAAATGAGTCCGTGTAGCAGCATAAGACCGTGAAATGGACAGGACTCAGTGGAAATCGAGATCCAGAGACTTAAAGTGCTCTGATCCCGACACTGGTTTTCAGTCCGGCCCGCACTCCGAGCCAACTCGGACGGCTGCGTCAGTGCACTTACAATAATACGACGCAATAACCGAACTTAATAATTAATCTTTAATTTATGTTTAATTTCATGTACAGGTCACGCCAACTCAGCAATCAATCCCATAGTGTATTGCCTCATGACTCGAAACTTTCAAAGGTCGGTTCGGAAACTGTTGTGTGGGCGCGCTGCGTGTAAACAGAATAAATTTACGGTAAGCCGTTTTTGTAACAACTTGTTTTATTGTAGTCTTCTAAATGCTTATCGCAGTGCGTAGGCGGCGTAAGAAGATATATCCCCGTATTTTTTTCCATTTAAATGAAGGTGACACTATGATGTCGTTACTTACAGACATAAATTTAACACACAATCTAATCGTTAGGATCGGAATTCGAACCCAGGAGTTATTAGAAATGGAGTAAAATTCCAAAAAAGTATCTTGGTCTCTCATAGACAAGCATAGACTGCGGATAACTTGCGAGACCGAAAGATCCAAGACCGTCGGAGCAGTTAAATAATCAAAAGTACAGACAAGCTGTTTTACTCAGAACACTTATGTGTTCCACACTGCACTCGTCACCCTGAGACATCAGTTCTTAAGTCCCATAATGCCCAGTAATTAAAATAGCATACCAGTACCCCAGTTACATATCAGTACCCTTCACACCGAAACACAGCAATGTTGGCAAATTACTGCTTCACCGCAGAATAACAAACCCTGCAGAGGTACCTACCTAGACAAAATCCTGCATAGGAATACTACCATTAATAAAAATATTTTTTAGAGTTTAATTGTTAATTTAATAATGTAGCTTACAGCTGTATGTTAAATGTAATAATGAGTGCATGATTTCGATAATAATCTGCCAAGCAGTTTAGTGAAACGTTTACTGTAAAGAATCTAAACTGTATAATATTGTAAAATAAACATTCGTTTATTAATAGATATAAAAAAGACAACGAAAGTATACATTGAAAATTATTTAATGAAATGAATGAAAATCAATTCCAGTGGAGATGTAATCAAAAACCCGAAGGGTCTTCGAGTGACTACGATCTGTACCATGAACCTCATAAGCGCTGTTATTTACACGTGAGTAGACTAACGAAAAAATTATAAAATAATTTAAGCCGTCGTAGCTGGCAGCATCTCTGCATCTCTAAGGAATAAATAAATATTTCAACGAAATGCTAAGTTCACCAACACGCGATGGAACAGTGTGGCGGCCTTCAGGACTCGTTCCTTCCTCAAAATCCTCTCAGAAGGAAGAGGAGGCCTGTGCTCTGCAGTGAGATATTTATACGCTGTCATTTTAGAATAATTTAAATAAAATTACATTTATTTTATAAGAGAAAGTGACGAAACGAGCAAAACTTGCACCTGATGGTAAGTACAACATCAGCTCATAACAAATGCTGTGTCAACCAGAACACTTATGTGCACCACACAGCGCTCGTCACCCTGATACATCAGTTCATAAGTCTCAGATGCCCAGTGATTACGCTAGCTTTCAGTGCCCTTCAGACCGAAACACAGTAATGTTTGCGTACTACTGCTTAACGGCAGAATAAACTACCTAGACAGATTCCTGCATAGGAATCCTACTACCAGTAACACAGTCGGGTAAGTCAAGGCGATGACTCATCGGAGCGTAATGAAGAGTGACATAGTTAATTCTTAGATTCCTCAAAAGGAATGAACATTAGTGAATAAAAATCAGTTTTCAAACACGTATTTATTTATATTGAAAACACAACTTGTTTCTCGGGTTGTGATTTTCCCGGTGTCTTTTACATTACATAGTCCTACCTACCTCCGATCTTGTCGCATGAGCGTTATATCGGGCGCGGATAGGTTAGGACAATAAGTTAGTGCCTCTGTGTTACACTAGTGCCACTATAATATCTCCTGCGCAGTTGATAGCTTCCAGCAGTATTTAAGTGACTCGCAAGACAGCTTTGTAAAACGTCCTACGATCGGGAAGTCTATTTTGTAACTATGGTAGGTTTCGTGATCGGTTTTATTTTGACATGACAAGCTAATTCATTGGTTAATCGGATCAAATCAAACCGATCCCGAAACCAACCAGAGTTACATATTAGAATCTAGAATCCAGGGGATTAAATACAATATTGTAAATGCATCATGAAATTTAAAGAACATTGTTTTACATAAACAATTTTTTTTTTAAAAGTTACCTCCCAAGAAGCGAAAAGAAGCTATACAGGAGCTGATGAATAGTCCTCATCGATTATATAAGCTGGCTGGAAAGACTATTTGAAGCGCTTATACAGCTCTTATAAGTAAGGATTATGCCCAAATTATACAGCCTCTTTCTTTAGATGGTCTGGGGAAAGTCAGTATAAAACCTGTAAAATGGTCAATGGCTGGTAAAACGCTGTTTAATAAACCTTTTGATCCAAATTTTTTCGTTTATACATCTGTTATTGTGGCTTTTTTAAATTATCTTATAAAAGATTATTAGGATGATTTAAGTTTGTTGGAGCATTTGGAAAAAGCCAAAGTATTAAAGACAATTAACAAAAAACAACAAAAAAATAATGGTGGATCTGGTGTTACTAACACCAATAAATCTGGATAAGTCAATTCTATTAGTTCAATCTAGAAATAGTGTGAAATTGTTGCGAAGATATGAATGTGCATGTATATTTTCATTGGATTTTTAACGCGCCGTGTAATAATTCAATTTTGATGAAAATAAAGATTCAAACAACAAACGTGTAGAAACATATTTTTTTAATTTTGGTATATACACTACTACAGATTCCAAAGCATTTTGTATGACTATGATAGTTGAAACGATAGAGCAAGTATTTCAGTCCACTAACTATATAAAAGTCAATAATTTTAGTCTGCTTGTAGTTGGTTTGTTGCTGAATAAGATCTTTAATTACGGATTTGGCTCTAGAGCATTCTGTCGGAATAACTTTTTAATCTGTTAGAACGTCGTCTGGTTAAGGGATTACAATCTGCGGTATAACAACCTACAAAGTTATAACATTCAACAATATCTATATTATGCAGAAAGAGGATTATACTCGTATATAACGCTTGTGTGCTGCTTGGTCTCACAGTGTGATTGGTCTTGGAATTCATTAAAAGTTATAAAGCTTGGTAACATACGTACCTTTTATAATGGTTTAACCTATTATGGTGTGTTTTACTGGTTTCATATGCAGGAATCCGTCTAGGTAAGTACCACCATGGTGCCAGTTACACTGCCGCCAAGCAGTAGTGGGCAAACATTACTGCGTTTCGGCTTGAAGGGCACTGCCAGCCAGTGTAATTACTGGGCATGAGACTAAAGTGTGTAACAAGCGCAGTGTGGTGCCACACAGATGTGTCTTGGGTGACACAGTATTTGTTACGGAAAGAAGTTGTACCTACTATCAGGTGAACGATTGGCTCATCTCGCCACTTCCTTTCATGAAAAGACACATTAACGGCCTGGTGTTTCCATCACTGTCTGGAAAAACTGTGTGCTAATTTGATAGTTCTCCATTCAGAGTATCATTTTTTTTTACATTTACTTTTGTCTGTTTCATTAGATGAAAACCTTCCGTCAAAACGGGAATGCACATGGGGGACATATCCAGCGCGGGTTCGAGACCCGAGCGCAAACTACTCAGCTGAGTCACGTGACTCGCTCCTCCCGCCGGACCGCGCCTGCGCACGTCCTCTCCGTTGATATGCTTCAAAGGCATGGACACATTGACCTGAAACGCTGATACAACAATGTATTTTTTATCTAAATAAACTTTTACATTCTCTTGTTGTTGTTATTGCAGAAAAATTCCAGCATTTATTTATTTCAAAAGAATGCTCGTCGTTATTTCAAAAGAATGAATCAGGTCGCTCAGGCAGCGGTAGTTTGCTAGCTTTATATTTCGTAATAAAGGTAGTTGGTTTGCTAAGATCCGCATGTAAAATGATCCGTGGTAAGAGAGCCTGTTGGGAATATCGAATGACTGACGATCATAAAAATATTTAGACTACTTGAAAACACCGGAGTAATGGTCTTTTCCGCGGTAGCTACACTCTTTAAAAGACGAGAGAGGGCCTGCGCTCAGCAATGTGATATTGGAAGGGTGTTTTTTTTTTAGTACGCACCATCAGGTGATTTGCTCGTTTGCCCCCTCTTCTATAAAATAAAGCCTGTATAAAATACCATTGTTAGACTTAGTCCCTTAGTCTAGACCAGGGATTTACAAACTATTTTGAGACCCCTTTTCCAAAATGAACTTGTACCTCAGACCAGAACAGACCCCCATAGCCAAACTAGTTCTAAAATTCTTTTTCTAGTTTTTTGCTGTTGATAGAAAATACTTACCAATTTTAATACTTTGCGGTTGGTTAAATGAGTAAAATTGACATCCTTTTGTTATCAAAATAAAAAAATATAGACATAAAATTGAGTTCAAGTGTAATTAATAATTATTAATACAAATTACGTAAAAATACTTAAGGTAATTATTTTTTGAAAAAAAAAAACATTAAAATCGTAAAGATAAAAAATGAAAAAAAAAACACTGTGATGGATGAAGCTGGTGACTAACGACCAGTTTTTTGTTTCATTCTTATAACAAGTTGGTACACGTAACATTACTTATATGGTATCTTGAAGGTTTCAAATAAGAACTTGTGTTAATTAAAAGGGGTCGATTTTTGAAGTCGAAGGGGTGTCCCTGGGAAACCGATTTCGACCCCAAGTAGTCGATATCGACCACTTTGGGAATCCCTGGTCCACTCTACGACACCCACGAGAATAGAAAGCGTAGGAGATGTTCTCACGTCGCTATTTTCATATTTTCTTATAAAAATTAGTTATTTTTAAGTTATAGTTAAGTTATTTTTAAAATATAATTAGTTAATTTAGTGCAAAATCATCAATAGCCTGATGGCTCAAGGTAGGGACTGAGAAACATGATGTCGTAGGATCGAGTCCGCCCTTAGACGACCTCGTGACCTAATGGTCACAGTACGTGACTACCGCGCCACGGGTCCTGGGTTCGAATCCCAGCCGGAGCCAACATTTGTGCAAAAACAAAAATGATTGGTTTTCGGGTCTGACTGTATTGTGATTGTCCTTGTGTCTCTGACATTGCATCCTAGCCTACTTCCGGCTAAGTTGGGAAGAGTTAGTACCCCCTGTGTTTACACAGACCCCAAGCAATGCATGCCACAAGCATTATAATATATAAGAATCATAGTAATCGGTCGGTGTGTCGTCGTAGTCGAAAATCGGCAAGGAGAACATCCTCATTGTTATGAATTATCTCCTTGCACAAGCTTCATCATCATCATTTCAGCCTACCACTAGTCCACCGCTTAACATAGGCCTCTCCCATCAATTGTCACAAGTCAGTAGCTCTCATTTTGTAGGAATTTTGCCATAGTTGCCACGCTTAGTTGGAGTGATTAAAAGGCATATTTTTACTGGTGGTATGATTCCTATGCAGGAATTCGTCTAGGTAGGTACCACCCCAGGGCCAGTTATTCTGCCGTGAAGCTGTAGTGTGCAAGCATTACTGTGTTTCGGTTGGAAGGACACTGTGAGCTAGCGTAATCACTGGGCATTTGATGATGTCTCAGGGTGACGGGCGCAGTGTGGTGTCACACAGAAATATTCTGGGTGACACAGCATTTGTTGTGGGCGGACGTCGCACTTACCATCAGGTGAACGTTTTGGTCGTTTCGTCACTTTATACAATAAAAAAAAATTACTGGCACTGCTAGTACCTACTCTTTAAAAAAATAGTTGCATACAATTGAACAACAAAATAAATAAAAGAGTTATTGCGTAGCAACTTTAATATCATTCAAACATTATCATTACTAAAAAAATATATGTTTTTTTATTAGTTAAATTGACTCATTCACTAATATATGACATCAAAAGCCTACGCTATTACAAACTGTTTCAAAAATAATCTTAAAGTATTCATTACAAACACACTAGAATATAAAATAAAAACGACTCTAAATATCTTACGAGTTTCTTTGATCTAAACAAGACTTACTAAAATTAAGGAAAATACCTTCAGTCCTACGTTAATTACAAGCGTAGGTAATAATGGGTTATTTCTTTAAGGAGACTTTAACTTCGCTGTAAATAAACTCTTAGTAATGCAGGTTTTTTTTCGTAGTACACGTTGTATAATTTACAAGAAACTGTCCAAGTCTGCGAAAAGTTGATGGATGAGGGGAACTTCGAACCCTGTTTTATTGAATTCTAATGTTCAGGTATTGAGTAGATGGTTTGCAATAATTATAAAATATCATGGTGCAGAACACTTTTGTAACTTTTTTCTTACCTAAAAATAAATTGAATAAGTCGTACAAAAGTATTTTCTATTTACCAGCTTTATTGAAACTTTTATTCCAGAAGACATCACATTTTCCCTTAACATTGGAAGTAATTGATTGTTTCAGGTGTCCTGACATTCTGAATTTATATTTTTACAGATATTTTTTCGGATTAACCAAAAATAACGTGACAGACAGAAATGCCATTTAAATGAAACTAATTTTACGGATTTGATCGCGTTTAATTTTTTACTATTTATAACCCGACATTTCGAGCGCTTTACAGCACCCATGGTCACGGGAGGACTGAGGTGACAGACGTCCTGATGTCATAGTTAACCTGGGGTACCTTAAGCTTTTTGAAAAATGTGTAGTGTTCGCGTAAATATAGGAAATCATTATAAGAAATGCCATGAAAGAATGATCACCTACATATTATACCTATTGTGCCATAACATGTTCATTTCACTTACATTAAGTAAAATTTTGTTTCAGTGTGACTAATATATTCCTCGTGAACCTGTCGGCGGCAGATTTGCTGGTGACGTGCGTTTGCATGCCAATTCAACTGAGCAAAGCTATCACGTTAGTCTGGTTCTATGGAGATACGATTTGCAAAATCGTCAATTATATACAAGGTAGTGTTATAGATTCATTAACCACTTTTCGGCATGTAGAAATAGCAAAAGATTTTTTTTTCTTCAAAAAGCGATGCCCTACAGTAGGATTTCTCCTGTGTCGTGGGTGCGTTTTACAGACATAAAATCCACATGCACAAACACCCAGACCCGGAGCAACTATTTGTAGGTCATACAAATATTTGTCTCGTGCGGGAATCGAACCCGCGACCCGCGGCGCAGAAGCCACTGCGCCACCGAGCCGACATATTTTGTTATAAAGGAAATGGTTCTATTTGGGGGTTACTTACATCACCCGTCTACTGAGTCTTGGATCATGGGTTAAAGCGATTGAATTATAATTTCAATTCATGCTTGTGATTGCAATATTCTCCCTAGCAGCAGTTATTGATTTTGTTAGGCTACAACAATGCTGTCACGGTGATATTCCATAAGTTAGATTTCAAATTTATTTTTACTGTATTAATCTTTAGTAATAGCCATCCTAACAATGTCTTCATAAATAGGCACGTGGTTAACTTCTTCTACTGGTGGTAGGATTCCTATGCAGGAATCCGTCTAGGTAGGTACCACCCCAAGGCCAGTTATTCTGCCGTGAAGCAGTAGTCTGCAAGCATTACTGTGTTTCGGTTTGAAGGGCACTGTGAGCTAGCGTAATCACTGGGCATTTGAGACTTAAGAACTGATGTCTCAGGGTGACGGGTGCAGTGTGGTGTCACACAGAAATATTCTAGGTGACACAGCATTTGTTGTGGGCGGACGTTGCACTTACCATCAGGTGAACGTTTTGCTCGTTTCGTCACTATATACAATAAAAAAAAAAAAAAAAACTATCGTGCTAAATTAAGGCCATCCCCAAACGCCACAATACACGGCCCCACACTTCGTTTGCCGGTACGTGGTTGCTACTCGAGAACATTTCTTCCTCAGTACCCTATGTTCGGCGGTGTAATTGCGACCGGCTTAAATGATAATGATGAAAATATCCTTAAAATTATCAGATTATAGTCATCATCACAAGTTCTATCAAATTGTATGTTAGGTGTGTGATGGCTGCTTAAGAGAACCCATCATCCATTACCTTATCCAACCTTGTGGGTCTAGAGATATTAAATAAATCTCTGCATCCTCGCAGGGCAGTGAAAACTATTATGTTATGGATGTCTAATTGCTTTGTAAAGTGACATAAATAAGGTATTTACAACCCGATCTAATAGGGATTTGCCAGACTTCATGGGCGGCGGTGATCACTTACCATAACGTGAGCCACCTGCTCGTTTGCCCCCTATTCTATAAAAAAAAACTCTAAAATAATAATGATCAATTTGTGTCATAAGAACAAATAAGAAATTGCGATAATCCAAATGCAAGTTGGTTTTTGGGACCTGTTACGCTTTTTTATTCTGATTTTTATTAGTAGAATTGTTCTAAATTGTTGATTAGAATTTCACAAAAAATAATTGTAAGCGTTTTTAACACATTTTTTTAGTTTACTATTTAAAACGTTCAAAGTACATCCGTTAAACATGTAAATTTATTTATTTCAATTCTTCTTTCATTGTGTATCTCCATGACATTCTAGAGATTAAGGAAACGACACTTTGGCGGGCATTTACTCTCAGCACATTTGGAATCTAACCAATCTAACTAAACTTAACAGAAATTGCAACTACAATATTAGTCAGTTTAAAACTGAGGTAGCTAATTTTGAGTATACTCACAGAGACCAGCTCTCATTTTTACTTGTTTGTTCTAATGAGTAATATTTATTTAAGGTCATAATTTGTTCCAGAGAGATTTGTTTTCATACGCGTCATATAATTATACATTTTTGTTCATGATACTTGTTATTTGAAATTCTTTAATATCCAAGATAGTAAAACATTGAGATAATAAATACAAGATGTTTCTTATCTGAAGTTTCTAGTGATTAATTTTAACGCTTTTTTTTGCGAATAAACGAGCTGGATGGATATTACATAGCACTCATATGAAATTTTTAAACATTGAACATTTTTTTTAGGCGTTGCCGTGGCAGCGAGTGTGTTTACTTTGACTGCTATGTCAGTAGATCGTTGGCTGTCAATAACACCAGAGCCACGTTTGCGACCTCCAGGAAGACGACAAGCATTACTGCTGCTGACGGTTCTGTGGTTTGCAGCACTGGTGATGTTTATACCACTATTGATTGTTGCCACAGTGAGGAAAGAGGCCGTACCTATAATCTCGAAGGCATATAACAACATATCTGTATGTAAAAACAAAAGTTTTTTAATTATATAAAAAGTGTAAACATGTTTTGATTTCCTGATGTCAACTCAGCTGGCGAAATAGCTAAACAATATGCTTCTTCACTACAAGGCTTAGATATTTGTGTCTGTAAAAAGCGTTTTCTTAAAAAAAAAAACAAAACAGCTATTCATGTATTAAATATATTTATAATTTTAATAAAAGATTGTGTTAATAATTTCTTTTGTTTTTAGATAGAAACGAGAGACGTACATTTTTGTACAGAAGAATGGCCAGGATTAGAAACCAGACAGAAATTTGGAACTTTTATATTTACTTTAGTCTACGCGATACCAGGTATGTTGTGTTACAAACGGAATGCTAATATTTAATAAATAAATTAATCTGTATTGCGAATTCAATGTAGTTACCCCCAAAAATAAACCAATTTAATTAAAACTTGACTTTATAACAATACTCTTCAATATTTATTAAGTTATACAGCCAAGAAAAAGCCAAGTAAAAACCTAACCGCCAGATCGGGTGGTCTGATCTGGGGAGGACGTTTTCTCCAACCAGTAATCTTTACATGTAGTATAGTTCGCATCTGAGAAACTTTCATAGCGCGATTATGGACTTATAAGAAACTTCTTGAGCTTTTCTTTTGGCGACGTAGATGTCGCTACAAACTAAAATTTTTCTCACATGATTGAATCCCGTATTTTGGGATAAAAATGTTAAAATTATTCTTTGTGTAATTTTAAAATAAATTTCTGTTTGTGTGCATAACAAAATATTTAAATTTTTTAATACAAAAGAGTCCAAAGGAACAGAAATTCCAGACCATTTTTTTAACAGGATTACTTTTTGATAAAATAAACGTGCACAACGTGTAGAGGAAGCACATGTTAATTGTCTTACTGAAAAATGGTTTGAAATTCGCAGGGTTTATCACCATACTGTCATACACGTGCATGGGCCGAACGTTGTGCTCCGTCAGACCACCTTTTGACATCGATGAGGGTAATGTCAGCATGCAGCAGGTAAAGTAATACTTAAACATTAGATGTTCTAAAGCCCATCTCTTCCCGTGGGTGTAGTAAAAGTCGACAGAGGAAAATTAAAACCAGAAGATGGGCAGCAGCATCTTCCTGGAACATCAAGCGTGGCAACTATAGCAAAATTCCTCCCAAAATGAGAGCTACAAACTTTTGTAGCAATCTATGGGGGAGGCCTACGTTCAGCAGTGGACTAGTGATAGGCTGAAATGATGATGATGAAAGAGTGCGACTTGCTTATGTTACTTTGTAAAAAGATAATTACGATTCACCGTGGTGTTTAATTTATTATAATTAACTATAGGATGCTCAAACTTAGTCTGTCAACTGAGGAAACCTGCATGTCTGAGGAATAAAAAATATTTTGAAGTCATGTGCCAACCCGCATTGGAGCAGCGTGGCGGATTCTTCCTAGCTCCAAAACCCTCTCAGAAATAAGAGGAGGCCTGTGCTCAGCAGTGGGACATTTATAGGCTGAAACTTTACTTTTTTTTGAATTGACTCTTACGACACCTACAGACGTACAACCTCTACCCATAACAAATGCTGTATCACCCAAAACATTTCTGTGACTAAGTGTGGTGCTACACTACACCCGTCCCTCTGAGACATTACTTCTTAAGTCTCAGATATCCAGTTACTTTACTACCTATCAGTGCCCTTTAAACCGAAACGCAGTAATGTTTGCAAACTGCTGCTTCACGACAAAATAACTGGCCCTGCGGTGGTACCTATATGGATTCCTGCATAGGCATCTTACTATCGGTGAAAATGTATTATTTTAGAAGTCCTACAACGCGTCAAAAAAAGTTTCAGCCTATAAATGTCCCACTACTGAGCACAGGCCTCCTCTCATTTCTGAGAGGGTTTTGGAGCTAGGAAGAATCCGCCACGCTGCTCCAATGCGGGTTGGCAGATTTCACATATCTTCGAAATATTTTTTATTCCTCAGACATGCAGGTTTCCTCACGATATTTTCCTTCACCGCCGAGCACGTGGTAAATCAGCACTTAAAATTGCAATTAACAATTTCAGTGGTGCCGGCACCGGGAATCGAACCCAGGTCCCTCGCGTACTATGAAATTTAAAGCGAGCGCCTAGCCCCTGAGCTACCACGGCTCTTTGACTATTTTTATTTCTATTACTATATATTGACTAACGCGTCAATACGTCATATGAAAATCCTCAGTATGCTATACATAAAGATAATTGAAACAGGAATGCCATGTATGGATGATGAAATGTAATGCCATATGAAAATGCGTCGGTGATAAAAAAGTAAAGTAACAGCTCATAAATATACCCCTGCTGAACACAGTCCTCCTCTCATTTTGGAGTGGGCTTTGGAGATGGAAAGAGTCTATCTCGCTGCTCCAATGCGGGTTGGCGGACTTTAAAAATGTTTACTTTACTTGCGAAAAGTCGATGGATGCAGGTAGCTCAGGAGCTTGTGGAAGTCTATGGGGAAGGCCTGTGTTCAGCAGTGGACTGGTGTGATGGACCATGATGATGGTGATGATCAACCTTCAAGGAAATAGTTTTTCAGTCATAGATAGGCTTTTTTTCATATTTGTTCAAGTAATTAATATTTTTTACCGTTTATTTTATATCCACAAATCATATTTTATTAGATAAAAGCGAAACTACTAACCTAAATTCTTTATAGCATTTTCGAAATAAGTTAATTGGAATTTTCCTTACAAAATGAAGGTACCAAAATATATGATTAATTAAAATCATATTACAAAATTATTATATTTTGCAAAGGCATTTTAAATTGAGACCTTGGTCTGAAAGCTTAATTGCAGAGAATTCGGGGAATAGATTACTTTTCGAAAAGCTCGCTTTCTTTCACGTGATAGCGTTTTAAGTGTTATTTATTAAGCAAAACTTCTTTCAACAAATTTGTTTACTTTGCTTATTTATTTATCAATTTAAAAGCGTTACCAATACAATGATAAAGTTTAGTCATTGTAGAGTCATTAGATTTTCGTATGTCGGTAAGCAATTCCATTGGATTAAATATATAATCAAAAATAAACAAATAAGGGAACGAAACTTTTTCTACATTTTTTTATAGGAGAAAGTCCAGTCGAGACGAGTCGAGCAAAACGTTCACACGACGTTAAGTACAACGTCTCCATCCAGAACATTTATGTTTGGCACCACTTCACAATGCATCGTCTGTCACACCG
The DNA here is from genome assembly GCA_019845155.1 of Luehdorfia chinensis. Lineage (NCBI taxonomy): Eukaryota > Metazoa > Arthropoda > Insecta > Lepidoptera > Papilionidae > Luehdorfia > Luehdorfia chinensis. The sequence continues at coordinate 1,131,545 of JAHVAK010000573.1, forward strand.
TGACATCAGTTCTTAAATCTCATATGCCCAGTAATTTTATTAACTTCAGACCGCAACACAGTAACGTTTATGTACTTACTTACTTAGGGTTCACGGAATATCCCGCTCTGTGGTGGTACCTACATAGGAAGGAAGGGAGAAGGTACCTAAACGGATTCCTGAACAGGAATCCTAACAACAGTAGAACAAAATATTAAGCAACAGTAGCCTAATGGCTTAGGGTACAGTACGGATTGCAAAACAGGCTAATTTCGATAATAGTCGTAAACCTAGCACAATCTCTTATTCTTAATTGGAATGGTCCCTCATAGATACTCCCTCATAGATTGCCATAAAATACGGTCCTGAGGTGCAATGTTTACGGAATATCGTTTTAATATGTCAACAATTCTAAAGGTTTAAAAAAGTTACGTTAATCCCAATATGTAATGTAGATCAGGGGCAGGGTCCGGGGAGTAACCAGAATATGTTAGCCCTGTGCCGGTACTCCAAAATTGTTCTTCAATTTTAAGCGCTGATTACCACCTGCTCAGCGTTGAAGGAAAACATCGTGAGCAAACCTACATGTCCGGGGTTTAATAATATTTCGTGGACATGTGAAATCCTTTAATCCGCATTGGAGCAGCGTGGCGGACTCTTCCCGGCTCCAAAACCCTCTCAGAAATAAGAGGATGCCTGTCTCACACAGCAATGGGACATTTATAGGCTGTTACTATTACTACAAATAATTGTGCATATTTTTAATTGTTTCAGGGCTTAAGATTAATGAAGGAAAGGAAAAGAGTAGCATGGATACTGCTACTTCTGGCAGTCCTTTTCGCGCTGTGTTGGCTTCCATACAATATCATGCAACTACTGTTAGATATCAACGCCGTTAACGCGAAAGATCTGAGCATTTATTTGCCGTATGCGTTGTTAATAGGTTTGCGTGAAAATATTACAATGTTATTTTTGTATATCTGGTTCGTTTTTCTTCTTCTTCTTCTTCTTTTTATTCCTCTTTTGCTTTAGGCGTGCCGAATAACATCATAATATACTAAGCTGTCACTATACTCGTTGCTCGTGGGAACGCAATGTGGAGTTAAAATTTTTTGACTAGGACCAAAATGGCGGCAATATTGTTCGCCACTTCTCGTTTCCCACGAGGGCGAAAAGTAGGCTACGGATGTGGTATCCGCCTACCCCTTATATAGGAAAAAGGCGTGACTGTATTTTAATATTATTAGTCTACTATTAGTTACTATATTTTAAAGACACACACTACCAAGTACCCGATCATGTCCTCCTGGTCAATTTTTGAATATGGAGACAATCTAAGAACGTTGTCAGAACGTTGTTGTTTTGTGCAAGCTTAGATTCTCAAACATCACAACATTTTGTTACGAGTCCAAATATTCGAACTCTCTATTGCGTTCCCACGAGCAGTATAGTGACAGCATTGGATATTACGGTATTATTCTGCACAAATAAAGGATGTCCGCAAAATAACTTAGTCGCCTCTTGCGACACCTCGGTAGGAAAGAGGTAGGTACAATTATTATATATGTGCTATTACTACTATCATGTATATAAAGATGTCGAACTAGGCAACGATCACCTCGTTCTCAGGTCTTTTTATCATCCATGTGATAGAGTACCTTACTACTACGCCGCGGGTCCTGGGTTCGAATCCAAGCCGAAACCAACATTTTCGAACACAAATTGTTTAATTTTCGGGTCTGATTATGTTGTGATTGTCCCCGTGTCTGAGTCACTGCACCCTAGCCTACCTTCGATGGCATCTCGTGAGCGTTAAATCGGGCGCGCGAGATTCTGAGTAGTAAATGCTCCTATCATTGCGCCTACACCTGTGGCACTATAATCTCTCCTGCGCAGTTAATAACTTCCGACGGTACGGTAGTTGTCGTCGTTGTAGAAAATTGACCAGAAGATCGTTATTTAATATTATAAAAACCTTTTTTATACATTCTTTTTTTTTGTCTTTTGCGGTCAGTATCATTATAAGAAATAGTTTTTCAACAAACGTCTGTGTGTGTTAGGTTAGCCTTTTTCATTTCTTTTCATTAATGAATACTATACTATAGAATATAACTAAACTAATGCCATAGTTAAATATCTGGACGGGCGTATTCATGTCACAAATTTTATTTTAAAAGAAAGAAAGAAAGTAACACATTTATTCACGGTCTAATCACAATAGATACAAATCAAAACAAGAAAAAAAAATGGAATTACACAGAACATTAAAAAATAATATTGCCCGAAATTAACAAAAGTGAAAAAACAATATAAAATCAGTCCGTGTAGCAGCATAAGACCGTGAAATGGACAGGACTCAGTGGAAATCGAGATCCAGAGACTTAAAGTGCTCTGATCCCGACACTGGTTTTCAGTCCGGCCCGCACTCCGAGCCAACTCGGACGGCTGCGTCAGTGCACTTACAAATACGAATATACTACGATAAATAATACGACGCAATAACCGAACTTAATAATTAATCTTTAATTTATGTTTAATTTCATGTACAGGTCACGCCAACTCAGCAATCAATCCCATAGTGTATTGCCTCATGACTCGAAACTTTCAAAGGTCGGTTCGGAAACTGTTGTGTGGGCGCGCTGCGTGTAAACAGAATAAATTTACGGTAAGCCGTTTTTGTAACAACTTGTTTTATTGTAGTCTTCTAAATGCTTATCGCAGTGCGTAGGCGGCGTAAGAAGATATATCCCCGTATTTTTTTCCATTTAAATGAAGGTGACACTAGAATTTCTCAGATGTCGTTACTTACAGACATAAATTTAACACACAATCTAATCGTTAGGATCGGAATTCGAACCCAGGAGTTATTAGAAATGGAGTAAAATTCCAAAAAAGTATCTTGGTCTCTCATAGACAAGCATAGACTGCATAACTTGCGAGACCGAAAGATCCGAGACCGTCGGAGCAGTTAAATAATCAAAAGTACAGACAAGCTGTTTTACTCAGAACACTTATGTGTGGTACCACACTGCACTCGTCACCCTGAGACATCAGTTCTTAAGTCCCATAATGCCCAGTAATTAAAATAGCTATCAGTACCCTTCACACCGAAACACAGCAATGTTGGCAAATTACTGCTTCACCGCAGAATAACAAGCCCTGCAGAGGTACCTACCTAGACAAAATCCTGCATAGGAATACTACCATTAGTAAAAATATTTTTTAGAGTTTAATTGTTAATTTAATAATGTAGCTTACAGCTGTATGTTAAATGTAATAATGAGTGCATGATTTCGATAATAATCTGCCAAGCAGTTTAGTGAAACGTTTAGTGTAAAGAATCTAAACTGTATAATATTGTAAAATAAACATTCGTTTATTAATAGATATAAAAAAGACAACGAAAGTATACATTGAAAATTATTTAATGAAATGAATGAAAATCACTTCCAGTGGAGATGTAATCAAAAACCTGAGGGGTCTTCGAGTGACTACGATCTGTACCATGAACCTCATAAGCGCTGTTATTTACACGTGAGTAGACTAACGAAAAAATTATAAAAAAAATTAAGCCGTTTGTAGCTGGCAGCATCTCTGCATCTCTAAGGAATAAATAAATATTTCAACGAAATGCTAAGTTCACCAACACGCGATGGAACAGTGTGGCGGCCTTCAGGACTCGTTCCTTCCTCAAAATCCTCTCAGAAGGAAGATGAGGCCTGTGCTTTGCAGCGAGATATTTATACGCTGTCATTTTAGAATAATTTAAATAAAATTACATTTATTTTATAAGAGAAAGTGACGAAACGAGCAAAACTTTCACCTGCTGGTAAGTACAACATCAGCTCATAACAAATGCTGTGTCAACCAGAACACTTATGTGCACCACACAGCGCTCGTCACCCTGATACATCAGTTCTTAAGTCTCATATGCCCAGTGATTACGCTAGCTTTCAGTGCCCTTCAGACCGAAACACAGTAATGTTTGCGTACTACTGCTTAACGGCAGAATAAACTACCTAGACAGATTCCTGCATAGGAATCCTACTACCAGTAACACAGTCGGATAAGTCAAGGCGATGACTCATCGGAGCGTAATGAAGAGTAACATATTTAATTCTTAGATTCCTCAAAAGGAATGAACATTAGTGAATAAAAATCTGTTTTCAAAGACGTATTTATTTTTATTGAAAACACAACTTGTTTCTCGGGTTGTGATTTTCACGGTGTCTTTTACAATACATAGTCCTACCTACCTCCGATCTTGTCGCATGAGCGTTATATCGGGCGCGGATAGGTTAGGACAATAAGTTAGTGCCTCTGTGTTACACTAGTGCCACTATAATATCTCCTGCGCAGTTTATAGCTTCCAGCAGTATTTAAATGACTCGCAAGACAGCTTTATAAAACGTCCTACGATCGGGAGGTCTATTTTGTAACTATGGTAGGTTACGTGATCGGTTTTATTTTGACATAACAAGCTAATTCATTGGTTAATCGGATCAAATCAAACCGATCCCGAAACCAACCAGAGTTACATACATACATACATAGAGTCACGCCTCTTTCCCATAGGGGTAGGCAGAGACCACATCTTTCCACTTGCTACGATCCTGACACACATCTTTAGCTTCCTCTACTTTCATTAGTGTTTTTATACAAGCTCGTCGGTTGCGGGTACTTTTGACGTGGCCTTTCCTCAAAACGATTTCGATCTGATCGTAATACGTTCGCCTACGGCGACCCTTACCGGCTTGCCCATTCACACTCGCCTCATAAATCTTTTTAGTCAATCTTCTTTCATCCATCCTCTCTACGTGTCCAAACCATCTAAGCATCCCTTTCTCTATCTTTGTCACTACATCTTCTACCACACCGCAACGTTCTCTTATCACCTTGTTTCTTAGTTTGTCCATCAAAGTCACTCCAGCTATACTCTCAAACTTTTCATTTCAACCGCATTAATCTTATTTTCATGCTTCTTCTGCCAGACCCAACATTCACTACCGTACATAAGTGTGGGGACCAGAACTCCCCTATGTACAGCCAGACGTGCCTTTTTAGATACGTTCTGGCTACACATAAAGTTATGCAGAGCCCCATTCACTTGATTTCCTGCTAATACTCTTCTCTCAATATCACAGTCATACTTTCCGTCTCTCGTAAATTTAGAACCCAAGTACACAAACTCTTTCACTTGTTCCACACTTTCTCCTTCAATCAGAACTTTGCAATCCAACATACTTTCTTCTCTTTCAAAAACCATTACTTTCGTCTTATCTACATTAATTTTCATTCCTTTGCTTTGTAGAGCACCATGCATAATATTAACCATCGCCTGCAACTCCTCCTCCGATGATGCTAATATAACCTGATCATCGGCGTATAGGAGGCATTTGACGGTCAAATCATTCATTCTTAATCCAAACACATTCTCTTTCAAATCTTTTAAGCAATTGTCTATGAATAGGTTAAACAGCCACGGCGAGGCCACACATCCCTGTCTAACACCTTTTTTGATGTTAAACCAGTCTGAGTAAGCACTGTTTACCCTGACACAAGCACTGGAATCCGTGAGTGATTTCAGTGCTCGTATCAAGCTGCCGTTCACCCCATACATATGCAATGTCGACCACAATTCAGTCCTCACTACCCTATCATAGGCCTTTTCCAAGTCCACGAATGCCCAATAGACCTTTTGACTTTGAGTCAAGAATTTTTCGGCTATGCTTCGTAAGGAAAAGACCTGATCCATGCATCCCATTCCTCTCCTGAATCCCGCTTGTACATCCCATATCTTCTCTTCAGTTTCATTCATCACTCTCTTAATCAAAACCTTTGCATACAGTTTGCCGACGATACTGAGCAAGCTAATGCCTCGGTAGTTTTTGCAGTCTTGCTGCGACCCTTTTCCTTTGTAAAGCGGTACGATAACGGCCTTACACCAGTCTACTGGTACGTTGCCGCTCCTCCAGCAAAGGTTAAAAAGGCGGTACAGCTGACTAGCTACCACGCCCTGTCCAGCTTTCAGCATCTCTACTGTAATTCTGTCATATCCTGCAGCCTTGCCTAATTTCATACTATTCAACGCTTCCACGATCTCTTCCATGCTTATATCACTTTCTTTGCAATCTTCATCCATGTCCCCGAATGGGGCCTGTACTTGCATAATTCCTTTCTCAAATAAGTTTTCAAAATATTCCTTCCATCTCTTTAGGATGCATTCCTCTCCTGTCACAATACTTCCATCCTGGTTTCTGATTTTGTCCAATTGTGAGGTTGTATTTTTATCTCTGGTCGTTCTTATGGACTTCCAGAAAAACTTTATGTTGTGTTGAAAGTCATCAGATAACCTCCTATCAAATTCATCTCTATCATTCTCTTTCTTTCTTCTCACGACCTCTTTTGCCACGACCTTTAACCTATTATACTCATTCCTTGCCTTGCTTACATCTTCATTCGTTGCCTTTTTTATTCTCTGATTGGCTCTTGTGGCCAACCAATCCAGCCAAGCCTTTTTTTTATTAGATATTGCCTTTTGCACCTCTGCACACACAGTTCTTAACTTACACCCTCTTCTTCTCTTACTTTCACCACACACTTCAATAGTAACTTCCACGATTCCTTCCTTAAACAGCTTCCATAATTCTTCAACCTCACATGCCTCATCCAACGTGTCAAACTTCTCGATAAGTTTCTTTACAAATTCTTCTCTCACACCTTTCTCTTGCAGACCCTCAACTTTTATGCGTTCTAGAACACTAATAGGTTCATGCACACGGTGCCGCCATCTCTTAAAGACACCTCTTAATCGGCTCAACACCAGAAAGTGGTCTGTGTGAATGCCGACACCGCGGAATGCCCGAGTGTCTAGGACTTTCTTTCTCAATCTTTCATCCACAATTACAAAATCAATCATACTTCTCAGGCTTCCTTCTTCTCTAGTATACAAGTAGATCTTTTTATGGTCAAACATAGTGTTCGTTACCACAAGATTCCTCTCCAAACATACTTCAAGCAGACTTTCTCCATTTTCATTCACTCTGTTATCGCCGAACCTTCCCAGCACACTTTCATATCCATCACGCTTCACTCCCACCCACCCATTAAAATCGCCTAGCATTATGATTCTTTCATTTTCGTTGCATTTATTCAAAATATCTTTCATGCTATCCCAAAACTCCTGTCTCTCACTTTGGGCTTTTGAGGAACGGTTCCAACTCGCATCTTGTGGAGCATAAACCCCTAATATGAAGATGCGAGTAAGGCCAACCTTCAACCTCACCCAGAGGAGTCTAGGGCTCACACAATCAAAGTCAGTCACACATTCATTCATTCGAGCAGAAAGCAGTACACCAACGCCCTGACAGCCTCTACTGGTTTCAGGAACCCCCGACCAATAGGCTGTGTAGGGTCCATGCGAGGTGGTGTCGCACCCTTTCCGCTTGGTTTCATTCACACAAAGAACGTCAATCCGTCTTGCGCTCATCATCTCGCATACTTCGTCAATTTTATCACTCATACCTCCCCTAACATTCAAAGTAGCAAAGTGGCTATCCGTAGCCCACTTTTTCCAACCAGAGTTACATATTAGAATCTAGAATCCAGGGGATTAAATACAATATTGTAAATGCATCATGAAATTTAAAGAACATATTGTTTTACATAAACATATTTTTTTTTAAAAGTTACCTCCCTAGAAGAGAAAATAAGCTATATAGGAACTGATGAATAGTCCTCATCTATTATATAAGCTGGCTGGAAAGACTATTTGAAGCGCTTATACAGCTCTTATAAGTAAGGATTATGCCCAAATTATACAGCCTCTTTCTTGAGGTCTGGGGAAAGTCAGTATAAAACCAGTAAAATGGTTGATGGCTGGTAAAACGCTGTTTAATAAACCTTTTGATCCAATTTTTTTCGTTTATACATCTGATATTGTGGCTTTTTTAAATTATCTTATAAAAGATTATTAGGATGATTTAAGTTTGTTAGGGCATTTGGAAAAAGCCAAAGTATTAAAGACAATTAACAAAAAACAACAAAAAAATAATGGTGGATCTGGTGTTACTAACACCCATAAATCTGGATAAGTCAATTCTATTAGTTCAATCTAGGAATAGTGTGAAATTGTTGCGAAGATATGAATGTGCATGTATATTTTCATTGGATTTTTAACGCGCCGTGTAATAATTCAATTTTGATGAAAATAAAGATTCAAACAACAAACGTGTAGAAACATATTTTTTTAATTTTGGTATATACACTACTACAGTTTCCAAAGCATTTTGTATGACTATGATAGTTGAAATGATAGAGCAAGTATTTCAGTCCACTAACTATATAAAAGTCAATAATTTTAGTCTGGTTGTAGTTGGTTTGTTGCTGAATAAGATCTTTAATTACGGATTTGGCTCTAGAGCATTCTGTCGGAATAACTTTTTAATCTGTTAGAACGTCGTCTGGTTAAGGGATTACAATCTGCGGTATAACAACCTACAAAGTTATAACATTCAACAATATCTATATTATGCAGAAAGAGGATTATACTCGTATATAACGCTTCTGTGCTGCTTGGTCTCACAGTGTGATTGGTCTTGGAATTCATTAAAAGTTATAAAGCTTGGTAACATACGTACCTTTTATAATGGTTTAACCTATTATGGTGTGTTTTACTGGTTTCATATGCAGGAATCCATCTAGGTAAGTACCACCATGGTGCCAGTTACACTGCCGCCAAGCAGTAGTGGGCAAACATTACTGCGTTTCGGTTTGAAGGGCACTGCCAGCCAGTGTAATTACTGGGCATGAGACTAAAGTGTGTAACAAGCGCAGTGTGGTGCCACACAGATGTGTCTTGGGTGACACAGTATTTGTTACGGAAAGACGTTGTACCTACTATCTGGTGAACGATTGGCTCGTCTCGCCACTTCCTTTTATGAAAAGACACATTAACCTGCCTGGCCTGGTGTTTCAATCACTGTCTGGAAAAACTGTGTGATAATTTGATAGTTCTCCATTCAGAGTATCATTTTTTTTTACATTTACTTTTGTCTGTTTCATTAGATGAAAACCTTCCGTCAAAACGGGAATGCACATGGGGGACATATCCAGCGCGGGTTCGAGACCCGAGCGCAAACTACTCAGCTGAGTCACGTGACTCGCTCCTCCCGCCGGACCGCGCCTGCGCACGTCCTCTCCGTTGATATGCTTCAAAGGCATGGACACATTGACCTGAAACGCTGATACAACAATGTATTTTTTATCTAAATAAACTTTTACATTCTCTTGTTGTTGTTATTGCAGAAAAATTCCAGCATTTATTTATTTCAAAAGAATGCTCGTCGTTATTTCAAAAGAATGAATCAGGTCGCTCAGGCAGCGGTAGTTTGCTAGCTTTATATTTCGTAATAAAGGTAGTTGGTTTGCTAAGATCCGCATGTAAAATGATCCGTGGTAAGAGAGCCTGTTGGGAATATCGAATGACTGACGATCATAAAAATATTTAGACTACTTGAAAACACCGGAGTAATGGTCTTTTCCGCGGTAGCTACACTCTTTAAAAGACGAGAGAGGGCCTGCGCTCAGCAATGTGATATTGGAAGGGTGTTTTTTTTTTAGTACGCACCATCAGGTGATTTGCTCGTTTGCCCCCTCTTCTATAAAATAAAGCCTGTATAAAATACCATTGTGAGACTTAGTCCCTTAGTCTAGACCAGGGATTTACAAACTATTTTGAGACCCCTTTTCCAAAATGAACTTGTACCTCAGACCAGAACAGACCCCCATAGCCAAATTAGTTCTAAAATTCTTTCTCTAGTTTTTTGCTGTTGATAGAAAATACTAACCAATTTAAATACTTTGCGGTTGGTTAAATGTGTAAACTTGACATCCTTTTGTTTACAAATTAAAAAAAAATAGACATAAAATTGAGTTCAAGTGTAATTAATAATTATTAATACAAATTACGTAAAAATACTTAAGTAGGCAATTATTTTTTGAAAAAAAAACATTAAAATCGTAAAGATAAAAAATGAAAAATAAAACACTGTGATGGATGAACCTGGTGACTCACAACCAGTTTTTTTTTTAAATACAACCATGTTACTTCTTTCTAAAATATAAGTCATTCTTATAACAAGTTGGTACACGTAACATTACTTATATGGTATCTTGAAGGTTACAAATAAGAACTTGTGTTAATTAAAAGGGGTCGATTTTTAGAACTCGTCGATCCCCAAAATAAGTGACCCTGGGAAACCGATTTCGACCCCAAGTAGTTTGGGAATCCCTGGTCCAGCCTACGACACCCACGAGAATAGAAAGCGTAGGAGATGTTCTCACGTCGCTATTTTCATATATTCTTATAAAAAATAGTTACTTTTAAGTTATAGTTAAGTTATTTTTAAAATAAAATTAGTTTATTTAGTGCAAAATCGTCAATAGCCTGATAGCTCAAGGTAGGGACTGAGAAACATGATGTCGTAGGATCGAGTCCGCCCTTAGACGACCTCGTGACCTAATGGTCACAGTACGTGACTACCGCGCCACGGGTCCTGGGTTCGAATCCCAGCCGGAGCCAACATTTGTGAAAAAACACAAATGATTGGTTTTCGGGTCTGACTGTGTTGTGATTGTCCTTGTGTCTCTGACATTGCATCCTAGCCTACTTCCGGCTAAGTTGGGAAGAGTGAGTACCCCCTGTGTTTACACAGACCCCAAGCAATGCATGCCACAAGCATTATAATATATAAGAATCATAGTAATCGGTCGGTGTGTCGTCGTAGTCGAAAATCGGCAAGGAGAACATCCTCATTGTTATGAATTATCTCCTTGCACAAGCTTCATCATCATCATTTCAGCCTATCACTAGTCCACCGCTTAACATAGGCCTCTCCCATCAATTGTCACAAGTCAGTAGCTCTCATTTTGGAGGGATTTTGCCATAGTTGCCACGCTTAGTTGGAGTGATTAAAAGGCATACTTTTACTGGTGGTATGATTCCTATGCAGGAATTCGTCTAAGTAGGTGCCACCCCAGGGCCAGTTATTCTGCCGTGAAGCTGTAGTGTGCAAGCGTTACTGTGTTTCGGTTGAAAGGACACTGTGAGCTAGCGTAATCACTGGGCATTTTATGATGTCTCAAGGTGACGGGCGCAGTGTGGTGTCACACAGAAATATTCTGGGTGACACAGCATTTGTTGTGGGCGGACGTTGCACTTACCATCAGGTGAACATTTTGGTTGTTTCGTCACTTTATACAATAAAAAAAAAACCCGCATTGGAGCAGCGCGGCGGATTCTTCCTAGGTCCAGAATCCACTCAGAAATGAGAGGAGGTCTGTGCTCAGCAGTGAGACATCTTGTTACGACTACTAACGCCACCTACGAGAGCGAACGCCCTCTGATGTCGTATCGTATCAAACGCGAGTAGGAAGCTCTTGAAAGAAGCCTCAGGAGAAGCGTTATGAGTCGAAGAGGTAAACCGGAAATTATATTTTCCGATAACGGGAAAAATTTTGTAGGTGCCGAAAAGGAAATTTCTTCATTTTTTACTAGTAATTCAAAACAAATTATCGAATTTGCTGCTAATGATAGCATTAATTTTAAATTTATTCCCCCATACTCACCACACTTTGGAGGCCTATGGGAAAGTGGGGTACGATCGTGTAAGTACTACCTTAGACGTATAGGCACGGCTTTAACACAAATTGAAGCAGTCCTGAATTCCCGTCCTATGTCACCTTTGTCCGCAGACCTTACAGACCTTACACCTCTCACGCCTGCACATTTCCTGATCGGAAGGCCGTTAACTGCTACTGCATGCGAGGATCTTACAACGAAGCCAATACCCGCGTTGACACGCTATAATAGAGTTGAACAATTACGTCAACATTTCTGGCAACGTTGGTCAAAGGAATATGTTGCAGAACTCCAACTGGGCGGGAAATGGAAAAAGCAAAAGGATGACATCCCATTACAATCTTTGGTACTGATCAGAGATGATAATTTACCACCGCTCAACTGGAAATTGGGACGAGTCATACAAATCTTCCCTGGTAAAGATGGCGTGTCTCGAGTCGCTGATATTCGCACCTCCAGCGGAATCGTTCGTCGTGCCTTCTCGAAAATCTGCCCCCTGTCGCAGCAACCATCGAATCAAGAAGCGGAACATCAAGTTGGAAGCTGAAGCTTCCAAGGCCGGGAGCATGTTACGACTACTAACGCCACCTACGAGAGCGAACGCCCTCTAATGTCGTATCGTATCAAACGCGAGTAGGAAGCTCTTGAAAGAAGCCTCAGGAGAAGCGTTCATTAATATTCTAAACGTCTAGCAAGCCACACAAATTTTCCACCACATATTATATTATTTCAAATTGTAATTTTAAATAAATATTTTTATTAAAAGACAAAATAAACGATTCATTGAACCGGGAACCTGAAACTCGCACCACATCTATAGGCTGAAACTTTACTTTTTACTTTTTAGCTTACTATGAGGAAATCGGAATAGAAAAAAATACATATTCTGAAAATATTTTTCACATATTAAAACTCTCCAAACTGTTTTATTTTTAACTTGTAAATTGAACAAAAGAAATATGCGTAGGACTAAGTTACCGGAGATCTATAACTATTCTTGTATTTGCAATTTCCTAATACGTTGTGTACACATATTAATAAAGGACACACTACGTCAATATCTGAAGGCGACAGGTCACGTCGGGATTGATTCAAATTATATACTAGCAAAATATACAGTACATTTTGCGGCACAATTTGGTAGCCAATGTAGTTGTCAGCAACACGAAAAAACCATTTAAAATTGATCAGTGAAGCGATTTAAACAAAATCGACGTGAATAAATAAAATGTATAGTTCTTTCCGTATTTTATAAATTATTGTTTCATATAGAAGTAAGTGAAGAGACAAGTGAAACGTTCACCTGATGGTAAGTGGAACGTCTGCCCATAAAAAAAGCAGTGTCAAGCAGCATATTTCTGTGTTATCTTACTGTGCCCGTCACTCTGAGACTGGACTCTTAAGTCTCATTTTTTTTATTTATCTACTGACGAAACGTGCAAAACGTTCACCTGATGGTAAGTGCAACGTTCATGACAAATGTTGTGTCATCCAGAACATTTCTGTGTCACACCACACTGCGCTTGTCACCCAGAGACATCAGTTCATAAGTCTCATATGCCCAGTGATTACGCTAGCTCTCAGTGCCCTTCGAACTGAAACACAGTAATATACACAGTTTGCACACTACTGCTTCGCGGCAGTTAAACTGGCCCTGCAGTGGTACCTACCTAGTCGGATTTCTATATAGAAATCCTTACACTACTAAAACATAGTTGAAATACTTTCATTTTTTTATAGAAATTTTACCTAATAGACGCATGGACAAAACGCGTCTTCTTAATGTAATTAGCAAAGACAATATATGTTTTGTATATTTTTTTTATATGATTGACGAGACAACTAAGTCCTTCAATAGATGATTAGGAGAGGTAGATGAAGTATACATTTATATATTTCTCGGCTCGGTTGGCGCAGTGGCTAAGCCCTTGGCTTCCGCGCCGAGGGTCGCGGGTTCGATTCCCGCACGGGACAAATATTTGTATGGCCTATGTTTAGTTGTTCCGGGTCTGGGTGTTTGTGCATGTGGAATTTATTGTCTTTAAAACGCACCCACGACACAGGAGAAATCCTACTGTGGGGCTTCGTTTAAAAAAAAATACATATAGAATTATGAATTGCAAAGTCTCGTGTCTCTGCATTGTGCTCTTTACCATGAGTCATTAGTTATCTATATAATAATACTTGAAGAGAAAACTTTGTACCCCTTTTTAAGCATATTGCGCACACGAAGGAGTGTGAGATTTGACATAGTTAAAGTTTACATGGAGTGCTGAAATTTGTACATAATATGTGTTACAAACACATTCAATTCAATAATAAAAGTTAATGTTTTTCGGTCGTATATCGACCATTGGGCGACCACTAATAAAGTGTAAAAACCTTCGTATCGCGTATTTACACTTTAGGCGTATTTACGGGTATGGTATCCTTAATATGACATGACGGATATAAAAACATACAACAGTAATGCCTTTTTCCCATATAAAGGGTAGGCAGAGACCACACCCGTAGCCCACTTATCGCCCCCGCGAGAAACGAGACGTGACGGGGAGCGAACCAAGTCGCCGTCATTTTGGTACGCGTCAAAAATTACTCCTTACTCCCAATTGCGTTCCCATAAGCAGTATAGTGACAACATTGCATATTATGATATTATTATGCACAAATAAAAGCTGTCCGTACAGTCAGTACAGTAGTGTCAGTCGTCTCTAAAGACAACTCGGCCACTTAACCATGTTTATACGTCAGAATCCCTCAACAATGAGAGCTACAAACTTTTATGGCAATCTATCGCGGAGGACTAAATTCAGTAGTGGACTAGTGATACGCTGAAATGATGACGATGAAATATGCTGAAAGGTTTTCGTGTTTATCAAAATCGTATTGCAAAACTGACGTATTATTAAATACAATACTGTTGAAAATTGTGTGACAAATTCGTCCACGAGTAACGCTGAACGAAAACGTTTTCGTTACTAGTAAATTAGTACTAACTAATATTTAAGATAATTCATGTTTATATCCCGTATAAGCCGTGTTCTAGCGGCCTAAGAGAATCTACCACCCCATCTCATCTCGTGGGTGTCGTAAAAGTCGACAGAGGGAAAGTGAAAACCAGGAGATGGGCAGCAGCATCTTGCTGAAACATCTGAATAAATAAACTGCGGTCGCCAACCCGTCTGCCAAGCGTGGCAACTATGGCAAAATCCCCCAAAACGAGAGCTAAAAACTTTTGTAGCGATCTATGGGGGAGGCCTAGGCTGAAACGACGACGACGACGACGACGACGACGACGACGACGACGACGACGACGACGACGACGACGACGACGACGACGACGACGACGACGACGACGACGACGACGACGACGACGACGACGACGACGACGACGACGACGACGACGACGACGACGACGACGACGACGACGACGACGACGACGACGACGACGATGACGACGACGACGACCACGACGACGACGACTATGTTTATATTTTAAATACATCTTAATACATCTGTATTAGTTTAAGTTCTGTGACGTGTACTGACATACACAGGCTCTTTTTTAATTGTTTAAAACCGAAGTCTATATTAGTTTTATCGTAAATGTTACCTGATTACTCCAAATATTAACTTTCATTAATTTTGAACTATTACAATATATCTATAACAATAATAAAATTTAAGTGCCTTTCTGTGGTTTGAAAATATTGCTAAATGCCAACATTTAAGTGAAAACTGCTATTTATAGAATGCGTGCTCATACATGATAAAATATCAGTTTTTAGAATTTTTGTCAGTTTATATGAATGTTTGTATTGAATAGGTTCCGCAACGGCTTAACGGATTTTAATAAATATTTATTAGGGATGAAAACAGGAATATTAACTCAAAATTTCGATATCTTGCAGGGTTCGGAAGATATAAATATATGTAATATAATTCTTCGCGGGTGCAACCGCATGCACAGCAAGTATTACAAAAGTAATAACTTTTAGGCATCTCTATCGAAGGCCATCGAAATCATAATCAAATTAATTTAGATTTTTTTTATTGGATAAAGTGATGAAACGAGCTAAACGTTCACCTGAGGGTAAGTGCAACGTCTGCCCATAATAAATGTTGTGTCACCCAGAAAATTTCTGTGTGACACTACACTGTGCCCATCACCCTGAGACATAGGTTCTTAAGTCTCATATGCCCAGTGATTACGCTAGCTCTTAGTGCCCTTCAGACCGAAACACAGTAATGTTTGCACACTACTGCTTCACGGCAGAAAAACTGGCCCTGGGGTGGTACCTACCTAGACGGACTCCTGCATAGGAATCCTACCACCAGAAAAGAAATTTAGTTTCGTTTTATTTGAAATAGTTCGCTAATAATTAAAATGACAATGGCCAATGAAATTGCTCACTGAACGATTTCAAGGTTTACTATCTAGAGTTCACCGAGGTGAAATTAAAAAGATATCAATTTTTTTTTCCTTTCTTTTTCATTAATCTGTGGCAATCATCTCTGCGAGAAAGACTTATCGATCAGGGGTGGAATAAATTACGGTGCCGCTTGAAATCGTTACATGCCATTTTTTTGAATCACTTAACTTAAAGATGCGCTAACATCGTGTGATATTTTTATATTAGACTTTAGAAAAATAGTGCGCAATAATTATTGGAAGGGAAGACTGACGATTTTTGGGAGAGTTCAAAGATCATATCAAGAGTTGAGTAAAAATAGATAGCGTCAAGATTTTCGGTGATGTAATTGCTGTTAGCCTTCTCGGCTTTTACAGCTTCATCGGGTACTGTGCTCGCGGGCCAGGGCCCCGCGTGCCAGGTTTGGTTTGACCCAAACATAAATAAATAAATAAAAACTCCTACAAAAACCTCGAAGTTCGAACTGTGTCGCGTTCGCTGCGTGCTAGCGTCAAGAGCCACCAATAGATAGCGTCGAGAAACATTTTTACAGGTAGAAACCTTAAACAGATAGGACGAAAGTCATTTTCTCATCGCTTCTGGATAAAAATATTATTTCAATTACGGTTTTGCGATAAGTAAAACTATTAACTTAATTCATTTAGTGTAACCTCACTGACATAATTGTATTTGTGTAACTATTGAGTTGAATGTGTTATGTTCATACAGTAGAATGTGTTATGTTTAAATTTAAATTTAAGATTGTAATACTATACCATATTCTAGCACTGCCCACTGTTATAGCTACAGCCGTGTGGTGGCGGCTCGTTAAAAGAATACTACCACTCCATCTCATCCAATGGATCTCGTAAAAGGCGAGTAAGGAATTAAACTGCACTGTGCACCCAACAGCGCATGGTGGCGATGGGCTCACCACCTATCACACCAAGGGGATTATATTGTTTTGGTGAAACGTGGATTGTGGCAGTCATCTGTTTTTCAGTGAGTGCCCAGTCTCTAACTACCCCTTATGAGATACAGTCGTGGTCTTATGTATGTATGTATGTATGTTATAGCTAGCATGACTATTCTAGTTTGATTGCTGGTGGTAGGATTCCTATGCAGGAATCCGTCTAGGTAGGTACCGCCCCAGGGCCAATTATTCTACCGTGAAGCAGTAGTGTGCTAACATTACTGTGTTTCGGTGTGAAGGGCACTGAGAGCTAGCGTAATCACTGGGCATATGAGATTTAAGAACTGATGTCTCAGAGTGACAGGCGCAGTGTGGTGTCACACAGAAATGTTCTGGGTGACACAGCAATTGTTATGGGCAGACGTTGCACTTACTATCAGCTGAAGGTTTTGTTCGTCTTGTCCTCCTGTAAAAATAACAATACAAGGTGACTGATACGTACGGCAGCTGTTAGAGTAAAACAAAGTTATATGCTCACTACTGCTTCACGGCCAAAGAAATAGCCTTGCCAGTGGTACCTACTTAGAGGGATTCGTTTATATTACCTACCTACCGCCAGTAAAAAAATATTATTAATTGTATAACATCTAACACTTAATATGAACATGAACAATACGTAATCATTTCTAATATCCATGTTACACCTATACCGATTGTTGTTAGGAAGACAACGTTAAGAGTTGTCGACAAATATGTATACCTAATACATATCGTTCGACCATGTAGGTCCAACTTCGACCAAAAGGTCGGAAAACTGCGTCACTTCGTCTCGTCAAGTATATCTTCAATATCTCAAAACAAAAGGTTTCATCCAGTGCGTGTTGCCAGTGATGGCTTATGGAACCGAGACGTGGTCTTTCACTGCAGGCCGCTTAAGAAAGCTCTGAGTAGCTCAGCGAGCTATGGAAAGGGATATGCTCGGAGTTTCTCTGCGAGATAGAATCCTCAACGAGGATCCGCAACAGAACTAGAGTAAACGGCATGGCCCTAGGGATTGGGATGCTGAAGTAGCAATGAGCTAGGGAAGAACCGTGGAGTGGCGACCTCGTACCGGCAATCGCAGTGTAGGGCGATCCGCGACCTACACAGCATTCTATGGGGGAGGCCTATATAATAGTGGACTAAGACAGGCTGATAATGATGATGACACACTTAAGTTTACCATCTGAGATATGAGATTAGCAGTGAATGGTATTAACAATATAAAGGCGCTTCGGGCGAGTCTGGAAAAAATATGCAATCTTTTTGTCAGATAAATTATTCTTAGTTATTTAGAGCGATGTTAGATGTCACCTTGTAACGTCTCCCAAAATAAATCTTTAAGATTTTGCTGTTACTGTGTAATACGCGTAGCGACGTAAATTAATTGCTCTTGTCTCTGAGGATTCCGTCTTAGGCTTTCGCAGTCTCATAACCGTGTTAAATTATATTATATATATATACGAGTATATATATACATAAAGTAGCAATAAATATATATTTTAATGAGGAGTATAGTTTGTGAGTATTGAAGTTCAAGAAGACTTATATAGGACCCGTAATGTCTTATGCAAACGCCGCTTTCGTTCACGCGACGGGCAAACATATTATATATATATATATATATAGGGCAACACATCAATTAGAATGATTCAAAACCGATTTCTGTGAAAAGCCAACGGAGCCCGGTGGTTCCAGCGTTGTAGACCTTCACAACGACTGCGAAATGCCAATCTGAGCACTTCTAAAAGATATCACCGCCATTTTTTTCAAAAAAGGCGCCCTTCACTGAACTTGAATCAGCAAATTACCGATGCAATAAAAACTCAAAAGTCGCCGGCGAAAAACGGGCTCGTATATCCGAATGTCTCGGCACCCTCAGATCACGATACATTCAGCCACGATTTAACTCACTGTACACTCAGAGTTGCAGACACTATCCGTCTACAAACCCTTGTCAAAAAAGAAAGGGGGCTCGCGCCACGCAGTGAGATGCTTTTTTTTTTAATTTGATGTAGTGACGAAACGATCAAACGTTCATCTGGTGGTAAGTGCAATGTTTGCCCATTCCTAATGCTGCTTCACCCAGAACATTACTGTGTGACACTGCACTGCGCCCGTCACCTTGACACATCAGTTCTTAAGTCTCATACGCCCAGTGATTACAGTAGCTCTAAGTGCCCTTCAAACCGAAACATAATAATGTTTGCACATTTCTGCTTCACGGCAAATAACTGGCCCTGGGGTGGTATCCTACCTAGATGGAATCCTGCATAGGAATCCTACCACCGGCAAAATAGACTTTATTACTTGTGGTACTATGATATCACTTGCGGAGTTGATAGCTTCCGAAATTATTTATTGACTGTGGTCGAATCGGCCGGAACATTAGATATTATAATAGTATTCAACTTAGAAAATCGATTTGAGCACTATTCTCAGTGCTAGTAAAGGTAAGTGTAAAGAAAGTACCCTTTCGAAAGTTAAACCTTCCATTTTTAACACGGAATATTTTCGAGTAAATAATATTTGCTCTGAAACAGAAACAGTGCTTACGAAATTCAGTTCGAGTTTCATTTGTCAAGATAATGTTATTTGATTCGCACGTTTCAAAACAAGGATTATCTTGTTAAAAGTTTGAATGCCTATTCCGGTACGTATGTCATTTTACTACCAGTTGTGTAAAATATCTTCATTAGATATTTTAAAAATAAACAGTAGATTATATTACATCTGTGTAATAAAAGTTTTTCATGGAAGTAAGAAAAGAGCGAACCCTTCACCTGGTGATACGAGTAAGTGCAAAGTCTGCCCATAACAAATGCTGTGTGTGCATTGCGATCGTCGCCCTGAGATATCACTTCTTAAGTCTAATATGCCCAATAATCACAATAGCTGTAAGCGTTATTCAGTCCGAAACACAGTAAGGTATATTCTATCTGACGAATAAATGTTACTTCTCTTTCTTCTTCATCACCAACCTATTAAAAGTACTCTGATGGACATAGCCCTCTCTCAAGTTTGCTTAATAAGGATTTGACGTAACTGACACGCTTGGCAAGCGCGTTGGCAATCGCAGTTGAAAACACTTTGCAAATAAGCCGCTGCTGCCTGTCACCAGTCTGGAAATTTATATTTGGAAGAATTGGAATGGCTATCCCGCGAGCAATCGGCTTTGAAAAAGTGCAAAACAAAACAAAAGCATAGAGCTTTCTACTGGTGGTTGGATTTTTATGGAATTCGTTTAGGTAGGTACAATCGCAGGGACAGTTATTCTGCTGATAATTAGTAAAGTGCAAACATTACTATGGTTTGATCTGAAGGGCACTGGGAGAGTGTAGTCACTGGGCATATAAGACTTTAGAACTGATGTCTCAGGGCGCAGTGTGGTGCCATGCAGAAATGTTCTGAGTGACACAGCATTTGTTATATGCGGACGATGCATTTACCATCGTGTGAACGTTTTGCTCGTTTCGTCACTTTACTAAAAAAAATACCTACTGCTTAAATACGTCTTTTTACACGTTTAACCTCGGCGTTAAAATATTATAATATATTTTTAATTAAATCGCTTCTTATCAACTGGATCGTTAGCAACTGTAAGAAATATATTTAATAAGCTGTTTGCTAGTTCTGTGTTGTATCTTGAAGGAGATCTTACCCAGAAACAAATGGTAAGTAACAGCTTAGTGTATAGTTTTCTTCATTCTCCGTACGAGCATATGTTCCGTTTAGTGAATGAAGACAACTAGAGGTGTAATTACTGTTAAAGACACCACAGTAGTCCAGAGTGACAACATATCTTCGTTATGGTTTACAGAAGGGGACAGAAAAATCAATTAATATTGGAAATTTATTTCAATACTTTTCAGCGGACATTGCACCTGCACCCCGTTATTTTTTTAAGATAAAGTGACCTGTGTTTTTCACTCGATGGTACGTCTGCCCATACCAAATGCTGTATCGCCCAGAACATTTATGTGTGTAGTGACGAAACGAGCAAAATCTTCATTTGGTGATAAATGCAACGTTGCCAATAACTAATGCTGTGTCACCCAGGACATTTCTGTATGAAATCACACTGCGCTCGTCACCCTGAGACATCAGTTCTTCAGTTTCATATGCCCAGTGATAACGCTAGCTCTCAGTGCCCTTCCCGTTGTCCATCAATGGTCTACAACAGATTAATCTGCTAAGGTACATATGTATATGTTGTAATAAACTAAGTTAGTCTTATAGTAACTGCTGTGTACCTTTCGCAGATCGCTATTGTCAAAGCTCTCAAAGTTTTTAATGCAATTTATGAATTAATGTAAACGTACGAGTATTAATAGATACAAACCAATTTTAGATTTTGTACGTTGTTTCTCTTGCTTAATACTGTTAAGTTTATGGTTGAATTCATTACTAAATAAGCTAACTACACGTTTCAAATGATTATATATATATGAAACAAAGGCGGTTAGTTACACTATTTATAACTCAAGACCGGCTCGCCCGTTTTTTTTAGATTGTCTCCGCCCTTATAGCAGAAAAAAAATTACTATTAAAATATCGAATATAAAAGGATGAAGCAAATTCATTTTCTCTTACATTTAACGTATACAACGCCATCTGTAATACATGACATAAGCAAAACTTATATTATTTAGTATGCTTGACAGTTCTGTGATAATAAATATTTTCTCTATATTACTGTCCTCTTTCATTATTCTCTGACAGCTGATTCAACTGCGCGATCCTTTCATTGCATACCATTGAGTTAGCTGTGCATACGGGCGCCGTGATTTAACAGAATTTTTTTCGAGTTTTCACCAATTTTCATTCAGATTTCGACCGTTATTGCATTGCAAGTCAAACGGTAAGTAGCCTCAGAAGATATTCACTTCGTCAGGTTATCAAATTAGTGACCGATAATTGTTTCATTATGTAATTTTGAATTATGCGACCAATTTTCCAGTGTTACTTACGATGCCGGAAGATCCAATCTTTCCCATCGAAGCCGTAATGCAACTAGACTTCGCAAATTTTTTTTTTTGATAAAGTGTCGAGACGAGCAAAACGTTGACCTGAAGGTAAGTGCAACGTTTGCCCATAACAGATGCTGTGTTACTCAGAATATTTCTTTGCAGCACCAGCACCGCGCTCGTCACCCTGAGAAATAAGTTCTTAAGTCTCATATGCCCTGTGATTATACTAGCTCTCAGCGCCCTTCAGACCGAAACAGAGTAATGTTTGCACACTACTGCTTCACGGCAGAATAACTGGCCCTGGGGCGGTACCTACCTAGACGGATTCCTGCATAGGAATCCTACCACCAGTAGATATTGAGAATCAATCCATTGCAGATGAAAATGAAAATACTCCACGTTGCAGTGCGCCTTGAATGTTTTAGAAACAAGTGACGAATATGGAACAATCCAAGTGTTGTCGACCATAAAATCGTTCCGTCTATCACCTTACATTGTCGACGGCAAGTGTCCCAAGTGTAACCCACAAAATTTGACGGTGGACTATCACTGGCATAGATTGTTACTCAATGTATCGTCGTCTATATAAAAAAAGTAAAGTTTCTGCCTATAAATGTCCCATTGCTGAGCACAGGCCTCCCTCTCATTTCTGAGAGGGTTTTGGAGCTAGGAAGAATCCGCCACGCTGCTCCAATGCGGGTTGGCGGACTTCACATGTCTTCGAAATATTTTTTATTTCTCAGACATGCAGGTTTCCTCACGATGTTTTCCTTCACCGCCGAGCACGTGGTAAATCAGCACTTAAAATTGCAATTAACAAATTTTAGTGGTGCCGGCACCGGGAATCGAACGCAGGTCACACGCGTACTATGAAATTTAAAGCGAGCGCTTAGCCCCTGAGCTACCACGGCTCTTCATATCGTCGTCTATATAACTGTAGGTAATCTTTTACCGCACTTTGTTATTATAATACTAAAATGAAGGTGGAAAATAAAAAAAAGATAATTACAAAAACCGCCCCGGTAGGTGGCGCTGTGATCATGTGGCTGTAAAGTCACATACTTAAATGTGATTCAGAAATCATCTCATCGCGTCACATACCGGAACGGGCAGGAATACTTTACTATGGCAACTAGTATTAATAGTTTTCTTTTTTGTTTGATAAAGTAACGAAACGAGCAATTCGTTCACCTCGTTCGTTACTGGTGGTAGGATTCCTATGCAGGAATCCATCTAGGTAGGTACCACCCCAGGGCCAGTTATTCTGCCGTGAAGCAGTAGTGTGCAAACATTACTGTGTTTCGTTCTGAAGGGCACTGTCAGCTAGCGTAATCACTGGGCATATGAGACTTAAGAACTGATGTCTCAGGGTGACGGGCGCAGTGTGGTGTCACACAGCTATTTTTCTGGGTGACACAGCATTCGTTGTGGGCAGACGTTGCACTTACCATCAGGTGAACGTTTTGCTCGTTCCGTCACTTTTATGAAATAAAAAAAAAAACCTAACAAATGCTGTGTCACCCAAAACATTTCTGTGAGACACCACACAGCGCCCGTCACCCTGAGACATTAGTTCTTATGTCTCATATGCCCAGTGAATTATAATGGATTACGTATTGGATACTCTCGGATACAATTTATTTAATGGCTCTCATCAGTAATAACTCATAGTGTAACTGAAGCAGTGTTGCATACGTACAGTCACGCCTTTTTCCCATATAAGGAGTAGGTCACTAACGTAGATCGCTTTTCGCACACGTGGGAAACCACTTCGCTGTCGTTTTGGTACGAATCCAAAAAAAAATTTAGTCCGCATTGCCTTCCCACGAGCAGTATAATGACAGCAATGCACATTATGAGGTTATTCTGAACAAATAAAGGCTGTCTGTACAACACCTTAGTTGCCTCTTAGGACATCTCGGTAAGAAAAAAGGTAGGTGCTATTCCACTCTGCCGGTCACCTATCGGATGCAAGGTTGCAAGATATTATTTAATAACACACACACACACACACACATTCCAAGCACTGATATATGTGACCCACTCTAAGCTATTAAATGAATATTTATGAAATTGTTTAACTAGGATGCAAGAGACGCTAATGTATTTTAATTTAAACGCACTGTTCTATATTTATGAGCGAATGAGTTTGTCGTTGTCTAGTTAAAGCTGTGGGTGACGTGAAATATTCTTGTAGCAATCACACCCACAGAGGTTAATGCACTAAATAATTTTATTTACGAGAATAATATTTTACTAAAATAGACTAGAATAAACTCAAAGTTAATTGTTGGCGCAGTGGCTAAGTAATTGGCTTCTGCGCCGCGGATCGCTGGTTCGATGGACGGGATAAATATTAGTATGGCCTGCAGATAGTTGTTCCGGGTCTTGGCGTTTTAGCATGCGGAATGTATGTCTGTGAGAATAAAAAAAAGAGTTAGGAAAATCCATCCAATTTGCACGTCAGACGACGCTCATTTAACTCTTAAGAAAAAAAAATCGCATTGAAGTCCAAATATTTTACATTTCCATTTCAGATGAAAAAAAATAAGATAAAAAAATGTTTCTTTATAACTACAAGCCCTGGACTTTTGATACGAAATAGGAAACCGGTAGATAACATTCTGGACACGATAAAAAAAAACCCGGTCTCGATACGTCAATTGTTTCGGGAGTTATCGTGACCGCATCCAAAAAAAATCCGAACGGTTACGTCAATTTTTTTTTAAACTGTGTTTTTTAGTTTGTCAGCAATGTTATATGATTTTTAAAAATATTTTAAATTAATTAATTTTAGTGTTTTCTTGATATGAGTCTATTCAAATAAGCATATAAGTGCAATATAATTGTGATAGAGGCATTTAACGACCGCCCAATAGCTTGACCTTGACATGTCGGGTATAAAGAACCTTCTCACGTCGCTTCGCGCCATGAGACGTGCATAAAGAAAATAGAACTAACGTACGACCACGTTAGTTCTATTTTCTTTTTCAGTCAGTCGATGGGAGTAATGTCGTCAGCAACAAATATTTTGCTAACGCTTTATAACGCTTGAAATCTTCGATGTATTGTATATACGTTACGTTTAAAAACACCAACATGAAAAGGTGTCATATATAAAAAGAATTGTTATTTAATGTCAATAAAAATTTACAATAAGTTACCACAGTACATAAAAACATTAAACGTGAAATATTTTAAAAACACGCTCCGACAATGGTTAATAGGAAAATGTTTTTATGACATGAAATAATTTTTAGGTTAATAGTAATATGATTTTTATACGATACCACCGAAATTTGACATTTTCACGATTATTTGTTGACCTGTTACCACTATTTCCTGTGCTGTTACTACTATGTCTCTAACAAATTATATTAATTAAAATTGATTAACACTTACATGCCAATAATGGCGAAATATGTGATACTATTTAAATAATTTTCCACCACTTAATGTACCATATTTCATGTGAATGCAAATAAATAAATAAAACAAAATATATCAAGGGTGCAGTGGAGTTTACTCAGTAGTAAAATTAAGTAAATGCTCAATTGATTTAGAGACTTCTAATTGCTTTAAGCCTAAAGGTTACAGTTCTGAATTTTGAAACGGTCAAACAGAAACTCTTTGTTCTCAAATTTGAACAGCCGTTGTTTAGTTATACGCAAATTGACTAAACAAAGGGTTAGATCCTAATTTAATTTTATGAACGCTATCATCATCATCATCATTTCAGCCCACAACTAGTACTGTACATAGACCTCCCCGATAGATTGCCACAAAAGTTTGTAGCTCTCAATTTGAGGGGATTTTGCCATAGTTGCCTACGCTTGGCAGGCGGCTTTGGCAACCGCAGTTTATTTATTCAGATGTTCGAGGAAGATGTTGCTGCCCATCTCCTGGTTTTCATTTTCCCTCTGCCGACTTATGCGACACCCTCGTGATGAGATGGGGTGGTAGATTCTCTTAAGTCACCACCACACGTCTGTGTTCCTCAACAATTGTTGAAAATGGAGAATGACATTTGTATAACATTAAATAGGTAAATAAATGTCTACTTATATTTTCAGATTTGATATGTAATCTTTTGAATTAAAGTAGATCGTTCATCGACACTGTTATCCATGAACGCTGCATTTTTTAACTCTGGGGTACGGGAAGCGATGGCGTACCTGCTGAAGCTTAAGCTCTAGTTCTCTGGAAATTAGCCGCACTTGGAAATTTAGTGTCACACGTGTGCGCGCTAACACAGCGGCACTAACTCGTCCCAACCTACCCATGCTAGATGTAACGCTAACGCAATAAGATCAGATGTAAGCTAGAATGCAGTGACAGAGATACGGGGACAATCACAACACAACCGAAGCCGAAAGCAGTTTTTTATTGTATAAAATGATGAAACGTGCAAAACGTTCACCTGATAGTAAGTGCAACGTCCGCTAAGATATGCTGTGTGGTTGACACAATATTTCTGTTCTTGCACAAAGGTTGGCTTCGGCTGGCATTCGAATCCGGGCCTAACTACGAGGCCACGCTGTCGCCAAAACTACTATAGTATAAGATCAACCGCACATAGCGTATTATCATACATACTCACTTTCGGACGGGAGGAATATAAAGATGAATAACCTCCTACACGAACGATCTCTCATTACG
The DNA here is from genome assembly GCA_019845155.1 of Luehdorfia chinensis. Classification (NCBI taxonomy): domain Eukaryota; kingdom Metazoa; phylum Arthropoda; class Insecta; order Lepidoptera; family Papilionidae; genus Luehdorfia; species Luehdorfia chinensis. Next base: position 1,158,158 of record JAHVAK010000573.1, read on the forward strand.
TTTGTCGAATTCGTGCAAAACCTCGTACAAAGACTCTTATTTGTTCTAGATCTATTGACGCTGATTAAATCACTTTTTGTGAAGAAATAGACATTTAAATGAATTTGCTTGCTGTGAATTTTAATAAAGCTTAAAAAAATGTCGATAGAATTGATCTCATTTTTTAATGTAGTGTTATATATACAAAATCTAAATCTGTAACTTAGTATCCCCCAATTGAAGTTTGCCGAGGTCCGGTCCTCTCGGGCACAGGGTAACGATCCAAGCCGAAGACCAGCTTCGGGGGTCTTTGTGCTGGTTAACCATAAATAAAGGTTTCGGCTAAGCACACCTTTCAATCTGTGAAAGGACTCGGGCTAACAGTGACTGTCAGTCCTTAAAAAATATTGTCATATGTGTATTATATCTAAACTAAAGTGTTCGACTTTAGAATTTTATAATACATCAAAATGATAAATACAAAATGATGAAAAATAAAATTGCGCTAGTCAGCTCTCATGCGCGACTGAAGTTTACTCTTAAAATACGATCGTCATTGAATATACAATAGGCAAAGAGGGGTAAATAAACGAATCTATTACTGAAAGCATGTATATATGTTTATTCTTATTTATTTATAAAATATTATACATAAATCATGTATGTTGTACTATTGTCAGGTACGTATATATATGTTAAGAAAAGTTATTTAATTTTGAAATATTCTGCTTAGACGGCCCTAACGAAAACATAACGCTTTTTGTTGACGAACGATTTCACTGCCCATACAATTTTCGTACTGAAGGCTTTCATTGAAATTGATTCTTAAGTTAACTCCAATAAACTCCAATGAACGCATCTCTTATAATACTGAAAGCGCGTATATACTTTTATTCATATTTATTTATATTGATCCGATACAATATTATACATCAGTCATGAATGTTTTGCTGCCACCTATTGTCAGATACGTGTGTTATAATATAGTAAATTAACTAACATAAATTCATTTTTCATTTGCAACATCAACAAAAACAAAACGCATTTTCTCTTTCTTTAACGCTCGTTTTACTACCCATCAAATGTTCGCACCGGAGCTTCAAATGAAATCGATTAGCACAATGAACATTGTAAAATAATATGATGATCACTCGTTACAAAAGAAGTTACCTGGAATAATCTCTTAAATTTCTTGTCTGAACTTTTTTTTTACATTATGTACCCACCGATAGGGGTCCGGCAGAGTAGAATAGCACCCACCTCTTTCCTGTCGAAGTGTCGACTAAGGCGACAAATATATTGTGCCGCAGCGAAAGGTAGGCTACGTGTGTGGCATCTGCCTAACCCTTGTACATGAAAAAAGACGTGAATGTATGTATTCTTTGTCAGAAATTACTTGATAAAAAGTAAGTAACTCGGTATCCCATGTTTAAATAATACACATGGGATGATAGCTAGCGACTATGTTCGCGTGCACTTTAATATTTGTTTAGACAGGTTATAAAAAAATCTAATTAAAGTGCGAAATGTAACTAATAGAGAAGCGACAAAAATAGTGCTCGGCAAAATCTTATTTAAAAACACATAGGTAAAAGTGGTTATATAAGTCCGATAGTCAACTAACCGTAGTCTATTTTTAATACACATACGTACATGGGTCACGCCTCTTTCCTATTGGGGTAGGCAGAGACCACATCTTTCCACTTGCTACGATCCTGTCACATACCTTTCGCTTCTTCTACTTTCATGTGCGCTTGCATACGGGCTCGTTAATCGCGGGTACATTGACGTGGCTTTTCCTCTTCTTCGAACTGATCGTGGTACGTTCGCCTACGTCGGCCTTAATCTGGCTACATAAATCTGTTTTGTCAATCTTCTTCAATATACGTCATAAATATAGGCAAGGGTTCAGCTACTATACCACAGATGGCGTTCTATGGAATTTTAGTGTGTGTGGTGGGAAATGAAATAAGACACTTAAGTGTTTAAATTATAATAACACACACGACAAACAGTTACAACGAGAGAGAGATACACAAGCACAAATTGTATATAGATCACAAAACAATATAGACACAATTTAGGCGAAATGAAAATAAGAAAGTCTAGAGTAGAACAAAAATAGAGTTTTTTTTTATTGGATAAAGTGATGAAACAAGCAAAACGTTCACCTGATGGTAAATGTAACGTCTGCCCATAACAGTTGCTGTGTTACCAAGAAAATTTCTATGTGAATTTGGACACAGTGTTTTCTTGAAATTTCTGTTTTAAGAAAACACTGTGTCCATCACCCTGAGACATAAGTTCGTAAGTCTCATATGCCCAGTGATTACGCTAGCTCACAGTGCCCTTCAAACCGAAACACAGGAATGTTTGCACACTACTGCTTCACGGCAGAATAACTGGCCCTGGAGTGGTATCCACCTAGACGGATTAGGTACTGCATAGGAATCCCACCACCAGTAAAAGAGAAAAGAAAATAAGATTAAGAGAGTAAGAATAAGTCTAAAAAATCAAATATACACATAATGAGCCGTGGTAGGTCAGGGGCTAGGCGCTCGCTTTAAATTTCATAGTACGCGAGTGACCTGGGTTCGATTACCGGTGCCGGCACCACTAAAATTGTTAATTGCAATTTTAAGTGCTGACTTACCACGTGCTCGGCGGTGAAGGAAAACATCGTGAGGAAACCTGCATGTCTGAGAAATTAAAAATATTTCAAAGACATGTGAAGTCCGCCAACCCGCATTGGAGCAGCGCGGCGGATTCTTCCTAGCTCCAAAACCCTCTCAGAAATGAGAGGAGGCCTGTACTCAGTAGTGGGACATTTATAGGCTGAAACTTTTCTTTACTTTTACACATAATTACCCGAAGCATAAGACGCTTTGTAGGCCTTTCACTTCCGATAATAATATTACTAAGGATCATTTATATTACGACGCGTTGACCAAGGCAATGTGTGCTGACCAACCAAACCATCACCACTGAAGAACACAATCTCACTCTGGTGCAGCGCATTTTAAGGAAATCAACTGAGTGCAATAGACGATTTGTCGAGCATACTTGAATGGAAGGACGTTCCCTCGAAGCTTAATGTCGCCGATATGGCAACTAGGGAGTCCTTTGATCATTATTCAAAAGTGAGTGGTTTAAAGGGCCTTCATTTCCTTCATCCTGAATATTTATGGCCGCATGATAAACTTTAATCTGAGCGTAGCAACTACATATATTTTACCTACCACCTTGACAGTTCAGCGAACATAGCTGCAATAAAGAACAAGACATCTTTACCGCGAACGTGTACGTTACTGGACTTAAGACATTATATAGATGAACACGGTTTGCTACGAATCAGTAATCGCATCGATGCCGCAGCAGACGTAGACCTGGATACGAAGACGTCTGTAAAACAATCGGCATCGTGTAGCGGTATTGCTAGTCCGCTATTACCACGACATAGCTGGATACGTGGACCAAGAGGCCGTAGTAAACGACCGTTGACAAAGGTATTTTTTTAATAACATTGCGACCTACTGTGAAGAATGTGATATCGAAATGAATGCTGTTCGGGATTCGGAAGTGTAGGCCACAAGTACCTAGAATGGGAGACTTGCCTTAAGCTCGCACGGCTCACCACCAGTGCCCCTTCACATATTGTGACTTAGACTTGTTCGGACCCACGGGGGTCCGGCACCGTGTGGCGGCGGCGGGAGAAAAGTTACGGTGCTCTATTCACGTGTATGACGGTAGGGACGATCCACATTGAACTGAATGATGACGAATACTGAATAATGGCGAGTGATAGATAGACGAAGGTAGCCGCGTCATCTATATTCCGACAACGGAACTAATTTCCGGGTGCCGATAAAAACTACAAAAGTCCTTGCAGAACAGTGACGTGTTACTAAACGAAGGAATAAACGATGGCATTTCATAACTCCCGCCAGTCCACCTTGGGGTGGGGTATAGTAGCATCTAATAATGAGTGAAAAGACGAGCACCAAAATAAGAGGTTTACGTACTTCAATTGCAGAGGTAGAAAATGGTGTGAACAGCTAGGTACGGCTGTTCACACCATTTGCACGTATCGGTTGAGCCAGGTAGTAACGAATCCCTTACGCCTAACCATTTTATTTTCGGTGCATCATCGAATCTGCCCATGATATGGAAGTTTGATAAGATCGATCTCTTCCTACGGAAGCAATTATTCACTTTATGTGGTGAGACTGTTCAGAAAATTCATACTACTTATGATAGTTCTGGAAACAGTTTATACGTTGTTTGTTAATGTCGGTTGAACAACAATACCAAAACATAAACAAGCAAAATGGGATAGATAGAGATGATTCATATAGTTAATAGAATCAGGCGTTACTTTGCGAAAATCCATCATAATGAAGGAAAGTAAGTTAACTTGCGAAGATCCGCATGCAAAATATAAAAATGGTGTATATTACCTAGTTTCATAGACTATACGACAGACGGCCGCTGTCGCGCTCTGCGGTCGTCTGTCGTAGAGGCTGACACTTGATAATGCCACCTTTTAGAGCGAAACACGTGTCGTGTTTTCGACTTCAGTGGTGTATATAGGAGGGTATCTGGTGGCGGTTCCTGGTGGCGGTGTTAGTTTGCATGTGCAGGCTACTGTGGGAGGGTGGGCGGTGCTCTCCAAAAAAGTAGGTAACATAAACCATTTTTATATTTTGCATGCGGAACTTAGCAAATTAACTTACTTTCCTTCAAGAGGTGATTGAGTCTCAAAAGTCCGGATACAACCCTAAAGAATATATGATATACCGTGAGGTGCATCTAAAAAAAAACCTAATAAAACTGTTTTATCATACGCTGAAGTCAAAGCATAGGTATCTATCAAATAAAATTATTATCAAAGTAATGTGACTACTTGTTTACTTGTTTTCGGTGAAGTAATCGCTGTTAGCCTTTTGGCTTTTACAGCTTCATCGGATGCTGTGCTCGCGGGCCCGGGGCCCGCGTGCCAGGTTTGGTTTGACCCAAACATAAATACATAAATATAAACTCCTACTAAACATCTAAATTCGGACCGTTGCGTTCGCTAGCGTGCTTGCGCTACTGTGAATATCTCCATAAATTATCTTAAGTCATCTAATGACCGTCCGAGGGAGACTGCGGGCCTCCTTTCGGACTGTCGACTTGTGTGTCGGTAACTCTGGGCGGTGAGAACCGCCCTGGAACACGGGTGTATCTAGTGTACGCGGTGTTATTAACGATAGCTGCGCGCCTCTCTCTACGGCGGTCGCGCGACGTTGTGCGTGTGATGTTAAAACTATTAACTGTGTGTACAGTGTTGTTCGGATCGTGGCTGACCGTATCGTGGTCAGGGAGTGCTGAGACGTCCGTGTCGTCTAGCACATTTCGCGGGCGACGTTTGCGTTCGGTAGCGTTTTTGTCGGATCGATAATTCGCTGCTTTAACCACCAGCGGGTTTGGATGAACCGCGGCTTTTTCGAAAAACCGCCGTGATACTTCTCTGAAGTGTTCAGAGAGTACGGGCATTTCACAGTCGCTGTGAAGATCTACATTGCTTTGGTACCAGCCGGCTCCGGTGGCACTTCGCAAGAATCTATTTTGCACCGTCTGCAATTTCTTTATATGGTTGCCCGTCGCGCTTGCGATAAAAGCCGCCCTATTACGCACGTTCTTTATGTGTTCAGCGAACGACATCGCTGCGTCTAACGTGACCCCGAGGTATTTGACGCTCTTTTCCCAGGGAATAGGGCGTCCGAACAGGGTGATCGAGCCTAGCTGGTTATTGCCGATTGTGTGGTAACGTCTACCTGGCTTAGGCGTGCCCCTCGCCCCCCCCCCCCCCCCCCCCGAATGGGTTCTCGCCTTGTCGTGGCGGGGGGGCTTAGTAACTGTGGCTTGGTCACCCACGGTGAAGCTAAGAGGAACCCGGTCGGCCTGTTGCCTCAGGCTGACCCGAGGAGGTCGCTCCGAGTGGGCTGCGCAGGCCCGCCCTGGCTGCGAACGGGTGAACTGCTGGGGGGAGCAGTACGCTGCCCTCCGCAGCCGAGGTGGAGTCGCGGGGGAAGAGGAGTGTAGGTGTATCGTTGCCTCTCTCCCTGTCCTCCGCGACTCTGGCGGGGCCGTACCGCTGATGCGGTGTTGGTGAACTGCTGGGGGGAGGAGTGAGTCGGCACTACTCTCCCTGCCCTTCGCAGCCGAGGTGGAGTCGCGGGGGAAGAGGAGTGTAGGTGTTGCGTTGCCTCTCTCCCTGTCCCCCGCGACTTTGGCGGGGCCGCACCGTAGTTGCGGCGGTGGTGGGGCCGCGGGGGAAGAGGAGTGTTGGTGTGTCGTTGCCTCTCTCCCTATCCTCCGCGGCCGTAACGTGGTTGGCGACGGAGCCACAGACCAGATTCGTCGCAGGGGCTGGGAAGACTAGTGCTTCCAGTGCAAGTTTCCTGGCCCCGTGGCCTCCGCGTGGCGTACTCGGGGGGGTCCGTTGCGCACACCAAAATGGAGGCTGTGTTAAAAGGCGCGCCGCGTGTTCCGGCGCGCCTTACTAGGAAGGAGACAGGAGAGGATTGTCTTCTCCCGAGGAGGGGCTGCCGACGATTGGCGGCCGGCGCCGGTGGGGTCGCGGATGTGTGCGTGAGCGTTCCCGTGGCCCTGCCAACATGCGGCGATGGCGGAACACCATGGGGTTTTAGTCGGTGCAAGTCCGACATAACCCGTCCTTCCCCCCGTGAAGGCGGGTATGCGTTAGGCATTTCCCCATGTTAAAAAAAAAAAACGCGTGCCCCTCGAGAAGTATATCGCTACACTTTTCTCGGGGTTTACCTCTATTCTTCTAACCATTCGCCTAGGCGATCGGCTGCGGCTTGGAGCTGAATCGTTATGCGGCCCTTGTGCTTATCGGAATAATACAGGGCCGTGTCATCTGCGAAAAGCGCAAGATTGACTTTAGGGTCTTTAGGTATATCGCTAGTGTATAGCGAGAACAGGAGTGGGGAGTGGGGAGAGGCAGGAGCCCTGAGGGACACCCGCACGGAGAGGGCGGCTTGAGGAGCGCGTTCCCTCTACCCGGAAGCGGAATAGGCGATTGGACAAGAAGGCTCGTATGATGTTCACGAGTCTGTCCGGCACTTTCTTGTGATACAGCTTGTAACACAAGCCTTCGTGCCAGACTTTGTCAAATGCCTTTGCGACATCGAAAAATAAGGCCTGTGCCTACTGGCTTAGGGCGGTCGTGGAAGTTTTCTAATATGTGCTCCGTTAGGCGGTGCACTTGATGAGTGCACGAGTGTTCGGGGCGAAAGCCGAACTGCTCGTCTGGTAGAATATTATTAGTTAGGACGTAGTCTTTTAATCGACTAAGAATTATTCGCTCATAAATCTTGGCCATCGAATTGAGGAGACTTATTGGGCGATAATTGGCTGAGATGTTCTTCGGCTTGTGAGGCTTCGGAATACCTATAACGTCCGCTTCCTTCCAGTCGTCCGGGAAGGAGCAGCTGGAAAGGAGCGCGTTGAAAATACTAACTAACGGACACAATAGCGGCGTAGTTAGACATTTGATCACCCTGTTGTTTATGCCATCGAGGCCGGGTGCGGATCGGTTTTTAAGATTTTTAACAATCTTCGTGACTTCGTCGAGAGTCACTGGAGTCAGTGGTTCGCCCACTGGTGGTATGGCAGCTCTGCGTTCGAGTTCCGCGGCCACCTGCTGCAGGTAGTCGGGATCCGCAGGCGCGAGAGACGGAGTGCATTGGCTCTCTAAACTGTCTGCAAGGCATTCGGCTTTTTCGCTGTCGTCGAAGGCGAGCGAGTTGTCGTTCGATCTAATAGTAATGTGACGAAGCCAAATCCAAAATACATAGCTGCTGAAAACCACAAATGACTTGTTGTTCCCCTACAGTGTTGCTTTTATTACCTGAATTTTTCTTTACATAGGTAGGATAAATAATAATCTAAAAATTAATTTAATTATCAATTTTTAAATTTGATGACAATATCTTCTCCGTTTTCGACCTTGTAACATTTCAGTTCTCCAGTAGCCAGATACTGCCATTAACGCAGGAGGCATACCGTATTATAATGACATAATTGTTTATTTATTACTTTTTACTCCTTACAAAAGCACACAATGGGCGTAAATTATGCCTAGGCTCTCACTACCATTAAACCGATTGAGTGGTGAGATTTTGCAGGTGTAACGGTGCAAGAAGAAAAGATATGTACATATTAATGTAATAAAAATATATGTAATTGTTATAATATAAGAGCAAACACTGGTAACCCGAAGAAGCAGTGTGCAAACATTACTCACTTATCCAACTTTCCAAACACTCCACTAGCGTCGATAGTGGCATGGGGTACGACATTGATCTCTGGACGATCGAAAATATTTTATAAATGAAGCATACATTTTGATTACATGTACATGAGCACCGTAAATCATACGACTAACAAAAATAATGTCTTTTTAGTAATGTCACAAAAATCTTTATGTTTATCAAGGCGGTTTGGAATACGCAACGGCTAATTATGAGCTCCCGTTGTTTATTTTGATTTTCTTTTAGTTTCAATCAATTTCTTAAGTCCTTTTATGATTGCATACTATATTATTATGGTGATATAAACAAGTTTGAAAACTAAAATTCCTCATAACTACTATCTTGCCATCACAACACATTCTATCAACCACTGTTTGACAATTATTACTGCTATTAATAATAGCACATGTTACTGTTGCGAAACTGGAAAGAAACTCGAATCCGGCTGGGCACGAAAGATGGCAGAGTTTGAAGAACGACTGATAGCAGCATCCACTCTATCAATTTCGACTGTTGTATAATCTTCGCGATGAATTTTATTCCTATAAGGAGACTAAGTTCAATGCTCTTTTCAATCTCCTTTCTACAAATGTTTAGTGGGTAATTACTGACAGATTTCTGTTACATTCATACAACGCTGTACACACACTGACATGCACTCTGACGTACACACTAACATACTCACACACTAATATACACACTGGCGCGTGCACACGCATTGTACCATTTAGCAGTGTTTACACTTTAATTTTTATTTAAAATATCTAAAAAAGAAGAGGAAAAAAAATGTAGTATTTTAAGTTTTGTTATTTTTCATGTCCTTTCGCTTGTTTTCTTATTTAGACTTGAATTTGTAGGACATTATACTCAATCTGCTTCCTGTTAATTATGATAGATGTATATTTTATTTGTTAAGGGAAGGCTCCGGTGTCTGTCACACGGTTTTATCACCGACAAACTTTATCTAAGTTACGAGTAGCTTCAACATTGTGATTTTTTTTTCAAAATTGGAAAATAAATAAATAAAATAAATGCTTATCTTACAATAGCAGTGTAAAAATAATATTGTTCCAATTGACATGCCATATCTTTGGTGAGCTCTCTTTTTTAATGACAAATCTTGAATGCGAAGTACTCCAACTGTTATACAATGAAATAGGTATCACACATATAACTAGGTCATGCTCCAAAACGATTCATATACTGAGCGCCCTAGAAAATGATCATGAACGGCGAGTTCTTGTTTATATTCGTACTCGTCAAAATAAATGTGTAGTTTGGAAATCTATTTCCAAATAAAAAAGCTCTTTTGCATCGGTCTGTGAATTTCGTACTAATGTGCGGCAGTCTATTTATAAGAGAGCACGAAAACATTTTGTCGTGTTATTTATATAAAAAAACATACAGGTGGAAGGAAAAAAATATTACCATGTTGTCACTGATCCCTCGGAATTAATATATGCACAAGAGTTAGATGAGCTTTATACATTGTATGCACGTTACAAGCATGACACAGTTCAACGTAAGCGTGATATTCCGGTGATCCAAAGTGATGGTCCTAACAGGTCGCGGCGATTTGCAGTCAAGTGATTCATTGCAGCACTATAACCCTTTGGATTTCTTGTATGAAGGGTGATGACGGGTCATTGCGTTAGTTTTCGGCCTTCGAAATTCTAGAAAAAATCTATTTTTGTGATATGGAATATTTTTGGTTACAGGCTACCCTTCACTGTACGTAGTCCGGCACGCACAAGGCCGATAATTTTTAACAGTAATTGCTTTACTGTTCAATACGTCATATTTACATCAGTTTAAATAATATTTGATAAAAAATGAAAGTACATACATTCACACAGTCACGCCTCTTTTCTTTTGGGGTAGGCAGAGACCACATTTTTTATAGTAGACGGGGCAAACGAGTAAGCGGCTCACCTGATGTTAAGTGATCACCGCCGCCCACAAACACCAGGAGAGTCGCGGGTGCGTTGCCGGCCTTAGAGAAAGGAATAGGCTCTTTTCTTGAAGGTTCCTAAGTCATATCGGTCCGGAAAAACCGCTGGCGGCAGCAAGTTCCACAAAGTGGTCGTGCGTGGAGGAAAATTCCTCGAAAAGCGCACAGTGGTGGAATGCTAACCATCAAGGTGCCGTGGATGGAATTTGGTGTTTTGCCGCGATGTACGATGGTGAAACTGAGCGGCTGGTATAATTCCGAACCATTCCTGGGAACACTCCCCAAAGTACATACGATAAAAAAAGCAAAGAGACGCAACGTCCCTTAGCAAGGCCAGTGGATGGAGCAGATCGAAAAGAACCTGGTCGTCGACGATTCGAGCCGCTCCTCGCTGGATGCGGTCAAACGGAAGGACCTGACACTGGGGTGGCCCCCGCCAAGAGATGAGAACAGTATTCTATGTGTGGCCGAACTTGCGCATTGTAAAGTTGCCTAACTAGTTTTATTTAAATGTAGTGTTCGCGTAAATATAAGAAATCGTTATTCAATTTTTTTTAAAGAAAAATATTATTGTTTACTTAATAAACATTCATATTAATTTAATGCAAAAATTCCTTATTAGATGTTTCATACTACCATATAGTGTCGCGACGCATGACGTGGCGACCCGTCAACAGTCGTCCCGACCCGCCGCATTAGATGTTTCAGTTAAAAACCCAAGATACACAGTTCCATACAAAAATCCCTTCAAAAAGCGTGCTCGGTCTATCAAAACATAAAAAAGATTGGAAATCTTCATGTCTCATGACGCTCATTAATTCTTAAGAAAAAAAATCATATTGAGGTTCAGATATATCGAGTCGTTTCCGTTTTAGAGGAAAACAAAAACATTAATCCGTTTTGTCGTTCGTTATATAAAATTATGTAGTTCGTAATCCGCTATGCGCCATGAGACGTGCAATACGACAAAGATCAAAAATTCCTTTAAAATAAACACAACGCATATTAAATCTTATGCCCAAGACATAAAGTAGCTTTTTAAAAGAAACCCACTATCGTTCCATGACATTTTTAAATTTGTTGTTGACACGGCTGACGTGATGCTAATCGAAATTAGCGCATTGTGTGCTCTTTTTTGAGGACGTTTTTCAAGTCGCTGACTATATCTATTTGTAACTGGTATTTATGTATATCAACGTTTACTAAATTATAAATTTTTCAAGTTGCTTTTTCTGTCTCTAATATTTTTTGAATAATTATCTACCTTCAACCGCGTGGCCTAGTGGTCAGCGTGACTGACTCCCACGCCGCGGGTCCTGGATTCTAACCAAAAGAAAATCTTATGTAAGGCTATAGATATGATGTAACGACCGAGTGGCTTAGTAGTTACAGCACCTGTCTTCTACGCCGCCTTCTACGCCACCTTCTACGCCACCATCTACGCCGCCTTCTACGCCGCCTTCTACGCCGTCTTCTACGCCGTCTTCTACGCCTGGGTTCGAATCCCAGCCAACATTTATTATTTACCCAACATTTGTGCAAAAACACAACTTGTTGGTTTTCGGTCGCGTTGTGTTGTGATTGTCCCCGAGTCTCTGGAACAGCATCCTAGCCTACCTCCGATCTTATCGCATGAGCGTTACTTCGGGCGCGGGTAGTTAGAGACATGTGAGTGCCTCTGTATTTGCGCTTACACCTGTGGCACTAATAATATCTATATAATATCTCCTGCGCAGTTGATAACCGACATAGCCCTAAGGATCAGCAAGTTGAAGTGGCATTGGGCCGGCAAAATAGCTCGTTGAACCGATAACCGTTGGGGAAGATAGGTTGTTGAATGATAGCCCCCTACCGCAAAACGGTAGGACGACCCACCTTTAGACCAAAGATGGAGCGACGACCTGCTCGGTTTTGCGAGGAAGTGGATGAACGCAGGTGGTTCTGGACCGTGGTTTGCGGCTATGGGCGAGGACTTATGAATATTATCACATAAAGATTGGTATGTTACCGAAATGGTGATGATGAATATTTATATTATAACTGCAGTCTCTTTTTTTTAACACCAACCTCAAAAACTATGATGAACTATGCTGTGTGATAGCGGCTTAAGAGAATCTACCACCCAATCTCATCCCGTGGGTGTCGTAAAAGTCGATAGAGGGAAAAAGAAAACCAGAAGATGGGCAGCAGCATCTTCCCGGAACAGCTAAATAAATAAACTGCGGTTGACAACCCGCCTGCCAAGCGTGGCAACTATGGTAAAATCCTCCAATATGAGAGCTACAACATTTTGTGGCTATCTTTGTGGAGGCCTATGTTCAGCAGTGAACTAGTGATAGGCTGATATGATGATGATGATGATGAAATCTATGATTTTGGTTATTGTTTCTCAGAGCGGATCGCAGATGTGATCTCAGATGGATATTTTTTGGATTTTTTTTTTAAATTTTGTAGTGCTTAGTAGTAGTTTTTATTTATTAAGGATGTGACTATTTTGCTTTTTTTTTCTTGTGTGCTTAACCGTGAGAAAACAATTCTCACAGTTATTGTTGTAAATGTGTTGTCAAATAAATCCATTCTATTCTATTCATTGCTGAATATAAGCTTATTCGCTAGATTTTAGATAATAGAAGGAAATCCAAGTAAAAAAAAGGTTAAATTCTATAAAAGTAGTAGTAGCTCAGTGAACCGTGGTAGCTCAGGGGCTAGGCGCTCGCTTTAAATTTACCTCGCTTTAAAATAGTACGCGAGTGACCTGGATTCGATTCCTGGTGCCGGCACCACTAAAATTGTTAATTGCAATTTTAAGTGTCGATTTACCACGTGCTCGGCGGTGAAGGAAAAGATCGTGAGGAAACCTGCATGTCTGAGGAATAATAAATATTTCGATGACATGTGAAGTCCGCCAACCCGCATTGGAGCAGCGTGGCGGACTCTCTGCTCCAAAACCCTCTCCGAAATGAGAGGAGGCCTGTGCTCAGCAGTGGGACATTTATAGGCTGCTTACTTTGCTTTACTTTTACTTTTTTATAATATAGTAAATATTATTTGAAAATTTTGATTTTTTACACGAGTGGTTCAGTTATTGCTAAATTAAGTGCTCTGAATCGCCTTTGAAACTTTCTGCCGGTCAAGGTAAAGATAACTCTGGTGCACTCTCTTATTTTTCCCATAATTGATTATGCTAATGTGTGTTATCCTGATATTAATGAGAATCTTCTAGACAAGCTTGATCGTCTCGTAAATAACTGTATCCGTTTCATCTTTTGTCTTCGCAAGTTTGATCATGTTTCATCGTTCCGCTCTCAGTTAAAGTGGCTTCCTATTCGTCATTCCTCGTCCTCCTCTATTCCACTTCACCGCTCTGGTTTCTCTTCTTCATCATTTGCTGTCCAAGCTGCTCGACTATGGAATGCGCTGCCTGAAAATCTAAGACTACCCTCTAGCAAATACGCATTCAAAAGGAAAGTTTTAGCTCATTTTACAAACTACAGATTCACCAAACAATGATCATCATCCCCATCATTAGTATATATTATTCTAGTTTATAATAATATTTATTATAAATAATATATATATATATATGTAGGAATATGTATAATTATTTATATTTATGTGTGTGTTTATGTTTGTATACGTGTAGGTATATTTAATAAGTAAATATATCGTTCCTTTGTAACCACCTTCGTCGTTAACTCACTGCCCAAAGGTTGACTGGCAGAGAATGCTTTTAGCATTAAGTCCGCCTATTGTTCCTGTAGTAAGGTTCAATAAAGAATAAATAAATAAATAAATAAAGTGACGACACGAGCAAAGCGTTCACTTAGATGTTAAGAAAAACTTCTGACCGCAAAAAATCCTGTGTGCCCCAGAACATGTGTTGCACCACACTGCCCTCGTTACCCTGAAACTTATTACACATGCTGGTCAAACCCAACAACAACCCACAGTTATGGTTGAACACTACTTTTGAACATCTGCAAACGAACTAATTTAATCTAAAATTTTGCAATGTCTATTTACTTTGAACTTTGCTCAACGAAACTATTTTTGATTCAGTTTCATTAGCAGACAACGAAAGCTCTAGTCTGAGTAGTGAGCTTAATTTTAAGCGAATTGTTATTTTAAATTAATTTACTTTAAAGATTCCCAAGAAAAACACTTATTGTTATTAAAACGTTTTCATTCTGTGTATGTATGTGTATATGTATGTTAGTTTATATGTATCTGCATATTTGTGTATTGTACATTTATCATAATTATATATTGCTATGTATTTATTTAATATGTATTTTGAGTATTTTTTATGTTGTATTATATATTTATTAATAGATTTTAACTATTTATATTGTTTGAATTTTACGTCTGCCACAATGTTTCACTACGCCCTGGGTTGACTGGCAGAGAATAACAGCTGGCATTGAGTCCGCCAATTGTATCCTTTTATGGCGAAAACAATAACTTTATTGTTTTCGCGTAAATAAAAATAAAATAAAGTGTAGTGCAGTTGTGTGCAAACATTTCTGTGTCTCGGTGTAAACGTTGCTATTCAATATTATCATCATCATATCAGCCTATCTAGTGATGGGCTGATATGATCCACTGCTGAACATAGGCCTTACCATAGATTGCCACAGAAGTTGTAGCTTTCATATTGGGGGGATTTTGCCATAGTTGCCACCTTAGCAGGCGAAACATACTCGTACATTGAAAATTATCTAGTTAAAATGGTTCCGATTTGATAAAAAAATTTCGTGAATCAGTTTTTTATGTTTTTTAGTCACTAATATTACTACTTGTATTGATTTAACCTCAGACTATTTACTTGTAAAGTAAAGTAAAGTAACAGCCTATAAATGTCCCATTGTTGAGCACAGGCCTCAACATTAAATACAGAATATCTCAAACAATTTATTAATTAAAATAAGTCTATGAAAAAGTTTTAGTATTTGGATGCAAAAGACTTAACATTAATAAATTTTATAAGACTTTGAAATATTAAACAGTAGAATTAAATTTGAGGAATTTATATTAAATAAATATTATCCCAGGGTTCTCAATGAGGGTGCTTAAATCATTGAGCTATGCAAATATAAAAGTCAAGTAGTTTTTTTTTTTAGTTGTACTACTGTGTTTAATAGATCTTAAATGAATTCTGCCAGTATCAAGTTTTTGGTAAGGTCAGGTTCATCAGACAGAAAAAAGTAACAGCCTATATTTATATGGTATATACCTATATATATATGTGCTGAGCAGTGGGGCATTTATCCCACTGCTCAGCACAGGCCTCCTCTCATTTTTGAGACTGATTTGTAGTTAGAGTCCGCCGCGCTGCTCCAATGCGAGTTGGCGAACTTCACATGCCCTCGACATAATGCTATTCCTAAGGCATGAAGGTTTTCTCTCGGTGTTTTCCTTCACGGCAGAGTAAGTGGTGAATCGGGACTCGGGGAAAATTGCAGAACTATTTCAGAGGAGCCGGCACCAAGAATCGAACTCTGGTCACTCGCGTACCATGAAATTTTATTCGAGCGCCCGGCCCCTGTGTTACCACGGCTTGTATCTGATAGAACAGAAGATTTTTTTTTCTAAAGTAAGTATTTTTTTAATGGAAAAAATGATGTTCCACAGTAAGATTTCGCCTGTATCATGGGAACGTTTTACAGATATATATTTCACATGCAAAACACAACCAGATCCGAAAACCAACAATTTGTGTTTTTACACAAATGTTGGTTTAGAACCGCGGCGTAGAATTTAGATACTTTGACCACTAGGCCACGCGATTGTCATGAATCGACTCGATAAATATACAATCTATTACATATTAACATCGTAAAATACTTCTTTAACGCTGCTGCGTTAGGTGATGTAAGTCACGAAAATTTGAAATTAAATTACTGGCAAGGCAACGCTGCATTCCATCTTAACATTAAGGTATCAAAAAGGATCTGTATATAAAATATTTATCGTGAATAGAAGTTAGAGTATATGGGCTACACCTCATGGGCTAGACTACACTTCAGATTCAGAGGTCTTTAGTAGGCATGCTACCGTTACTTTGTTAGGGTCCAGGTGGGGAAAGAACATTCGGGCCCATTAACTTAAGGAGACACATAGAGGTTACGGTGTACCCTAAAAGTTGGTGAAATCGATTTTTCATTAGGAGTACCTAACTTTGCTAAGGAAGTTCCCTAAATTTAGGGAACGTTGGTGCAAACGGGCACAATCAACACTGCTGCAACTAAACAACGACTTAATGACGGCTCGGTTGACGCAATAGCTAAGAGATTTTCTTCTGCTTTATGGGTCGCGGGGTGGCCTTGCGCATCGGAAAAATATTTGTCTGGCTGAATAATCATAGCAGGGCAATGATTTGTATTAAAGAAAAATAATACTTAGGACATAGTTCACTGGTCATAAACACGACATAAACACGATTCCAATGCAGTGATCCGTCTAGGTAAGTACCGCCGCAGGACCAGTTATTTTGCCGTGAAACAGTAGTGTGCAAACATTACTGTGTTTCGGTTTGTAGGGCACTGAGAGCTAGTATAATAATTGAGCATATGGGACTTAAGAACTGATGTCTCATGGTGACAAGCGGAGTATGGTGCCACACATAAATATTCCGGATGACGCTGCATTTACTATCAGGTGGACGTTTTGCTCGCCTCATTACTTTTTCCCATTAAAAAGGCCAAATAGATATCATTCAAAGCTTTTAAAATAATAATTTCATAATTTCAAACAAAATATCCTTATTGAAGTTTCAAACAGCCAATTGATAAAACAAAAACAGGGTTCAAATTATTTTGCATCTTTTTATATAGCCTATTTATGTTCAATCTGTTTATAAGCTGATGCGATGTCTAGAATTAATTTACGTAGATCGCTACAAAAACTTTTCACAATAATATTGACAGCGATTTACACAACGAAGTGGATAATAATTTAACGACTTTGTTTTTATAATACGTAATTAACTTTCTTTTTTCGTAACATAACTTATTTCATTTATTTATTTAAATTCATATACACAAAAGTAATCAGGTCCGCCTCTATACACCTGTACTACTTTTCCAAAGGCATTCTCTAGCAGTCCACCATAGGGTGATACAGAGACAGAATACCTCATTCTGTGTTGTAGGAAGTTAATAAAAAACGGATAAAAGTAAAGTAAAGTAAAGTTTCAGCCTATAAATGTCCCACTACTGAGCACAGGCCTCCTCTCATTTCTGAGAGGGTTTTGGAGCTAGGAAGAATCCGCCTCGCTGCTCCAATGCGGGTTGGCAGACTTCACATATCTTCGAAATATTTTTTATTCCTCAGACATGCAGGTTTCCTCACGATGTTTTCCTTCACCGCCGAGCACGTGGTAAATCAGCACTTAAAATTGCAATTAACAATTTTAGTGGTGCCGGCACCGGGAATCGAACCCAGGTCACTCGCGTACTATGAAATTTAAAGCGAGATAGATTAATTAGAAATGGAAATACAAGGCGAACCACATAAAATAAATAAATATGAACCAATAAATAGATAAATTAAATACAAAATGTATGCATAAGTACATGTAAGATATAGCAATATTCTCTTATATGTGAAAAAGCATGACTTTATGTATTTATGTATCCTTTACTGTTAAAATAATAATTCTTTTGTTATCATAAAACTGCTAATTCTCTTACGAGCGAAGGATCTGCTGGAATCAAATTTCGTACTAGAATAGAATAAAATAGAATATTTTTTTATTCAATATAGATCATTTACATAATACTTATTGAACGTCATTTTTTTTAAACTACATTGGTTCGCTAAGAAATGCCTCTGTCCTGGGAAGAACCAGTAAATAAACTATTACAGCAGTTTTATAAAGATGTAGAATTAGCTTGGCAGCGATCATCTCATTCCTAGGGGTTATCATCATCCATGTATTCCTTAATATTATCATAAACCTTCGTAAAAAGTCTTTGTTTAACAAATAGTTCGAACTTTTTTATTGAAAGACTTTGTGCAGTTTCTGGGATTTTGTGGTAAAAACGTATACATTGCCCCATGAAAGAGTTACTGACTCTGTGAAGTCGGGTAACTGGCATAATTATTTTGTGCTTGTTCCTGGTATTCACATTATGAACATCACTTTTTTATTAAAGTGATTAATATTCTTATGTACATACATAACGTTTTCATATACATATTGAGAGGCCATGGTTAAGATATTAATTTCTTTAAATTTATCCCTAAGAGACACTCTAGAGCCAAGATTATAAATAGATCTTATGGCCCTCTTTTGCAAAACTAAAATCACTTCTACGTCAGTCGCATTTCCCCATAGCAAAATACCATAACACATTATGCTGTGAAAATAACTAAAATAAACTAATCGAGCAGTTTCAACATTAGTCAAGTTTCTAATTCTTTTCTCCGCATAAGCTGCAGAGCTAAGTCTACTTGCTAGTTTAGATATATGGGCTCCATTGAAGTGTCGCGTCTAGAGTTATTCCAAGAAAGACAGTGGTATCCACAAGGTTCAAATCTTCCCCATTTACGAGTACATTTACATCCCTTCGTTTAAAATTTGGTGTTGTAAATTTTATACATTTAGTTTATTGCCATTTTAAATCAAATTGTTAACGTTAAACCAATGTACTACTTTTGAAATAGCATTATTCACCTCGTCATATAATAAAAGTTGACGTTTTATCTTAAAAATCAAAGATGTATCATCAGCAAATAACACTATATCATGATTGTCCCCTACTAGGTAAGGTAAGTCATTAATGTAAATTAGGAATAGAAATGGGCCGAGAATCGAACCCTGCGGCACACCTATAGATATTGCTGACCCGGAAGAACTCGTACTATTAATAACTACTTTCTGCGTTCTATTGCTCAAATATGAAGTTAGAAGGTTAAGTGCAGAATTTCTTATACCGTAATGATGTAGTTTCCTGATGAGTGTTTCATGATGAACGCAATCAAAGGCCTTAGAAAGATCACAGATAACACCCAAGGGATCCTGTGAACTCTTCCAGGCATCGAATATATACTTAATTAGTTCAACACCGGCATCGGTTGTAGAACGACCCCTTGTAAAACCAAATTGGTTTTTGTGAAACAATTTATCTAAATTAAAATGTTTTAACATTTGATTACAAATTATTTTTAAAAAAAATTTATAATGTAGTACAGAAATATGTCTAAAGTTAGAGGGGTCCGATGTACTGTCAGATTTAAATAAAGGTATGATCTTACTATGTTTCATCAAATCCGGAAATACACCTAGTTCAATACTTGCTTGCTTCTTCTGCAAAAGACACGAACGGAACCTCAAAGGTCATATTTGAGATTCCGTATCATTTAAAATATAAATACTAATTGTGTTCAGAAGCATATAAGATGAGCGGCACCAGATAATACGATCGCTATTATGTATGACAATATCGGCGATTAAGACTTATCTCCTAGCTTGGAAAAGCAATTTATCCAGCAGTGGAATTTTTACAATAACGATAATGATTAATATTTTTTTCTTTCGGAATTCGGTTATTGCCCTCTCTTAACGTTTATGACCTAACCTTTAAGCTGTATAGTAAAAAAACAATGAAATAGATTTACCACCCTTAGGTTGAATGTCGTTTGCACATCACAAAGTTACAAGTTTGTTGCGCGCACAAAGGGAAACAGTGCTGGAACGTGCGTATATTGAAATTAAAAAACATCCTAATTTTATTAGAGAAGATGGTTGGTTATTAACACCAGCTTGGTACGAGTATCATAATAAAATTGAATCAAAAACCAAACAAACCACTGCTAGACTTCAAGATACAGTTAGCTCTTTCTGCATAGATCGGACTAAAAATAATAAATAAAAGCTGAAGGTACTCCGTGTTAACTATGACATCAGAACATCTGTCACCTGAGTCCTCCCGGGTGTCGAAAGCACTCGAAACGTCGAGTTATAAATAGTAAAATTAAACGCGACAAAATCCGTAAAATTAGTTTTTTTTAAATTTTTGCTTTATATGTTTTTTTTTTGATTCATGTGACGAAAAGAGCAAAATATTCATCTGATGGTAAGTGCAACATCTGTCCATAATAAATGCTGTGTCACCCACAACATTTCTGTGTGACACAACACTGCGTCCGTCACCCTGAGACATATCAGTTCTTTAGTCTCATATTGCCCAGTGATTACGCTAGCTCTCAGTTTTTTTTTTTTTTTTGGCTGATGGTCACTGTTAGCCCGAAGGCTTTTACAGCTTCGCCGGATTGAAAGATGGCATAGCGCTGAGGGCGCTTAGCCGAAACCTTTATTTATGGATAACTGGCGCAAGGGCCCCCAAGAGGGGACCTCGGCTTGAACCGTCATCCTGTTCGCGTGAGTAACCGAGTCGAGGGTGCCCAAGGGGGCCGGCCTCGGCTCGGTCAGTTACTGCAATCGGGAGGGCAATATTACTACTACTATTATTACTATTATCATGACTATTATTAGATAAGTTTACCACCAATTCGGAATGCGTTTCCGCTGGAGAAGAAATGGCGCAAGAAACTCCAGCGACGCTTCTGTTTATGATACTACTGCTAGGGGAGAACCGACCTGAGATGCGGCGGTATCGCGAATAACTTTGTCTGATACGCCCTCGCCGACGGCGGGGGCGGTATGATGGTGATGTTGTGTGTTTGCGTAGTGATGAGTAGAGCGCTTGGGCCCTAGTGGGTCGCGTCGTCAGGGTCCTCGAGGACGTGCCTCGGTCTCCTTTTTCCGCGGGTCGAGTTTAGGTGTATCGCGAGGGGGTTGTATGTGGCGGCACTTACAACCAGTGGGTTGGGGTGCGTGGCAGCAGAGTCGAAGTATCGGCGAGAGGCCAACTTTAGATATTGGGCTATGGTAGGAAGCCCTAAATCGATATGAAGATTAGCATTACGCACGAACCACGGTGCTCCCGTGGCTTTACGCATGAATCGATTTTGTATTACCTGAAGTCGGTGAATTTGACGCGGGGAGGCATGCGCAAATACGGGGCTTGCGTATGTCATAATTGGCCGTATACAGGCTTTGTAAAGTGTAATTTTATTACGTAGCGACATTTTGCTATTTTTATTTAGTAACGGATGTAATCGACCGAGGACGAACGCCGCTCGGTTCCTTACTCGGTTAATATGTGGACCGAAGCTGAGTCTCGAGTCTAATAGGACGCCTAAGTATTTGACTGTCTTTTCCCAGGGGATTGGACGATCGAATAACTCTATGGTGGGGAGGCGCGGAGTTAAGCGCCGCGAGAAGTACATGGCTGCACTTTTGATGGGGTTGACCTCGATCCTCCATTTCCGAAACCAGTTCCCGAGGGTTCGGGCTGCGGATTGGAGGCGTTTAGAGATAGTGTCTGGATTACGCCCAGACACATAGAGGCAGGTATCGTCTGCGAAGAGGGCGAGTTCGACGCCGCTGGTGTTCGGTATGTCGTTCGTGAAAAGGGTGTAGAGCACGGGACCTAGGACTGAGCCTTGTGGTACGCCGGCTAGGATGGGATGTGGTTCGGATCGCACCCCCTCGACGCGGTAGCGGAAGGTTCGACTGCGTAAGAAATCTCGTATGATGAGTACGAGGCGATCTGGCACACCGAGTCCGTATAACTTGTATACGAGCCCGTTGTGCCAGACCTTGTCGAACGCTTTCGCCACGTCGAAGAAGAGCGCTCCACTATGAAGCCCGCGTATGAAGCGGGATTGAATGTGCTCCGTTATGCGGTGCACCTGCTGGGTACATGAGTGTTTGGCTCGGAATCCAAACTGCTCGTGGATGGGGATCCCTCGAGACTGCATGAAGTCTCTTAAGCGGGCGAGAAGTAGGCGTTCGTATATCTTGCCTAGAGCCTTGAGAAGGCTTATAGGCCGATATGCGGTGGGATCGGACGGTAGCTCTCAGTGCCTTTCAAACCGAAACACAGTAATGTTTGCACACTACTGCTTCACGGTAGACTAACTGGCCCTGGGTGGTACTTACCTAGACGGATTTCTGAATAGGAATCTTACCACCTCATATTTGTTTTTTAATTATTATTATTTTTATTATATTTTACATCTTTATCATTTTGTTACTGTTATATTACCATGTATTGTGTAGTAGTTTCTGCCTATATATGTCCCACTGCTGAGCACAGACCTCCTCTCATTTCTGAGAGGGTTTTGAAGCTAGGAAAAATCCGCTCCAATGCGGGCTACACGTCTTCGAAATATTTTAGACATGAGGGTTTCCTCACGATGTTTTCCTTCACCGTCGAGCACGTGGTAAATCAGCACTTAAAATTGCAAGTAACAATTTTGGTGGTGCCGGCGCCGGGAATCGAACCCAGGTCACTCGCGTACTGTGAAATTTAAAGCGAGCGCCGAGCCCCTGAGCTACCACGGCTCTGTGTGTATGTATTGTGTGTGTAGATGTAATTGTCGGAATAAATGCCTTTATGTCTTTACATGTACGCAGTAGGTTGCGATTCGCCGATTGATTTGTTTCCATTCTGGATCCGTTTGTTATCACAAACATGACCAGAATGATATACGGTGTAACGGGGCCGGATGAGACTACACGATATTAAATTTATTTAAATTTTATTATATTCAATATAGGTAAATAAATAATCTTGGACAATTAGTTTTTAGCCGTGAAGGATTCTCGTAACTAAATTAATATGAAATTTACAATGATTACGGCATACGAAGTAATAGAAATGAAAAACCAGATGGCTTTTGTTTGAATATAATTTTAAATACTATAAACTCAATAAAGGCAATAAATTTACCAGTCAAACTCATAAAGGCGAAGGGGCTTTGGAGATAAAAGTTAAAAGATGTTGTCATTCTGAATATTATATTTTATTGAATTGATGAGAAATTAAATACCTTAAAGAACCATAAGCATTTTGGTTCAACTTTTCCAACGCAATGGATATAGGTTTAAAAGCAGTTCTGATCAGAGCTTGCTTTCTTATTGGTGTTTTAAAGTAATAAAATTAAGTGGCTGAAAATTATTTCCCTAGATGCTCGTTTACCGCGTGGTAGCGACTAAAGAGAATCTACCACCCCATATCCTGACGTGGCGGAAGAAGCTAGAGGAAATAAAGGCCGTTGTTTCGTCTAGATTCCAAATAAGAATAAAATCGTTTCTGTTAAGGCTAGATTTCAAGTAAATTACGTAAGGTTAGATACGAATATTGATTATGCTTTCTCCACCTAGTACAGAGATGTATTTTGTTGTAATCCAGAAAAATTAACCATTTAAAATTAATATTTCATATAAAATTAAGGTGACATTAGATGCGAAGCAAAGTACGTCTAATATTTAATATAATATTGTGAAACATTTAGGTTGGCTAACATCATGAAAATTGAATTAATCGTTTATAACTTGTAAAGAGATACACTTATCTTCCAACGTTGTAAATATTAAAAAGGCGATTTTAAAATATAATATTTTAATGGTTTTTTTTTCAGAAGCGTCCATTATAGCTAGCAAAGTGAATGCACCGAGTTTATGATACTCGTAAAGATAAATGGCAAGCCACTCTCGACGTGGTCTCAAAAAAATAAAGCGAAGAAGAAAATAAATTTTGTAATATTGTAGGTAGATTGTGAATAAAAATTATAAGATTACGTTAGAAACCTACAAAGAATTAAATATTACTAGCTAAAGCCCGCAACTACGTCCGCGTGGATTTAGATTTTTTAGAAATATCGTGGCAACTCTATGATTTTCCGGAAAAAAGTGTTCTATGTCCGTCTCCCAAGCTGCAAGCTATCTCTCTGTGTATTTTAGTCAAAATCGGTTAAAGAGTTGAATCGTGAAAAGGTAAGAAGCATGGTAACGGAGCGACAGAGAGAATTACTTTCGCATTAATAACATTGGTATGAATTAATAATATCAGAAACCAATAAGTAATAATAGCAGAAACCAAAAAAAATCCAATAGGTCGTAGTAGATGATTATTTAAGAATAGTTTTATAATCGGCTCGGTTGGCGCAGTGGCTCAGCCCTTGGCTTCTGCGCCGCGGCTCGCGGGTTCGATTCCCGCACGGGACAAATATTTGTATGGCCTACATACAGTTGTTGCGGGTCTGGGTGTTTGTTCATGTGGAATTTATGTCTGTAAAACGCACCCACGACACAGGAGAAATCCTACTGCTGTGGGGCAGCGTTCTAAAAAAAGAAAGAAAATACGTACATACATATATTTTAATTTTTGCTTTACCGATATTCCAATTTTAACAACTAAAACTTTTCTCGTACTGTCGCTGAGAACTACAATGTAAGTCATTGTACAAAGATTTTAAATTTCATATGGTAGATTCAGTTTAAACCTATTGATTTTAAGAGAACCGCAGATCTTTATGGAAATCATTGAAGACACAACAATCATTGTCTATTATAAATATAATTGCACCTCAATTAGCCATTACATATAGCCAATTTTTAGTTGTAGTATTGAATTTTCCTGATTTGATGGAACATAGTTAAATCATACCTTTATTTAAATCAGGTAGTACATTAGACTATGCTATCATTCAACCTACTTGTATTTCCGTAGTACCAACATTAACATTTTTCAAAAATATATTCGTAATCAAATGTTTAAAAATTTTAATTTACAAAAATTGATTCACATTTACCAATTTTGTTTTAGAAGGGTTCGTTCGACAACCGATGCGGGTATTGAACTCATTAAGAATATTAGATGCCTGGGAGAATTTGTAGGATGCCTTTTGTATATTGTGTGATCTTATTAAGGCCTCCGATTCACCATGAAACACTCATCGGAAAACTACATAATTACGGCATTCTGGATTTAATCTCATAACTTCATAATTGAGAAATAGAACGCAGAAAACAGTCAACAATGGTACGAGTTCTGCAATATAGATACTGCTGATGTCACGGGGTAAATAGGGTTCAATTCACGGGGACAACCATGTTAAAGTATTATTTGCTGATGATACATCTTTGATTTCAAAATAAAATCTCAACTCGTATTATATGAGGAGGTTAATATGGATGTTTCAAAAGAACATTGGTTTCGCGTTACGAATTTACTTTTAAACGGCAATAAAACAAAATGTATTAAATTCATACATACATACAGTCACGCCTCTTTCCCATAGGGGTAGGCAGAGACCACATCTTTCCACTTGCTACGATCCTGACACACATCTTTAGCTTCTTCTACTTCCATTAGCGTTTTCACACACGCTCGTCGGTTCCGGGTACTTTTAACGTGACCTTTCCTCAAAAGTTCACCGATCTGATTGTGATACGTACGCCTAGGTCGACCCTTACCGGCTTTCCCATTCACACTTGCCTCATAAATCTGTTTCGTCAATCTCCTTTCATTCATCCTCTCTACGTGACCAAACCATCTAAGTATGCCTTTCTCTATCTTTTTCACTACATCTTCAACCACACCGCAACGTTCCCTTATCACTCTGTTTCTCACTTTGTCAATCAGAGTTACTCCAGCTATACTTCTCAAACTTTTCATTTTCACAGCGTTAATCCTACTTTCATGCTTCTTCTGCCAGACCCAGCATTCACTACCATACATAAGTGTGGGGACCAGAACTCCCCCATGTGCAGCCAGTCGTGCCTTTTTAGATACGTTCTGGCTACACATAAAGTTATGAAGAGCCCCATTCACTTGATTTCCTGCTAATACTCTTCTCTCAATATCACAGACATACTTTCCGTCTCTCGTAAATTTAGAACCCAGGTACACAAACTGTTTCACTTGTTCCACTCTTTCTCCTTCAATCAGAACTTTGCAATCCGACATACTTTCTTCTCTTTCAAAAACCATGACTTTCGTCTTATCTACATTAATTTTCATTCCTTTGCTTTGTAGAGCACCATGCATAATATTAACCATCGCCTGCAACTCCTCCTCCGATGATGCTAATATAAACTGATCATCGCCGTATAGGAGGCATTTGACGGTCAAATCATTCAATCTTAATCCAAACACACTCTCTTTCAAATCTTTTAAGCAATTGTCTATGAATAGATTAAACAGCCACGGCGAAGCCACACATCCCTGTCTAACACCTTTTTCGATGTTAAACCAGCCTGTGTAAGCCCCGTTTACCCTGACACAAGCACTGGAATCCTTATAGAGTGATTTCAGTGCAAATTATAACACCAAATTTTAGACGATTGGATGTAAATGTGCTTGCAAATGGGGTAGAATTGAGCCTAGTGGATTCGACTGTTTTTTGGAATAACTCTAAACGCGGAACTACAATGGGGCCCCATATTTTCTTAACTCGCTAGTAGACTAAGTTCTGGAGCGTATGTTGAAAAAAATTACAAACTAATGTTGAAACTGTTAGATTGTTTTATTTTAGTTCGATAGCTTATTGTTTTATGGTATTTTGCTTTGCTTTGGTTACTTTGCTTATTGTTTTATGAAATTTGACATGCTGGACCTGGTTACACTATTTATGATACTATTGTAATGTAAGTGTATTGTTTTTAATTTTTTTAACAAACAAAATAACAGCCGGCTGCTTTTTTTTTGCTGGCTTTTCAGGACAAAGGTATTTTTTACGAACCAGTGTAGGTAAAAAAAAATGACAATGAACAATAAATAAATCATATTCTATTCCTTTAAATTTACATTCTACGGAAAAATACAATATCGTACTCGACTCTCACGTTTGTTTACACGAAAAAAATATATTTAATAGCCGGTAAAGTGAATGCACCCGGTTTACGACTGTCATTAAAATTAAACGGTAAGACTATCTTAATTGAGTTGATAAGAAAATGGAAAGAAAATGGACGATTAATAACGCGTTTAGTACTAATTTTGACATTAAACGTTATTAAAATTCAAGCCAAAACCAATTCTGTACCTGTAAAATGTTTTAATTTCTATTTTTTAAATGTCAAAAAGTCAATACTTGAAACACGTCTCCATGAGACATCAGTTCTAAAGTCACATATGCCCAGTAATAACAATATTTAACAGTGCCTTTCAGACCGCAAAAATCAAATGCTTTGCTATGAAGCAGTAATGTGCAAACATTTACAGCACAGTAGGCTTAACGGCAGACAAGCTAGCACTGCGATGGTACCTACCTAGACAGATTCCTGTATAGGAATTCTACCACCAGTAACAGTATGCTGATGATATGATATAATATGCATAGAATAGTATCCCGCTACTTGAACGATTGACACTGAATCACACCAGAATAGCTGCCTACTATGATTCTTTAAAATACTGTAGAGCTATGAAAACTTGCTGGGATTATAATAATTTTAAACTTTCGAAATTCCACACGAACAAAGCCGGGGGCAAAAGCTTGTAGTTAGTATGGTTAATTTCTGGACAATTCGGCGAATATGAAACATAATATGTTTTGCCAATTACTTCGCTAGTCTAAATACATGATAGGAACTTGATGGTTACATTTGATTATTTACCTTAATGTTATATGCGTATTATTAAGTTTTTATTCTTCGCATTTTCTTTATTTTACTAAGAAGAAAAATTTAATTTTTAATCAAATCTCGTTTTGTGCAATGTTGTTTGAAAACTTATTAATGAAATTATCATTATTTTTATACTTTAAAGGACTTTGTTCAGTCCCATACAAAGTTCGCTTAAAAACTAACAGTCATAAGCCATTTATTATTGGGTTCAAAATAACACCTATGTGTCCTTTAAAGCAGATTAAAACGACAGACACTTCTCACAATTTATTCTTCTCTTTTTTTTTGGACAGGGGCAAACGAGCCTGTGGCTCACCTGATGGTAAGTGATCACCGCCCATGAACAACCGCAATACCAGAAGAATCGCATGTGCGTTGCCGGACTTTGAAACCTACACCATCACTTCTCAGAATTATTACCATCAATATTTTCGATTTTTGGGTTGTTCTTAACAGCCTCGCTGTTCGATTTTAGCTTAATTTCAAAATATCCGTTGATGAAGGAAAGAAAGTTAATTTGCTAAGATCCGCAACACACCGCCATAATACCGCCACCGGGAACCGCCGCCTGATACCCTCCACTACTACAACACTATCCTCAGCAATTTACACAATCAAAGTCGAGACCACGACACGTGTTTCACCTCGAAACGAGGCTTTATCAAGTGATGTTGACTGTACGAGTCTCAGCCACCGAAACTCGGCTTCATTGTGCACGTTTCCTGCATTGGAATCTTACCACCAGTGAACCAATGACGCCGCCACTTCAAGGTTAAGCTGAAGTTTAGTCATAGGTTAGGGAATTAGTGTAAGTTAATAGAATCAGGCGTTACTTTACGGAAATCCATTATAATTAAGGAAAGTTTATTCGCTAAGTTACCTAGTTTTTTACGAGCACTGCCCGACCTCCCATAGTAGCATGAGTGTCGTGAGATCACTTGATAATGCCTCGTCGTGAAGTGAAACACGTGTCGTGATCTCGACTTCAATGGTGTATAGTGCTACTGTGGTGCTTTTCAAAAACTTGGTATCAATACACCTTTTAATATTTTGCATGTCGATCTTAGCAAATTAACTGTCTTTCCTATATTATGATGGATTTCCACTAAGTAACGCCTGATTCTATTAACTAAAATATTATAATGTTTTCTTTTATTTACGCGAATATTACACATTTAAATAAAACTACTTTTTTAACGATTTTATCGCGTTTAATTTTGAACTATTTTTACCCGACGTTTCGGACGCTTTACAGCACCCATGGTCACGGGGGGGACTGAGGTGACAGTTGTCCCGATGTCATAGTTAACCCGGAGTACCTTCAGCTTTTAATTATTATTTGTAGTCCGATCTACGCAGAAAGAGCTTACTGTGTCTTGAAGCCTTGCAGTGGTATGCTTGGTTTTTGATTTAATTTTATTAATAATAGGATCCCAAGCCGGTGGTAATACCCAACCATCTTCCCTATTGAAATTAGGATGTTTTTTAATTTCAATAGCCTCGCGAATCATCCTTGGTAGGAATCGGTGTTCTTTTGCAAGGATTTGTGGTCTATCAAATCTGATGTAATGGTTGGGATGATCCAGAACATGGTCACAGACTGCAGACTTCCTAGAGCGTCGATGCTTCACATCACCTATGTGTTCTTTAACGCGGGTTTTAATGGATCTTTTAGTTTGCCCTATGTAAGAGAGACCACATTCACAATCCAGCTTGTATACTCCTGCATCTTGTAGAGGGATGTTACACTTGACAGATGGTAAAAACTGACTTATCTTCTTTGGCGGCTTGAAAAATGTTCTTATAGAAGCTCGCTTCAAGATATAGCCAATCTTGTCCGTGACTCCTCTGACATATGGAAGAACAGCAGGTACACGCTCGACTGTGGCCGGCTTCACTCGGTCACTGCGACGAAGGCGCGGAAACCCGAAGCTTGTTGTCTTGCAAAACTTGCTTGACATGCTGAAGCTCGGCGGCCAGGTGTTTACTGTCACAGATCCCTTGTGCTCTCTGAAACAAAGATTTACCCACGGTAGCTAACTGTGAAGGATGGTGGTGAGATTCACCATTTAAATACCTATTTGTATGGGTCTTTTTTCTATACACAGTGTGACACAAGGTGTTATTAGGATTCCGAATTACTAACACATCCAGAAAAGCTAAAGAGTTATTTGCCTCTATCTCCATTGTAAATTGAATTTTAGAGTTTAGGGAGTTAAGGTGGTCTAGAAATGCGGTTACTTTATGCGATGGTAAACAACGACTGTCACCTCAGTCCCCCCGTGACCATGGGTGCTGTAAAGCGTCCGAAACGTCGGGTAAAAATAGTCCAAAATTAAACGCGATAAAATCCGTAAAAAAGTAGTTTTATTTAAATGTGTAATATTCGCGTAAATAAAAGAAAACATTATGTGAACCAGTACGGACTGGAAATCGCAAATAAAATACGCCGGTTAGAAGATCTCAAGACCAAGCGCGCAAGATTCATAACATCTTTGAATTTCTTGAAGAGATGCAGAGACCATGATCTCATTCCTACGTGTGTCAAAATATCAGCTAAATAGGACATTCGAAGAAGCGCGAAGATCCTAAGCCAGGCAAGTAAAAAGTTGCTAAGGACGGTGATTCAGCAAAAACGTACCGATCTACACACCATAAATACGGCCATAGACAATTCATCCAGTGAATTAAAATCTATCTTAACGACATTTGATTTTAACAATTGCATTGAAACTTTAAATAAGCGCGAAACAGCTAAATATAATGAATGCAAAAATAAACATATAGATAAATACCAAAAATTAACGAACAAATTAAATGTCAAATACAAATCTCAACGTATGAACGGAAAGTTACCGTTGACAACAGACAAAGATCATAGAC
This sequence comes from Luehdorfia chinensis, assembly GCA_019845155.1. Classification (NCBI taxonomy): domain Eukaryota; kingdom Metazoa; phylum Arthropoda; class Insecta; order Lepidoptera; family Papilionidae; genus Luehdorfia; species Luehdorfia chinensis. The sequence goes on from JAHVAK010000573.1 coordinate 1,188,774, forward strand.
TACGCGCGGTCTATAATCTGTCAAAACAAACACTGGATGAACCAACATTAAACGTCGAGTACGTTATTATAGAAAGCAATGAATTTCGCAATAACACCGCGAAAAAACCCGTACGAAGAAATTATCTGTAGTGTCGAAGATTGTCTGTATAAAAATAATATCGGTAAGGAAGATTTGGAGGCCATGCGTCAAGACATTTCGTCTATGTTACGTCGAAGTTCAGTGCCCAAACTAAATCTTCCCAAAGACGAATTTAAAGCGTTGAACAACTTACGGAACAGACCCGAACTCACGATCCTCCGCGCGGATAAAGGAAACGCTACGGTAGTAATGGATACGTCAGATTATAATTTTAAAATTGAACAACTTTTGTCGGATGAAAATATTTATAAAAAGGTTAAATCAGACCCAACCGCGAACACGCAGAAAACAACTAGCGAGCTAGCAAAGAAATACTCCGAAAAATTGAATCTGGACGTAAATTCGGTAATACCATCATGTGCCAAACCACCGAAGCTGTATGGGTTACCTAAAATACACAAACCAGATGCTCCACTACGTCCAATAGTGAGCCAGATCGATTCACCAACTTATAGATTGGCTCAGCATGTAGCGAAAATACTCTCACCGCTCAGAGGACACACAAGAGCACACACAAAGGATTCATACCATTTGGTCAGTGAGATTAAAGACCTACATCTTACTGACAATGAAACTATGGTCAGTTTTGATGTCCAGTCGCTATTCACATGCCTACCTGTAGAAGACTGCATCTCAATTGTATCCAGGAAGCTAGCGGAGAACAACATGCCAGCAGAATATGCAGAACTACTTAGACATTGCCTTACATCTGGCTATCTATTGTGGAAGGAACAGTACTACAAGCAAGTAGATGGTGTGGCGATGGGCTCTCCAGTATCTCCCATTGTCGCCGACATTTTCATGGAAGACTTTGAGGAGAAAGCCCTCCGTACTTCTCCTGTAAATCCAAGATTCTACAAGCGGTATGTAGATGATACTTTCACAATTTTACCATCGCATAAAGTAACTGCATTTCTAGACCACCTTAACTCCCTAAACTCTAAAATTCAATTTACAATGGAGTTAGAGGCAAATAACTCTTTAGCTTTTCTGGATGTGTTAGTAATTCGGAATCCTAATAACACCTTGTGTCACACTGTGTATAGAAAAAAGACTCATACAAATAGTTATTTAAATGGTGAATCTCACCACCATCCTTCACAGTTAGCTACCGTGGGTAAATCTTTGTTTCAGAGAGCACAAGGGATCTGTGACAGTAAACACCTGGCCGCCGAGCTTCAGCATGTCAAGCAAGTTTTGCAAGACAACAAGCTTCGGGTTCCGCGCCTTCGTCGCAGTGACCGAGTGAAGCCGGCCACAGTCGAGCGTGTACCTGCTGTTCTTCCATATGTCAGAGGAGTCACGGACAAGATTGGCTATATCTTGAAGCGAGCTTCTATAAGAACATTTTTCAAGCCGCCAAAGAAGATAAGTCAGTTTTTACCATCTGTCAAGTGTAACATCCCTCTACAAGATGCAGGAGTATACAAGCTGGATTGTGAATGTGGTCTCTCTTACATAGGGCAAACTAAAAGATCCATTAAAACCCGCGTTAAAGAACACATAGGTGATGTGAAGCATCGACGCTCTAGGAAGTCTGCAGTCTGTGACCATGTTCTGGATCATCCCAACCATTACATCAGATTTGATAGACCACAAATCCTTGCAAAAGAACACCGATTCCTACCAAGGATGATTCGCGAGGCTATTGAAATTAAAAAACATCCTAATTTCAATAGGGAAGATGGTTGGGTATTACCACCGGCTTGGGATCCTATTATTAATAAAATTAAATCAAAAACCAAGCATACCACTGCAAGGCTTCAAGACACAGTAAGCTCTTTCTGCGTAGATCGGACTACAAATAATAATTAAAAGCTGAAGGTACTCCGGGTTAACTATGACATCGGGACAACTGTCACCTCAGTCCCCCCCGTGACCATGGGTGCTGTAAAGCGTCCGAAACGTCGGGTAAAAATAGTTCAAAATTAAACGCGATAAAATCCGTAAAAAAGTAGTTTTATTTAAAAACTAAAATATTAGTTGTAACAATCCAGTTATCGAAAAACTAATCGAAAAAAAAAATATTCAGAACATGTAACAACCAAACACAAAGATCGCCAAAATTACAATTAAATACAAAATCATATTAAAGATTGCCGCTTGCGTGATTTCGTCAATACTGTATTGGCATTTGACATTCAAAATCTCTTTCACTTATTCGCTTAGCTAAGCTATATATGTTTCTCGCTCGCAATGTTAAGGTTGTAATATTTTCTATCGTTTTAGCTGCGTCTTTTTGTGTGGCACTTAGCGCTTTAAGCAGCTCTGGTTTCTGTCTCTTGACTTACGGATCCAGCGCTGAAGCGATAATTTTATGAGTTATTCAGCAACGGTAAAGTGTCGTTATTAATGAAATGTTTTATAAGTTTCTCTCTTTTTTTTCCTTTTGTTAAAAAACGAAGCCCCACAGTAGGATTTCTCCTTTGTCGTGGATGCGTTTTACACACATAAATTCCACATGCACAAACACCGAGACCCGGAATAACTATATGTAGGCCATACAAATATTTGTCCCGTGCGGGAATCGAACCCGCGACCCGCGGCGCTGAAGCCATGGGCTTAGCCACTGCGCCAACCGGGCCGACAATTTCTTTTATTAATCTGAAATGTCCGTTGAATTTTAGTATTTGGAATAAAGGGCATAAAATCATGGTATATGTGAAACGTATGCTGATTCTAATGTATCAAAATAAACTAAATTATCTGGTTTATTTGTATTACATTGCCTTATATAATGGGACTACCGCTTGAAAATAATTTAAGACATTAATTTACTTTTAACTTAAAAATTATAATGAAATTTTCATAATAATAAATTCCAAATATCAAATATTTGGAATTTATTATTAATTTTTTTACTTTAATAATTTAATTAAAAAGTTTTCGACAATAGATGGGTATAACCTATCCAAATATACAATGTGTTCGGGATCGTATTAGCGATAATTTAGGCACTGATTCTACATATCATCCTAACGCTAAAACGACCCCTTAATGCGTCCTACTCCTTTCCCCTTCCTGCCATGATCATTTAAACTTTTTGTGAATATTGTTGTTTTATTTGCACTTTGACTTGGTTTATTTGTATTACATTGCCTTATATAATGAGACTGCCACATGAAAATATATATAAATAAAGCAGGCAGAAAACCAAAACCCATTTTACCACCAGCTGGCACGTGCCATGCAGTAGGAACCCAAATTCGAATAATATGAGAGTTTAGGCGCTCGTTGTCTTTAAACATAAATATCTTCTAGAGTAACTAACTTACAGCCGTAACTTTAAGGCTGTTTTGTTGCTTATCTCAAAATCTATCGATTTAATACTAAACATTATCGTCTAAATATTAATTGCAGTTTTAATTTCCTGTAAAATATTTTTTTGATTTCGAAGTAGTTTTTACCTGTTTTTTTTTTATTAATTTTTACATTACTTTTAGATGTCTAACGATAAAGAATATTGTACCAAATCTATAAGACCATTTAATAAGACTATTTGCGGATCTGTGAAGACAAACTTTCAAGGTATTGCTATTTTTTCAAGGACATACACAACAAAACGCGCAAAAAGTTGAAATAGCCATGGCTGGAAGGTGAAAGGGGGTCGCATCAGGGAGTAATTTTAGAATAGGAATCAGTGCCTTAATCTTACGGGATAGTATTTGCGATAATACGATCCCGGACACATTGTACATTAAGAAGCTTAGCAAACCTGCTATCGAATTGCTGATGTTTCAATCCAGCCAAGAACTTGGCTACCAGACATCTGCTTCTATTGAGTAGTATTAGTTAGACATTTAATTGGGAGTCAGTTCCAAGTAATTTAAATTAATGTTACGAGTATGAAACAATAGATGTCATCTCTAGCAATTATAATGACACAAATCAATTAAGAAACTAACAATTAGATAATTGTATGATTTCACTTCTTCTTCTTCTTCTTCTTTTCAGCCTATCACTAGTCCACTGCTGAACATAGGCCTCCCCCATAGATTGCCACAAAAGTTTGTAGCTCTCATTTTGGGGGGGATTTGTCATAGTTGCCACGCTTGGCAGGCGGGTTGGCAACCGCAGTTTACTTTTTCAGATGTTCCAGAATGATGCTGCTGCCCATCTTTTGGTTTTCATTTTCCCTCTGTCGACTTTTACGACACCTACGGGATGAGATGGGGTGGTAGATTCTCTTAATTTTTGATTTCACTAATTGTAATTAAAAATCCTAATAAGTCATAAACGTTTTACACTTGGCAGAACAAAATATAGTAGATACAACGATTTTTTATGTAAGAATTTACGAATCCAGAAGCAATATTTTGTTAAATATTACAGAATTCACGTAATTCATTGGCAAATAATGTCTGGCATGACCAGAATTTTTTTCTTGTCCAAAACTTTTGATTTAACTTGATAAATTTCATTATTATATTATTGTTTTCTAACACATTCATAAACCTAACACATTTCTTCATAACATTTAATAATTCACGTATGCAATATTCGTGAGAAATTTAAGAAAAATCCACTAAAGTAAAGTTAAGATATGTAATCAAAACCACGGGTCCTAGCATAGGGTTGTCACGTTAGCGTAACTAGCAGAACAAACAAAGGAGAGTATTGATTTTCACTCCAATGTATGCCAAACAGGTATTTTGAGAGCACGTAGAATCTAAATGTTTTAAAGATTGCTGACGAGTATGTTGATTTCGAGAGTTACGTTTTTTTGTGACAAATAATTCCAACTAATATTTACATTTTACACCAATTTTCTCTATATTTCGCTAGCATTTGATTAGACTACTGTTATGTGAATTTTGCTTTGTTTTAGATCTAAATCTACAAAATTCGGGCCATGTTGCGGCAGTTTATAGTATACACCTACATCTTTGGTGCATCAAAATATACAAGGCTTTTTAGACAAAGATTTATAAATTTAATTGTTTTTGGATATACATAGTTACTAGAATCAGGCGTTACATTGCGAAAATCTACTTTATATTTTGCGTGCGGATCTTAGAAAATTACCTTTTTTTTCTTCATTGTTTTTAAATATTTTTTTAAAGTGATTATTTGATAAAGTGATGAAACGAGCAAAATGTTCATCTGATGGTTAGTGCAACTTCTGCCCATAACAAATTCTTCGCCACCCAGAACATTTGTATGTGACACCACACTGCGCCTTCCACCCTGAGACATCAGTTCTTAGATCTCATATGCCCAGTGATTAGGCTAGCTGTCAGTGCCCTTCAAACCGTAACACAGTAATTACTGAACATTGATTAAAATATTATAATTGTATGTTCAATTTTAATAATCACCACCTTGACGCTGTGGCTCCTTAATAATAGTAAACTAATTGTTACAATTTAAAAAGCATAAAGATATTGTAAGCTTGAGCGAACTATAGAGATCAAACAAAAAAAAAAAGAAATAACCACAGTAATCTACAAAAAAAGTACTTAAACATAACGAAATAGACTATTTTGTAGTTAGTAATAATAATAACAACATACATAATATTTACATTATATATACACACATACATATACGTAAAATATGACTAGTTTTCGAATTCAAGAAAGAAAGCAAACTTAAAGTAACATTCCTAATTTAACCACATAATCTATAAATTCTTCTCGTGCTGTCGCCGAGACAGTGCTCAAAAAAAATCTTAATGCTTGTTGTACAAATATTTTGAAATTTAACATGATGCTAAAAAAACCGCTGATCTATGGGGATGTCCGTTTCAGTAACTACATCTATAATAGATGTAATTGCACTTCATTTATCCATTGTATTCAATAATAGTTTAAAATCTGATGTGTCCCTGATTTAATGAAATATAGTAGTCATTCCTTTATTTAAATCCGGTAGTACATTGGACCCCGCTAACTTGAAACCCATTTTTGGGCTACCAACACTAAGTAAATTCTTTGAAATAATTATTCTAGATCAAATGTTATGGCATTTTAAATAACTCCACATTAATCAATTCGGAAGCAGGTTTTGAGCTTATAAAGCAAATTATTGATGCCTAGGAGAATTCACAGGACGCCCCAGGTGTTTTTTGTGATCTTTCCAAGGCTTTTCTCTTCCTTGATGGTATATCTATGTAATCTTTTTTGATTGTATTCATCTTGAAACACTCATCACGAAACTACATCTGAACTGAACTACGAAACTACGTCAGAGAATAAATATGTTTCATTTCATTTATTTGGCGAATATTGGCAATTTTCTTTATTTATGATTTACTTTATGAATTCCCGGATAATGATTTACATTTTTATAAAGTCAATTTTCTTTATATGTTTTAATTTCATAAAATGATACAAAAAACGTTCTAAGTTTTCTCATAGACAAAACTTGGAAATGAATAATATATCACTGGGTGGTTGGGTGGGCTGGGCTGGGTGATGAAGTATTTTGCAAAACCAAGTAGATTTGCCAATTTTATATCGCTCTACAGATAATGCATACATACATACATAAGATCACGACTGTATCCCATAAGGGGTAGTCAGAGACTGGGCACTCACTGCAAAAACAGATGACTGCCACAATCCACGCTTCACCAAAACAATATAATGCATTTGGTGTGATAGGTGGTGAGCCCATCGCCACCATGCGCTGCTGAGTGCACAGTGCAGTTAAATTCCTTACTCGCCTTTTACGAGATCCATTGGATGGGATGGAGTGGTAGTATTCTTTTAACGAGCCGCCACCACAGACAGGCAAAAAAAACTAGCAGTGCTACTGTTAACATTACTAATTTCAATTTAAGTATTCCAAATAAGCCTACACGCTTGTTAAATGATGTTTCACTCGACAATGGTCAACTGGCAGACTTAATCCACTGTTGGTGTCTAGCACAGTATTTCAAAAGTAAATATGAGATTAATAAATGCTACATTTAAACACTTTATCGTAATATAATCACAAACTATTGAAAAAAAATAAACGGAAAAAAAAAACATTAATTTTTAGTAATTTTTGAAAAGCTGTAAATAACATGGACGTATGGAGAATAAAAAAAAATCAAAATAAATTTTGTGAGCTTCGGTTGGTGACAACCCTAGTTCTAAAAACAAATAGAAACTTGAAGCTTCTTAACTCTTTTCTTATAAAGTCAATAAGATATACAGCCTTTCAGAACCCACAAAAAATTTAGGAACATTATTGTTACTTTTAATTTTTCCATTTTGATATAAACATGCAGCAAATTTTGCAATCGCACATTTTTTAAACTTTATAAATGTTTAAATGAAACTAATTTTACGGATTTTATCGCGTTTAATTTTATTATTTATAACCCGACGTTTCGAGTGCTTTACAGCACCCATGGTCACGGGGGGACTGAGGTGGCAGATGTCCCGATGTCATAGTTAACCCGGAGTACCTTCAGCTTTAAATTATTATTATTGGTCCGATCTACGCAGAAAGAGCTTACTGTGTCTTGAAGTCTTGCAGTGGTATGCTTGGTTTTTGATTTAATTTTATTAATTATAGGATCCCAAGCTGGTGGTAATACCCAACCATCTTCTCTATTAAAATTAAGATGTTTTTTTTAATTTCAATAGCCTCGCGAATCATCCTTGATAGGAATCGGTGTTCTTTTGCGAGGATTTGTGGTTTATCAAATCTGATGTTATGGTTGGGATGATCCAGAACATGGTCACAGACTGCAGACTTCCTGGAGCGACGATGCTTCACATCAGCTATATGTTCTTTTACGCGGGTTTTAACTGATCTTTTTGTTAGCCCTATGTAAGAGAGACCACATTCACAATCCAGCTTGTATACTCCTGCATCTTGTAGAGGGATGTTACACTTGACAGATGGTAAAAACTGACTTATCTTCTTCGGCGGTTTGAAAAATGTTCTTATGGAAGCCCGCTTCAAGATATAGCCAATCTTGTCCGTGACTCCTCTGACATATGTTAGGACTGCAGGTACACGCTCGACTGTGGCCGGCTTAACTCGGTCACTGCGACGAAGGCGCGGAACCCAAAGCTTGTTGTCTTGCAAAACTTGCTTGACATGTTGAAGCTCGGCGACCAGGTGTTTACTGTCACAGATCCCTTGTGCTCTCTGAAACAAAGATTTGCCCACGGTAGCTAGCTATAATTATATATATATAATCCTCTAATTAATAAAATTAAATCAAAAACCAAGCATACCTCTGCAAGACTTCAAGACACAGTAAGCTCTTTCTGCGTAGATCGGACCAATAATAATAATTTAAAGCTGAAGGTACTCCGGGTTAACTATGACATCGGGACATCTGTCACCTCAGTCCCCCCGTGACCATGGGTGCTGTAAAGCACTCGAAACGTCGGGTTATAAATAATAAAATTAAACGCGATAAAATCCGTAAAATTAGTTTCATTTAAATGTGTAGTGTTCGCGTAAATATAAGAAATCATTATAAATGTTGTAGTGAAGTAGTTTTATGCAACAAAATTCTATTCTATTCAGAATTGTTTTAAAGTAAAAAAGTAAAGTAACAGCTCGGCTCGGTTGGCGCAGCGGCTGAGTGTTTGGCTTCTGCGCCACGGGTCGCGGATTTGAATCACGAACTGAACAAACATTTGTATGACCTACATACAGTTGTTCCAGGCTGGATGTTACTGCATGTGGAATTTATGTCTGTGAATCGCGCTCACGATACAGAAGCAATCCTAGTGTGAGGCAACATTTAATTATGAAAAAAAAACTTAATCACTGTTCTCACTGTTGAGCACCGGCCTCGTCTCATTTATAAAAGGAGAAAGGAGCCGCGAAGAGTTTCACTACGCTACTCTAACGCAAGTTGGCGGACTTCTCATTAACTCGAAATATTTTCGTAATATATATTAAAAGTAGCTTATGCCCGCGAACTCGTCCGCGTGGATGTAGGTTTTTACATATCCCATGGGAACTACTTACTACTTACTACTACTTACTTACTTACTACTTACTACTATTTGATTTTCCGGGACAAAAAGCACCCTAGATCCGTCTCTAGGATGCAAGCTATTTCTGTGCCAAATTTTGTCAAGATCAGTAAAGCGATTGAACAGTGAAAACTAACTAACTAACAGACAGAGGGACAGAGAGTGTTACTTTCGCATTTATAATATTAGAATGGATTGCAGATCAATTTCAGAGGTGCCGGCATCGGAGATTGAACTCGGGTCACTCACATACAATGAAATTTAAGGAGAGCATTCGGCCCATGAGCTCCGACGGCTAGTTTAGCTGACCTATGGAAAATTAAAAAAATAGGCAAAGGGCGCGGAAATCTCAAATTTCTCTAAGTCACAAAAGTGAAAAGTTTTAGCTTTAAAGTAACAGATTATAAATAACCCACTGCCAAGCAAAGGCCTCCACTCATTTTTTGAGGGGGTTTTGGAGCCAGGAGGATTCTATTTAAAGTACGAAGTTACAGTCAACGTTTTATTATTAATTAACGACATTTAATTCAATCAAGATTCAATAATTTCTATTAAAAACTAAAGTAGTTAATAGAATCAGGCGTTACTTTGTTGAAATCTATTACAACAAAGGGGAGATACACAGGCCAAGGTCTAACGTCGGAATAATAATCGCTATGGATAAAGCTCTTTTATTTATTTTTATGTACTAGAAGAGTTTGAATTAGTTAAATGACTGAATTTGTTGTTGTTTTGCATGCATATACTATTATTACTGTAACTTTTCTAAAATCTATAAGTATAAGCGGCAATAACTGACTAACGGACTAACGGACTGTGGAGATTGTCGCTCAGGATCGAGTTCGCCATTTGACTATTGTCGTGAACCACGTCCTAGCACAAGATTTAAAACTTAAATGGAGTGGTTAACGGGAATATTAGTAATGTTAATAACACTGCTAGGAGTCTTTAAAAAAAATATTATCCTACATATAAATTAGTGAGTGGCTATTACCTAAAGAATCATTGGCAATATTCGGCTTATCTGATTTTCAGATTATTTATGTTATATATTTATATATATATTTTGAATACCTAATTATGTATGTTCATTTAAAAATATTAGGTCATACTTATTATATATATATGTTTGTTTTATGTATAAATTATATATTGAATATAAATGCTAATTCGTCAGTCTGTTAGCACTTGTCATCTACTTGTCACCATGACAAGGGTTGACTGATAAAGACTGCGCTTCGGCATTTAGTCCGCCCATTGTAGCCCTTACCTTAAGGTGTCAACAATGAAGAATAAATAAATGAATAATACGCTTGGCAACTACCAAAGTAACTAAAATCGATTGCTATAAAAACAGATTCCTTTGATGTTTCCTTTGACGATTCCTAAAGTAAATTATTTGTAACGGATATTAAAAACTATACAAACCGTGTGGTAGCGGCTTAAGAGAATCTGCCAACCCATCTCATCCCGTGGGTGTCGTAAAAGTCGACAGAGGGAAAATATAAATCAGAACATGGGCAGTAGCATCTCCTGGAACATCTGAATAAATAAACTGCGGTTGCCACAACTTTTGTGGCAATCTATGGGGGAGGCCTTTGTTCAGCAGTGGACTAGTGATAGGCTGAAATGATGATGATGATGATGATGATAAAAAAATTTATTAATATCTTTAAATATCCATTTATCATAATATATACAACTAATGTATAGACGACTATAGAGCCCTTTTGCTTTGTACTCGTATGTGTATTATTATTGATTTATTGAATTATTTTCTTCTTTTTAATTGGCACGGTGTAGCTTGTAAAATGTTTTGGTTTATTTTACATACCTTCGATATGTGGAGTAAATGGTTGTATTTGCCCTAAATATTGCTTCTTTCTGCTCGTTGTTATATTCTTTCCATCAATGAACCACATCTCCAAGTTTATTTTATTTTTATTGTGTACATTTCTTAATAATTGCACTCCTTTGTTATAAAGATGCAAACCACTATATACGAGTACAAAAAGTCATCGATTAGAACATCTTATAAAATGATTTCTTATATTTACGCGAACACTACACATTTAAATGAAACTAATTTTACGGATTTTATCGCGTTTATTTTTATACTATTTATAACCCGACGTTTCGAGTGCTTTACA